>OV815296.1:39970019-40633908 GCA_929108145.2 Limnephilus rhombicus
AGCTTTGTTACAATTTCGCTAACTATTATAGGTAGGGAGAAATCGTCTTTGTCACAACTATCCTCTGTTACAACTCTCCTAGGTCTCCCCTATGGAACCGCGCCCAAAAAGGGGCGCCATCTTCGTTCACCCCGGTGCGGTGACCTGACATTTGATGCGCCGATAATTGGCCCCCCGAAATGATATCGCTACATATTATAAATTAAAGTCCTCCGCCGCGTCTGTCTGTCTGTTCGCGATAAACTCAAACTCGAACGGATTTTCATGCGGTTTTCACCAATAGATAGAGTGATTCATGAGGAAGATTGAAGTATATAATTTTTAAAGGTTTTGTGTAAATGCGTAGAAATATTAAAGGAGAATATCTGTATGTGGTGGACGAGCGGGCTGGCAAGCGGGCGGTGTGGATTTGATTTGTATGCAAAGTAACAGATGGCGGTGTGAGTTAATTTGTCGTGATTATAAATATTGGGTAACCATCCAGTAGATGGCATTGTGTTTCGTTAGCCATAGCAACGCGAGGCCGGGTCAACTCGTAATTAATAAAATTTATTTATTTATTTATTATTTATTTATTAATCAACGCCCTTATGGGCTTTTACATACATTTACATTTTTATGTGTTGGAGCATACAGGTGTGTTTTAAATACAAAAAAAACATAAATAGTTTTTACACATGGTACATAGAAATAAAGCTGGTAAGTAAAAAGTATAGCATTATACAATAAAGAGAAAAAAATCAGTTTTATATGTATATACGTATATAACAAATAATAATAATGGTGAGTTTTTAATATATGTGCAATTTATGTGTTGAATACATAGCGAAGTTGATTTTAAACAAAAATACATACTACCGACTTGCACCGCACTAAAATTAATATACAAAGCGATTCCATTTTGACCAATTAGGTACATTATCGTCAGAATTTCTGCTTAAAGAATTCAATTTCCGAAGACAAAATACTTTATACCATAAATATACCAATCCCCTTTATACTGATACCATGGAACATTTCAGGTGTAAACAAATAATGTCAGATACTTCAGTAAACTATCACGGAGAGGACAAATGAGTTCGATAAAATAATATATTGCTTTCTATTCTATTGTGATGTTGTGATGTTGTGATGTTGTTGTAGCTGAAAAAGAATTTAATTTTCTACTTTTAATTAACTTCAAACTGAAAGAATCCTGAAAATCTTCATACAAAATATATAAAAAATTTTAAAAAAAATACATTTTCAGCTAAGAACAATTTTTTTTTTCAACTTTCAGCTACAGCTTTCAATTTGGGAGGCGGTCATGGGTACCAACCCACCGGGAACCATTTATTAGAT
Source organism: Limnephilus rhombicus (assembly GCA_929108145.2). Lineage (NCBI taxonomy): Eukaryota > Metazoa > Arthropoda > Insecta > Trichoptera > Limnephilidae > Limnephilus > Limnephilus rhombicus. Next base: position 39,971,361 of record OV815296.1, read on the forward strand.
AAGCAACACCTTTGCCTTAGGTCACCCGGATTGGCTCGCTACGTTTGCGGTGTCCGGGTTCATCGGGTGAGGTGTGTTCAGGTCTTGATGGCGGATGCATCTGCCCATTGAGACTGCGTGGTGGGCCGGATTAGAGGAAGCCGGTTTAGGGAGACCCTTTGACCTCTCCAGATGGTCTCTCTCAACCCATCGCCTTGCATCGCAGCGGGAGAAATAGAGTCATACATCCGTCATTCTTGGACACACTGAACCCCGACTAAAAAAACACCACTAATGCAATAGTGGTCTCACCGTAAATTCCTAATCGCTAATCAAAATATATTAATCAAAGTAAGTGAGGCTAGCGGTCCGCAATGGATTTCTGATTCCAACTGTGATTTACGTCAGTTAAGCATGGAAAATATATTTTTTGAAATTTTATATGAAATAGCGAAACGCAAAACGATAGGAAAAGCCCATTTATCCAGAGGATATTTTTTAGTATTAATATTAAGATTAATTGAAAACTAGCTGTTAAAAACCCGCTCCGCAGGTTTTTACTGCTGGGCCCTGCGGGCGGCTTTTGGTTCGGCTTCGCCCAGTTAGTATTGGTGACCATTTTATAGATCCATTTTTTTTACATTAACTCCACACAGGCCCTGAGGAAAATAATTTCCCTCAGGGCCTATGTCATCTGAGATGCTGTGTGGAGGGTCTTTTTGAGGAGAGGAAGGAATGAACATTGGTCTTGAAGAGACCCATGTTGTAGGAAGGAGGAAACACAAAGGCCTGCAAATCGTTCCACAGCCGAGCTGTTGAACACAAGAACGAGTCGAAGAAGCGACCCGTTCTCATGCGTGACCAATGTCAACCGTGAACATATGTTGGGCACGCGTTTGGCGTGTTTCCTGACTATGCACCGATGCCGAAGGGATCAATGATGCTAGTTCCTCGGAGCATCTTCCATTGAAATACCGGTAGAACAAGGATAGCATTCCCACCCAACGCCTGTGCTCTAAAGATTTCAATCCGTCTGATTAGGAGAATCTATCAGACGGACCACCCGTTTTGTGAAAGTTCTAATCAAATTTTGTTGTTATTTCATCACGAGCCGGTTGCTTCACAGTAGCTACTTGGATAATAACAGAACTTAAATAGATCTTTCACAGAACTCGAATTTTAACTTTGAAATTTGACGATTCCTTTGGCTATTAGGAATTAATGTAACATTCGCGCTTAAAAATTACCGACGGACGAACGGACAAGTAAGTTGTAGGTAGGTATACGGGTGGATTCAATCGCAGGTTCAAATCCCGGTGTGCGCAAATAAATTTTGTTATTTCACAATTTATTAATTAAAAATAATATATACCTACCTAGTACCTTTGGGGCATGTTCTAGAGTGGTAGATAGGTACATTCAGTATTGCCTGGTGAAAGACCACCAATCAGTAAACCAAAGGCAGTAAACTTACGTACCTTGATCCTTATTGCTGTAATGCTGCAGCTCTTTCTTATACTTACATTAAATAATGATGAGTCACGCAAAACATGTGCGACTGTTTTCTCCAAAGTAGTACTTTTTGCGACGGGAATTGCATGTCATTTTCTTTATACTTGTGAGGGAGATGTATTATAATAATTGTTTGTTTCCTTTGGTGGGGTGCAGACATACGTTCACCGTTGGTCTCATTTTTGACTGTTGTTATTTAGTGTGTAAGATAGAGCTGCATCATTATATGTTTAAGAACAAAAGCAAAACTATCAGCGCATTCACATTAGGTGTTTTTGATTTTTTGGAATCCACTCACACTTCAATATTATCATTGTAACTATATTGCATTGTAGGGGTCTATGGAGACGTCACGGTACGGTGTGTGAGAAAGATGCAAGAAAATGATGACTTTTTCCTTTGGAGGAAACAAACCCGCTTAGACTGTGTTACTCATCTTTTGAAAGAACTGTAGCATTATTGGATAAACCATACCTCTGCCATAGGTTACCTCAAGTGGTTTGCCACGTTTGGTGATTTAGCAGGGGCGCCCGGGTTCATGGGGCGAGGTTTGCCTAGGTCTTGGAGGCGGATGACCAGGACACACTGAACCCCAGATTCAAACCCTCCCCTGAAATCCTTTTACTTCCCAGAACTCTCCTCTCCTTCCTTTCTTTAAAAAAACCCCACACAGCATCCCCAAAGATGACATAGGCCCTGAGGGATTTTTTTTTCTGGGCCTCCTGTGTGGAGCTCACGTAAAAAAAATGAACATTAGGTATCTTTTTAGGTGCAATAAAAAAAAAATAATAATATTTTTTACACCATTATTTTACCAAATATTTATTAAACATTAAAGAACACAAAAAACACAAAATAAAACGAAAAAATTAGGAATTCTAAAAGATACAGGGTGTTGTAGTGGGGGGGTCTCAAAAAATGGCGCGCCCTGGTTGACACGATTGTAACCCTCCTAGTAAACTGAAAAAAAAAAACTAAAATAATTCTTAATACAAACAAATGCTGCTATGGCCCGAACTAGATTTTTTGACTGTTCAGAATTTATTAAAAACAGTTAAAATTTAAAATTTGTTATAGTTTTAGTTTGCGCGATAGAGTAATGTATAGAGAAGGCCCACACCAAATTTCAAGTAAATCCAGTCGGTAGAACTTAAGATATCGTGTCAACCGTCTCGAAAAAAGTAGTTTCGAGAAACACGTGTTTAAAATTTTGCTCTATTTAGATTCTGGCTAAACCGGTCGAATTTAAATGGCTGTAACTTTTAAAATAATTTGAATTTTGAAAAGTCACTTTTCTTGAATATCTAATCTATCGAAATATGAAGATTATATATATTTTTTTCTAGACTAGAATACCTACCTCATTAAGGATTGTATGTTTATTGCCTTTTCTTGTTGTCACGGTACCGTAACCGTGAATCATCACGGTAATTATAAAAGCGCTCAATAGGCCACTTGCATCACATTTTTTAAAGTTTTTTTCCGGTTTAGGCAAATATTCTAAAACATTCTGTTTTTTTAATCGTATTTTTGAAATTTCAATCCAATTTTTATAAACCAGAAAGACGGGACATAATTTTATGGGTGCGTAAAAACGATAATTACATAGCGGAAAATCATTTTTAAAAAAAGAACGTTTTCCACAAGAAAGGGCACAGGAGAATAACGAGGCATAGGTACCAAAAATAATACATCTCATAAATATTTTTTCCTTGATCCATCTTATTGATCATAAATCATTGTAATTTTCAACGTCTATATTACTATATCCAATGTAATATACATACTCGTACTTGTAAATTATAATAATAATAAGAATATTATAAAATTTGATTTTGTTAAAATGAGCACCACTACCATTATAACTCTAAAACACGTACAGACAGCGTAAAATGTACGGGGTTCTCTTCATAACATCTGTCAAAAAGTCAAACCAAATGATAGGTTCGCAGAGAACAGACAATAAATCTAGTGAACGTTAAATGGCAAATTCAAAAATTCGCCTGAAATCAAAGTGTTGCCATATAAAAAAAAAAAATCAGTGTGGAATTTTACAAAATTCATACATTTTCGGAGACGGGTCATTTTCATGTAGTGACGTCACGGGCCCAAATAATGGATTTATTTATTTAAAAATAAAAAAAACTGTATATTTCAAAAAAAAAATTATTAAAATTTTCGTAATCTTATTAAAAAAATCTATCCACACGATTTTTTCCAAGTCGTTATGAAATCCATGCAAGTGGCCTATTATGTTAGTTGGATTTGACAGAATTCTATTATTTTAACATTATGCATACACAGTGTACAAGAAATGAATGGTGAACCCGACACACCCCTTGTGTCCGCTATCGAGGACAAATTCCGGAAACCCAATTTGTATTATAATAACCCACTTAAAAAGACGAGAAAAATATCAAATCCTCACTTAATTTGAGGCAAATTAAATTATTTTTGCTGTCCACTTTGTCCAAAGGTCGGTGATTTATTCTCCAATGGGGCAGAATCAAACTGGAAATTGGTTATTAATAATTTATCCCTCACAAGATCGTAAAGCACTATTGGTCAAATAACTTCATTAAACTTGTTAGATAATGATCTCAAGTTTAGGCTGTTTATAATATAAGTAGCATTTGATGTCAGCCGAGCAATTCTATATCTTTTGTGGGATCGAGATCTCTTGACGGACAAGATCTCCTGTCAGATTTGTGCGATTTTCTATGATATCTTGATATTTTCTTTTTGATAATAATATACTTAATCTCTACATAATATTATAAATTAAAGTCCTCGGCCCCGTCTGTCTGTCTGTTTGCGATAAACCCATAAACTACTGAATGGATTCTCATGCGGTTTTCACCAATAGATAGGAATGATTGAGATGAGGAAGATTTATTTATTTACTTTGTCAAGATTTTGTATAAAATGGTTGAAATATTTAATATATAAAGGAGAATGTCTGTTCGTAGTGGACGAGCGGGCTGGCAAGCGGGCAGTGTGGATTTGATTTGCACGCAAATTAATAGAAGGCAGTTTGAGTTAATTTATCGCGGTTATAAAGGTTGGTTAACCATCCAGTAGATAGAGTTGTGCTTTGTTAGCCACATCAACGCGTGACCGGGTCAGCTAGTTAATGAATAATAAATTGTTTATTTTAATTAAATAAGTGGAATATACAAAGTGATTTCTTTTCAAAAAACCCTTCACACAGCATCGTTAAAGATGACATAGCCCCCTAGGGAAATTGTTTTCCTCGGTGCCTCCTGTGTTTTTTTTTTTACATGAGCTCCACACAGGAGGCCCAGAGGAAAATAATTTCCATCAAGGCCTATATCATCTTTGGGGATGCTGTGTGGAGGGTTTTTTTTAAGGAAAGGAAGCAGAGGAGAGTTCTGAAAAGGAAAAGGGTTTAAGGGGTGGGTAGGAATCTGGGGTTCAGTGTGTCCTGGTCATCCACCTCCAAGACCTAGACAGACCTCACCCAATGAACCCGGGCACCTCTGCTAAATCATCAAACGTAGCGAACCACTTGGGGTGACCTATGGCAGAGGTGTTGGTTATCCAATGAAGGTTCCCGGGGCGGCGGTACCCATACCCGTCTCCCAAATTGTGGAGCTAATGTAAAAAAAAGGAAAATGATGACACAACTTGAATTTGCGAATATTTTTTGAAGAACCGTGGTATATTTTTTTTCAATTTTTAACCGACAGTTTATAGATATGAAAGTAGATAGGTACCTAAGTAACTTAATATCTGCCTAATCTTATTCAAAATAATAATTAATAAAATAACAGATAGCGATACAAAATGATACCCTCATTAACGCCCTATTTTAAGAACGAGAATGTCACACGAATAAATCCTTCAATTAACTATTTAATTAGGACGTTTTTCACCAATCCGTCTCGCCTCGCGACAAATATCTCTCCCTACTAAATTACCGTCTGCAGACATTTTCCCAGCCACGCCTGTTCGCTCCCATTGGCTCCCGAGCAATTACAAGAGCAAGCTCCCGACCATGCTATTATCGTCCTTCTGTCAACGCGCCTTAAGATCTCATTTCACTCGACAGCGACAGATATAATAGGCCACTTTGTCAAGTTAATTGTCAGCCAAAAGTCCGCCCACAAACGCAACAATTTAAATTTAAAGCTCTCTCAAGAAAATCGAATTTAAGAACGCTTTTGAATAAGCTAGTTTGAGCTTTCAGTCAAAAGAGGCGCTAGAATCAAATCTTTCAAATTCGCTCGCCGCCATCTTGGTACTTAGGCTGTTTTTGGGGTTAGTTGTTACGAGATGAAGACGCTTTCTCACGTGCACATGGCTCTAAACGTTCAAATTAGCCAAAAATTATTGAGTATTTAACGCATTTTGTCTTTTAGCTGAAAGACGCGGCTAATAACGTGCTCTATTGGCGCGCATTTTGATTTCGGCTTTCCGACGAGTTGCAGCTCGAAACGTCACTGTGAAATTATAACTGTTTAATTAAAACTCAATATTTAAACAGTTTAGATTGTAAACACATTGTGATTTGAATGTGCCAATGTTTTCCTAAAGTTAAAAACGACAATAATCAAATTCGAACTTTCTAATAACCAAAATTTCTTAAACAACAATCAAAGTTTTCACAGTTTCGACAAAACAAAATGGAAAATTAGCTACCTTATAACTAGCTACCTTATAAATAAACATTTGTTCTAATTTAAGTGTTTTAATCGTTAAGGTGTTGCTGTTTTATTTTAATTTCTGACTAAATTCAAAATGGAGCATTGTGAAAAAATGCTAAATAACTTTAGCAAAGAAGACGAGGAAAGAATGATTGTTGAAGCGATTGATCCAATAAAACAATATTCACAGTTTGTTGAAAAACCTTTTATAAAAAATACACAGAAAATATCATTTTCCATTGATAATTTGCTGGCGAAAAGTGCACCGAGCAGTATACAAAAGTGCAGTGAACGAAAATCTTTAAAAAATAGTGTCAATACGATTAAAAATCCGCTAAATGAATTTATTCTACAAGAAAAATTTAATATTGGTGTAAATTACAACGAAATAAAACAGAAGAGTGACATTTTAAATAATAACAAAGCTTCGAATTTTAAACATTCGAAAGCGGATCCATTTTTTAATTTCGACTCTCCTGCTTGCAGTGGAATTTCTTCCCTTCCAAAGGACTTTTCAAAATCGAATTTGGAACCCTCGAAACCAGAGACAAAATTTGATGATTGTGATGAAAAATTTGCAATGGAAAACGAGAACGATTTTGAGAATTTCACGCAGAAAAGTGACAATGTTTCTGAAATTAGTATGAATAATTCAGATATAATGGAAAATGAGGATTATGATGCTATTCTTGCCTCTCAGTCTAGTAATTCTTTTGTGAAATTTGGTGGAGGAAGTTCTTCCAATATTTTGGCGGCAGAAGAAAATGTTGCTGCGAGGGAATGCAGCGAGGAAAATGGAGAAATTGGAATTGAAGACAGTAACTATGGTAAGAATGAAAAACCTAATATTATTTTGTTTTGGTAGGTACCTACCTAACTAATCTACTATTAGGTTATCTGGAAACTCATTGTTTACATGTTTAAAATGAATTTATATTAATTTACGACTATAGGGGGGGGGCATTTAATACATTTGATATAGGTGCATGATAGTGGGACAGTACCTAATCGTGAGATAAATTATTTCTAGATAGCTACATATTATAAATTAAAGTCCTCCGTCTCATCTGTCTGTCTGTCCTCGATAAACTCGAAAACTACTGAACGGATTATCGCGCGGTTTTCACCAATAGAAAGATTGATCATGTCAAGGCTTTTGTGTAAATTGGTTGAAATATAAAGGAATATGTCTGTACGTGGTGGACGAGCGGGCTGGCAAGCGGACGGTGTGGATTTTATTTGTATTCAAATTAACAGATGGCGGTGGTTATAAAGGTTGGGTAAGCATTCAGTAGATGCCGTTGTGTTTCGTTAGCCACAGTAACGTGTGGCCGGGTCAGCTGGTGCTAATTAAATTATATAGATCCCAGGCAGAAGAACAGTAGGTATCGTGCTAACATTAATTATTATTATTGAGGAGTGTTATTATAGCCTGTTTGTAACTGTGTTCCGTGATTGAACTTATGAGAAAGCATTTCCAAGAGCATGCACTCTAGGTACAAGCGAGTATCTAAATGACTCAGTCCTGATATTGTTGTTGCAATTAATAAGAATTCGATTAGTTTATAGCATAGTTTATTTTTTGTTTGATATACGGAAGGTAATTAAGCTAAATAAATCGGGGCTCTCTATAACACCACTAACGATTTAAAAAATAAAAGTCAAGCCGGAAATAAGCTTTCATCCAGACTTTTATTTGTTTAATTATAGTTTTGTTTTATTGATCGATGAAACTTTGAATTAAATCTTTTTATTCTAAATAAATTGTTATAATGGTTTGTTTACTCTGTAGTTAATAGTAAGATGAGCATTGTAGAAAAATATCATTAATTTGTAAAGCGTCCTTGAGGTGATTTTTCACCAAAACGGCGCCATACGTACAAAACATCCAAATGATACTGTTATTATTACTATATCGATGTACCTATCATCATAACGTATTCGTAAATACATGGTTAAAAAAATACATTCCTTATGGAAATTGAAAGATAGGTAACACGAAGTGAATTAATTTCGAAGCTCTTTAAGAGGGTATAACCCTTTTCTTCAAAAATATATTATTATTTTATCTAGTAAAATTATGTTTTAAAATTTGAAAAAATATGTATATTTTTATTATAATAAGGTTATACCACAGGTCGTTGGCAGATTTGTTAATATTTCAAGCGAAATGTTTTATACAACATACATTTCAAATCACATAATCATTGCAATCACAAAAGCTTGGTGTAACCCTAAGTGACCAGCTCAGGTATGGGGGCTCCATCGAAGCCAGTAAAGTTAGCCTCCCAAAAACTGGGCGTACTGTACAGGGCCCGCAGATACTTCAATAGTGCACAACTGCTAACCCTGTACAAATCACAAGAGCGCCCCACGGTTGAATTTGGCATTCTGGTCTGGAGCTCCAAAATACCTGAAAAATACCCTCGACTCTGTGCAGAAAGGGGCGGTCCGTTTCATAGGTTCTCCCATCTTAACAGACGGATTGCAATCTTTAGAGCACAGGCGTCGGGTGGAAATACTATCCTTGTTTTACCGGTATTACAATGGAAGATACTCCCAGGAACTAGCATCATTGATCCCTTCGGCACCGGTGCATAGTCGGGAAACACGCCAAATGCGTGCTCAACATTTGTACACGGTTGACATTTGTCACATGAAAACGGGTCGTTTCTTCGACTCGTTCTTGTGTTCAACAGCTCGGCTGTGGAATGATTTGCCGCCGGCCTCTGTGTTTCCTCCTTCCTGCAACATGGATCTATTCAAGACCAATGTTCATTCCTTCCTCTCCTCAAAAAGACCCTCCACACAGCATCCCATGTGACACAGGCCCTGAGGGAAATTATTTTCCTCAGGGCCTCCTGTGTGGAGTTCGAAATCGTTAAAAAATCCGAGTTCGCGTTCGTGAAGAAAATACTTCAGTTTTTCTATTTAAACCAATATATTTGAGATTTTTTAAAATATTTATTTGCTTGGACATTATTGAAAAATTCTAAATTTTTATGATAAAAAAATAATCCAAAGTAACTTAACATACGTTGTAGGCAGTTGAGAGAGATAATGGATGCATAGCTCTTCCAGAATGGACACACTTGTGCGATGGCTGTCCATGGAATCCTGAGCAATTTTCTCCAGAACCACACTTCATTGGCTATAGGTATACGAATTTTTGGTAAATATAAGTTATTTCGATACCTATCATAAAGTATACTAGTATACATTACTTCCTATATCCGTCATACCGTAAGGTAACAGGGGGTTAAGTTGCGCTGTACTTTTCATAGAGAATTTTAAATTTGGATTTGAGGCCAAAATACCCAACCAAACTGGAAAAATATTTTTTAATCCAAAGGTATAGCAAATATCTAGTACGGAAATTATAAAATATAGGCAATTAAAGAACGCAATTTAAAAGTCTACAATTCGTATCTAATACTTGATATTAAATATTATAAGCCCTGATATCACTGAAACCCCCTGAAAGCCCCACAATTAATATCTTATAGTTAGTGTTTAATATTAAAACCCTAATACCACTGAAACCCCCTGAAAGCTCCACAATTAATATCTAATAGTTGGAGTTTCATATTAAAACCCTAATACCACTGAAACCCCCTGAAAGCTCCACAATTAATATCTAATAGTTGGAGTTTAATATTAAAACCCTAATACCACTGAAACCCCCTGAAAGCTCCACAATTAATATCTAATAGTTGGAGTTTAATATTAAAACCCTAATACCACTGAAACCCCCTGAAAGCTCCACAATTAATATCTAATAGTTGGAGTTTCATATTAAAACCCTAATACCACTGAAACCCCCTGAAAGCTCCACAATTAATATCTAATAGTTGGAGTTTAATATTAAAACCCTAATACCACTGAAACCCCCTGAAAGCTCCACAATTAATATCTAATAGTTGGAGTTTAATATTAAAACCCTAATACCACTGAAACCCCCTGAAAGCTCCACAATTAATATTTAATAGTTGGAGTTTAATATTAAAACCCTACTACCACTGAAACCCCCTGAAAGCTCCACAATTAATATTTAATAGTTGGAGTTTAATATTAAAACCCTAATACCACTGAAACCCCCTGAAAGCTCCACAATTAATATCTAATAGTTGGAGTTTAATATTAGAACCCTAATACCACTGAAACCCCCTGAAAGCTCCACAATTAATATCTAATAGTTGGAGTTTAATATTAAAACCTTAATACCACTGAAACCCCCTGAAAGCTCCACAATAACTATCTAATAGTTGATATTTATTATTATAATCCATGATACCTACCACTGTTACATATTACAAGCATTGATACCACTGAAATCCCCTGAAAGCTCCACAATTAGTTTCTAAATGTTGATATTTAATATTACAAGCACTGATACCACTGAAACCCCCTGAAAGCTCCACAATTAGTATCTAGTAGTTGATATTTAATATAATATCCCCCGATACCACTGAAACCCCCTGAAAGCTCCACAATTAGTATCTAGTAGTTGATATTTATTATAATAAGCCCCGATACCACTGAAACCCCCTGAAAGCTCCACAATTAGTATCTAGTAGTTGATATTTAATATAATAAGCCCCGATACCACTGAAACCCTCTGAAAGCTCCAAAATTACAAGCAAAGATATTGATATTCAACTATAAATATCAACTATTAGTATATAATAGTTGATATTTAACATTACAAGCTACGATATCACAGAAACCCCCTGAAATTAGTCTAAAATTAGTCCAAAATTAGAATATAATACTTGAAATTTAATATTACAAGCAATGATATCACTGAAACCCTCTGAAAGCTCCACAATTAGTATCTAATAGTTTATATTTAATATTACAAGCCCTGATACCACTGAAACCCTCTGAAAGATCTACAATAAACATCAAATAGTTGATATTTAATATAAATAAACCACGATACCACTAAAACTCCCTGAAAGCTCTACAATTCGCATGTAATAGTTGATATTATGGTTCCATGACAACTCAGAATCATGCAACTTCAACATACCTTTGAAATGTTAAGAAAAAAAATAACCCAATCTAACGTAACCTCGTTAACTAATTATTCGTTTTTTCCATTACTTTTCAAAGGAGGTGTTGAAGTTGCATGATTCTGAGTCGTCCGGTCACCGATTAAATAGATAAGCCCTGAAAACTACTCACACTCATGGAAACACCACAACTCTTATCTAATAGGTAGTTTATATTTAGTTTCATAAGTTCTGAGAACCACCCAAACCCCTGAAAGTTCTACAATACGTGTCTAATAGTTATATTTGATTTTATAAGTCATGAAAATCCACAATAACTGAAAGTTCCATGACAGTTGATCCGGCGACAATTGGTCCCCCTACAGTTGATCCCTCCGACAGTTGATCCGGCAGAAGTTGATCACTCGGACATTTATCCCCTAAAATATTATTTATTCAAGTTAGTATGGAAAGAGGATATACGGCCGTACAATCAAAGTCGATATACTTATATCTGCAGGCATTTTGACTGAAAATCTGCTGTAAAAATATTTTTACTAACAATATTATTTCATAATAATTTCGACTCTCCGATAATTAATCTAACTTTCAACAACCATTATAAAATCATGATGAAAGAGAAAGGGGCCTTATTGGCCCGGAGCTCTGTATGCCAAAAATTCAAAAGTCAAAAAAGACTCTCCGATGGAGCATGCGATAATAACAAAATACGATACACTTATACGTGCAGTCGGCTTAGCAAAAAATCCGCTAAATGTTCCTACCTGCATATAATGTCGAAAAATACATTTGGAAAATATCCGCATTTCCTGCCAGGCAGTTAATTAACCCAGTGAGTCTTCCCATGGGCTCATAATTGGTAAGTTGGGTCTGAACCTGAAAGAATCAAAAGCCTGTGTTGGTGGCCTCGCGTGGTATTAACCGGGACATAGAATCCTATTTCAGCCAGAATATCTGGTACCGATATAAAACCATTCATTAGCTTATAAGCCATCAGTAGTAATGCGACATCTCTTCTGGAACGAAGGCTGCTGTAGATACCTAGCATTCCCGAGATAAATGCTGTTGGAAACAGCCATGGGTAAAAACCCAACTCTCTCATGTAGAGGTATCGTAAAAAGTTCTTTTGTATTTTCTCGACCATATTAGTACATACACGATGTCCTCTGACCACATATCTGAGATCCACTTTGGAGAATGCTACGTACTAAGCTGAAGTAAAGCAAACATAACTGCAAAAATTTATAAACCATTTCTACAATTTTTTTTTTAAAAGAACGACAAACATTCCCGGGTTACGAATAACCCAACAATGTTTTAAAATCTCCTACACCACCACAGAAAGCCGAAAATGTTGCTTGTGTTGTGATGGAGGACTTAGCCAGTCGAGGAATCGAACACGCGACGCTCGGGTGGGACCCAAGCGCTATGCCTACTCAACCACTGACCGGTATATAATTATTATTACTCGTGACAGCTATTTCAACCTCTGAAGGTATTATCAAACTGTTTGATAGTGCCTTCAGAGGGCGAAACATATGTCACGCGCAATAATAATTACTTAGCAGAACTTGTTTATAAATAATATTTTTTTTAGATTAGCTCCAAGGGAGCCGGGAGCCGGGAACAGGAGGCCCCGAGGGGAATTATTTATTTTTCAATGTCGTCTTTAGGGATGCTGTGTGGAGGGTCTTTTTTTAGGAAAGGAAATTCTGTGAAGGAAAAGGGTATGAGGGGTGGGTAGTAATCTGGGGTCGGTGTGTCCAAGAGTGAAGGACGTATGAATCTATCCTTACCACTGCGGTACAAGGCAATGTTCCGTGAAAGGTCAAAAAATCTCCTTCGTCGGTCATGCAGTTGATGGTATAAATTATATAAAAATAATATTAAATATATATGTACATAAAAGAAACAAAAATTAAAATGGAGTTCCAAAAATTAAACTTGATAACAATAAATAATTCTTATAACTGCAGTTGGTCAACTCTTTTAAACTGTACATGACAAAACCCAACATCTTTGTGGCTGATTTACAGTTATTTTCAATCTTCTTGTGCCCTTTCCGTTCAACGGACGTTGGCTATCATGTTGGCTACGCGGTCAGTCTACAGTACTGTAGACTGGCCAAACCACTGTCTCAGGTTTTTCAGCCATGATGTCCTCCTTCTTCCAGGGCCCTGTCTTCCGGCTTCTTGTTCTTGTATTGTTTTGTAATTATAATACATATAGTGCAATTGCATAACGTGGATTGACTAGATGATCAATTGGGAAGTGTGTGAAAGGGTTTAGTTTTTCCTGTGGGGAAAATTAAACCCGGACATTTAAATCTGGTGCGTATAAATAAGATAATAACAATAATAAGTTATAATATTGTAATAATAGGTTGATAATAATAGTTATTAAAATATAACATATTTATAAGAAATAGTAATTTAATTATTTGTTAAATTAAGGAATTAAAAATGGAATTTTTTTGTTCGCCTCGAGTCACATTTTTTTAATGTCCGATTCATAGGAGATTGTAAGGATTTTGGTGTCTTCAGATTTACGAACAAACACCTGACCATCTTTCGTCCAAATAAAGTTATAATTTTTTAGTTTCGCCTATTTCTTAGTTTGGGCTAAGAGGAATTTTTTTCTAGAAGTCAGATGGTTAGAAATATAGATGGGCATACCCACTTGAGAATTCGGTAGACCTAATGAAGAAGTAGTAATTCGTCCTTTGCATCCACGCATCAGTTTAGAACTGAGGGTGATAATTACGTCTCTTGGTTTTTTATGGGTTTCATCGGAGCGGTTTTTACCTCCCACCCGTACTATGGAAGTCACATCTTCGGGTTGAAGAACTGTTTTAATGATGTTTGTGGATAGGTGGTGGAATACGTTTTCTAGATTTTCCTGGGGATTTTCCGGTAAGTTGCGTATTTCTAAGTTGGTAGAATTAGATTCGTACTCCTGATGATCAATTTTATTCTCAAGGTACTCCACTGTTTTTTTGAGGTCTTGGTGTTCCTTTTTGAATGTTTCGATTTCGGTTTCAATTTTTTGATTTTGGATTATGGTTTGGTCGATTTTTTTTATTAGGTCATCGTATTGTTTGCTGACGAATTCCATGTTTTTTTGCGTTTTTTCCATAAATAATTCCATTTTTGTTATAATTTCTTTTTTCATAATATCCATTTTCTTGTCTATATGTTAGAGAATTTTTTCCATATTTTTGTCTTCAAGCTCCATTGCACTTTTGCCTCTAGTTGACATGATTAGTTAGTAAGGTAAGTTATTTTAGATTGATTTTTAATTTTATGTTTTTTTATTTTTTTATTTTTTTTTTATTGGATTATGTTGTTTTATCTAAATTTAATTTTTATTTATTATTTATTTAGTTAATATATTTATTTAATTTATATATTGATCTGTTACGGCCATCTATTGCTTAGTAATTTAACTCGATTAAATGAATTTGTGGTTTAATTTATGTGATTATTTACCGCCATCTATGGACAGTTATTTTATAAATATATTAATAAAATAAAAAATATTATGGTATGTCTGAGGATTGAAAACTGTCCGAAGATACTGGCCAAAAGTGGCGAGCCAAACGCTTAACACCTGCGCCAATTTACTGATTGACGTCATTGACATTAAATTCCATATTAAGCAACTGTCAATGAAATGAACTAAAGAGTATTTTAACTGTTTTTTTTTTAACTCAAAACACTATTTTTATTGTACAAATTCACAATTCAAATTTTGTTTAAAATTCACTTGTTGCAAGATTTTTCACGGATTGTTTATTGGTTTATTTAACTCACTTTAATAGGTGATAAAATCATACATAGTTTATGTGTCAATTTTTTATACAAAAATAAAATCACTTTACGAGCGTTTCCCGGTAGAATATCGGGAGACAAATACACTGGATGATAGCTCTTGAATAACACTGGACCTCAGTAACTAATTTGTTTCGAATTGTACACTATTTAATGTTATGTTTCTTCAGAAACTGGAGTTAACGAAATTTGCGACTTAGCAAAATTATTGTTGAATAATTGAATAATGAGTTTTAATAACTTATTTTTCTTTATTCATCCGAACCATAACATCTTCACTCGTAACTCTGTCCATCCAGCTTATTTTAAGTATTCTTCTGTAGATCCACATCTCGAATGCTAAGTCGCCTAATTAGTTCTTCAGTAAGAGTCCATGCTTCCATTCCATCTTTTCAATATGAACATGAAATGGCGAATATCGCACAGAATTTCCCTTGCAAACCTGGTGAGTATTGATCAACAGTAAAGATCTTTATCACTGCGCCAAGCAAGACAGAAGGAAATGTTGGTGTGACTCACCAAGATGGGTAATTACTATTTTCCTAAAGCGCATACCTCTGAAGACATCCCGTCTCCCGACTGACGACTCTGGGCAAAAGGAAAATGTAAAACGGCCGCCGGGTGACACAAGAAATGCTAATTGCCAGGTGATTGATGCGTCCCAACGAGATAATATAGTTGGCATGGATGCGGAATGGCGACCACACCACTTATGAAAGGATAGCCACTCCAGTAGTTCTGTGAACAGAACCTACTCCTCGCGTTGAAAAAAATACGTTTCTAATTTTCTATTATTTAATAAATCAATACTAAAATTTCATCAGAAATCATAAGATTTGTAAGTAAATTAAATAAGTATACATTTATATAACTTCAAAAAAATCAGTTTAGGAATTATACACTCAATGAAAATTCTTTATTAAAACTTTCTCACGCAGATGGGTACCATTATATTGTAGAGCTGGTCGAAGTTAGTCATCTAGTCAAGTGAATTGGAGTTCGTTATTTTTAGTTTTTACCACATGCTTTCAGAACACGAACAAAAACAAATCGGGCAAAAAGTACATTAAAGTAAAATCATATATTTATTTTTCAACTAGTCATCGTTAAGGCTAACACATTTCTCCCTAAGACTCTTCAGACTTTTCTCAAAACCAGGACTTGATAGCTGCCTTCACCTCATCGTCCAAGGTGTAGTGATTGCCTTCTCTTGAGTAGAGAAAAAAATATAAATCATAAGGCGCAAGATCGGGGGAGTAAGGAGGGTGTGGAAACGGTTCAAATTTTAGGTTTTTCAGAGCCTCTGCAGTTGCACGCGAAGTGTGTGATTTGTTCTCGTCTGTGAGACGACGTGGTACCCGTCGAGCACAGATTTTGCGGTAACCCAATTGTTCAATAATGAAGCCGACACGTCCCTTGGATATCCCAATATTTTTTGTGATACACTTTTGAGTGATTCGCAGGTCATTTTGAATCAAACCGTCAACTAGTTTGCGTTGTTTATCGCTTGTGGTATTGATCGGACGTCCGATGCGTGTTTCATCAACAATTATGGCTTTTCCAGGCTTGACTAGATGCTTAGATGGCTAACTTTGACTAGATAGTTGACTGATTTTAGAAAATCTGCTGCAACCACTTTATTATTCAAACAAACCTCGCTTTTACTAAATGTCTAACTTTGACTAGATGGCTAACTTTGACTAAACTTTCCAATATTATGATGGTATCTACCTGCATGAAGAAAGTTTGAAATAAGAATTGTCTTTGTGGTAGTGACTTTTCTTTGGACAAATAGTATAATTCCTTATTTGAAATTAAAAATATATGTAGGTATTACACAAAATTTTACAAGGTTTATCTTAAGTGGTTACCTATTTCTTGCACTTCAGAAGAAATTTTTGTTTTGGTTTGTTAAATAAGAGAAAATTAGACGCGAGTCTACTGTTAGAATTAAAAAAATATATTATGAATTTTGAAATCAAAAAATTTAATCTAACTCTTTCATCGTTAGATCGGGTGATAATATATCTATAACGGCCAAACCGTTTATCCAAAAATTACTGGCGACACCAGCGGCGGAAATGAGAGTGAATGAGGACTTTACAGTATTTTGGTCGGAACAGGGGTGATTGGCAGAACTCAGAACCAACTTCTTTTATATTTATCTCCTCACAAAAATCTGTTTAAAAGGACAGCGAAGTTTTTGAAAATTGTGAAAATTCCTGTGATTGGATAAGATGAGGGGGTTCTTAGGGCTGGTACCTACATTTTGGTGGCTTTTTAAGCTCGGGTTGAGAGATATTAATCTTTTAAAGGCACAATCATTCCGGATTCATGAGGTGAGGTTTGTATAGGTCTTGGTGGAGAATGCGTTTACCGGATTGGAAGAGACTGGCTGAGGGAGACCTATCCTAGATCGCTCCAGCTGGACTCTCGACCCATCGCATTGCACCGCAGTTGGAAGGATGGATTCATACGTCCACTACTCCTAGACACTTTGATCCCTAGATTCTTAACCACACCGCCTACTTTTTTCCTTCTCTAGACTTCGTCTCCTTCCTTTCCCTAAAAATAACCTCCACACGGTATCCACAAAGATGACATAGGTCCTGTGGAAAAATTTATTCCGCAGGGCCTTCTGTGTGGAGCTTATTGTAAAAAAATCATTTTTCAATACGTCTCAAAGGGATCGACGATGACAATCTACTCTCCTTCAACGGAAACAATCTTCCCACACGCCTTCTATTGATATGCTTGGTTTAACTCTAAGGCTGGCCGCATACACACGTTTTCCGTATTCGATTTCCTAATGCGGAATTTCGATTTGGAATTCCGTGAGACTAGCGCAAACGTTCGTTTTTCTTCATTCGGAATGTATACTCGTCAGTACAGATAGTGATAGCGTGGTAAACGCACGACGATTAATTAGCGAGGTGCGGGTGCGATACTGAATAGAAATTTCCGAACGTGTGCGCCGGCACAAACAAAATGTATGCAAGCGTTGTGTTCCGTATGACGTCATTAGGTTTTTTTCAGTAGGTTTCTCCGAACGCGCCGGCTTGCATTCGAAACGTACGTACGAAATTTGTTCCGTTCGGAAAAAAAGCGAACATGTGCGTCAGTTAATCTATTTTCTATTGATTCCATGCATTCGGATGTCCGAATACGGAAAACGAATTCGGAAATCGAATACGGAAAACGTGTGTATGCGGCCAGCCTAAGTGACCAGCTCAGGTGTGGGGGCTCCATCAAAGCCAGAGTTAAGGCGCCGAATCCGCGCTTTTAAGAAGAAGATGGAGTGATATGTAATGACGAATGTTAGAGGACCGCGCTAATATTTAAAGAGATAAAATCGTTGCGAAATTTGTGAAAATGTTTAATAAAACACGACTCGTTTAAAATAGAGCAAAAATCTCGTGGAAGGCGTCTTAAGTATCATTTAAAGAAACATTGTGAATCTTTTCACAACTTGTAAAATAACTGAAACAAACGTGTTTATAATAATTTTCGGAGCATACTTTGCGATTTTTTTCTATCGAGGGAATTTCATGTACTAATTTGCATTTCGGTGTGGAACGCATCTAGATATTATCTTCAAAAATAACATAAATTTTTTTAAGAGCTTAAAAACTTCAAATGTTTGAGGGAGATATGTAAGAAATCGGTAGAAATTCAGGTAGCGGCAGCTTAAGTTAGTCTCTCTGTAACCGCAGATACTTTGATAGTGCATTATTGCTCACCATGTATAAATCGCCAGTGCACCCCGCTGTTGAATTTTCAGCCACCTCTGCTCTGGAGCCCCCAAATACTAGAACGAAAACCCTAAGTGCAGAAACGGAAAAGCCGCTTGAGAAATTCCCCTATCTAAACAAACGGATTGCAATCTTTAGGGCAAAAGCGTCGGAAGATGATCTGAGGAAATAGCGTCATTGATCATTTCTGCATCCCAAGGTTGAATTTGGCAGCCACCTCTGGTCTGGAGCCCCAAAATACCTGAAAAACCCTCGGCTCTGTGCAGAAACGGGCGGTCCGTTTGATATATTCTCATATCTTAACAAACGGATTGAAATCTTTAGAGCACAGGCGTCAGGTGGGAATACTGTCCTTGTTCTACCGGTAATACAGTGGAAGATGCTCCGAGGAACTAGCGTCATTGATCCCTTCGACAACGGTGCACAGTCGGGAAACACGTCACATGATTACCTTAACACGGGCATTAGCCAAGTATGATAGTAAAAAAAACATAAAAATTTTTCAAGAAAAATATGAAATAATAAAATTTTAAAAAAAGTCAAACGCGCGTCCAACATTCGCATATAGTTAACATTTGTCACATGAGAACGGATCGTTTCTACGACTCGTTCTTGAGTTTAACAGGTCGACCGTGGAACGATTTGCCGTCCTCAGCGTTTCCGCCTTCCTACAACATTATTTACTTCATGATTTTGATAATATATTTTTAAAACACTCCACCCTGGATTTAAACGCAGATATTTTCGGAACAGTAAAACATGAGAAAACAATATATAACATTAGAAGAAAGCGTTTCTGGCGCACAATTAAGCAATTAACAGATCTATTTGACACGGCGGCCATTAAGTGTTCGCAAATTCACTCTTTGAAGTCTGTTCAGATATTATTGTTTTAACAGAATATGTAAATTAAATTGGCTAGATAGGTACTTTCCCTCTCCTACCTACTGTTAAAATTGAATGAAATAATGACTGACGCAGCCTTTGAGAAGCAGTTAGGACCTAAATATGAAGCAACTAGTACCCGGCATGCGTTGCAATACCACCCAAATAAAGTGTTTGTATTTTAATTGTGTTTATTGAAGTCCTTTTAAATACACAATATTAAATCAGAAGGTTTTCCGACCTGTGAGCGGGCCACCTACAGCTGTTGTAAGAAGCATGGATTTTACAAATTTACCCCCTGCTTTCCCCTATTGTTACTATATTTCCTTAGCAATCCCTCCCTTTGCCCCTCCCTGGTTCTCCACCATGCACACTTCCCGCATTTTACTCCCCTTCCTACGTCCCCCTTCCACCTTCTCCTCTCATTCGTCCCCCTCCTGCAAACCCCTCCTTTACTCCGTTTCCCTTCCCCTTCCAATTTTTTTATACAAATTTCATAATGCTAGAGCTCACCAGGAGTTATACTTTTATTATGTATTATTATTTAATTAATTGTGAAATACCACAAGCTAGTCGAGAGCCTTATCCTTGACCACGGAGGCCGACGAAAGTAAGACTTATTATATGCATCTGCACTGATGATGGACTCTGTAGCGCTACCTTGTCCTGACAATAACGAATACAAAAAAAGAATTATCCATTGGTGCAGTCGTTCGGAAGTTATGTGAGTACAAACCAAAGATATTGTATTGTAAGTACATATATTTCGGCGATTCATTTTTTATTTATATACTCGTAGATACATACTTTTTTCAAACAACTCGCGCGCCACTCGTTTTAAATTTTTTATACAAATTTCATAACGCCAGAGTTCACTATTATATACATAACAATTCTCGGGTATAACGTGAAACACGACCACATATCATTTTTTGTGTTCTTATTTTTATGTGAATACCGCACAAGAGTCCCAACTGCTCGCAACCGCCTAAAGCCAGTGAGACTATGGAATCCCTAATTGGGTATGTTGTGAGGCTGCATGTAAGTGGGGAGGAGAAGGAATGGGGAAGAGGTAGATGGGGAAGTACCTGGCTATTCAGATCTAGTCACCAAACACGGCTAAAGCCATTTCAAGCAACGTTTCAATTCTGAACGTTGGACTCACACCTGGGCGATACTGAGAGTATTTTCCACTCTGGAACGTGCCGTAAATACAAGTATGTCCCCGTATTTACTTGTACAGCGTTTCCCAACCTTTTTCAGCTACGGACCCCTAAGAAAACAAGGACCTCCTTAATAAAAAAACCAACCATAAATTTCGAACCATTTTTGAAGTGAAAACTTCTTTAGCACCGTGTGATTTGAAACGAAAAATAGCGACAGTAAAAAGAGACAAACACATATATCCATAGGATTTAGCCCACTCATCCCTCCCCACTCCCCGCTCATTTCTCCTTTAGTATTCTGAAGGTTTCACTTCTGCCGCCTGTGAATTGCGCACTCTGATATTTTTTTAGTAAATACTATCTACAAATACAAAAAAAAAACTTTAATAATTAACGTACAACAGCAACACCAACATTCACATTAATGAACGGTTAATTAATGCGAAGGTTGGTGCGTTTTGCAACTAAATTAGTGATTTTCGGGTTGATGTTACTACTAACTTGTAATCTCAAATCGGATTCCACTTGTATTCTGTTTCTGTGTTTGTTTCTAGTATATTCAAGAGCAGAGAATACCTTTTCACAGATGTAGTTGAGAAAAGTAGTAAATGTTTCAGTGCTTCTTCTGATATATCCTTATAATCGTTATTTACATTCACCCAAAAACTTGATAAAGAGGCTTCTTTGACATTACGTTTCAAAACTGAATCACAAGATTTTCTATTAATTGGTTTTCCTGTGCTATTCACGTCAAGCCAGTGATATCAGTAACATCTGTGTAGCAAGGTCTAATATCCAATTTTTACTTTTGTCGGGTACTGAAAAATCTCGGCTTTTCTCTACTATAATAAGCATGCATTATACATATAAACCTTCCTCTGAATCACTCTATCTATTGGTGAAAACCGCATGAAAATCCGTTGTGTCGTTTATAAGATCTATGCCTACATACATTTGAGCAACTTCATTTTATACTATGTAATGATAATGATGATTGTTAAATGGTCCAACGATGAGACTGCGGACCCCCATACATGTATTCGCGGACCCCTGGCGGTCCGCGGACCACACTTTAAGAAACACCGCTATAAAAGTATGTGTTTGTCGTTTTTTAGTGTCGCTATTTTTCGTTTCATCGAGTTTCAAATCACAACGGTGCTAAAGATGTTTTCACTTTAAAAAATGTAACTTATAAAAAAGTGTTATAATAAACAAATAATAAAAAACTACTCGTATGCCCACAACGTCGATCAATTTTGTTAAAATTCTGACAATGCTTATACCCTAGCCCTCGGTAATTAGGTACTTAACATATCTTCCAAATTCATAATAATTATAAATGTATCAAAAAAACGTTTCCCATTACGACATAACAAGGTGACATCTGTTGAGATATCCGTGAAATACAAACTAATTATCTCTTTTGAGATGTTGTGGAATTTTAACTGCGTTTTCAACATTGTTCCACCCAATTTAGCGCGCGGCGGTAATGCGATCCCTTATGTAGGTAAAGATAGTATTATTGTACAAAAAATGTGGAAAGAAGATATAAGACCGAGTTAGGTATCAAAATGACGGTATCCATGGCTCAGTGGTTATCACACATGACTTGTATTCTGGTGTCAAGTTAGGTTAGCTAGGCGCCGCATCCGCGCTTAAAAAGAAGAAGATGGAGAGATATGTAATGTATAAAATCGATGTGAAAATTGTGAAAATGTTTAACACAACACGACTCGTTTAAAATAGAGCAAAAATCTCGTGGAAGGCGTCTCAAGTATTATTTATTGAAACATTGTGATTTTTTTCACAAATATGATTTTTTTGTAAAATAACTGAAACAAACGTGTTTATAATAATTTTCGGAGCATACTTTACGATTTTTTTCTATGGAGGGAATTTCATATAATTTGTATTTCAGCGTGGGCAATGTATGGACATTATCTTAAAAAATAACGTATATTTTTTTAAGACCTTAAAAACTTCAAATGTTTAAGGCGGGTATGTACCTAAGAAATCGGTAAAAATTCGATAAATTCGGATAAAAAAAATATTCTAAGTAGGTAGAAAGCTAACCATTAATATTGATTTTGGATCGCACCTAAGGTACACATTTGAATTTATTATTTTTTGTTCTAAAATTGATATTGCGTGTTGCCATAGTAATCCTATTTTTTAATAAATTTCTAAATTTTTTGGTACAAACAAATTAAAATGGCGGCAAAGGAATCATTTTATGCGGGATATTTTGCACTACGAATAAAAATGGAATAGTGACTCTTTTACCATCTATCCAAATGTAATTAGTTGTATTATTTATGCATTAAACCGCTTACTCGTTAATACGGAATATTTTTATTCAAACAGTTAGATTTAGCTTTATTATTACGAAAAGTGAGTATTTATGTCGGGGGAGACCAAAAACATGCAAAAAGTATGCATTTAACATTTTAATTTTGTTAAAATTAATTCACTCACGCGGTAACGCCATTGTTTATTCATCGTTTTTGTTTTAACATTTCATAGACAATGCTGCCAATGTGCCAAACATAGAAACAATATTTTTGCGTAAAACAAAGTGTATTGACAAGTTTGTACCTGTATTTATAACAATAGAACATGGAAAGAAACGTATTAGAATAATTACACAAACCCGCTAGACAAACCCTGCTTTGCCAAACAAACCATTCAAAACCTGGGATGTTTTTTAAAATTATGATGAAATGCGAGTTTATTTTAGAGAATTTATTTTATAAGATCGGTACTTCAGACAAATGTCATATTTGATTGTCTATTAGTTAAAAAAAGGAACATTCCGTATTATCCGTGCATCAAACTTCGACAACACGAACGTTCCGTATTATCGTGAGGTGGACTATAACTGCATATTTACCAAGTATGGCGTTAGTGGAATATTTACCGTGTTTTTAACTGAACTTAATCGTAATGAATTTGGTGAATAAAAATGATTAAATATCCAGGTAGGTACTTTCCAACCTTCTTCTTTCTCATTTCCTTCACCTCCCCTATTACCTTCATCACCTGCCTGAAGAAAGTGGGGACGGGGACTCGCAAATCACAACGTGAGTGGTTTGGTTTATTTGTACTCACAACATATCCAAGTCATAACATAAAATACCGGGATGCCTTAGTCCCACCGACTCCACACGGTTAGGAGCGGTATTCACATAAAAATAACAGTCTTGCTCGACTATGCTTGTACCTACGTCAATTCCAAAACATTCGATCTCCATCATAGACAAAATAAATGCATTTATTTTCAGCCGACAAGAATCTAAGAGGATTTTATTTGAGAAAAATATTAATAAACCAATAAATCAAATCCATTATGATTTTCTTAAAATTGAATCACTACATAACAGTTCTAAAACTGCATTTGACTGTTACAAGCAACACAGTCTCGTTTCAAGCATTCTAATGGTCGGAAATAGCTCTAATTAGGGAGCATGTTTTAGTGGCGTCATCTTCTACATCTTAAACATTCTTAAAGTGTTAAATTAATGATCTACGATGGCTTTTTTCGTGTCTCCGCATCCCCACAATGATAAACGGGCCACATTTCGTCGGTATTTATCGATCCCGGCGTTTATTTTGACAATATAACGGATTTTAGTGCATGTTTTGACGTTCGTTATTTATGTTGGCCATCTTGTCACGCAGGAATTGCCGCGCTTTCATGTGCTGCCAGCGGGAAAAGTCTCCCGTGAATTTAATCGGTTGGTGTGGGCAGGTAGGTACCTATTAAATTAATGTTTCAGTCGGGCCAGGGCACCTGTAACATTTTTCATGCGTTTAGTTTGACAATAAAATGTAGAAATAACAAAAATGTTTCATAACCATGAAAAATAATGTTGTATAATGTAGAATCATTTCCTTTATGAAACTACCTACTTAGCACTAATGGAAAATTTACTAACTGATCGACAAAAAACAGTAAAATTCTTTAAAAAATTAGCAAAATAAAATATATCTCAACAGGTGTCGCACAGGGGTCAATTTTCGGGTCAGCCCTTTGTATAATATATGTTTCAATTATGAGTTAATTGTTTTCATTTTGTGTATGCAGACGATACGACACTCGTAATATCACACGAAGACCTAATTACTGCAATGAACCTTATGAAGCATGATTTTATTGCCACACTGAGATGGGCTCTCAATGGACTGACGCAGGCCGCAATAAATGCCAAAAATGCCAAAAAACTAAAATTATGTACATAATTTCTCCACACGGCCCACTGCATACATAAAAATGTTGCATAGCCCTGTTCATGAGGAATCATTGATTTTCTCAAAAATTATGTACCCACCTATTCCTACCCACCCTTTACGTCTACGTAAAGGGTGGGTAGGAATCTGGGGTCAGTGTGTCAAGGAGTAACGGACGTATGTATCCAGCCCTCCCCTTGTGCAAGAGAGTTTTAAAAGACCCCCAAATAGCATCCCCAAAGATTACATAGGCTCTGAAGAGAATTATTTTCCTCAAGGTCTCCTGCTAATGTAAAAAAATATATTTGAAATTTTTTTTTTCCGAATTCTGTGTTCTGTGTCTGTGTTTCAATTTGGCACCTAGTTGGGGCCCTCTCCAAGGCTGGGGCCCTACGGAAAATTTGATAGATTATTTATTTTCCAAGTCCTGCGTCTTCAGTTAACATTTTGTCGCTTTAGTTCTTAATTGTCCAAACGACCATTTTAGTTTTTGTTCAATCTCCACTTTAAAATCTTAATATATAAAACAAAGTCGGGTTAGTTACACTATTTATAACTCGAGAACGGCTGGACCGATTTTGGCGATCTTTGATTTGTTGGATTTGTCTCTGCCCCGGATAAGAGAATAACCATTAAAACATCGCAAAAATTCACGAAAAAGAAAGTTATGAAGAAAATTCATTTCCCCATACATTTTGTATGGAACGAATTGTTACATTTTGAAAGAGCTGCAGGAATTTTATGATAAGTACCTATAAATATTGAATAGTGCGTGAGTTCCAATAATTCAAAAACGTCAAATGTCAATGTGCTGATTGTTTTGTTTTTATTCTTAAACGTATAATGCTGCCTCTCTTTCTTACACACTTAATGTCAATAGTCGAAAATGAGACAAACGGTGAACGCATGTCTCCACCCATCCAAAGGAAAGATACAATCATTAAAATAAAAATCTCTCACACGTATAAAGAAAATGAAAAGCAAAGTTTTTTTTTACATCAGTTCCACAACACATGAGGCCCCGGCCATTATTTTCCTCAGGGCCTGTGTCATCTTAGGGGATGTTGTGTGGAGGTTCTTTTTAAGGATGGGAATGATAGGAAGTTCTGGGAAGGAAAAAGGTATGAGGGGAGGGTAGTAATCTGGGGTCAGTGTGTCCGGTAGTGACGGACGTATGAATCCATCCCTCCAACTGCGGTGCAAGGCGTTGGGTCGAGAGAGTCCAGCTGGAAAGGTCAAAAGGCCTCCCTCAACTAGTCTCTCTCGATCCGGTCCGCCACGCAGCAGGTGGGCAGACGCATCCGCCGCCAAGACCCGGACAAACATCACCCCGTAGCGAACCACTTAAGGGTGACCTATGGGTGACGTATGACAGAGGTGTTGGTTATCCAATAAATGGTTCCCGGTTCACAAATTATCGTAATTAAGTGGAAAAATAAGAAAATCACAAAAAATATAAGTCCATACACAATGCCATCTCTGATACTGACAAAATCAAAACACGAACAGTTGTGCATTTATGATTGCTTCATTGTGTAATTTTTGACTTAATAAAAAAACTGAATTTAATTCAACAGTTATTGGTATGAAGTTCGTCGGGTCAGCTAATTAAAAATAAAGTATCATTAAAAATTACTTGAACTAATGAGACCCTTACCTTTACGGAAACAGCTTTATCTTAAACACCTATCATAATGTTTCACTGAAATACTGAAAGAAAACCTTCTACTCCAGTAAAATTTTCTGATGGTCGTTTAGACAATAAGGAAATCCAGTGAAAAATATTATGGTTTAAAAAATATGTTCATATAGACCAATAAACGCTGATTCTGAATATATAAGTTTCAACACGGGCATACCCTAGTGAGAAAGGCATCGAATAACGTAATGTAAACATACCTTAGATAGATAAATAAATAAATAAAATTTAATAATATTAAACGTAGAGTTTTCAAAAAATTATTAAAAAGTCTTTTTTAAACGTCTCGTTAAAACATACTGTCAAGTTGGTATTATTGAATGTTTAGTGCTGACGTCACTCCTCACCAGTCATTGTATTGAAGTGTAGGTATGACACAAGCCATCGGTATTAACAACATTTCATGTTATTAGTTATTTCATACTGTTTATAGAGATTTAGTTCTGCGAACTTCGAAATCCAAAATGGTCGTCATCGAACAGCTGATCGGCACCGCATCTTATTTGCCTACAATTGTGCAGGTGATGCTTCGTTTTCGATAATATTGATTTTAAAAGCTAAAAAAATAATAATTTCAAACAATTTTTATATCACTCTCCCGTAATAATGTTAAAAAATATAATAATATAATATAATAAATAAATAATTCCACCTAAACAATGTTTTAACTTATCGAATAGTATCATAATTTCTTCCATATAACTGTCATACATAATGAACACCTGTTAATACGTAGTGAGTGATGACGTCACACGATTCACTTCACATTCGGTGGTTTTCGGAGGATCTTGAAAAATTAAAACTTTGACAATTATTTTAACTATTAAAACTAACCCTAAAAAAAAAATGCAGTTATTTAAGTTAGAAGGTTCATTTAAGTTGGAAAATTCATTAAAAATATGGACTGGAGTTCTCTATTATGGACTAAGGCGACGAAAATTTGTAGAAATATTTCTTTCCAAGTCCTATGTCTTCCCGTTTGTACTGATTGTAATGTGTCCTTGTTGCAGACGCGCACTCCCCGGGGGGGTCCTCGGACAGGAAGAAACGACCCAGGACCGCCTTTACGGCTCAGCAGATAAAGTCCTTGGAGACAGAGTTCGAGAGGAACAAGTATTTGTCAGTTGCTAAGCGTTTACAACTTGCTAGGAATTTGCGACTCACTGAAACACAGGTAAGCAACTCTTTTTATTTTACACCAGCGAGAGTTCCTGACATGAATTGCAATGCCACTATTGAAAAAATTGATTCTCCTTGCGTGTCTTTTCCCATTTGTCCCGTTCCCCTTCCACCTCCCCTTCCCCTTCCATGTCCCTTTCCCCTCACTCGTTCCTCCTCCACCTTCCCCGCCTTGAAGGCGGCGCCTTCTCACTCCTCTCTCCAGCGAACCCTCCTCCCGCGATCCCCTCACCTCTCCCACGTTCAATAGTTCTTCCCGTTCAATAATTCCCCAGTCCCGGTACATTCAGATTTTCAAACAGCTCGCGTGCCACCTATTGAAATTTTCATGTATTACAAACATTTATTTCTGGATATTTTAAGAACAATCAATCAAATTTGGTACCTAACAATGGTACCTATTTAAAAAAATATATTTTTTATTAGTTTCAAAGTATTCGATTTTGGTTAGTACCATAGGCGAGTACTTCGATTAAATTCATTAATTTAAAGAGATTATTCGAATTTTGAATTTTGATTTAACAATCGATGGTTTGCTAAATGTCTTTCTCAAATTGCGACATTTTTAACAGTTTCGTAAGAGTTTTCGTAATGATTAGTCATGTGTTTGTAATAATCCAGAATCCTTCGCGAGGATGGAAAAGGGGTATTTTGAATGTTTCAAACATTTCCTATACTTAATAGAGCAATACATACGTAAGCCACTTACATACACACAAATATACACACATACATACAAATTAATAAGCAAGCATATTTTGATTTTTATATCTACATAATATATAAAAATGAATCCCGGTTTCCCTTGGTCACGCCATAACTTCAGAACGACTTTACCTATTTCATTCATCTTTTTTTAAGTTTTCTAATACTGTATAGAAGATTTACGGAAAGAAAAACTAAGAAAAATGCGCAGAAAATCGGATAATTTCAAAAACTTAACGGCTATTTTAACTGCGCACGTTTGACAGTCTGCGCGTTTGATGAAATTGAATTTAGCAGGCAGCTATTTTTTTTTTGTAACAAAAGAATTATCTAGGGATTTTTTAAAATATTGATATTTTAAATAGGTACCTATGTTAGGTATAGATAGCACTTTTTAATATTTCTATTTTTGAGAGTGATATTTCATGGTGGAATTCCATTATAATATATTATAATAAAACGAATATAAAACTTTATTCCACTTAATTTTATTGGACCGTAACCGGTTTCAGCTCGTCAAAGCCATCTTCAGACTGGTACAAATATTTCCTAGTCTACGGTTTATATACACAACATATTGGGGAGGGGGAGGGGGGTGGTCTACAAGGATTTTAATCAATTACATTAATTATATTTGTTGCTAAGTCATTTTAGACTATCGAATTTCTAAATATTTTGGTTATTCCAGTAAGCTAATTACATTGGGTTTGCAGCTCACTTCAATGATGATTAGGGAAAAACCTTACAAGTAATATGAGTTACTAATGACCTAATTTTATTGTCAAATCGTTATTATATTTATGAAGTTTGGTATTTTTTATTGCTTTTTGAAGGGATATGTGTTTTCATTGGAGTTGAAATGGTCTAAACTAATTACATATTTTAATTAGTCTAATTTTCATAATAATTTTCGATATTAAAATATATAATTAGTTTAGACCATTTCAACTCCAATGAAAACACATATCCCTTCAAAAAGCAATAAAAAATACCAAACTTCATAAATATAATAACGATTTGACAATAAAATTAGGTCATTAGTAACTCATATTACTTGTAAGGTTTTTCCCTAATCATCATTGAAGTGAGCTACAAACCCAATGTAATTAGCTTACTGGAATAACCAAAATATTTAGAAATTCGATAGTCTAAAATGACTTAGCAACAAATATAATTAATGTAATTGATTAAAATCCTTGTAGACCACCCCCCTCCCCCTCCCCAATATGTTGTGTATATAAACCGTAGACTAGGAAATATTTGTACCAGTCTGAAGATGGCTTCGACGAGCTGAAACCGGTTACGGTCCAATAAAATTAAGTGGAATAAAGTTTTATATTCGTTTTATTATAATATATTAGGTATAGATAGATTTGATTTGATTGATTGTTCTTATAATATTCAAAAATTAATATTTCTATTTATGAAAAATGAAAATATGAATACAAAATTGTAATAACTGGCACGCGAGTTGTTTGAAAACTGAATGTACTGAATGGGACTGAATATATGGAACGCAGGAGGGGGGTTGGCGGGATGGTGGAGCGGGAGAGGGGAGTGGGTAGGCGGGGAAGGTGGTAGGGGGACGCGGGAGGGGAAGGGGATGCGGGAGGGAAACGGAGACGCACGGGAAAGGACATTCAAGGAGAAATATTTTTTTTTAATATGGCATTGCAACGCATGCCGGGTACCAGCTAGTAAAATATATATTATACTGCCCCACAAAATACCTCGAACTTTTGACTTTTTTTTTTCATTTACTAGATTCTTATATTTCTTGAAGAGATGAATCATTTAAATTTACTTAATTTAAAGTTAATGCTCTTTATAAATAGAACGGCGTCATTTGCGCCTTGCAATTTTTACCTCACGTGGGTATTTAAAAATGTTACCTGGCTATTATAGACTTAAAGGCCTTGTGTTTCATCGGTAGGGAAAAAATTGTTCTCTAAACACCCTACTAAAATTGCATGTTTCGTCCAGACTCAACATCAATCTTCATCATCAAAGTAGCAGCGACCGACGGCCATATATACATACGTGTCTGTTTGTGTTATGTTGGGAGTGGGAAGGAGGCGGTCATGTCCTTTTAATTTGGAGCTCTTCCGCATTTGCCTTCGGGAATGAGGAAACCATGAAAAACCTCATCCGGGAAGAGTCGGCCGCCAGTCAACATGAAACTGGGCGGCCTTCAGTGATTTCAGTATATGAAATCCTGCATTGTGTGGTGTGGGGTGTATGGTATTTGTCTGTTTTTATATAAAATATATACTTTATGGGAATTTTAGGATAAATATACATAAACATACATATTATACAATATTATCTAGATATATAAATAGATATATAAACATAAGTTACATGGGGGGCGTCTGGTAGTTAGGAATACCTACTGCTCGCTCAGTCGTCCGCGTCTGAATCTGGTTCATACCAGATGTGGTTCAGGTCCATCAGAATATGTTTAGGTAGTCTGTGTGTATATCTGAAAGTTAAGTCACTAGGTTTTTTTTTTTTTTTTTTTACATGAGCTCCGCACAGGAGGCGCTGAGGAAAATAATTTTCCTCAGGGCCTATGTCATCTTTGGGGATGCTGTGTGGAGGGTTTTTTTAGGAAAAGGAAGGAGAGGAGAGTTCTGGGAAGGAAAAGGGTTTAAGGGGTGGGTAGGAATCTGGGGTTCAGTGTGTCTTGGTCATTCGCCTCCAAGACCTAGACAAACCTCACCCCATGAACCCGGGCACCCCTGCTAAATCACCAAACGTAGCGAACCACTTGGGGTGACCTATGGCAGAGGTGTTGGTTATCCAATAAAGGTTCCCGGGGCGGCGGTACCCATTCCCGCCTCCCAAATTGAATTACCGGTACCCATTCCCGCCTCCCAAGGTGCATTGTATTGATCGATTTCCTTGATAAGTCTATTTTTACTGTGTCTCAGAGATTTGTAAAATCGGTCCGTCAGTCGGTGTGTGTATTCAAATAATGTTGTCTTCTCTTGCATGCAGTCTTTTCAAATTCATTCTGATTCTAGTGTTGTATGCGATTTTAATGCAGAGATTTTGTAGCGTCTGTAATTTCATATGGTCGGAGTGAGAAATACTACTCCACACGGGAATAGCATATGTCAGTACCGGTCGAATGAGCGAGTAGTAGATCAGGAGCTTGGTTCTGGGAAGTAGCGGACTTCTTCTGTTGAAGATGGGTTTCATCGCGCCGACTGCCTTTCTGGCTCTTGCGTACATCTTGGCTATGTGAGATTTCCAGTTGAGACGTGAGTCCATTGTCAGGCCCAGGTATAAGACTTCATCTTTCCATTCTAGGACGTGCCCTCCCATTTCGATGTTGACGTCTGGTGTTCTTCTTTTGCGTTTCCTCGTGTACATGATGATTTCGGTCTTCGCCTCGTTCAGTTTGAGTCGCCATTGCTTGTAGTACTCTACGAGAGCGTCGAGCGCTCTCTATAGGCATATGGCCGCCATCTCTGCTTTCAGCGAGGAAACGTAAAGTTTGACGTCGTCTGCGTATATAGACAGCTTGCATCTCTCGTCTCGGGGGATGTCGTGTGTGAAAATGTTGAACAGATGAGGTCCCAGTAGACTTCCTTGTGGCACGCCTTTTGGTATCACACTTAGTTGTGACAGCGCGTTCCTGATGAAAACTCGGTAGGATCTGTCCTTTAGGTATTCTTGAAACTTTTGACATTCATTCTTGCATTTCCTATACAGTCTTATGGCAATACCTGTGCTATAGCGTCCAGTGGCGCACCCAAGTTTGCTTGTTAGCACCTTTTTTATGATGATCTGCCTCTTTATTTTATACAGAGCTAAATTGCTGCTTATAATTTCTACGACAATGGCACCGCGATGGCAACGGCTTGCGGCATCTAATTTAGTGAGGGAGATGCAAAAAATTATTCCTTTTTTATTCCTTTGGAGTATGCAGACATACGTAGGTACATTGTTTATCTCATCGTTTATCTCACTATTATGTATCTAGTCTTTAAGGAAATGTGCATTTGAGATGGAGAGAATATATATAACAACGAATATACAATAACATTTGAGGGAATATACGTTCATTGCCTTTTTGTGACGTTGCGTAAAAAATGCGTATAAAAACGGCCATTCGCGTAAAAATATAGGTAATTTAATTTCGAAAAAATGTGATAATAAAGTTATACCTAATCTGTGTTGAAATAGTTATTTTTATCTCGGAATCCCCCCTCCCCCTCAGGACACGTAAATATTTTTTTTTCAGAAATTAGAGCCTCCGGCTACCCCCCCCCCATGGCTCTCTGATACATTTTATATCCTGTTTTGTTGGCAATTAGGCTCTTCTAATTGAAAGTCTTCCGACTCCTGCCACAGGTATAGAGTAGTGTACGTGACTAACCTATTTACCTAACTGACGGCCGGCGTAGTGCAGCGGTAAGGCTCTTGACTCGCACACCGAAGGTGGAAGTGAAAGATACTCTCAGTATCGCCCTGGTGGAAGACCACCATTCAGAATTGAAACGTTGCTTGAAATGGCATTAGCCGTGTTTGGTGACCAGATCTGAATAGCCAGGTACTTCCTCATCCCTATCTCCTTCCACTCCCCACTACCTTCAGCCTAACAACTGCTACGTGGGTTTTTCTCGCCAAGTGGCAAAACCAAGTATACCTATCGTAACCAACTTTAGTATTGTAATGCTGACCAGCTACTCACAGATTTTATCCCAAAGGAAGCGCCAATTCTGGACGGGTTATGGATCCCGTCAAGAATATCTGTGGATCCCAAATATGCTCAGGGGGGATCGTAAACCAGCGATATATGTAGTTTTTTTGGTTTTCAAGGTACAATCCCGTTAAACCGCAATAAAGCAGTTTGTCAACAGGATGTTAATGTTCAGTTACAATTTAAACATTACATAATATTATTACTATAACCAAACAGATTATAACAATTAACACATATGAATTAATATAAACTATCTCTATTTAGCAGCCATTTCTCCAAAGGGATGGTATTGCAAGGTACATAATTTAAAGGCTGAATTGTGAGATCAAACATATAATTTTAAATCAAATGGCAAACATGGGTCGAGGTCTCACTCGACAAAGGTTTTAAATATTGCATTTCACTTACCCCCATGGAACCGACCTCTTTTTACTATGAATTCTATCGCTAGCTAACTAATAAAATGTCCGTCTAGTAGCTGCAAGGCACAGGCAGCATTTCCTCGTGCATGATCCGGAAAGCCATCACCGAAGCCGAGATCTGGAGTCAGTTCTGCCGCCAAAGGGAGTTCGTCAAGCGGCCTTTCGCCGCGTCCAAAATTAGCAAGTCACCCCGCCACCAATGGGGGTGTTTTACGTTGAAGAAGGTTTGGCATGTAGGTAGGCCGCCCTCGGTCCAGACGAGAGTCAGGGTCGGCGTAAAATTACTTTCCCGCCACAAAGAACAGCGAATATCATCGCAGGCTAACGGTACTCCGATCATCCATCAAAACGGGGCTCTGTCCAAGTGTGATCGGACGTATTTATCATGGATTAAATCTTTCAGGCTCCAACAACGCTTGGCCCCCGTACAAGTTTCTTTACGATTGCAGGAATCACAGCTAATCCCACCAAGGGGAATTCAAACTATCGATCACACAATACGTACTCGTTATCACTTTTACCGCCCGGCATTATCTAAAGTAAAAAGGATTTTTTTTTTCCCGTTCAAAACTCAAATCTCACAAAAACTCCGTTGAATGTCGCGTAGCTAGGTTCCGGGCCCAACTCTCCGAAACCTACCTACGCAAGAAGTGAGGTATTGCCGCGGAACCGCTCCAGGTGTCGCCTCTGGCCGTAGATAAAATCAGAGCTGGCACTCTAATAATTAATAAACAAGTTCCTACCTAATGACGATTTCGACGGGTAGAGTTGTTAGGATGCTGAACAAATGATAAGGATGATATTTAAAGGAATACGGATTTGTACTGCATCATAACACAACATACCCCAATTGGGGATTCCATAGTCTCACTGGCTTCAGACGGGAGCAGTTGGGACTCTTGTGCGGTATTCATATAAAAAAATAATATAAAAAAACTGATAAAAATGAAACTAATATCTTAACGCAGAGGCCCTGAGGAAAATAATTCCTCCCAGGGCCTATGTCGATCAACGAATTGGGGTTCAATATCCACGGAAGTACGAATCCATTCCTCCCATTGCGGTACGAGGCGATGTTTCGAGAGAGTCCTGCTGGAGAGGGCAAAGGTCTCCCTCAACCAGTCTGTCCCGATCCGGCCTGCCACGAAGCTGGTGGGTAGATGCATCCACTGCCAAGACCCGGACAATCCTCACCCCATGAACCCTGGCACCCCTGCTAAGTCACCAAAAGTAGTTTTGGCGGAATGCGTTTGCCCATCTACTGCGTGGCGGGCTGGATCGGGAGAGACTGTTTGTGGGAGACCTAAACTAGACCTCTCCTTCCAGACTCTCTCGATCCATGCCTTGCACTGCAGTGGGAGGAATGGATTCATACGTCTGTCACTTCCGGACACATTGACCCCAAATTTCTACCAACTCCTCATACCTTTTTCCTTCTCAAAACTTCCTCCTTCCTTTCCCTGAAAAGACCTTCCACATAGCATCCTTAAAGATGACATAGGCCTTGAGGGATTTTTTTTGCCTCAGGGCCTCCTGTGTGGAGCTAATGTAATAAAACCCTCTTGCGTTCCCTTCCCCTCCCACGTCCCCCCTCCACCTTCCCCTATCCCCTATCCCGTCTTCCCCTCTCGCCAAACCCCCCTTCGCTCCTTTCGGATTTCCCTCCCTCTCCTGCCTTCCCTTACTGCCACTAAATTACATGAAATAAATGCATTCTTCAAACTACTCGCGCGCCACCCACTGTATACAAATTTCATAACACGAGAGTTCATCATTCATTATACATAGAAACTTTCGCGGGCCTGCCCACAATAAATCACCAAAGTTTCAACGCAATCGGATAAATAGTAGAGGGAATAATTTCAAAACGTCAGAACTCACATATATAGAAACCATTACGGGCACGCGCATAGCAAATCCTCGAAGTTCCATCACAATCGGATGAATGGTTTAGGAAATCATGAGGGACAAACAAGAAAAAATTCATGAGTACGTAATTCTTGATATCAAAGTTTCTCTTCATCCCTCTACATACATTCTTCCTATTTATTATTATTATTATCTACTATCTACTATCCAATCCCATCCCTATGTTCCTGTTAATTTTCGTAACCATAATAATCAGTGTGTCGTCAATCGAACCTCGCCGTGAAAGCATACAATTTTACGCTCCCGCATTCTCTACCCGCACATCAAAATTTAATAACGCGAATAATAATAAACAAGTGTATGAACAAAGGCCACCCATGAGAGAAGAGAAGTGACACAAGATTCCTCAGTAAGTCCCTTCCTTCCTTTATGTGCATTCATTTTTACTTGTGCAGTGGTCTATCATACACTCAAAACAAATACGAGGTCATTCGACATTCGCATTCACACAAAACACATCTTGCATGGCGCATTCTCGCAAAATCATTCAACGTCTTTGCTTAAACTATGTAAAATTTAATATATCTACCTAATCATTTGTTATAAAATGTGTTGTGTAGGTAAGTCTAAATAAATAATATAACCGAGGTGTTGAGCATAAAGAGCCATTATAAAAATCAGGGTAAATTATGGACTAGACGCCGCATGCCACTACACTTTTAATAGGCATACCTACCTATATTTAAAAAAATAAGCTACCCCTAAACTTAATTACCACAAGAACCATCTGTTTCATTCGAGAAAGGCGGAAAAACATGCATTTAAATTTATATTCGTAAAAACTTTTATTCACGTAATTTTCCGTTTTAAAGCCGACGCCATATTGAATCTTGTCCATAGAAACCACATAGTGATGTATATCAGTAGTGCCAACCATGCAAAACAAATAATTTGATAATTTGCACACATACCTAATCCGAATCACTTCCAACCTCAGCACCACTCCCAGCCTCGACGTCACCAAAGGAATTCACAAAGGAACCCTTCGAAGTGCGCTTCGCTCCTTCCTTACCTTGGCACACTTCCCCGAACATCCCTCTAGCAACGCTCAATGTTTTGAGTGTGAGCACCGGTCACCTGATCCACAAAAGTAACACTGTGGTTTACACTGAGGTGCACAAATCCTTCATCCCCGAGGCAATCATAGGCTCTCCAGCAATCCGG
This sequence comes from Limnephilus rhombicus, assembly GCA_929108145.2. Classification (NCBI taxonomy): domain Eukaryota; kingdom Metazoa; phylum Arthropoda; class Insecta; order Trichoptera; family Limnephilidae; genus Limnephilus; species Limnephilus rhombicus. The sequence continues at coordinate 40,008,206 of OV815296.1, forward strand.
AACTATTGTCGTATCCGGTAGTGTGTTCTCCTTAATCACTTGCAAAAGGGTATCTTTTTAACGATCCGGAACGCCACACACAAACATTTTTTTAGATTCGCGCTCAAAGCCACCGAAAACCCACTTCCCGTCAATCCTTCTTCCCGGGTTTTATTTTCTTTTGCCTTTTTGGTAAATATCAGTTCGGACTGGCCACGCTTATTACGAATAATTTTTAGAAAAAAACTTTAGATTCGCCTTAATTACTATAAAAGGAAACTTTTTGGCTTTGGGGCGGCGGAAAATAATGAATTTTAATTTTCAATTGCATAAAATCAAAATTCACTTCGCGAACCGACACAGCGAAAATCCGCGGCCGTACCTGTCACTGTTATGTTGGTATCCTTGATAAATTAACAAGAGCTAATACGACTGTAGCCGACTTCGTGGGATAAGGCGCGTAATTATGAAATTTGTCTAGCGGGCTTGTTTGTGTAACATGGTTTGTGATACAAAAGAAAGTGCCCCTTTATAACGCCTACTCGCGTCAAGGCAAGAAAAACATCCCAGTTTTCAAGTAGTTTAGCGGCTACGCTAGGTTTGTGTAACATGGTTTGTGATTCTGGCGTACAATCTCACAAGGCGAAAGCTAATTTTAATTTTACGTAATCGAAATTTAGAATGAAATATTTTCCACTTCCCCCAATGCAAATAGTTGCCTTTTAATGTAATTAAGGTGAATCAAAAGGTTTTTTTTTTTAAAGTGCATATTAACCGTTGCCAGCGATCTCCAAAAATTACCAAAATTTTTTCAATGTAAAAAAACTTGCCTAAAGGCCTTTATTCATCTAATATTCTAAATTTCGTAATAACCAATATATTCGAATAGAGGTTTGTTAACATAATAATTCTGCTGCGTTTTCATAATTTCGCGGTATTTCATGTAGGTATCCCACGAAGTCGCCTACAGTCGTATTAGCTCTTGTTAATTTATCAAGGATACCAACATAAAAGGTACGGCCGCGGATTTTCGCTGTGTCGGTTCGCGAAGTGAATTTTGGTTTTATGCAATTGAAAATTAAAATGCATTATTTTCCGCCGCCCCAAAGCCAAAAAGTTTCCTTTTATAATAATTAAGGCGATTTTAAAGTTTTTTTCTAAAAATTATTCGTAATAAGCGTGGCCAGTCCGAACCGATAATTACCGCCTATTTTTGCCACGTCTATTTCCACTATCACTCCGACACCGCCGATCATCTCTTTCTTTTGATAGCACCAGTGGATGCATACCTCCCTGCAAAATGAGGACCAATCTGTTACGGTTCCAGCCGCCATTCCAAATTCATCCATCAAGAATAGTGTCCGGGGCGGTCGCATATCGGCCCAAAATACAACAAATCTACAAATGTCCTCAATAGTAAGTTTCGAAAGAGAGAAAAATGTATTTTTCCGCGCCGTTATACTAAAATTACATCTATTTGTTTTGTTTTTCTCCCTAATTGCACAGTAATTGTTTTGGTACACACGAATCGAAAGTCAGATTTTAAAACACAGGTATTTATTGCACTTTTCACATTGTTTTTCGCGTCTAATAACTCCATGGTTCCTTAGCCATTCTAACAATATTTCCCGATTCTGCACAATGTTTAGAAATCCGACAACACCTACGGAACAATTTTCACACATTTTAAATTTTCCCGAAAACCGCGCAATTCAATAGGAACAAATTTTCCAACTGATAAATAACGAACCATAAACAAAAGACAAATTATCGAAAATATATAAAAGAACGCGCACACGTTCTTCTTTTTCGTTTTGTAAAGAGAGCAGTGCTTGTCTAACGAATATGTGCAATAATACATTTTATTATAAAAACAGCTTCAAAATTCTCAATTATTAATTTCTGAATGTCGTCGGAGAACGCCTTATTTAATATACCTAACCTAACCTAACCTAATAACCTAACCTAACCTAACATAACCAAATAACGTAACCTAACCTAACCTTACCTAATAACCTAACCTAACATAACCTAACCTAATAACCTAACCTAACCTAACCTATTAACCTAACCTAACCTTACCTAATAACCTAACCTAACCTAAGAACGAAAGTTTTTCTTTTAAGCAAGATATACATCCCAGGTTTTGAATGGCTTGTAGGGCAATCAGGGTTTGTCTAACGGGTTTAGGTTTTGAATGGTTTGTATAGTTCGTTGATTTTAATTCATCCTAAATATTATACTCAATTATTTATTTATTCAGAACATGAAAATTTATATGGTGCAACTTTAGTTAGTACCTTCCTCGAATATGTGTGATTTTTGCCGTGTAGTAATCTTTTTTTAATATTATGAAAATTTGTCCCGACTGAAACCGATGTTTTTAAAACTACTTTAAAACCAAGTTTAAAAATAGTGTACTTTCCAAAATCTGTGCCTATTAAAAGTGCGGCGGCTTATCCATAAATTTCTTTTTTTTCTTTTTTTTTTTTTTTTTTTTATTTATTCCCATTTCTTTGTACATATAATGTATAATAGCAAATATTATATGTATAATAACATAATATATAATAACAGTTATGAAGAAGAAATGAAAACCCACTAAGGCACTGCCTGAGTGTGGGTAATATTAAAACAAAATACTATATATTTCTAAGTACCCAAAGTATAAATTAGACTTAAAAAAACACATTAAATATAAAGATAGTATAAAAAATAAGTATTACATAGGTAGAATAAGTGAAAAGGGTTTTTTTCAGCTATTATAAAAATAAAATAAAAATATGGAGAAAAACATACAATTTTTTTTTTTTTTTTTAGTAATTATAAAATAAAAATAATAAAATAAACAGAAAACATATTGTACTACAGTTAAGAAGTTACAGCAAATGAGTTGTAGAAGGATGGATAAATTTATAGAAAAAGCGTTTCAATATCTACATATTCAACCATAATTTTACCTCTTTTACATATTTTATCATTTGAGTTTGTAGTGGTAGAAGGTTAAATGTACGAGGACCAATGAAACTGCTATGTGTCTGCAATAATTTAGTATTGGTTTGTGGAGTATAAAATATATTATTTATTCTTTTGCTCGTTCTGTTTTCATTTATTTCGAAATTATTTTTGTTTTTAATTATTTTGAAAATTTGTACGGTGCAACTTTAGTTAGTACCTTCCTAAAATATGTGTGATTTTTGTCATATAGCAATCTTTTTTAATATTTATCGATTGGTACCCTGGAAATAGTGGAAGTTGTTCAGAATGCAAAATAACGAGAAATTACGTATATATTTTTTTTATATGAAATGTAAATTTAAATGCATATTTTTCCACCGGTCCTGACTGAAATCGATGTTTTTTGCGGTAACTAAGTTTAAAAATAGTGTACTTTCCAAAATCTGTGTCTATTAAAAGTGCGGCGGCTTATCCATAAATTAATGTATTTTAAAATTGTTTTTAGTATCAAACTATGTATTAGCTTTTTATACAAGTTATTAGACAATCGCCATGATTAGTGTATTATAGATACCAGTGTTTCTGTGTGTGTTATACATAATAAATTTGATGGCTTACGATGTCATTTGTATTTGCAATGAAAAAGATGATAAATTGTTTTTATATTGCACTTTGGTACAATACAATAATGATAGCGATGAGATGTGTTTTTACCAATGTTTTTCTATATTAAAAGCAGTTCATCTTGAATAAAAAACGCCTCGACTTCTCACACCTAAAGTCATCATAAAGTCATTCCGCCATTGATTCTTCCAATCAAAATGACAACTCCTGTTGAAAGTAAATAAAACTATCGATGGGTGATGGCGTCACACAATCCACCATAGATACGGTGGTTTTCAGGGGGTCTTGAAAAATTAAAACTTTGACAATTATTTTATCTATTAAAACTAACTATAAAAATAAAAATGCAGTTATTTAAGTTTGGACGTCTTTCTTTATTCATTAAAAAAAATAGGACTGGAGTTCTCTACTTTTGGCTTCCCACTTTGAGATTTCTACCCCGCGTCTAAAGCTTCGATGACACAGGGCTAGTTTACAAGCTACTATCTGGGAAATTCACTATCTGTTAGTAAACTCGCCCAGTGTCATCGTGTCACTTGCTAACTAGCAGAAACTAGCAGATTGTTGACAATCTACGAAAAAAAGTTGAAAGGTCATCAACTTTACTCGCCTACACGCTTGCTCCGCTTGCTCGTGATTGGTTTATTTATGTTTCCAACATGGCTTCCGATAAACAGCTGATTTCGACTGTCAAACATTGAAGAATTAGTTCACGCAGTCGTCGTTATTCTTGTTATTGGCGCTAGCAGCGGCCTTAGTTTCCTACGCTTCTGAGCGAGTGGACAGTTTTGTGTGTCATCATGACAATCTCACTCGCCGATTTACCCGCTTTTAGATAGTAGCTTGTAACTCCCCGTGTGTCATCGAGGCTTAGAGCGTCGATGACACCTGGCGAGTTTACAAGCCACTAGCTAGTATGTAACGTCTTTGGGTAGTAGGAGATTTTCATACATTGTTGGGTTATTCGTAACCCGTAATTGTATAATTAAAAAAAAATCTTTAAATTAAAGTTTTCTTTTCTTTTCATTTCAGATCAAAATATGGTTTCAAAATCGCCGAACGAAATGGAAACGAAAATACACAAACGACGTGGAACTATTGGCCCAGCAATATTACAGCAGCATGGGAGTGCTGGCTCCTCGCCCCATGTTCCTCGGGGATCGTCTCTGGATATTCAACTGCCCGAATCAATCGCCATTGAACCCTATGCCTCAAACGCAATGGACCAGACCGATGCCAAACACCATATCAAATTTCCCACCAAATACTCACATGTCAAATTTACCGTCTTCATCTGAAACATCCCGCCATTTTTATCCGCCCCCTAAACATGAGCTCGGTCCCAACACTCATCAAATGCTAAACTCCAACGCTCATCAAATGCTCGGTCCCAACGCTCATCGAATGATGTCGCATTTGGGGCACGCTCCCCAGTTTGGGCCACAAATATTCCCGCATCAGTCCTTGGTGACGAATTCCACCCTGAACCTGACAAATTGGAATAAACCACCAGAAAGTAATGCAATGCGTTACGATTATGCCAACAATCTGAAATGTAAAGTGCCACTCACTATTTGTAATAAGAACAGTCAGTATCCAAGTGAAGATCCGTTATTGCCTAAAGTTAATATTATTCCCTCCACAATTTTAGAAAGTGAAAAAAATGTTCCTTCCATAATAGACGATGATGTACAAAATCGAGTAGAAAATAATTTTAGCGTATAAATAAATGATTTCAGCTACTAAAAATTGGTATTAAAAGCTTTCCTGGATTGTACCTTTACCGTTTCAAGTAGTAATGTGTTATTTTGCGAATTAGTTTACATTTTATTACTTGGTTTTTAAAATCGGTATTTTCAAGATAATTTAATTACATGAAAATATGTCCCACTCCTGTTGTTGAAGACGCTAGACTTACTGTTTAAATATGTATTTTTTACTATAATATTTTTACGTCTGACCGTAGTTTTTTTTACGAAAACAGCATTACTTTTTAGCATAACTTTTATGTTACCATTTGTAAGTAAGAGATTTATAAAAAAAAAACATGTTTTTCAATACAAAAAAAATATCTTAATGGTCCGTAGAAATATTGCATTATTTAAAATTTTTGACATTATTATTGTTATGTTATTTTAATTAATACTAAAATTCAAATTATGGTCATTATTATTGTTAAGTAAAGTTATTTTAAATAATATTCGAAACCGTTGGAGCTTCTACTGTGACTTGAAAAACAATTTGTATAAAATTGCGAAACATATTTTAATGGAAATATTGAAAAGAAACAAAGCGAAATAAATAAAAAAAACTTTAATATTATTGTTTTTTCTCTCAATATGTTTGTTTTTACCGGTATTTACTGTATTAAACCGATATTTATTGTATTAAACCCATATTTTTTACCTCCAAAATTAAACCGTACCCATACAAATAAAACTTTTTTTTGTTCTAATATCACACACGGAACAAGATTCACAATGTTCACATTTTGAGTTGATTCTTAAAAAAAAACTTAAAACTTACAGACGTGTTTTTCATTCTACACGAATTTTTGTCAAATGAATAAATGAATGAATGAAATAACACATGAAGTTTTTATTCAATAATTTATAAAAACTTTTCAGTACAAAACTTGACAGTATTTCGCCGGCATTGACACTTAATTAGCTGTTAATAATTTAATAATAATATTGAATACATAAAAGAGACAGTAAAATTCAAATGGAGTTCAACAATTTAAACTTTATGGAAATAAATAAATTAAATAACATTATCAGAAAAAAAAAATAAAATGTATCATTTAATGTGCTACTACTCACAAATTAATAACAATAAAAATAAATAGTCCATGAATTGGACAAAAAATTTTAACGTTGTATTTATTTTGTTGCAAATTTTTTTTGATTCGGGTCACAACTCCTGTACTTACTGGAATCCATCTGGAATCCTTTCCGAAAAACCAAATAAACGAAGGTAGGTACCCATCCATTCCCATTTGTCGGTAACCGGATCACGATATGTCACGTGGGTCCAAATAAAAACATGGCCGCCGCACTTCTACAACATTGAGTTTGACAGTTTGTTTCGCAAATCAAAATAATAAAAGATATTTGCATGGTAATGCCAGAACAGCCAGAAGCTGGTGCCGGCACATCATGTCTGGAAAAAGAGTTTGTTATCGATTCGTTTTGATAACCGCACCGACTGACGTAAGTATTCATTTCATCGTCTCCTTTTCGACAGTATCGCCGATCCATGTTGTGTTTTTGCCGGAAAATTATCGCTTTTGTTCTGCGGTGCATCGGGGAACCCAGATTTCAAAAGTGAATACATAAAATAGCAGCGATCCTTGCGGCAGCGAATATAACTACAATAATTGAAAAAAAAATCGCGTTGAATTTCTATGCTTTATTTGATAGTCAAAGTTAACTCCGCTAGATGGCAGTATAAGAACTTTCAATTCTTTTAATGTATAGGAACTCTTGGGAGCTCCCAGCTGTATTGTCATTTTATCTCGATTATTATTATTACACATACTGTATTGTTTATTTGCATTTTTTGTTTTTCGCTCGCCGCGCCGCAGGTCCGTGGTTTTAATAAATCGCGCGTTCAACATAAAAAAATCTATATCGTTTATGCCTAAATATAAACGAACCAGTGCGAATAGTGGATTCCAATAGGAATTTGGTCTGCGTGGATAGTGGGCGACTCTGATAATCGATATTTGTTAGTCTAGACTCGGAGGCGCCGGCATACAAGGCACCTGTTGTTAACTGCAAATGGCAAATTATATATTATGATAAATTATGTGCTGCATTCGCTTCGGTTCTTCAATGCCCGCAGTGGGGCAAGTCAAGCTTGCAAGTTTCAAATTTCAAAATAAAACATCCGCTGTCACCGCAGATCAAAAACAATCAAAATGACAAAACTAGGTTAATAAAAATACTGTTTATTTACTCGATAATTTTAGCAAAAATGTTTTCTGCCCGCTTGCATTGTAGCGTGTTTCTAAAACCACCGAATTACATGATAAATTCGATAATTCGGACAGTATAGTGACAGTTTTAAAATGACGTTTTACATTAGTTGTGTTTCGTAAGGATTTCTCAAATAAATCTGCGTTTATATGCTTTTTAGTGAAGAATGGTAAAGACCATGCAATGTTATGGATTCGTGATAAAAATGGTTAATATCCCATAAGAAATTCACCGTTTTGAATCTATCAAAGTTTTTTTTACAAACTAAAATGAGTTAACTAAAGTCACATTTTTTACTTATGGAATTTATTCGCTGCTCATATTCTACAACTTCCTTGGAGTGTGTAATCTTCAAAAACATATGTTTTTGAAATGCAGTGTTGAGGTTGTTTTTATTATTATTTTTGCCAGGAAATAACGTTACAATATATGTATGTAGATACACTAGAAATCTCAAAGTGGCAAGCAAAAAAACTTCAATTGTAGTGTTTCCGATTTTGTATTTTTGGTAATTTTTTGGGATTGGTGGCCAAGGCTATTACGAATAATTTTTAGAAAAAATCTTTAGATTTGCCTTAATCACTGTAAAAGGAAACTTATTGCATCACGGCTGGCGGAAAATAATGCATTTTAATTTTCAATGTCGTTAAATAAAATTTCACTTCCGAACTACGACAGCCCGCCCACTGCCGCCCGCCATTTGTCACATACACAAGCCCGCTACACAAACCCTGCGTAGCCAAACAAACCATTCAAAAACGTAGGCTGTTTTTTAAAGTAAAGATAACATACACAAGCCTGCTACACAAACCCTGCGTAGCCAAACAAACCATTCAAAAACGTATTTTGACAGCCATAAAATGGCGGGCGGGCTGTCATAGTTTCGGTTCGCGAAGTAATTTTAGTTAACGACATTGAAAATTAAAATGCATTATTTTCCACCAGCTGTGATGCAATAAGTTTCCTTTTATAGTGGGCGAATCTAAAGTTTTTTTCTAAAAATTATTCGTAATAGCCTTGGCCACCAATCCCAAAAATTTACCGTATTTTTAGCACTAAACTGTTAAGAGCATCGCCTAAGGTCGTGTGCTGCCTCTAAGTAAAGTGATTTAAAAAGTGGCAAAATGCCCCCTCGTGTGTGATGAGAAAGTGTTTTCACTACACAACACTATTAAAAGCCAAGAAACAACACTTCATTCGTAAATACATGCAAATTACTTATCATAAATAATACAATTTTTTATTGTTTTCCGAAGATTTTAATCGCCATTAGAGAAAGTGAGATAATTAACGTAGCAACACATAAGTGTAAGAAGGATAGCCTCCTGGCAGTAGGTTGTCTCATATGGCCTTCCGTATCGATTAGGGTCATCTCATTCACACCCGTAATGTAGGATGTATTATTAGACATAACTTTTAAAAACGAAAACTCCACCCGGTCCTATATCTATTCCGTTCATACACACATATTCTTTGAATCTTTTTTATACATAAATGATTGTTGGAAATGAAAATTTACTAGAAACGCTAGTGTGTTTTTAATTCTCTAAGATGGTGGTTCCCGACTGTAAGAGACGTTTCCGCCACTCACACAGTCTATAAAAATAAGAGCGCCGGTAAGTCTGTATCAGCCGCTATGGTCCGAGGGGTTCGGTGTCCAGAGGGGAAGAAGTGGTAGGGTCCAGGGATAGATGTAAAGTCAAGTTCTAGGTGAAATTCTGTGGAGAGATGGTACGGCTGGCAGAGAAGGGTAGCTTTTGGTGTCCGGTACTAGAGTGCCTTCGTTTGGGCGGCGCACTCAATTTTTTATACAAATTTCATAATGCCAGAGCTCACCGGAAGTTTTATAAAAACCTTGTCCTGACAATAACGAACACCAAAAAATAATTATCCAATTTGGTGCACTCGTTCGAAAGTTATGCTCTTAGCAACACATTCAGCAATTCATTTTTATATTATAGATTTTCAATGAAATTCGAAACAGAATAACGCTTGGTTTTTAAATCCCTTGTTTGCCGCTCGTGCACCGGTGTGTCATGAGATTTTACATGCGATTTTGACCCTTATGTATAAAGAAAGTGTATGAAGAACACGGTCAGAATCGCTTGCTCTATTATCACCCTTTACCATAGAGAAACCTGCAATGCGCCTAGTCACTCCAAATAATTTATATTAATAATATACCGGAGCGCGGGAATGTGCGCAGTTCTTGCGCATGCGCGGGAAAAATATGTTTATCTTCGATTTTGACCCTTTGACCCTACGAATTTGTAAAGGACAGTGTCAGAATCGCTGGACACGAAGTGTCATTTCTGCCGCCGGGTGCCGCGTCGTAATTGGTGGAGCTTTTTGCTGGCCTACCCCGGCAAACAAGAGGTTAAACTGCTTCGTCTTTAAAAATGCGCAGTCCGACACATATGAGCTGCAGTGTGGCAATTCAATAAACATTGCCGGCATCTAAAAATCGTATTACTAGTAGTGCAACAATAGTTCATAACCACTGGAGCGACCACGCGAAATAAGTAAATTTGCCTCGATTGCTCGAGATTTCCCAGACGATCATTTTTAAAATTTTTCTCCAACATTAAAAAAATCATACCTTCGAATTTTAACATGAAGACATAAAAACTTATTACAGTGCTATACAGCCAATGAATTAACCTGTATTTTACTTTTTATCTCATATTTGTAGGATTTATAAAAAAATATAAAAAATTGTAAAATTTAAAACCGCGCAAATCCTGCGTGTTTGTTACTTTGAAACTGCCGTGAGGGGTACTTATTCGAGTCAACGTAGAATATTTTCGATTTCTGTATATTGTCTGTGGTATACTTCATAATGAAAGGTGCATATCTATGGAAAAAGGACTTAACTTTAAGCGGAAACAGCTGATCAAAAATTTTGTGTGAAAAAAATATTTAAAAAATTTATTCTTAACTTCGTCCTAAAATAGTCTAAAGAAGTTCTGTTTTGCGACATCTGTGGTCATAATAGATAAAGCATTTCAATAGCTTCGTTTTAAAATAAATGGCTGGCTCAGGAAATGTTTTAAATAATTACAATAAATGTTTTACGAATGGTAAGAAAATGTGGTCCAATTTTGGACCGCTATCAATCGCAGAAAAATAAAAGTGGTCCATTTTTCGACCATAATCGCTCTAGTGGTTAACACAAACAAAATATTTATGTCATTTTTATTACCATTGTTCATATTCTAATCAATAACCTATTATTTATACACTAATCTGTTTTGTTTTTACTTTCAGGACACATATCACCCAGATTACCAGTATGACTCCATTTTTACATTCATAGCAAAACCATAAAAGTGATAAAAAAAACAATGTTTTTCTTTCAAAAAGCTACATTTTTAGTTACTATTTATTTATTGAGCGAAGTGGCTGCATTTCCAAAACCAAGAACGAAGAGTACAAATGAAATAAATCATATATTAAAACTCAACGGCGATAAAACTGAAGACTTGTTCCGATTGAAAAGGAATTTGAAGTATGTTTTTAACAATGAATTGTCTTCTGGAAGCGATGTCGGTAAGAAGATCACTGTTTTACCGACGAACGGACCGCAAAAAGTCAACAGTCCCGTTGTGAATGACTTGTTTTCGCAGTCTACTTCGAAGTCGCTACAAATTAAGCTGCAACACGGCAATAGTGAACATGTCGTTGGCGGGAAGCAAACCGATGATGCGGCGGCGATATTTAAGGCTTCATTATTGGAGAAGGCTACGGTGATGGCGAAGGGGGGCAGCTCGAGGATATGTATTCACACATATAACAGCGTGGCGCATTCTGCCAGAGTTCTTACTGATGGGCCGGTGGTAGGATCAATCTACGATGATGATGAGATCGAGTATGGAGATTACGGTAAGATTAATCTGTTTTTTGAACATTATCATTTTAATGAAATGAGCATACATTATTCTGCCGATATGCTCATAAGCAAACCCTAAGCTTGTTTACACGACAATATAACAATAGCAGTCAAGTACAATAAGCTTGTTTTCAAGCTAATGCTTCAAGTGTGTTCCCACAGAAATCGTTTACCTCCGTTATTATTCTAGTGACAACCTTAAAACAAAAAGTAAAAGATCCATATTAAATCAAGCTTCACATCTCTATTCAAAGTTGTCCATAAAAATACATAAAAAAGACTTATTTTGTAGAAACAGATTTCACCCGCCAAATCACCTACGTGCCGTTAGACATTGTTAATTTTTTATTAAATATTCCTGTATGAAATGGTAAAAAAGTGACATGACAAAATTGTTTATTATACATAAGAATAAGGTTTTTTTTTTTTACATAATCCGTGATTTTAGTACTGTTTTCACATAAAACATCACGTGAGTCATTTATTTATACAATTTTTTTATATATGCATTCAAAATTTTAATATTTACAAAAGTTGAAATTTATTTGTAATATAACAATTTTAAAGCTTATTTTATAACCTTTAAAAAATAGTTTTTAGTATTCGGCTACGTTCAGAAATGTTTCGTTTATAGAACTTTAATTGCGAAGCGGAAAAAACACACAGTTTCTATAAATCTGATAGTTCATTTTAGACAACAAACTTGCCTAATTGCAAAATAGTGGTTAAGTTATAAAAAACGTAAGGTGTGCCATTAAAAAAAATTGCAGTTTGTGTTCAAAATTTTTATATGGTTATTTCTAATAATAAAATTTGATAGCGTATTTCATCACCTTTCAAAAACTGTTTTTTTCTTTTTGGATTCATTTATAAATATTCCATTTATTTTGATTTTAATGCTAAGTGGAAATATTCTGACCTTCTGATAGAATATGGTTGAGGCCTGAGGGGGGGGGGTTTATGCAAAAAATTTGATTTGAATTTTGATGATTTGTTTCTTTTGTTCAGATGAACGTGAGCCAGTATTGAGCAATATGACAATTCCTGGACTGGGCTACATGCAAGTTGAACACTGCGCCAAGCCGACAGACTTGTGCTATGCTTTCTGGAGTCAGGGAAAGGAACCGGGAGATGTATCCATCCTCGGACAAGGTGAGAAGTCTCCAAGATATACATATATTAATTATTTTTGAAGTGAAAACTTCTTTAGCGCTGTTGTGATTTGAAACTCAACGAACGAAAAAGCGACACTAAAAAGAGACAAACACTTACATCTATAGGATTTAGCCTGCGAGAGAATGAGATAATAATCGGTTTCCTCTTTGTGCGTTGCTTAGGCTCCCCATTCTCGTCTAATCTAAGTTTTCTGAAGGTTTCACTTCTACAGCTTGTGAACTGCACACTTGTATTTTTTTTTTAAATAAATTGACATTTCAAAGTTCCATAGCTTGTAAATTTCTTTTTTTTTACATAGCTCCACACGGGACGCCCTGAGGAAAAATGAATCCTTCAGGTTCTATGTCATCTTTGGGGATACTTTGTGGAGGTCTTTTTAGAGAAAGATTTTTGCATATCTTATAAAGATATTGCCTTTAAAAGAAGTATCAATTATTAATTGTTATAATGTTTTTGCAGGTTGCTGGGAGTCTTCAGACATCCAGGAGGCGTGCTCCAAGGAGGCGTGCAGCTCTGAGCGGCCTCCCCCTCGAGCCCGCCCCGCCACCAAGTTCTGCTGCTGCAGGGCCGACCTGTGCAATGCCCAGCCACTGTCAGCCCCTCTCAACACAGGTCAGTAAAAGCATTAGTTTTTATAATTACCAGACGATTCACGGTTATGGGACTGTACCTTCATATACATATGTTTCTTTACACAATAATGCTGCAGCTCTTTCTTACACATTAAATAATGGTGAGAAAAAAGATGGGATACACAAAATACGTGCGACTGTTTCTTCCAAAGTACTACTTTTTTCCTTTGGAGGAAATAGATATACCTTGTGACGGCTCGGTCAAAGATTGAATTTTAGGATTTCATTTAACAATCTCATTTCACTGAATTCCAATTTGGGAGGCGGGTATGGGTACCGCCACCCCGGGAACCATTTATTGGATAACCAACACCTCTTCCATAGGTCACCCCGAGTGGTTGGCTACATTTGGTGACCTAGCAGGGGTGTCTGGGTTCATGGGGTGAGGTTTGTCCGGGTCTTGGTGGCAGATATGTCTACCCACGTGGCGTGCCGTATCGAGAGCGACTGGTTGAGGGAAGCCTTTTGACTTCTCCAGCCGGACTCTCTTAACCCATCGCTTTGCGCGGCAATTGGAGGGATGAATTCATACGTCTGTCACTCATGGACACTGACCCCCTTTTTTCTACTTACCCCTCATACCTTTTTCCTTCCCAGAACATCCTCTCCTTCCTTTCCTTAAAAAGACCCTCAATACAGCACCCCCTAAGGTGACACAGGTCTTAAGGGAAATTACTTTCATCAGGGTCTCCTGTGTGGAACTAATGTAAAACAAAACTTTTTTGAACATATTTCTGGAGACAGACGTCTCTAGAGATATGAACGGGCAATTTTTACAAATGAATTTCGGTTGTGTATCAAGCTTGTATGCAATATAGCGAGGACTCAAATCTAGAAATGACTTAAGATTACTCCAACGTGAGAAGCAAGCGTGACGAAATAAGTCTAACTTCTTCCCATCGCCTGAGAATTAAAATCCAAGACACCCATTTGAGTTCTTCTTTCCTCCACAGCCATCCCGTCGACGGAAGAATCCTGGACACCTTTGATCAGTGTGGACCCCTTGCCGCACTTCCTGGAGGGCGCCACCCTGTTTTACGTGGTGTTGTCATTCCTGGGGGCGCTGTCCATCGTTGCCGCCCTGCTGACGGTGTGCTGCCGGCTGGGGAAGTCCGCCCACAGCACCCTGGATCCTGGTAAACTAAAATTATACTAATTGCGTTTTAATTAAAAATAAAAATCACTTCGTTGAAACCAGAGGCGGCTCTAGGGGCCTAGAAGTGTAAAATCGAATTTTTTTATCAGAGTTAATCTTGTTAATGCGTAGGGAATATTATAAAAATGCCAATACCTACATGTAATTAATTTTCCGGTACTCACCTATTCCGAAGCCAGTAGCACAATATGGTTTTATTTTAATTATTCGCGATATCTTTCAATATATTATCTGCAGAATTCGACATTTTAACGTCCATGTATGAAACGTGCTTTCTGCTGACTAATGATATCCAAGATGGCCTTGCCCTTCAAATAAAATATGCAATAAATCACACAAAAACTTTCAGTTGATATTTTTTGACGTCTCTCTCTAAACGTATTTATGTCTCGCCTCAGGCATGTCCCAAAGTTCTTTAAAAAAATATTTGGTATGATTCTAAGCACATGTCAGACATGATTGTGTTTACATCTTTTGTCTGTATTGCAAAGAAAGAGACAGTAGACCGTTCTGGAACAAATTTTGAAGTGACCCCACAGTAGGTACATACAATTGCTTATCGTTTGGGTGCAAGATGGCCCTGGAACGCTATGATATTATTTTTATGAACCTGCAAAAAATCTGCGCACTTGCGATTCGTACGTTAGCAGTTGTGTACTATTAACCCGTCAAAGGCCTGCAAATTCCAGGAAAAATACGGAAATTTCGTAACAAAACACGATTTTGAATTTTGAATTGAATGTTTTGTTGATTAATTTTGAGCTATTGTATATTTTATTGACTGAAACACGTTCACAACACATTAAACTATACACCAAAACAACATTACTTGCATTTATTACGTAAATTAATAGGTTTTACGATGTTTTAGTCGCGGAACACGCATTAGTTGCGACGGTTAAATTTGCGGCAAATTCTGACAGGTCAATGTCATAGACGAAATCTTTTTAAAAATATTCTGGGGTTGCAATGTGAATGAAACTTTTAGGCGTCTCATAGAGTAATGTTGGCGCAAGCGATTCTGACACTGTTCTTCATACAAATTCTGTACATAGAAGGGCCAAAATCGCAGACCAAAATTTTTTGTCAAAAATATTATTCAAATATTTAAATTATTTTCTCGCGCATGTGCATACGACGCGTGCGCCGGCGCGTCTCCGGCCTGTCACCAGTTAAAGTATTTGCAGGCCTTGTACCTTTGCGTGTGCGTTTTTCTTGCGTACCTGCGCAGGGCCAAAGAGTGAAGAACGTAAACTAGGTATCCGCTAATGTTAGTTATTAGAAATTAATAATAATTGTTTTTTTATTTTCAGACATGGAACATGGCAGCACCCAAGAGGCTGGAGGGCCTGGCTTCTCCTGTAGTGCTACCTGTGTGGACAATCTCAAACTTCATGACAATATAGGTACATAACACATTTTGATAATAACTGATATTACCTTCAGAAATAATCGATATTACCTTTTGGATTAGGTTAGACTAAATTTGAACAACATTATCAACAATGCTGCGTCTGCTGTCTGCTAGTCAGTCTATTACTAGTACTCACTTTTGAATTTATTACCATTTTTTATAATAATGCAGATTTGAAAAGTTAGTAATTGTAAGAAATTCCTTTGATAGAAAAAAACGCAAAGTGAGCTCTTAAAATAATAAAAATAACACATCTGACGAGCTATTCTATATCTTTTGTGGGAACGAGATATTTCTCGGCCAAGATGTGCTGTCAGATTTGTGTGATTTTCTATGTCAGAATTTCAGCTGTGAGTTGTCATGTATTTTCGTTTAGGTCGTTTTAAACGCGAATTCATGCAAGTATGCATGATTATTTATTCATTTGACAGCCTTAGAAAATCACACAAACCTGACAAGAGATCTCGTCCGATATCTATCTCGATCGAGACGGATAACGTACGAGATCTCTAATATTAGATATTTAGTATTGTGCAATTCTAGAATATGCATTTCAGTTGTGATTCAAAAGTTTTAGGAAAAAAATCCCTCCTATTTTAAAATTGTCCGCAAAAAGAAGTATTACACCATGTCCACATTGGAGCTGGTGGAATAAAATTAATGTCAAGTGACATTCTACATTGGAGTAGAAAGGGTTAGTGGGCGTATATATTATGTACTGTTTATGAATGTTTTGTTCAAAGGTTTATAAAATTTCAGGAGAGGGGAGGCATGCTAAGGTGTGGCGCGGCTCGTTGGGCGGGGTTCCCGTGGCCGTGAAGGCCCTACCGTCCTCTCGAGTAGCCCTCTGGACCCGCGAGAGGGAGCTCTACTGCCTGCCGCATATGGGGCATCCTAATCTACTGGCCTACCTCGGTAAGATTCAATCAATTACTGTAATGTACTTTAATCCTAGTGTTTGAGATTACTTACCGCCGGGTACCTTTGCTGACACCGACTCCAAAAATAACAATCATACCTACATATTGATGAGTAGAAAAAGTAAGTTGATAATGAAGTTGTAGAAGAATACGAAATTATTTTTTTACTTTTTAGTGCATTTTTTTAAGTCGTTTTTTTGTTTTGTTAAAATTTTTGTTTTTTTTTTGATTTTTAGTAAATCTGAAGTACACTAACTAATTTGTCTGAATATGGGTAGACCCACTAAACGTGCTGCTCGACGTTAGGGTCAAATTAAGAGATTCGGCCGAGTTTCGTTAATTTGCTCCTAAGAATTGAAGAGTTCCGTTATTTTGTCATGGATTCGATAATCAGAACCTAACCAAACTCTCATCAAACTACTCTTGAAGTACATCCTTTCCAATAAAAAAAGAATCATCGAAATCGGTTGGCGTGATATTGAGTTATTCGTTCATTTGTCGCGCACATACTTAACCTCTCTCAAAATCTATTTTGCATACTAGGTGTGACATTGAAAACTGTTAAAATATGAAAATTTTGTTGTTATTCACGATGTTTACTAAAAGCATCATAAATCACGTTTTGGGAAACGTAGCCTCATTCTAAAAACTGATTTGGAAAGATTATAAAATGCACTATCACATTATATTATTATTAACAAATATTTGCCCTTCTAACTATATTTTTTTTTTATGAAAACATCAAAAATATTAAAAAATCGCTTACCATTATTCAAAGCCTTGAAAATGAACTTTTTTCTGCAGTAACGTAAAAAAATAACAGTTTATTTATTGTAGAAATATATTTAAAAACTTTTTGTCACCTCAAAATATTATCCGTCCAAACTAAAATATTAAAAAAAAAATCTTTTATGTAACACAAAGCAATGCCATTTTCGAACTTTCACTAAACACTGAGACCAAAGCAAATCATTTTATTTCAATTATTATAAAACGTAATTACAACGGCAATCGATTTCAACAGATGCATTATGCTCGTATATATGCGAATATATGCAATTATTATTAGTTATAATATAAATTAATATATTTTTACGCATAAATTCATGGTAACCTGCAAATATGGATACATTTATGATGTCGTGAATTCATACTAAAACTAAACATTTGGTTGTTGTATTTACACTAAAACGTTAGTACACAGGACGAATTATATACACATGTTGAAATCTACTGAAAAATTTTGAATATGACTTTGTAATTAGAATGCGAATAATGATAAAATGCGCGCCAAACTCTCAAACAACTGACAACAAAGACGGTTTATTTACACTGGAGTGAAGGTCGCCCGGACCGAATAGTGATGGGGCCAACTTTTTTAGTTGATTCGAACTGCGCTGGAGAAACAGTTCCAAAGAAATATTTTATTTCAATTTATTGTAAGTTATTGAATACAGGTAGACAAAAATAAAAACACATGATATATACAGGTATATATTTTTTTATTATAAAATGACAACAATTGTAAACAAAAAAGGAAAATAATATTTTATTCATATTATATTTTGGAAATCATACATTATGGAATTCATTTAACATATTTTTCCAGTACAATTATTTTAAATGTATCATATTTTCACATTTAAATAATACAAATAAAACACGTTACGCCACGTTAGAAGTGAAACTTGTGGAACTCATTCGACATTTTTTTCCAGTTCGAATATTTTAAATGTAACAATGTTTTAAAAAACACGTTGTGCCACGCCACGTTAGAAGTGAAACTTGTGGAATTCATTCGAGACCAGGACTCTCCCTCTCCGACAGCACATCGTCCCCTCACCCCGCTATGCCCTCCACGTCTCCCGGGTACGGCTGTTGGGACAGGTAGCGGCTGCAGAAACTGGAAATCTGAAAATATAAGAATAGGACACAGATAAGAATGGTCCTGTATATTTCTAAAAGTGTGAATGGTAGAAGTCGGAGACACCCAAGGAAGACATGGCATGATCAAGTTAATCAGGTACTTGAGTCGGGCCATGTCAAGAGTCAAAATAATAGAAGAGTTTGTATGTATATGATGAATGTGATTGAGGCAAGGAGTGTGTGCCAAGACCGAGTTGTTTGGCGGCCCGTTCTCTTTGCCTACCCCTGCGGGGAAACGGCGTGATGGTTAGTTAGTTATAAAATGTGTAAAAATCCCATAAGTTGCTATAATAGTTTATCTAGTAGGAGTAAGATAGATTGTAGAAATATACTATAAATTTGTACAAAGCCCTTGAGGTGATTTCTCACAAAAAACGGCGCTATACAAGTCATCCAAATATTATTATTATTATCATGGACAAATGCTGCAAAATATAAATACGAATGTATTTATATATATATATATATATATACATAACACCGTCTATTTGGCCACCAGCATGGGCAAATATGCATCTAAAGTGGCGACCACCGACATTTGGCGACCGATATACGGTCGCCACTTTATTTTTCGAAATTTTTACACAGCTCATAGTACATGTCGTCACAAGCATTTTGGCAAAAATTGTCCTGGTAGCCAAATTGGGCGTGAAGTGGATGATTTCGAATATTAAAGTTCCGCCATCTGTCGCTACGCAGCTAGGCGCTAGGTGATATACACGGCCATGTATACTGCCCTTCATCCTACCGACATTTAGGCGACCGGTGTGACATAACATTCCGCCTTTCATTCCTAGCATTTACCCGCCACCGAGGCGTTGGCAAATGTGTTGGGAAACAACGTTGCCGGTTAATTCCAACTCCCGTACAAGAGTTGAGGTGCACGTGGCGGTGGCGTGTTTTGCGACGTTGCCGCCGCGCTTATTTAGCCTCGGTTGCCTCGAATGTTTTGCCTTTTAAAATTTTATCGTGATCAATCGTATTATCGTATACCGAGCATTAACGTACATGTGATTTGGAGTGTAGGTATTTGGCGACCGACCATTTTAGTGTCTTAATTACAATACATTATTGATTACGGTTGACTCAATGAAACGGAACAAAATAATTGCAAGAATAACAGAAATGCAATATCAAGATGATTCTTTGGAGTCATACCTACCTATGACATAGAATTCGGATAATCTGAGGTACTTGCCTTCAATTAATAATTCTTCTTTTCGGTCATTTATACGGTCAAATTTACTTCTTTAAAATTCCCGATTCTTATTTTACAGGAGTTCACTTACTCTGACGGTGATGGTGGGATACGACCCAAATCCCATGTGTGAAACAAAAGGCGAGCTCACCAATTAATTTTAATCGAAAAAATAAAAATTTTGCATGGATGATTCATCTAATCAAAACGACCCACGAACATTGTTTCCACAAAACTTCAACGTGTTGACCAAATCGAAGAAGAAAATTGATATAGAAATAACGAAAAATAAATTCAGTGCGCAGATCACATGCCGTAGAAATGAAACCTTCAGAAAACTAAAGTAGGCAAGAGTGGGTAGGCTACGAAGCACCGCACAAAGAGGAGACCGATTATTCTATCTTAGGGGCATACATTAATTGAGCTCAAAATGGGGGGTGGGGGTCCAGTAAAATCTCACCAAATCTTGAACAGTTTTTCAGCATATTGTCGCGATCATATTTACCACAACGGGGGGGGGGGGGGGGCGTAACGGGATAGCATTGGGCGGGACGGGATAGGGTGGGACCCCAGATACACAACTGATGTCTCGTGAGGGGAGAGGGGGGGGGGCACCAAATCTCACCAAGGGGGGGGGGCACCAAATCTCACCAAGGGGGGGGGGGGTTAAATTGGAAAATTAACTGCTCACGTTATTAATGTATGCCCCCTTATTCTCTCGCAGTCTAAATCCTATAGATGTATGTGTTTGCCTCTTTTTAGTGTCGCTAATTTTCGTTTCATCGAGTGTCAAATCACAACGGTGTTAAAGATGTTTTTACTTCAAAATAGTACTGCCAGATTTTTGTTTTTATTTCGAAAAGGACTTAGGACAGGTGGTTTTAAAAATTTGTAGGAGTCATCAAAAATTAAAAATTTTAAGTTAATTTTCACGTTCTGTGTAAGTTCTATTCAAGTTCTGTTGTTATAACAATGAACTTGAATACAACTTACACAGATTGTGAAAATTAACTTCAAATATTTGAAGAATCTGTCATTTTTTTTTAACAACCCGTTAATTATAATTTTAATTGTTCGAGGCGTGTTTTCAGAAACATTGTATTCGAGGAAACAACATCGAAAACAATGCGACTAAATTTAATATAAATGTTTTTGTTTTTTACTTTAGTTTCACACAGGAGGCCCTGAAGAAAATAATTACCTCAGGGCCTATGTCATCTTTGTAAACGCTGCGTATAGGAAAGGAAGGGGAGGAAGCTATGGGAAGGAAAAGGATTTTAGGGGTGGGTAAGAATCTAGGGTTCAGTTTGTCAAGGAGTGACGGACGTATGAATCCATCCCTCCCACTGCGGTGCAAGGCAATGTTCCGAGAGAGTGCGGCTGGAGAAGTTAAAGGGACTTCCTTAACCACTCTCACCCGATCCGACCTGTCATGCTGCTGGTTGGCAGACGCATTCGCCACCAAGACCCGAACAAACCACACCCCATGAATCATTAGATGACTAAGTCGTAGGTGAAAATATTGAAATGAACCAGAACCCACCACATCAAATGCATCACAACCATATAAAAGTTTCTTAAATCCTTATCAGACAGTCGCGAGTAAACATACTACAGTAAAAAAATTCAGAGTGTGCAATTCACACGCGGTAGAAGTGAAACCTCCAGAAAAACTAAAGTAGACAAGAGCGGGAAGGCTACGAAGAAGTGCACAAAGAGGAGACCGATTATACTATCTCATTCTCTTGCAGGCTAAATTCTATAGGTGTATGTGTTTGACTCCTTTTATTGTCGCTATTTTTCGTTTCATCGAGTTTCAAATCCAAAACGGTGCTAAAGAAGTTTTCACTTCAAAATACAAATGTGCAGTTCACATGCAGTAGAAGTGAAACCTCAGAAAACTCTAGACAAGGGTGGGGAGACGACAACGAAGCACCGCGCGAAGAGGAGACTGAATAGCTACGAAGCACCGTACAAAGAAGAGACCGATTAGTCTATCGCATTCTCTTGCAGGCTTAATCCTATGGATGTATGTCTTTATCTCTTTTTAATGTTGCTATTTTTCGTTTTATCGAACTTCAAATCACAACGGTGCTAGAGAAGTTTACACGTACTCGAGTTTAATTTATGTACCTACATCATCTCTAAATATTTAAATTTTTAAAATTAGTAAGATATACATAATAAAAAAATGCTCGTACATCTATGGAATTTAGCCAACGAGAGAATAAGAGTATAATCGGTCTCCTCTTTGTGCGGTGCTTCGTAGCCACTCCTCCCACTGTATTCTAATTTATTTTCTGAAGGTTTCACTTTTAATTGCGTACTCGGATTTTTTAAAATTGTTTCGGATACCTATTTAGCTACCTTTTATTATATTTTTTTAATTCTTTTTAAACGTTTTATATCTTTTCATGTACATAAGAAGATGAACATTCATTATAAGTGATAATTAAATCCTTTTTTTACTTTGGTAGAAAGCAGTCACTTTGTGGTTTGACAAAGATAATAATTGAAATAAAACAATCACTTAGTTTGTAACCACGATTCATCCATTAACCTTTTTTATACCGACCGGTTTCGCTTAACCTGCGCATCAGCGTTATTTCATTATATCTACTTTATCGCGTTGAAACCAAGCTCACGCACACTAACGAAATTCAAAACAATAAGCGCACACAAACTTAGCTGTTGCCGGCCGAATTCCCTATCCCTCCGCTTGACCAAGATTCCCTTCACCTCACCCACACAGCTGTTATCCCGCGCCGATCGGCTCGCTTGCCCCCGTGCGACTAGCCCCACCGCTTCCCTTACCCCGCGGACTCCTGTTCATACAAAAGTCACGTGGAATCTGCGTGCAATCGAAATCAATTTAAAAAAATAGGTTGCCGTTGAAAATTTAGTTGGATCTTTGCAGAAATCATTTTAACATAGCTATCCTATCAATTTGACTTAAAAAAATTGGACGGAGGATTTTTCCGGAGCGATATTTTTGACTGATATCAAAAAAGCATGTACCAAAAGAAAAAAATGTTGGATCTTTTGATATAAAGCTAACACCAATATAAAGACACTTCGTGATCAAAAATTGGAGGGAGGAATTTTCCCGGCAAGAATAGAAATAAAAAAACAAATCTCTTTTTAAAAACACACTTTCCCAACAATAATATTGTTGAATTTCTATTTAATCAGGTGGATATTAATTACCTAATACTAACAAGATGTGAAGAGTTTTCGAAAGAAATACTTTTCTAGCGGGAGTTATAATTTTTTTTTCAGTTTTTGCTAAAAATAACTAGGTAACTTCCCGTTAAATATTTTGTTGGATCTTTTGTCATTCGTCATCCCTAAATGATACTCCACGTGACTGCAAAGGTTTCATCGACGGAGGAATTTTTGCGTACCTCAAACTCTTTATTGATTGGCCTACTACCTACCCAAGCAATAGGCCATTTGCATGGATTTCATAACGACTTGGAAAAAATCGTGTGGACAGATATTTTTACCAAGATTACGAAAATGTTAGTAAAAATTTTTAGAAATGTACAGTTTTTTTTAATTTATTTTTAAATAAATAAATCCATTATTTAGGCCCGTGACGTCACTACATGAAAATGTCCCATCGCCGAAAATGTTAATTATTATTTTTAATTTATAAACTAACATTTAGACAAGATTTTTATGCATAGCACAAAGGGTAACAATTATTATAAGCAATAATTATCAGCATTAAACACTCATCAACATTGAAAAATCTTCCGAGAAAAGATACTTGCCGCCAACGCCGTTGGCGGCAAGTATCAAGAAAGTATTTTATATGGCAGCACTTTGATTTCAGGCGAATTTTTGAATTTGACATTTAACGTTCAGTAGAATTATTGTTTGTTCTCTGCGAACTTATCATTTGGTTTCTTTTTGACATATGTTATGAAGAGAACCCCGTTCATTTTACGATGCCTGCACGTGTTTAGAGGTATAATGGTAGTGGTGCTGATCTTAACAAAATCAAATTTTATAATATTCTTCTTATTATTATAATTTACAAGTACAAGTATATTTCATTGGATTTAGTAATATAGACGTTGAACATTATAATGATTTATGATCAATAAGATGGATCAAGGAAAAAAAATATTTATGAGATATAATATTTTTGGAATGCCTCGCTATTCTCCTGTGCCCTTTCTTGTGGAACATGTTCTTTTTTTAAAATGATTTTCTGCTATGTAATTATCGTTTTTTCGCACCCATAAAATTATGTCCCGTCTTTCCGGTTTATAAAAAATGGTCTGATTTTTCGGATTGAAATTTTCAAAAAATCGCCAGGGTTTCAAAAATACGATTTAAAAAAAATGCCGAATGTCTTAGAATATTTACCTAAACCGGATTTTTTTTTTTTAAATGCGATGCAAGTGGCCTATCCGCAAAATAATTATTTGTTCTTTGTAGCATTTTGATCTCGCCTGACTTATAGGACAGTGCAATTAGTGCAAAAAAGGGGGTCGCGATCGGAATTATTTCGGTAGCCCCAATTTTTTTATATGTTTTATACACTCATCTCCTGATGAAAAATCTGAGTTTTCGACCTTCGGTCACTTGAGCTTTCGCCGCCATTTTGAAAAAACCTGCCGAAATCGCGCCAAAATCTAGTTTTTCTCAAATATTTCGTTCCCAATGAAAATTTTGGCTAAGGTAACTTCACAAGTTTTGTAGAACATAAAATTACCTACAATTTTTATTAAAAAAAATGTCTTCTACCTCTAATAAGTATTGAGATACACAGCCGTAAAAATGTGTATAAGTTTATAAAAACAAGTAAATTGCACGACTTGGTTTGGTTTTCTGTACGTACCTCTTTTTCAGTACAGTTTTGTAGAGAATAAAATTTCTAAAACGATTTTTATGTTTTTTGTATTGTTTTTACTGATTTAAAGTATGAATAAACAAATATCGGTAGGTGAAAACATAAAAATTTATCACGATATTACCACGTCTTTAATATAGAAATAACGAAAAAAAAATACAGTGCGCAGTTCACATGCCGTAGAAATGAAACCTTCAAAAAACTAAAGTAGGCAAGAGTGGGTTGGCTACGAAGCACCGCACAAAGAGAAGCCCGATTATTATCTCATTCTCTCGCAGTCCTGTAGATGTATGCTTTTGCCTCTTTTTTGTGTCGCTATTTTTAGTTTCATCGAGTTTCAAATCACAACGGTACTAGGCGATTTGCAGGTGCTAGAAGTTTACACTTCAAAGTACAAGTGTGCAGTTCACACGCGGTAGAAGTGAAACCTCAGAAAACTAAAGTAGACAAGAGCGAAGAAGCTACGAAGCACCGCACGAAGGGGAGATCGAGTAGCTACGAAGCACCGCACAATGAGGAGACCGATTAGTCTATCTAATCTCTTATACTTATCACTCAGAAGTGATAAGTAAATAAGTACTTTTTTTCATTTTTTTATTTTTTCATTCAAAGTGTAATAATAAATTTTGTTAATTATTTTAAGTTTTAGATACTTACTTACTAGCGACTTGAAATTCAAATGAAACAGAAATGCGTCACGAAAATTTATTATTATTTTAATATAATAGTTAATTAGTTCTAATATAATAGGTACGGTAAATCCTCGCTCTCACTCAAGGCTCCCATAGTCCAGCGGCGTAAAGCGCCTCACGAATTTAGTGGCCAGACAATTCAGACCGCGTGGGTTCGAGTCTTATAAAATAAAATAAAAAAACGTTTTAACTTTTGCAAAATTAATATTCAATCTTCAAACCACACAAAATGAAAATGAACTACACCAAGAAGAAACCATAATTATTAATATGATGACCCAATGTATAGCAAAAGTTGCACCAGAATTCGACGTCAAAAATATATATAAAATCATCCTTCACTAACTAACTAACCATAACACCGTTTCTCCGCAGGGGTAGGCAGAGAGGACGGGCCGCCAAACAACTCGGTCTTGGCACACACTCCTTGCCTCGTTCACATTCATACATCGTCTCACACATCCTCTTCTATTATTTTGACTCTTGATGCAGCCCGAATCAAGTATCTGATTCACTTGGTCTTGCCATTTTTTATATTAGCTCCACTCAGAAGGCCATGAGAAAAATAATTTCCCTCAGGCCCTATGTCATCTTAGGGGATGCAGTGAGGAGGGTCTTTCAACATCATTTTACAACTCATCGTATTTCTACGTAATGTGTTTATTTATTAAATTGATAAAATTGAGCACAATCTTTAAATTAAATTATAATTAATTATCAATCTAACAATTAACAATGTATTACGGCCAAATAAACGCATTGTTCCCACCCGCCAGTTACGGCGGCTACCCGCTAGGAGCGAGGAACCGAGGTAGGTACAATGCCAAACCGCGCGCCAGAGCTAAGCGCCCCGTAATTTGAATGATGCTCGTAGTAAAAAATCCCAAAACGTCAGAAACATGTCACTAAAAATCG
This sequence comes from Limnephilus rhombicus, assembly GCA_929108145.2. NCBI lineage: Eukaryota > Metazoa > Arthropoda > Insecta > Trichoptera > Limnephilidae > Limnephilus > Limnephilus rhombicus. The sequence goes on from OV815296.1 coordinate 40,034,529, forward strand.
GCTGACCGCGTGCCGCATGGCCGACCCGAAGAGCTTCGGCATTCTTCGGAAATAATCCGAAGCTTTGGTTCCAGCGGTAGTAAGGTTTGAACAAGATAATATTAAGTAATAATATTTCTCTTCTAAAATGTAACCATTAGTCAAAGGGTCAGCTATGCGTCTCGTGTGACATTATCTTGTTCGAGCCCTTGGGATGTACCTTTTTGACATTATTATTTGTTTGTCACCCATTGATCGAAGTTGTCACGACAGTAAATGGCGATATTGGCGATCCACGCCGCAGAGTGTTTCTTGTGTGTTAATTATTATTATTGGATTATTGCGTTATTATTATTATCTTTGGAAGGTTGAGTATTTTTAAATGGATATCACACCCACCCTTTCCACTAATCTTCTAATAGTTGTAATATCAATAGTAATGGAGTGTAAAATGCTTCTAAAAATATTGATACCAGAATAATTCTATAATAATTGGATAATTACTAGAGCGCCGTTTTAGTTATGTTGCGTTGTACAATTTATTATGAGTTCCTAGGCTATATGTATTTTTATTATTTGAATTTACAAACAGATACATAAAACATACCTACTTACCTGGCAGGTCAATTGACTATATTAAACTCTAGACATCAGCATGTTTTTACATCGCACGATATTTTTACTATTACAGTTACATGATATTTTTAGATACTTAGCAAGTAATGTAAAATTATGCATGATGTCTAGATTTTTTTTTAAATATAATATCAACCTTTCGTTTTTTATGAATGGCTTGGTGAACCACCTATAACTTGAGGCACCGGCCGCGCCTGGTAGGAATCAGAGGTTTAGTATATCCAGGAGTGACGGACGTATGAGTCCATCCCTCCAATAGCTGTGTAAAGCGATGGGTCGAGAGAGTCCTGCTGAAAAGGTCGAAAGGCCTCCCTCAACCAGTCTCTCTCCGCCACACAGTAGGTGGGCAGGCGCATCCGCTGCCAAGACCTCACCCAATGAGTTCGGGCACCCCTGCTAAGTCACCGAACGTAGTGAACCACTTGGGGGGTGACCTATGGCAGAGGTGTTGGTTATCCAATAAATGGTTCCCGGGGCGGCGGTACTCATACCCGCCTCCCAAATTGAAATGCCACACGTCTTCTCGTTCATTCGCTCTACAATCCATCCGAGCGTTCCTTTCGTAATTTTACTCATTACGTTTACATTGGCCTTGCATTCTTCGCGGATCTCAACGTTTCTCCCAAGATCGTACATGGTTTTACCATACTCACGCCTCAGGAATCGCAATTCTACAGCATTCAGCCTACTTTCCTTCCTTTGCTTCCTTCCTCTTCCTTCCTCTACCAGTTCCATGCCTCACAGCCATACATGGGGGTCGGTTCCAGCACTGGCTTCGCTTCTTTGGACAGTTTTTTTGTTGGCGCCACTAGCGTTCTATCCTCCGTTAATGGAGTTACCTACATTTAACCTTGTTTCACATATCTCTATCAGCCTTCCCATCTACCGTAAACACACTTCCCAAATATACTTCACAATACATACTTCAAAAACTTATCCACCTGCTCCAAGTATTCATCATTCACAACTAAGTTTCACATTGTTTTCGTATCAAACACCACGATTTTAGACTTACTTACATTCATCATTAACTCATTCTTCATACATATTAAATTATCTGTCTAGGTACATTTAAATTAAATATCTAAGCATAGTTTTCTATGTTTTCATATTGTTTAATCGAAAAAAATCCCAAGCATTTGGGGCATGGCAAATAATCATTAAATGAGGAATGGTATTTTCTTGTAATGGGTTTTTTGTATTCCTGATAATTTTGTACATAATCTCCCGTTTTATGCAATTTAGCAGAAGACCTTTTCTTTCCTTGCCATTCATTATTGTCAGGATATTTTGAATTTCACATTCTATCTCGTGGTTTCTGAAAATATGCCTCGAGTCCTTTTCGAAATAAAAACAAAAATCCGGCATTCGACCTCTTTTGAAGTAAAAACTTTTGTAGCACCGTTGTGATTTGAAACTCGATGAAACTAAAAATAGCGACACTAAAAAGAGGCTAAAACATACATCTATAGGACTACAAGAGAATAAGATAATAATCGGGCTTCTCTTTGTGCGGTGCTTCGTAGCCTATCCACTCTTGTCTACTTTCGTTTTCTGAAGGTTTCATTTCTACGGCGTGTGAACTGCGCCCTGTATTTTTTTTTGTTATTTCTTTATCAATTTTCTTCTTGGATTTGGTCAATACGTTAAAGTTGTGTGGAAACGACGAACGAAGGTCGTTTTCAGAATGGGGGTGAGGTTTGTCTAGGTCTTGGAGGCGGATGACCGGGACACACTGAACCCCAGATTCCTACCCACCCTTTAAACCCCTTTCCTTAAAATAATTTTCCTCTCCTTCCTTTCCTTCAAAAGCTCTCCGCACAACATACCCTAAGATGAATAATTTCCCTCAGGATCTTCTGTGTGGAGCTCATGTATAAAAAAAAAGAAAAAAAAAGTACGAGATTTTAAATTAGTGACTGGTTATTTGTAACCCAATAATGATTGTCTTTCTTAAAAAAAAATTGTGCCTTTATTGCACTTGTCAATTGCTACCTATCGCAATAAGGAGCCAATTTTATGCATCCCAAATAATTATTGGTAACTAAAATAACCTAGTTCCTGTTCACTCTATATTTTTTTTTTTCATTAGCTCCACACTGCAGGCCCTGAGGAAAACAATTTCCCTCAAGGCCTATGTCATCTTTGGGGATGTTGTGTGGAGGGTATTTTTGGGGAAAGGAAGGAGAGGAAGTTTTGGGAAAGAAAAAAGTATGAAGGGTAGTTAGGAATCTGGGGGTCAATGTGTCCAGGAGTGACAGACATATGAATCCATCCCTCCCACTGTGATATAAGGCGTGGATCGAGAGTCCGGTTGGAGAGATGAAAAGGTCTCCCTCAACCAGTCTCTCCTGATCCGGCCCGCCATGTAGTAGGTAAGCAAATGCATAGGTTGCCAAGACCTAGACACAGCTCACCCCGTGAACCCGGGCACCCCCGCTAAGACACCAAACATATCTAACCACTTGGTATGACCTATGGCAGGGCTGTTAGTTATCTTGTAAATGGTTCCCGGGGCGGCGGTACCCACACCTGCCTCCCAAATTTTTAATTTGATTGTTGTTTTTCCTCCCAAATATAAAATGATATAATAACAGTCTACCGTTTTGACTTCTTGGGATTCTGTTTTGGTTTCCTTCAAAATAATATTTATGTTACCAATCATTATGTACCTACGATAGATAGACCGTTGGCAAATCGAGAACGAATTAAAAGGATTCTGAAAGCATCGTAATTTAAACGTACTGCATATAGGAATATACGGAGGTCGTCAAATGTTCGTAATGAACGGACGCCCTAAATATGGAATGAAGTGTGATATACGTACGATATACGCGGTTGCCAAAACGGCGGCAATATGAAAGGACGCCCAAAAGACTCTAAAGTATACGTACCTATCAAAAATTTGAATACCCTCAAAACACAATTTCTGGATAATTCTTTTACTATCACTCTTTTGTCAACCTAAAAACATGTGAACATTCACAGCAATTTTATTTAAAAACCTACCGTAAGCAGTGGTAGCCAAAAGGATGCGAAGTGAAAGGACGCCAAATCTGTAGCGGGATGTATATATATATATATATAATATTGTATATACCTTCTATGTGACTACCGCTTGCTTCTCTATCACTGTCAGTCTGATCCATCGATTCTGAAAATATAATGCAAAATTATTACACAACGCAAACACACACTACTTGTATAATATGTTGTAAAGACAGCACAATACAAATAAAATTATATAGATATTATGTATATATTTATTTTTTACAATGTATATATATACCTTCTACATGTCCACCGCCGCTTGCCAGATCTCCACTGGAGCCTTGGGCAGCAGGAGCCACCAACGAATCCAAAAAGATCATTTGACGAGCTTCTTCTCCGCTCGATAAAAACGAAGAAGTCTGAAAAAAAAATTGAAAAACATTTTATTTTATTGGCGGAATAAAAAAATAAACATTACACAAAGTATTGATTTTAATTATATAAATCACCTCGTCAAATGTCTCTCTTGGGTCCTCCAAGTCGGATTCGTTGGCCTCAATCAACCGCCCAAAGCTGCTGTTTCTATCATTATCAGCTCCAGTGGAGATCAACTCATCGTCGTCATACTCTGACTGAAGTTCAATACGAGCCCAAGTTGGCATCGGCTCCGTGGGGTTCCATGATGTGCTATTCGTAGAAAAATTATAATGGTTTACTCAAATATCAGTTCGCAAAGAAAAATTTTCGAATTCGAATTTTTCAGAAAAATAGGAAGTTACATCCCTAGTGATTTCGACATGTCAAACTAAAAGATTTTTACCCTCGTAGCCAATATTTCATAAAAACGTTGAAAAAATAACAATTTTGTCTTGAAACTACTAATGTTTTTGATAGATATTGCAATAGAATACATGCTTTTATGAAAATATACAATTTCAAGCGGTAATGGTGGACATTTTTTACGAAAGCGTCCATTCAACGCGATGAAAAATTCCAACCACATGAAAGTGTGCAGTAAAATAACGATTTTTACAAGAAAAAACACTTCAAACCAACTAAATATATGATGAAAGAGTGGCAAATATATATCTCAACAATATGGTAACTACTTACTTTTCCATTTTACGATGGTTTTTGTCGAAAGAGTCAAAATGTCAGAACGGGGCGTGTACCAATTTCACACAAATGTTCCTTATGAAAGATTGACGTTCAATTGGGCATAGAAAAATAATTTCTATGTTCCATAGATATTTTTGAATACAGACACGTAGCGTTGTTCATTATCGATATTCCGTTTTTTATTCCATGGTAATCCGTGAACTAGTGATGCAAATAAATCAATTTTTGTAAGAACTCGCGCGTTTACGTCAAAACACGCTCTAATGTCTCGACGGCTATTGTTATATTTTCGTCTTTTGACGCTCTAATGTCTTTACCGGTTAATGCAAATTTAAGACTTATATGGTTTTCTCATGGATGCCATTGTCGGAACTGGACCAAATTAAAATGGGACCACACGGGAAGCACCAGCTTTCAAGTAAAAAAAGAATCATCAATATCGGTTCACCCAGTCGAAAGTTCTGAGGTAACAAACATAAAAAAAAAAATACAGTCGAATTGAGAACCTCCTCCTTTTTGAAGTCGTTTAAAAATCCTTGTAAACTACTCCATCCCTCTCCCCCATATGTTAAGTACATAAACTGTAGATTGATAATTATTTGTACCAGTCTGAAGATGGCTTTCCTGTCACAAGCCAGGAAAAACACGGAAATTCCCTAACAAAGCACCACTTCGAATTTTGAATTGAATGTTTTGTGGATTAATTTTGAGCTATCGTATATTTTATTGACCGAAACACATTCCTAGAACAATAAACTATGTATGTACCAAACAACATACTTGCGTTAATTGCATAAATTGATAGGTTTTACGATGTTTTCGTCAAGTAACACGCATCGACTTCGACAGATAAAATTTGCGGCAAATTCGACATTTTGATGCCACAAATAAAATTATTTTAAAATATTCTGGGGTTGCAAGGTGAATGAAATTTTTACCCATCTTGGGGAAATGTTGGCGCAGGCGATTCTGACCTTGTTCTTCATACAAATTCTGTACATAGAAGGGTCAAAATCGCAGACAAACATATTTTTTTCGAAATATTTTTTTTGCGCATGCGCACAATACGTGCGCATCCGCGCATCTCCGGCAAATAAGAGGTTAAGCCATTTTTCCTTTCAAGCTGTGTTGCGCTTCAGCCATTTATCCTTTCGTCCGATTGTATTTGATTATATTAATAATGACAATAAAATAACTTTGTTTAATTCCACTTTATTATATATTTTTAAACCAACCGGTTTCGGTTCAACCTGAACCTTCCTCAGGGTGAATAAAATGTATTAAATAAAGTGCAGGATTACAGAGTATTTAAATGAAAAGTAGAAGAGTGAGAGAGAACATTAACTTTGGTGGGAGTGAGGGAGAGGTACCTAAGAGGGAGACGGTAGAAGTAGGCAAGGGTAAGGGAAATATGTTAGGGGCTGTTTGACAAATCTAACTTGATTTTATGTGTGTATTCTAGGTTGTGACACCCGCCCGACTCTGGAGGGGAGCTCGGAGCACCTGCTGGTTCTGCAGCTGGCCCCGCTGGGCTCTCTGCGCCAGTACCTGGTCGCGCACACCCTCCACTGGGATACCTACACCAAGATGGCACTCGGAGTGGCCTCCGCCCTGGCTCACCTGCATACTCACATCGATCGGGACGGTAATACATACTCTGATATTTCACAAGACAGTCGTTTCCACTTTTCTAATAGTTATTTAACTTATTGTGAATTATTTTTTTTACTTAATTTTACAATTTGGGAAACCATTTATTGGATAACCAACACCCCTGCCATGCCCAAATGGTTCAATACTTGGTTTGGTGACTTAGCAGGGGTGAGGTTTGTCTAGGTGTTGGCGGTGGATACATTTGTCAGACCCTCTGGACCCATCGCCTTGCACCGCAGTGGGACGAATGAATTCATATGTCCCTCACTTATTCATTGTTTTCATATGTGGACACTTCATGGTATGTAGGAATTTGGGGTTTAGTGTGTTCAGGAGTGACTCCATCCCTCCCACTGTTATGCAAGGCAGTGGGTCGAGAGAGTCCGGCTGGAGAGATGAAAGGGGCTCCCTCAACCGACCTCTCCCAATCCAGCCCGCCACGCATTAGCTGGACGAACACATCCACTCGACAAACCTCATCCCATGAACCCGGGCACCCCTGCTAAGTCACCGGCCTTAACCTGTCAAAGGCCCGCAAATTCCAGGAAAAATACGGAAATTTCGTAACAAAACACGATTTTGAATTCAATGTTTTGTTGATTAATTTTGAGCTATTGTATATTTCATTGACTGAAACACATTCCTAGAACAATAAACTATGTACCAAAACAACATTACTTGCGTTAATTACGTAAATTAACCTGTCAAAGGCCCGCAAATTCCAGGAAAAATACGGAAATTTCGTAACAAAACACGATTTTGAATTTTGAATTAAATGTTTTGTTGATTAATTTTGAGCTATTGTATATTTCATTGACTGAAACACATTCCTAGAACAATAAACTATGTACCAAAACAACATTACTTACGTTAATTACGTAAATTAATAGGTTTTATGATGTTTTAGTCGAGGAACACGCGTCAATATTGACAGCTTCAATTTGCGCCAAAAATGACATTTCGATTCCACAGATAAAAATCATTTAAAAATTATCTGGTGTTGTCAGGTGAATGAAACTAGTGGCTATATCATCAATGATGTTGGCGCAAGCGATTCTGACCTTGTTTTCATACAAATTCTGTACATAGAAGGGTCAAAATTGCAGACAAACTTTTTTATTTTGAATTTTTTTTTTCGCGCATGCGCAAAAGCTGCGCGGAAATGAGCATGTCCGGCCGATTACAGGTTAACTTACCTCTTGGGATGATCTGTTGCAGAGGTGTTGGTTATCCAATGAATGGTTGAGTACATACCCGCCGAAAATACAAATTTTGGTATTAATCTCTTTATTTTGAATTAATTTCCAGACCAATACAAACCGTGCATCGTTCACCGCGACGTGAACTCCTCGAACGTGGTGGTGCGCGCAGACCTGAGCTGCTGCCTCGCCGACCTGGGACTGGCCATGGCACTGCCGGACACTCGCAGGGCGGTGCAGCAGCACAGGATCCAGGAGGTACTCCATCATCATCTCTTCATTTTTCAATTAATGAAGAAGATAATATTATCAAATTTAAATGAAACAGGTTCAAGAGGGCTCAAAACCTGGCATGCACAAGTAGTAATTTGTGTGTTTCACAATATATTTATTTAAAATAATATGTAGTAAATTATTTGCTGGTTCCAGAGTGGAATTATCTCCACACAGAGGGCCTTGAGGACAACAATTCCCCCAGGGCCTATGTCATATTTGGGGATGCTGTGTGGAGGGTCTTTTTACTGTGATGAAGTAAAAGATGTTCTGGGAAGGAAAAAGATTGTGGGGTGTGTAAGAATTTTGGGGTCAATATCTTCAGGAGTGATGAAGGTGTGAATCCATCCTTCCTACTGTGGTGCAAGGCAATGGGCGGAGAGAGTATTGCTGCAGAAGTCAAAAGAACTCTCTCAACTAGTGTCTCCCGATCTGGCCCACTATGCAGTAGGTGGGCAAGACCCGGACAAATTCACCCACTGCACCCGGGCACCCCTGCTAAGTCACCAAACGTAACAAACCACTTGGAGTTATGTTAGAGGTGTTGGTTATTGCCTACCAAATTGAAATACTTTTGATAATTGACCTATTGAGTCCTAATTACATGTTTTCAATTTTTATCAATCTCAAATAAAAATTTTACGAATTGCTAATATATTCCCAATTATGTTTTCAAATATGGGAATTAACTGCCGAAACTTTTTACAATCTCGCGGTAATGACAAAATGCAGCTTTTTAGATTTGAAAATCCTGCCGTCACAATCTCATTCTCCTTCAATTACAGTAGTATGTATTTACTTAATTTCCAGGCTGGTACCCTTCGCTACCTCTCCCCTGAAGCACTGGAAGGCGCCTTGGACCTGCGTAGATGCGATGCGGCTCTCCGAGCGGTGGACGTATACGCGCTGGCCCTCGTGCTGTGGGAGCTGCTGTCCCGCTGCGGGCCGGCGCACTCGCAGCCCGGAGCCCCAGACTATGCACCTCCGTACCACGCTCAAGTCGGTAAGGGACGAAGGACCTTTCATCTTGTGATTGCGTTAGTGAAAATAATTGAAGTTGCTGGCCTGCTTTCACCCTTCAAGAGTGTTCTAGGCCATCATTTCAAATTACCAACAGTCAACGGCTGGGGCATTTGAATGACACAACGTAATCTTGCCGATTATTGAATGTTATTATTGTCATTTACCGTGGAGACAATATATTTCATCATAAATATTATCTTAGCATTTTGTTATTGCTAACTCTCTCCCCGATGGTGCTATAGCCCATATCGAATCTTGGCCTCCCGCAACATTCGCCTCCAACTTCTACTGTCCTCAGCGGCTGACTTAGGTTATAATGCTTTGGTTAGGAGTAGACTTAAGAGTGGGTCGGTGGTTTGGAGCCCACACCAAGTGAAGTATTCCCTCATGTTGGAGAGGGTTCTGAAGAAATTTCTGAGATCCTTTACCTGAGGAAGTATGGCTACTACCCATGGCTCTACCCTACCCACTTTCTCTTGGGCATGCTCGGTGTGAACCATCTACGGGTCGGAAGGGATGTGCTCATTGTAACACATTTATTTCTTCAGACTGATTCGTGGAAGGTTCGAAAACTCGGCTTTCATGGAGAGCATTAGTTTCTATGTTCCCGATGGTTATCTTCATCACCGACAGCAGACTGTTTTATCTCCCGGCTTGCAGAACTAACTTGCCAATGGTTATGCCAGTCGGGAGAGCTGTCTTGTTAAATAGAATCACTTTGAATATCGATATGTTTAACATCAATGAAGCACAATTCAGATGAGAAGCTTTGTTGCCGTTAGTACGATTGTGCTTCATTGATGTATAAATTGCTTAAATCTGTTTGAATCTTAGTACTTTATCTCTTTTAAAACGCTTTGAAATTTTAATTTTGTAATGTTTTAAAAATGAATAAATTGAATTGAGTTACCTGGGCTGCATCCCCTCTTACCTTGTCTTCCCACCTCAGTCTGGGTCTTCCCATTTTTCTCTTTCCACCTGGGTGTCCAGTCATAATTCTTTTTGGGATGCGTGTGTCTGGCATTCTCTGTACATGCCCGGCCCATCTCATCCTGAGGAGTCTCATGTGGGCTGAGATGCTAGGGGTCTGATATATATCATATATTGGAGGGGACCCCACCACTTTCCGAACAGCGTTATAAGGAAACATATGGTTTCCTCCTTTACCGCGCATGTCAAGACTACTCTTTTTTTTTTAATGAAGCTACATTTATTTGAACGACTCTAGACCCTCCAATGTCCATGCATACGGGGTTAGTAAGCAGTATGCAAGTACTTACATTAACATTATGCTGCTGCATTATGCTGCTTACATTAACATTATATACATTAACATTATTAGCCAACAAAATGCTGGGATTTATAATTCGTATATCGAAACCTTTTCGAAACGTAAATACTCTATATTCCCTCTACACCGCATATATCCGCCCACACTTAGAACACTGCACACCGATCTGGACTCCTTTCTACCAAGCCCACATTGTTAGGATCGAAAGAATTCAAAAAAAATTTTTTAAACACTTAAATTATAAACTTAACCTACACTTTCTAAATTACACCGATTCTATTAAATTTCATCACTTCAACTCCCTTCATACACGACGATTAATTTTTGATCAAATTTTATTATTTAAAATTTTAAACAATGGCCTGGACTCACCAGAGCTTACCAATTTAATAAAACTCCATATTCCTTCAAGATTTACCCGACAATCGAATTTACTTCATTTGCCCACTTGTAGAACAAACTTTAGAAAAAATTCCCCGATTCCTCGAATATGTGCTCAATACAACGAATTGTTTCACAATGTAGACATTTTTAATTTAAACCTTCAGAAGTATCGAATAGAAGTAACGCGTGCGATATTGGATTGATACGGGGTGTGCAAGGTATCGAGAGCATCTCATATCCCTATCCTATATTCTCCCCCCCCCCCCTCCTCTCCCCTTCCTCACCCCTTCCTCACCCCTTCCTAAGTCTAAATTTAGCTTAAGATAAATTAAAACTCCATCTGGAAACAATATTAGCATAAGAAACTCTTTTGGCTTCACTGCAGTTAACGTGTATATTTTTATGTCTATTGTATGTATATAAGCTGTTTGTTTCTTACAAATCAAATAAAATAAAAAAAATTATACAAAAGATAAATAGAAGTAGCAGCCCATGGAATAATTCTTCTGAAATAGGTAACATCAAAAAGAGATAATAGTGTTAGTAAAAGAAAAAGAAAAATGACCAGCCGAAGAAACCTTCTGAAAATAAAATTAGTAATGAGGAAAAAACACTTATATGATTATGTTATAATGTAAGTAATTACTATAATAGCAGAAAGAAAGTAAAATATATAAAAACAAAAGCCAGAGAAAGTATTCGATAGACCCAATGAGAATGCGTATAGCTATCGGCCCAACCAAAGACGATGCTCGAAATTCGCGCCCTTTAGCCGGTTCCTGGATTTTGCCTCGAAGAAATGTACTTGGGAGAGAAGGGAAAGTTTTTGAAGACCTTGAGGAAAAGATGAGTGTCGGGTTACCGGAGGGGGACGGAAGGACATAGAGACCGCGTGGTTACGCCTCAGGCCTACGCACGTCGTTGGGGGAGGCGCGGGCGGATCGCTCCGGTGTGTGTTCGCCTGGCAACGTGCATGGACAGGGTCTATCCCACCCCCTTTCTATGGGGGAACGACGATACATAACATGTACAGTTCAGTTGCGCCACCAAAGAATGGAAACCAAAACTAATAAAGATATATATCATACAGTTCTTTGTAGGCCACTGTTCCCCCTCTTTCAAAGGTCCACATATTCTTCTCAACACTTTTCTTTCAAAAGTATCCAGCATTTCAGCCATCTTTGACGCCAGTGTCAGCGCCTCACATCCATATGCCAATACAGTTCTAAATGGTCTTATATTTGGTTATTGCTAACAATATATATAAATAAATGTGTGTATTTGCAGGAGAGCAGCCCACCTTGGAGCAGATGCAGCTGGTGGTGGCGCGGAGGAAAGCTCGGCCGTTGTTCTCCCCGCGACTGATCAACACTCGCGGGGCCCGACTCGCCAGGGACACCTGCGAAGACTGCTGGGATCACGATGCTGAAGCTAGGTGTGCTACCAAATCTTGTATTACCACCATATTACCAATCTCATTTTATTTGCTAGCATTTCAACGGTTCCATGACAACTCAGTCTCAATCCAACTTAACACCTCTTTCGTCAAAAGTCATTAACTATCGCAGAACTAGCGTCGTTGATCTCTTCGGCACCGGTGCACAGTCGGGAAACACGCCAACATTTGTACACAGTTGACATTTGTCGCATGAGAACGGGTCGCTTCTTCGACTTGTTCTTGTGTTCAACAGCTCGGCTGTGGAACGATTTGCCAGCCTCTGTGATTCCTCCTTCCTACAACATGGGTCTCTTCAAGACCAATGTTCATTCCTTCCTCTCCTCAAAAAAACCCTCCACACAGCACAATCTGAAGGTTGCGGGATCGAATCTCGGCGTGGGCAAAAAATAATTTGTGTTATTTCACAATTGATTCATTTAAATAATATATAGTATATTTGCGGCACGTTCCGGAGTGAAAGATACTATCAGTAATGCCCCGTAAGACCACCATTCAGAATTGAAACATTGTTTGAAATTGCCGTGTTTGGTGATCAGATCTGAATAGCCAGGTATCTCCCCACCTTCCTCTTCCCATCTCCTTCCCCTCTCCACTACCTTGAGCCTCACAACTTACCCCAATTGGGGATGCCATAGTCTCACTGGCTCCAGGCGGGAGCAGCTGGGACTCTTATGAGGTACTGAGTTGAGTTGTCCGGTCACCCATTTAACAAGTTTCAATATAGTTTTTATTTTTTAAATAAATTTTTTTGTCATCTAGGTTGACGGCAGTTTGCGTGGTGGAACGTCTCAGCGAACTGAGGAACCTGAAGCCGGCGCCCTCTCCCACCATCAACAGCAATGACCTGCGACCTCCCAACTCTCACGGTAAGTCACTCTCACAAACCACCATATTTCTTATACAACTATTAGCCATAAAAGAAACTCGCGTCTGTATTATGTATGTGCCAACAGGTCTTCCTTTGATATGCTTAGTGTAACTCTAAGTGATCAGCTCCGGTAGGGGGCTCCATCGAAGCTAGAGTTAAGTTAGCCTCTCAGAAGCTGGACGTACTGTACAGGGCCCGCAGATACTGCAGATAACTACTAACCCTGTACAAATCGCAATAATCAATTGCGCCACCCCCAGCAACATGTGCAGGCTTTAGGTTTGGGGGGGCGACCTCGGCTCTCCTTCGCCTTGCCTCCGGCTACTCGACGCTGAATTCCTTAGGGTCGTCGGGTATTTCCCCCCAATCTCCCATTTACTTTTCTTTGAGGCATCACCGAGGAACCGGCTAAGGGGCGCGGAAGCTGAGTGTGGTTCACGACTAGACCGAACGTCATGCGCATTCTTGCTGGGACTGCCAATCGATTGGAGAGGACTCTCAACCGTTTGCCATGCCCTTATTACTTATCTACTGTGTCTTCCTCCCAAACAGGTGCTTGTAGGATACGCTGGATACAATCACCCAGCGCTTGCCACCTCGTGGACTTTCACCAACCTGTCCCACTGTCTTGTCTATATTTTGTCATACTAACACATATTGTATCTGTATTTCCTGCTAAGCACTTGCATGCTGCTTATTAACAACGTATGCAGGGACATTGGAGGTTTAGTTTCGTTTTCAAATGTAGAGTCGTTTTTACCAAAAAAATTAGAGTCCTTGCAAGAGCCTTGAAGGGGTAACCATCTGTTACCTATACCAGGGCGGGTAAGTGGTGGGTCCTCCAATGTACAAATCGCAAGTGCGCCCCACGCTTGAATTTGTCACTTGCCAGATTCTCCTATCACAACAAACGGATTGCAATCTTTAGAGCACAGGTGTCAGCTGGGAATGCTGTAACTGTTCTAGCAGTATTTCAATGGAAGATGCTCCTACGAACCAGCAACATTAATTCGTTTGGTACCGGTGCACAGTCGGAAAACACGCCAAATGCGTGCCCAACATTTGTACACGGTTGACATGAGAACGGGTCACTTCTACAACTCGTTTTTGAGCTCAACAGTGGAACGATTTGCCGGTCTCTGATATTCCTCCCTCCTACAACATCGGTCTCTTCAAGACCCGGGTTCACACCTTTCTTTCCACGAAAAAACTTACCACACACCATCCCCATAATTTATTTATTTATTTAATGCAAACGGCATAAGTATGCCATAAACAACTAATTACATGTCACAAATCCATATTAAAAATATTAGTAATGATAAAACAGTGTACGTATAACAGTAAAAATCTATGATACAAATAAAATTAATAGTGATTAAAAAAATATGATAGCATAGCCTTCTTGTACCTATGTTCCGTGCAGTTAAATAGATCTATCACATCTGCATATCTATTAGTAACTTCATGCAACCTAGGTAAAAGCGAGTGTAATATAAATTATTTTTTTCCTCACGGCCTCCTGTGTGGAGTTAATGTAAAAAAAGGCATGATGTGCCTTTGAACTATGATTTTGAGAAATAGTATAACTTTTTTTGTTGATATTTTCAGATGCAACTTCGAATTCACACAGTCCCAGCTCCATCGAAGACAAAAACTCCAATGTTATATCCTCTGCCAATCTGCCCAATGGCAACCCCGCCACCATCTTCGACTTCCAACCTCTGCAGCCCTTGCAACCCCACCAGGGAAGGAACCCGTGCCTCGAACGTAACCTCGCGTGCGCCGGTCCGGGAGACCGCCTGATCGACAAATCCCTAAAAGACATGCCGTCCAATTCATCGTCGTCTTCTACAAATGGATACGGAACCAACGATTTCATTCGCATGGAGCAATCCATATCAGGCAGCAACCTACGCAATCAACCGCAAGACTTTTCAAGAAACGAGTCGAATCAAGCGACAAACGTCGTAAGGAATTCTAATCGGCTGTACACCAATTCAAATACGACGAATCTGATCAATCTCGATCCGATTCACGACGATGTTGTTACTAACGAGTTTCGAACGATTGTACGGCCGGTCACTCCAATCGGCTATGTACAGAACGATGTTAGCAATAGTGATGCCAATTCGACAGTCGCAAACGGAGAATGCAGTCACAGTCATATGGTAAAACAAACTAATTTAAAAATGGAACAGAACGGCACGCGATGGAGCGCGCGTAATTTCAAACGTTTGCTCGACTCCAAAGTTTTCAAGAAACGCAACCGGCAGAATCGACCTCTCGAAACTGAGGTTAATTTGGTTGTAGCTAACGGTAAACCGATCAATACTTCTAACGGCAGGATTAAAACTTCGGTTATTTTAAACGATACAAACGGTAAGGTTAATCGTGACGATTTTAGATTGAATTTCGGAAGGAATACTGATGTTTTAATCGTTGATCGACCTTCTAGCTTGCCGGGTATCGATGCTGTAAGCATGTCTGAAGATAGCTCCGCTTTGAATCCGGAGACGTGGAAAAATCTTCAAAATGTTACCGATAATAATACTTGTACGCTTTCGCCACCTAATCAAACACTTTCTATCGCTAATGCCTCCCGGCAAAATAGAACTGATGATAATGTGGTGGTTGGATTTAAGGAATTGCCGAGCGGTTCGAGAATTACGAATTGTGTCAAAAACCAGAATCAGGTGTTTGCCGTCATAGTGCCTAGGTCCAATTATAACGGAATCTGTAATGACGTGAATAGTAAAGATTTCGAAACTGCCGATTGGAAATATAGAAACGGAAAAGCTTTATTATCGACACGGACAAATAACGTGGAACCCAATAAAAAAGTTGAGAATAGGTTGGTGAAAGCGAACGACGAATCTCGAGACGTTTCCTCATCTAGCAGGAGCGATTCTAGTAGACCGATTACCAGCGATTCAAATAAATTGATATCCAACGGGGTCGCCGCAACAAAACGTCACAGTTGCGATGAAAAGATTTTCTCTGCTGGCAATAAATTGTATAACGTTGACAGCAAACGGAATCGTCCGTCAAATGATTCAAAATGTACGCCTAATAGAAATTCATATAGCGGAGAATTCGAGGTTGGAAATTTCTGTGTTTATAATAACGAAGACGGTGATGTTTATGACCCGAGCAATATGGTTGATTATTCTAGTAATAGCGAGGACGAGCATATGCTTCTGCTATCGGAAAACGACGGCTCAAAGATTACCATGCGGCAGAGAATCGACGTGAAACCTATCGAAGGCAAAAACAAAAAGAAATCCAAACAAAATCTCAGTTCGCACAATGCTGACGGGAGTTTGTCCAAGATAACGGCAGGCAGTTTCACCAGCCTATGTAACAAGTATGGACCCAAAGGAAAGTACGAGAATTTTGAAAACGAAAGCAGCGAACATTTACTAGAACCAAGTAGTCAAGATCCATTTGTGAATTACGGAAATTCTTTACAAGATATTCGCCGAAAGAGTTCGATCATTGATAGAAACGATGTGTCTGTTATCAATCTCGTAAGAAACGGATCAAGCCTTTCATTGTGTCGGAAAGAAATGGACAATACAAGCTTCATCGATCTCGACTGCAAGGAAAACGGAATCAATAGTCACTCAGACAACACGATAAACGATCAGATAAATTCAGAAAGCCTCGTTTATTTGAACGGCGCCGATTGCCTATCAAATAAAGTGAGCGACAGCGACGAAGATGACGACGCCACGTTACGCGACGACGTATTCACGAATGAACGAATCGCTCGCCCGTTGAGCATCAAGCAAAACCTCTCTCGGCAGCACTCTTTGGAACTTGTCAGCGAGCTGTTTTCTTCATCTGCCGATCTGACGAGAAGGAAGGACCCCGCTGACAGGATTAAGACTCCGGGAGACGTGCCCCCTTCGGTGCGGAGGGTCCGAGGGAGCTCCGGGGGCCCGAGGATCAAGAGAACCTCATCGGCCAAAGAGACAACTAAATCCACGTCTGCGAATAGACTCAGTTTGTATGACGATAGAATGATGTTTGGCAACAGTCTCTGATTTGAAAACTATTATTATTTAGTACGGTAGAATGCAATCCATCTTCAGTTATTCTAATGCCAGCTAACTAAAAAGTTCATTATTGTGTTCTTGAATATCAGTCATCGAAATACGAGAGTAATCTGATAGCTGTTCGTTTGTTTTCTTAAGTGACGGTTATTTTATGCCAGTCGTCTGATATGTGAGTTAATTTTATGCCAGTCGTCTGAAATATGAGTTAATTTTATGCCAGTCATCTGAAATATGAATTAATTTTATGCCAGTCGTCTGAAATATGAATTAATTTTATGCCAGTCGTCTAAAATATGAATTAATTTTATGCCAGTCATATGAAAAGTCAGTTATTTTTAAGCCAGTCATAGAAAACAACGTTTTTTTATGTCTATTATCTGAAATGCAATTTATTTTCGGCAAATTTTCCAGAATTAGTGCGTTTTTTTTTTTAGTATTTGGCATTCTACTGTAAGGTTAGGTTATAATTGAACACAAAAATATGTGGATATTATGTATAAATAATGTACATAGAAAATAACCGCTTTTGAAGCTTGTAGCTATTTTGCATTAAAAGCAACGATTGCTAAATCAAAAATATTACATAATTTCGTTATTTTCGTTTTGTAAAAACGTTAAAATTTTCTTAGTCAAAATTTAGTCATAGCGAATATTAACTAAATTGTTTAACATTAAATTGAAAATGTATGTTTTGCTTGGATGTGATTTTAAATTTTTGCGGTCAAAAGTATTATTGTGATTTATTTTTGGGATATTGTGTCGTGTTTCGCTACCTCTTTCTTTAGCCAAAGTTTCGAACAGCATTAAAGTGTCCATAATCAGGACAGATGTGTAATCGATCATAGTGAAGTTTGTGCTAACATCTTGCCAGCTTCAAATTGAAATTCACAAAAATCCCGTTAATATTAATAAAGACGACGGGATGAGCTCAATAGTTTTTGCTATCCGATATTTGATGCTATGCTAAAACTAAACGCAGAAAACCATTTTACATCATAATGTAATATCAGTTTTTAGAGTAACACGATATCGCATCTACATACACAAGTACACGCTTCTCCACAATCTTCGATTACACATTCTGCCCTGATGATGGACACTGTAACGCTGTTCGAAACGTCGTCTAAAGAAAAAGCATAAATGGCATTATACCCCAAAAACAAATCAAGATAGTATGTTTTGCTATATTAAAATGCGATATTTCAATGCGCTTTCAATCGTCAACGCCCTTACAACAGCTGTGATCCAATTTTTAGAAGGTTCACTATAACAGAGTTCAAGATACTCTCAACATCGCCATGGTGAAATACCAGAATTCAGTATTGAAACATTGCTTGAAATGGCTTTAGACATGTTTAGTGAAATAATGAATATGACATAACCAAAATTGGGTATGTGACATAACCAAAATCGGGTATGTGACAAAACCAAAATTGGGTATATGATGTAACCAAAATTGGTGTGTGCCATAAGCGAAATCGGGTATGTGACATAACCAAAATTGGGTATGTGACATAACCAAAATTGGGTATGTGACATAAGCAAAATTGGGTATGTGACATAACCAAAATTGGGTATGTGACATAACCAAAATTGGGTATGTGACATAACCAAAATTGGGTATGTCTTATTCCCACAGCTTTCGCAAGGGCATAATCGGCTATGCGTTGAATCTTCGTTCCTTCTGACTTGTGTTTTGTGTTTTGTTCATTAAGAATGCTGCACATTTGAAATGTGATATTTTTTACGAAGCGTGCTGGGGTGATACTCGACATATCTCGAAAAGGTTGATTGGATATCGATAGATGTTTAAATTTAAAAAAAATAATAATAATTGTTATTGTTAACAATAATATAACTTGGGAGGAATAACAATCAATTGTGTTTAAATAACCTGTTCTTAATTTGGCAGGTTTTTTTTCTTCATAATTTGCGTTAACTTTATATGTGCGTAATGCACACGTTGCTTATTATTATTTTAGGAATCAAATATTGAATTAATTAATTATTATTGTGTACGTCGATAATAGAAACAAAGGGAGATATCGCGTGGATCGTTGCCTTACTACGACCAAACTGTACCGGTTATAAAAGCTAATGAAATTTATGCATATATATAGGTAGAAACGAAGGCGGGGCACTACTGTGAGTGCAGATGCGATTTTTCAGCAGTATGGGGAACGATGTTGGCAACAGCGTTGTTTTATATTGTTTAATTTGGCAGCCACCTCTGGTCTGGATCCCCGAAATCCTTAAAAAAACCGTCGACTCTGTACAGAAATGGGTGGTCTCCTATCTTAACAAAAGGATTGCAATCTTTAGGGCACAGACGTCGGGCGAGAATGCTGTCCTTGTTCTGACGGTATTTCAATGGAAGATGCTCCGAGGAACCTGCATCATTGATTCCTTTAGTACCGGTGGAAAATACGTAAAACGGGCGCCCAACATATGTACACAGTTGACATTTGTCTGTGGAACAATTTGCCGGCCTCGTGCGTTTCCTCCCTCCTACAACATGGGTCTCTACAAGACCCAGGTTCACTTCTTCCTTCCACAAAAGACCCTTCTCACAGCATCCCCAAAGACGACTTAGACCCTGAGGGAAACTATTTTCCTCAGGGCCTCCTGTGTGGAGTAAATGTAGAAAAAAAAATAGTAATGATGGTTTATGCCTTATCTCCGTTGTTTCTGTTATCTGTGATGTGTATAATATTTCGTTTTAGACTCGGCTCGTTATAACGCTGAATATAAATTTTAATTAAATTATGTAAAATGTATTTTCAAATTGTATACAGAACAACTCCATTTATAATATTGTCTAGATTTACTGCAATTTTTATTGTCTTTTACAACTTTGTTGATGCAATGTTGGACAGTCTCAAGTTTCAATTGTACTAATGTTGTTAATCTCATTAAAATTTTGGGGATGCTGTGTGGAGGGTCTTTTTTAGGGAAAGGAAGTAGAGGATCTGTGAAGGAAAAAGGTGTGATTGGTGGGTAGGAATCCGGGGGTCAATGTGTCCATTAGTGACGGATGTATGAATCCATCCATCCCACTGTGGTGCAATGGTCGAACGAGTCTAGGTTAGATTAGCTCTCACTCAACCGGTATCTCCCGATCCGCAGGTGGGCAAACGCATTCACCGCCAAGACTTAGACAATCCTCACCCCATGAACCTGGATAAGTCACCAAACTTAGCGAAATATTTGTGTTAACTATGGCAGGGGTGTTGGTTACAGTAAATGGATCCCGGGGCGACGGTACCCATACCCACCTCCCAAATTAGATGGCTCGGTGGAGTAACGATCTATGCGTTAAACTTTGAGATGAAAATTTTCAATTGTAATAAATAATTAAAATATACGTTCAATTCATGTATTTATATAAAACTAGCTGACCTGGCAATGCGTTGTTGTGACATTAAATCGAAACAATGCCATCTACTGGATGGTTACCCAACCTAGATAACCAATTGTTGTGTATAACAAACATTTAAATAAACATTTAATTGGCGATAATAAATATTGAGGTCAATAATCGAGATAAAAACTATCCTATCTTTTAAGTTCGACCAAGCCAAATTTCATCAAATCGGTTAAGTAGTTTCGGAGTTTATCTCGAACAAACATTGTGACGCGAGATTTTTATATATATACTAATCTTCGATCAATTGTGATGGAGACTTAATAACTCAATCTGAGTTTTATTAATTTCTTCGAAAACGATTTAATAATATTTAAAAAAACTTGTTTTACTTCTATATTTTAGAAATGAATTGTTGACATTTTTTAAATTTTGTTTTTTCTATAATCAAAGTCAAGTGTTACCACCACAACATTGTAGAGTCCGTTTTAAACAATGACCCAACAGTTGAACCCCGAAAGTTGGTCCCTCGACAGTTGGTCCCCCGACAGTTGGTTCCCCCACAGTTGGTCCCCGACAATTGGTACCTCGACAGTTAGTCCCTGACAGTTGGTCCCCCCAAAAGGTGCCCCCCGACATTTGAATCCTTGACAGTTGGTCCCTCGACAATTGGTCCCCGACAGTTGGCCCTTTGAAATTTGATCCCTTGACAATTGGTCCCTCGACAGTTTGTCCCTCGACAGTTGGTCCCTCGACAGTTGGTCCCTCGACAGTTAGTCCCCGAAATTTAATAATTATGATGAAATATATAATTTTTTGTGCGGTCTTTATCAATTTCGAACCTAAAATTGACTTCAAAATACTTTTAATAATAAGTTGGCATGAATATCAAACGAATTTGTTTATAGTGTCGATTTTTTGAATAAAGATATAAGATATAAGAATTCCGGGGGGCCAACTGTCGTGGGATCAACTGCCATGGAATTATTTTAAACATTACTCTTAGAAATTCGTTTTAGCAAAGTTTAAAAAAAAAATTTCTTGATAATATTTTAGTTGCTTTTTTTATGATATTATAAAAGAGAATCGAAAATACCAAATATTTACACTATATTCTCAAATCAGCGGCCATTTAATGATTCTTTTCTTATTATTAATTATTATAATTTTATTTTACATCATTTTTTTAAAGCTACAAGCATTTTAAATTCAAGCGATTATTGTAAATAATTTTCTATAACATACATATATAAGTTAAACTTTCTCTGTCAACCTATTTCACACCTCTTTATGGCTGACACACCGAACAGTTAATCTCCAAAAGTGTTGTGATGTGTACCAAATTTAACCAGAAGTAAGGGAGAATTTTGCTTACTTTGGGCAGATAGACACCAACCAATTCTATTGGTTTATCTACTAGCTGTCCAGTTTAGGTCACTAAAACTAGCAAAGCCATTATAATCAAGTGTCACTCGTGTTTGTCTCACACCGGGGCGATATTGAAATATTTTCGAGACTTATATCGATCGTCTGGTTCAGTAGTCAGACAAATCCAAAAATACGAAAATGTTCAGTTTGTAAAAATGTGCTCTCTATATTAGATTACTCAAATGCATCCAAACCATAGACATCCAAATTGATAGACCAGCCCATGAGGGAAAGGGGAACTGTCTCCCTTTTGTTAATAAATGAATCTGACAATGTACAGGCGTTTTGCATTGTAATGTCACTATTTATTCATGGAAAACATAATCTGCTTATGAATTATTAATCCTTTTTACGATGGCCCGCAAATTGTTGGCTGCATAAAACTAATGAACAAAAGTTTTGGTTTGTTTCCAAAATCGAAAATTTTGTTACACTTTTTAATTAAGACGCTTTTACAATATATAATTGTAAAAGTGTCAAGCATTGCTATGCAACCCAATTTGTTAAAAATCAGTTAAAAACAAACATTTAGACCCTTCGCGGAAAAGTCCCACAATGTACTGTGCTGCAAAACGTTGCCTTACTTTAGCGAACTTTACTTTTCTGCGCAGGGTCTGGTTATTTCGATATGCGCTCTTTGGTGGTCAACGTTCGACTGATGACGTAGTTTATTCAAAACCTTCTCGAACCCTAATGTGACCTAACGTAACCATTTTTTTAATATATTTTTTTCATCATTTTTAATGCCTTTTCAAAGAAGTTGCAGGATTCTGAGTTGTCCGGTCACCGTCTAATGATATTCAGATTTTGTGTTAGGGCAAGTCTATCAATTGGGATGTCTATGATCCAAACAATTAACAATAAATACAATATATCAGCTATATAATTCTTGGTGTTATTTTATACTTAAAAATCACGTGGTAAAACCCAGGTCAGTAGTAATTTGTGGTGACCATTTGAATTTATCTCAAATCTTTTTTCTTGGAGATGTCTGACTAATGAACTAGAACAAGACAATCGATATTATAATTAAAAAATATTATTCTAAGTTATTATTATGCAAAATTAACCAAATTCCTAAAAAAAAATTGTGATCAGTTTTACCATTTGGCATTTTATTTTAGTCATAGTTTTATAAATATGTTTACGTTGGAAACAGTCATGTGTGTCGTTCCATTTTCTCCATTGCTTAACCTTATAGAAATGCAGCACATAGACATTAGTTAATATTGCATTTGATTAAAAATTATTTGTGCTCTTTGAAGCTAGTTCCAAATTTTTATATGTTTGCTATTTTTTAAAGACGGCAACTATTTTGTGATTTTTTAATGTGAAATTTATTGTTGGCGATTTGAATTATGAGGCAAATGTCATGATTTTTATTAATGTAACTTAATTAAACGGAATTCTTGATGTCTCGATTTATCTGTCTACCTCTTTGGTGACATAACTAGACATGTATGTATGTGACATGATGTGTAGTGGAAGAAACAGTAACGATTGTAGAGGTGTGTTTATATGAAGCCAGGTCTCTTGCGACCTCTGACATGAACATTTGCTTACACATTTGCTTGAACATTACTATAAACATTTTTTGTTTTCCGTCTCCTCTGTTGAAACATGGTTGAAACATTGGCGCGAAGTGCGTGTGGCCACATACATTTTGTCTAGTGATCTGTGGTGAAGACGTATCTACGCCCTGAACACTTGACGTTTACGTAAATGTCAAGATGATTTCTGATGAGGAAGAGATGCTATATAAGGGAAAAAAACACAGATTTCATAGATACTTATTTATCAGGAAAGATTTCAGGCTAATATCGATTATTACACGGCCTAAATGTACCATTTTAGAATTTCGTCTACGTAATTATGTACGCCCAAAAATTCCAAGTTCTGATGTGGAAGAAATTCTTACAGTTGTGATAAAATTGTAGTTGCTACATGTATGAGGAAGAAAATGCAGATTTCAAGTTAGACCGTACTACCTACCTCGAAATTTTATTAGGTAATTATTTATCAGGAATTAAGAATAGAATACCGATTTGGATTGGGCAATTTCTTCCGTGACTCTGAAACCGATTTTGAATTATTGAGGTTTAATTATACTACATGTGCAAGAAAATTTTTACCAGAAATACAAATTGAAATTACATTAATATTTCTGACTACTGCATTCATACATAACCTAAATGTACCATTTCATGTAGAATTTCATGTAGAGTTTCAAAACAACAAGGATTATCATAAATTGTTATATAGGTTTATGGGCCCGTATATAAAATTAATAGCCTTTATTTACAGGTGAGTTATGACAGTATTTATTTACAATTTATTAAACTCATAATTATTAGGCTCACGCAGGTAATTGTCATAATCCCAAAAACTCGATTTGTTCGATTTATCTTACGGCTGTTGTAAAAAATGAACTAACCCCCTCTCTGCCTTCCCCGCTTTACCCGGGAAGAGAATGTTTTCACCGGCCACGAAAAACATCAACAAACAAGAATTGTTCAAAGCCACGCCCTTATTGACGAACTTTATAGTAATGTTCAAACAAATGTTCATGCCAGAGGTCGCAGAAGACAGGGCTTGAAATTTATCAAATGTACACATTTTTTGCATTTTTCATTTCACCCAATGATTTTTTTAAACTTTATATTTGAATATGACTTGCTCAAAATATTTTGTGAATTAGAAAATATGCTATTTCTCGTTTTTGTGAAATTGTATAAATTTGTTGCGTATTTGAAAAGAAGCAAGTTGCTCCATTTTATCACATTTTTGTTAAAATTTTATAAAAATATCTGTAAAAGATATCACTTTATAGAAGAGATATAATTTGTTCACGCTTATCAGACATTTGCCTCTTAATTTGCAATATTTTATTTTATTTTTTTGTAATTTTTTTATAAAATATTTTGTGATGGAAAGATCTCTGTGTGATTATTTTGTGGATTGATTTTAAAAATAATCTTGAAATTAATTATTTTATTATTGACAAATGTGTCCGCCATGTAATAAGATTGATTTAATTAATATCTTTTCAATTTATATTAATAATTAGTATGTTACAAAGGTTTATTAATTTAGATAAATATTCTGTCATTGTATTGAAAAAGGCATTACTCTATTTTAGCTAATGTTAGACATTTTAAAGAAATCTTTATAATTTTAGCTATAAAAAATCACAACAAAGAATGGACTTAGCCAAAATACTGCGTTTTGTGAAAGCATCGAATTGTTGCAATTAGTTTTCACCCGCCATTCCGTATTCAAACTAATTATGTATACATAGTATTTCTTCTTCTTCTTCCGGTGCCATCTCTTATCGGAGGTTGACTATCATCAAGGCAATCTTCGTAGTGTAGGAATTAGACTAGTTCCGTACTTTAGCTGATCGGCTATCAAATCAGCCTTTCCGAGGCCAAGAAAAATGACAACAAATGGATTACGTAGAGTGTGTTTATTGACAGAACTATATCAACTGTCCAAAACAGTTAGTTTTAAATTGTATGCAGGAATTGAAAGAGATGGGATTGGGCTCAAAATTGAGTAATCTGAAAGTATGTTGCCTGTTGTATGCTGATGATGCGGTGCTGATTTCTAACAGTATGGAAGATCTACAGTCTCTCGTATCAAGGATGAACCAAGTATGAAGTAATGAAGAATGAGTTAATGATGAATGTAAGTAAGTTTAAAGTCACGGTATTTGAAAGAGAGAGTACGAAAACAATGTGCAACGTAGTTGTGAATGGTGAATACTTGGAGCTGGTGGATGTGTTTGTGTACTTGGGAAGTATGTTTACAAGAGATGGAATGCTGATAGAGATATTGAAAGGAGGATAAATGCCGGAAACTCCATTAACCCGTCAAAGGCCAGGCCATTTCGCGAAAATTCACAAAAAAACACTAAAAAGGCACCATTTTGAACTTTGAATTGAATGTTTTGTTGATTAATTTTGAGCTATTGTATATTTTATTGACTGAAACACGTTCACAACACAATAAACTATCTACTAAAACAACATTACTTGCATTTATTACGTAAATTAATAGGTTTTACGATGTTTTAGTCGCGGAACACACATTTATTGCGACGGTTAAAATCGCAGCAAATTCTGACAGCGGATTGTCATAGACGAAATGGTTTTAAAAATATTCCAGGGTTGCAAGGTGAATGAAACTTTTAGCGTCTCCGAGAGTAATGATGGCGCAAGCGATTCTGACACTGTTCTTCATACAAATTCTGTACACAGAAGGGCCAAAATCGCAGACCAAAAGTTTTTTGTCGGAAATATTATTCAAATATTTTAATTATTTTCTCGCGCATGCGCATATGACGCGCGCGGCGGCACGTCTCCGGCCTGTCACCGGTTAATGGAGGAATGAACGCCGTTGGCGCCAACAAAAAACTGTCCAAAGAAGCGAAGCTAGCCGTCCGTAATGGAGTGCTGGTACCTACCCTGATGTATGGCAGTGAGGCACGAAACTGGCAGAGGAAGGATGAAAGTAGACTGAATGCTGTAGAACTGAGATCCCTGAGGCACATGTGTGGTAAAACCATGTACGATAGTGTAAGAAACATGGAGATCTGCAAAGAATGCAAGACTGATGTAAGCGTAATGGGTAAGATTTAGAAAGGGATGCTCAGATGGTTTGGCCATGTAAAGCGAATGAACGAGGAAAGGAGAATATACGATGCAAATGTGAATGGTAAAAGAAGTCAGGGACCCCGAAAACAAGAGCATGTATGAGACGATGTATAAATGTGGACGAGCTGACCTCTTTGCCTACCCCTGCAGGGAAACGGCGTGATAGTTACGTAGTAAAAATCTCCCATCCTACTACTAATGCTGACGAGTTTTGCTCTCCGTTGAACTCCGATATCCTGTCATAGAATTTAATCCAAATTCCATCGCCCTCTATCGAACTCGTTATTTGTTTGAACTAACTGTGAAGCAAACTTTTTCACTTGATTAAATTAGAAATAATGTTCACAGACAAGTACAGCTTCAAACGCTTAACTTTGAAGACAGCCAAAG
Source organism: Limnephilus rhombicus (assembly GCA_929108145.2). Classification (NCBI taxonomy): domain Eukaryota; kingdom Metazoa; phylum Arthropoda; class Insecta; order Trichoptera; family Limnephilidae; genus Limnephilus; species Limnephilus rhombicus. The sequence continues at coordinate 40,061,302 of OV815296.1, forward strand.
GAGAAACTATTTTAAAATATTTTTTATACATTTTTTATGCTCACTTCTGGTAATATTTCATTTTTAATTTTCTAATTACTGTGAAAGACAAAAAGCAATACCCCTTTTTTGATACGGGCAGCTATAAAACATTTCTCTATGCCATATCCATTTAAAAAAATTAAATCTCTAATTTAATATCACAGCTAAATAATTTCTGACAAATGATTATTATTTTTATAATTTATCGTTTTAGTTTTAAGATATTATAACGATAATTTTTGTGAATGCCAGCTTTAAGAATGGGGAGCAAACCCAGTTATTCAAGCCTAGTTAGTTATACTGTCATTGTCTTCATGTATTCACATATTCATTGACGAAGATTGCGGATTCGATTCCCACCTTTCGCAAGTAAATTTAATTTAAAAAAATTGTTTAATTTCATATTTAATTCACTGTACTTGAGACATATTCCAGAGTGGTGGATACTCTCAGAATCGCCCTGGTGAAAGACCATCATTTCGATCATCCAGTTGATTAGTCAGACATCTCTAAATAGTTTTGAGATAATGAAGAAAGCAATATTCTAATGCTCACAATTAATCGAATATTATTTACACTTGTCTGTGTTGTACGTATTTAATACGCCAGTCCAGTACATTAGTATGAGATTTTGAAATATTTTACTAGTGACCCAGAAAACTATCACCATTTTGTTTAATTTACTGCAAGTTTTTGTATATTATAATCGATTTGGTGATGTTTATGAATAATCTGAGTATTGTACCAGATAGAGAGTACACTTTTACATATAATTGCATATCCAGTTCAAATTTAAATTTTTCGGATATGTCTCACTAATCAACTGGACAATCGATTTACTTATGTTTGGTGAACAGATCTGGATAGCCAGATACTTTACAACCTATTCTCAATCTCTTTCCCCTTCCCACTCTGTTTATCCTCACTACATACCCCAATTAGGGATGCCGTAGTCCTACTGGCTCTGTACAGTTGAGAGTCTTATGTTGTGTTTATATATCTCATATGAGAATTTTTCAGAGCTTGTTCAGTGTTCAGTGTTTTCACTTGTCATAAGAAGATGCAAATAATTGAATGTATAATTGACTAGTTTTGGATAGCAGTGTTTTCTCTGCTTAGGTTTTTATAAAATATCTTATGTTTTTAGATTTACACGCAATATATTTTAGTCATTTTTGTTTAGTTCTTATCTTTATGGATATTTTAAATATAATTATAGATGTGTATTTTTTACCCACAAACAACACATTGCAATGTATAATCTGACAATTATTATTAACTAGCTGAAATAACATGTGAATATTATTATATTATTACTGCTAAGTATGTAAGAATAAATAAAACACAGATGGTATTATAAATAAAATTGTTAGAAAATTTTTCAAATTTCTTTTATTCACCACCGTTTTGTCTCTTAATAACTCAGGTACGCCCAAAGATATTGAAATACAAGAGATATGCTACGATGACCGCCTGACTGTCGGCAGACTACTACCTAATAGGCGCAGTTTGATTACAGAAAGAATTCAGATACGTTTTAAGATTTTCACGGCCAAAAGTATTTTCGTTATTTGTTTTTGGGGTGTTATGCCGTGTTGCGCTACCTCCTTCTTTAGCCAACGTTTCGGACAGACATCTACCAGATCTGCCGGATCTGCCCTGATGATGGACACTGCAACGCTGTCCGAAACGTTGGCTAAATAAGGAGGTAGCGCAACACAGCATAACACCCCAAAATCAAATAACGAAAAAACAGAAAGAATTCGTTCATTTAGTTGATTTTTTGAAGGTGTGCAGTGGTAATGGTTAACAATATTGGCGATGCCAGGAAACAGTCCAACCCAATAAAAACTGTGGATAGCACATCTCTTATATTTCAATATCTTTGAGTACTTAATTAAATGAAGACATTATTAACGAAACTCGATCGAAAATCTTTTTACAGAAAAAGATATTTGCACCTCTGGGAATCGGACCCAGGACCTTTCCATTTCCGGGCAAATGCGCTAACCACTGTGCCAAGGTGTCGATATCCGATTCGGTCATTTTTAACTGTATCATACTTCGACTAAGAACCACCCACATTATCTTCATTTTCTTAACACATATTTTATTGGCTGCTATCTTTGTGTGTGATTGCAATATTCAAACCCGAACTAAATGCTATCTAGTTAGTGTCTGGATAAATCTATATCCATTTTATTTTATATGCTTTTCGGCAAAACTAGGATGAATACGTTAATTTTTTTTAAACTTTATGAGTAAAACCTCAAATTGTAATATTCAATTAAATGAAGATTAAATCTTTTATATTGGATGCTCTTAAGTAATTATGAAGCCAGAGAACTCGACACTGAGGGGGCCCAGCTGTGTATCGTGTATCATCGGCTATTTCCGTAACCATTTGTGCAATAGACACAAACGACGATAGTCGCCACTCTTCTAAGCCACTACTTAACTGACATCTGTTGAGACATATGAAAACTACAAATAACTGTCTATACTAGGGACATCTGTTGAAGAATGTTGAAACTGCGTGCATAATCCTATACATGTCGTCACTTCATTTGGATAGGGTTCTAACTTCGCTTCACCTTGTTCTGAGATATGAGGTGTTAAAGTTTGCAAAGATGATTTCTCATAATCTGTTTACAAATTTCCGATTTTGATGTTGAACCTTGTGTAAAGTATTTTAATTGAACATATTTTAAATGAAAGTGTTTAAAGAGGATGTAAACTTACCCTTTTAGAACGTACCTAAACATACAAATAGAACCCTGTGCAACCAGCTAGAGCATAATAATTCATTGCACAAGGTTCTAATTACATTACCCTAATGCTATTCATAGATAGGGCCAAGCCCTATTAAAATATTTTCCATTAAAATACATAAATTAAAATTCTTACACAGATTTCGAAAATTCGTCTTTGGAAACTTAGAAACCTTAGAAAATGGTAAGACGTAGTTAGAACCCTATCCAATTGAAATGACGGACCATAATGTGCCTCGTATTTAGGATCAACTGTCAGATACAAACAAAATAGAGAGTGTAAGTGATGTTAGAACCTTGTGAAATGAATTATTATTGAAAAAACTTGAAGTTAGAACTTTGTCATACTTATATCTACGAAAATACAACACAGATGGTTCTGAACATTATTTTGGTTATAGAAATAAGCAAAAGAAATGGTTTGGCATTCAAAGGTCATTTTTGAAAAAAATGTCAGTTAGAACCCTATCCAAATGAAGTGACGATGTGTATATCTCTGTTCCACTGGCCCCGTGAAACTTGTTAAAAAAAATTCCATCTTAAAGTCAAAATCACTGAACATTATGCCACAGAAAACAGATTTTTTTCTACTATTCTCAAAAATGATTAAAACACTGTAAATTTTTCATTTTTTATATTTTTTTGTTAGTAGTATAAGATACAAATTAAATATTACACATGTACACTTTTCTTACAAACTAGACTATCACTAAACATAGTAATCACCGAGGCTCACGTGCCTGTAGTTGATGTGGTGACTCGACCTCAATCCGGCGTTCGTTTCCTCGGCCGTATAACTCGGCTGGTACTTGGGCTGCTGGATGTAATAGGACTCCGGCGTTCGCACGCTAATTCCATGTCCGGTTGACTCTGACGCAGCGAACGAACTATCCGCTAATGGAGCATTCTTTACAAAGGCTCCTTGATATCTACGCGGAGCGTTATATTTCCCGTTGTTTGTACCGAGGTTCTGATTCCTATATTGATAATTGTTGCCTGCTTGCTGAACAGTTGCAGGGTCTTGATAGTTGTTATTATTTCTGAATCTTGCAAAGGTGTAGTCTCGATCTGGAGATCCGAACGGGCTTGGATAGTTTCGCACGGGTGTCAAATTCGGTATCGTCGGATTAAGCGCGTCGTTTAAAGTCACGTCATAATCATTTTCAATCACGTCAGCCAGATTTTGCTTGATTGAAATGTTTTCTGGAATTCTCGGCGTGTATGGTTTGTTTGTCGGTTTGTATGGATCTGAGATTTGCGGTGATGCTTTGAAGACTGCATCTTTTTCGATTTGTTCGGGACGGTTCACTTGGTTGTATTCTTGTTCTTGTGTTTGTTGTTCGTATTGCACTTGTCCTCGGTAATTGGACACTCCACTAGGAGTGGTGGTATCTTTTTCGAAGCCTGATGGTTGTACTCTATCATAGTTTGAATTGGCTTCGTTATTTGCAGCATCAGTATCATCAGCTTTCTGTTTGCTTTGCACGTAGTTCATCTGCTTGTTAAAATTTCTTTCTCCACTTGCGCTTGTATCCTTTGGCCTTTCTGTTTCTTCATAACTCTGGTATCCTTGGATGTATTCTGCTGAGTAATTCTCAGCTGGGTCACTTTCATTGGATCCCTGTTTGGTGTCATAGTCATTTTCGTAGTTATAATCGGCTAAAGGTTTCTCTGTTGTAGTGGTGGATGTAGTTGTACTGGTTGAAGTGGTTGTGATTTGTGTTGTTTTATCTCCATTCCTCCCTCCCACGGCTTGCAGTCCTCTTGGCAAGTAAGGGCTGCCGCCTCTGGAAGGCAAGAAAGGTCTTTTGACTACTCGGACAATTCCCTTTGAGCTTTTCACTGTTGTTGCAGCTTCTGTAGTAGTGGTTGTCGTGGTGGTGACTGTTTCTTTGTTCTTAGATAAAAAAGGCTTTTGAGCGGGCTCCTCCACTTTGCTGCTTGCAATTTCCTCAAAGTCTTCCTCTGGTTCCTTATCTCTTGTTGAGATTGTGTGTTTGTCTTCAGTATTTTTGCTATTCTTTCTACTTGGCGCTTCATCTTCGTAGTAATCATCTTCCTCCACTGTTTTTACCGGCCTCTTTCTTGAGGGATATCTAGAATCTTCCCTACCTCTGTTTACAACTGGTCTTCTTGGCCTAACTTCTTCAATATCGTCGTACTCTTCATCATCTAATGGTCTTCTATCATCTTTTAACGGCCTCCTGTCATTTTTTAAAGGTCTTCTATCATCGTTCAACTGCCTCCTGTCGTCTTTTAATGGCCTCCTATCATCATCGAATGTTCTTCTGTCTTCTTTAAGATCTTGAATGTTATCTGGTCTCCTCTTCCTCAAGTTCCCCGACGCACCGGAGAGACGTTTTGGTGCGTCTTCGTCAAAATTTGACCTTGTTCTATCTTGGTTAGGTTTATATTTCTCTCTTTCAGCTGGATCTGGTCTATTCCTAGAATAAGATGAGGTCTTTTGAGAAGAAGAAGTTAATTTTGGATCTTCTGCTTCATAGTCTTCATAGTATTCATCATCTAAAGGGGCGGCAGTTGTCGGAGGTTGAGTTACATATTTGAATTTGTCTTTTGCACTGCTCGGTACAGGCCTGGCAATCTTGGGCGCGACTCTCGGTTTACTGAAGATGGATCCTCCGCTCGGTTTGACCAAAGCCCCTCCTGCGGTCGGTTCTACCCTGTCTTCGTTTCTGTCATCATTTCTGTTTCTTCCTTCATTTCTGTAAGGTCTATCTCTTGTATCATCTCTGTCCCTCTGCCTCTCTCTCGATGGTCTCTCCTCTCTATATCTGTCTTCATCTTTATCTGCACCATTCCTGTTAGGTCTATTTCTTGAAGGTCTTTCATCCATTTCCCTGTCATCATCTCTGCTCTTCAAAGGACGCCTTGGCCTGTCATTTTCTCTCGGTTCATCACCTTCTTCTTTTGATTCTGTTGTTGTTGAAGGTGTCAGTGGAGGTCTGTTTGACTTTCTGTTAGCGTAGTCTTTTGCTTTGGTGGTGGCTTCATCTTCTTGTACGGGTTTGGGTCTGGTTTCTGGTCTTTCCCTTTCTTCAGCCGGCCTCCTGCCGCCCTGCTTGCGAGGTCTGCTGTAACTTCTTCCATCTTCGTAGTCGTCTGATTCTCCCCTGTTTCTGCCCTCTGCTGCTGGTCTGCGCGCATACCTATGTTACAATACAAATCTATAGTAAACATGATGCAAATTTTTATAAATTATTGTCATCTCTTACATAGTATTTTCATCATATATCAAATCTATAGACTTTGTGTCTTTTTTGAGTGATAAGTTAGAATTATTATTGTAACATTGTATTAAGTTATCCTAAATATCAGATTTAATCATTTTTAAGAACTGAACCAACCTCTCGTCTTCGTAATCATCATCGTCATAAGCTGGTCTTCTCTGTGCCGGGCGCGGTCTCTTGTTTCTCCTTCTGCTTCCCGATCTTCCTCCCTCACTGTACGGCCTCCTGGAAGAAATACTTTTCTTTAGTACAAATGTATTAGACAACATAAAACACCATCATGAGAGAGCGAGATAGAAAGGACTATAAAAGGGTGTGACCGATTGTCCAATGCCTCTTTCTGATGCTGTCGTTCGTCCTTCTCTGCAGATCCTTTAGGATATTCCCATACCTTCCCACGTGGTGGTGTGACAAAATCATCAAATGGCCATTTCATTTTGTTTTATGTCATTTGAAAGGTTCCTGTTAACCCGTTGAACGTGGGGTGAGATTTCGAAAGCCGTGAAGATTTACCTGGTCAAATATCCATATAAAAACAAAGGAATTGTTTTTTTTGCGATTGTTTTCTGTTTACCAGATAATACCTATATCTTATTATTCATATATACATTACATGATAATTGATAATATCATAAGAAGTTTAACTAAAAAAAAATTAAAAATTCTCCCATTCGGCAAACAAATATCAAAAAATAAAACATACAAATTTAACTGATTTTTTTATTTCTATATAAACCTGAATACACACCCCACATGAAAAAAAATAACATTTTAAAAATTCATTTGTAAGCATTCCGAGAAGCCAGATTAATTAAATAAAGTGTTACATCAAGAAAGATGTTGGCGCAAACGATTCTGACCTTATCCTTCATACAATTTATTTATACATAAGGGTTAAAATCGCATTTAAAAAAAAGCAAAAAAATTTTTGGTGCCCGCTGGCGGGCGAGCCACAGATGAGAGGTTAAACGCCGATTCTGGGTGCGGTTTAGCTTTCTGATCGAATTGTAATAAGCTGACAAGCTTAACAATATGGTTGACTTAAAATCGACATTTAACCTTTTCTCTGCGTCAAAAATATGTGTCACTTCGTTCACACGCGGGGCTATTTATCACTAATCTAATTTATGGCTTTAAACAATAATCACAAGTGGATTTTAATATTTGTTTTAAAAAATAAATCACTTATGTCTTGAAGTATTTTTTCAAGTGTAAATAAACATTCGGTTTATCAATGGGACTCTATAAATCTTCGACACTTATCTCAGTAGTGTTATGAATACGTTTGGGTCAGGCCGCCATATTAATATTTCAAGGTCAACACAATAAGCATATCAACATACCGGAGTACAGCTCTTCAACTGTGGTGCGATGTCTCGATTGGCTGGATGAATGAAATATTGACACACACTTCAAAATGGGCCGTATAATAAAAACAACTGCAGCTTCGTAATTGTTATATTCGTCACATTCACTAAGTTGGAAATCATAATCTATTTCTAAAGTTGCCTAATTATTTCCTCGTCATTAAGACTACGACCCGACATTTTGTATGTTGGTAATAAAAATAATTTCAATTATCGATAAAAATTCAAGCGTCTTCAACTTTTCGTAAAGAGTTATAAAATCACTACACTTGATTGTCCACTAAAAACACTCTGAATCACTTATTTTTGTTTAAAAAAAATAATCTAATACTGATCAAATTTTATATTTCTACCACAGTCTGAAAGTATATTTATTAAAAAAACTTATTTTTAAATATGATAAATCAGATAAATGTCCACGTTTATCACAATAGTTCACATCGACAAAAAAGGAAAAATTAATTCGATATAATAATGTATTACTCGGCGAGCCTCTTCGCTTGAGAATCGTACGAGTGCTTATGAGAGGCGCCTGCGCAGTAGCGTGTGTAAAGACGCGGGAAGAATTCAAACTGATTCAATTTTCGCTCTGAGTTGGGAGGTCGCTTCAAATCTCTGTAACTCTGGATTAGAATACGTATTACGGATAAATATCGCAAGATGTCAGTAGGGTAAGGATTTGAGAATTTTTAGGAGTATAAATTTTACCATAATCAAGTATGTTTCGTATACATAATGCCGGAGAAACTTCGCGGCGCACAGACGCGCCACCCGCGTACAGGGCATGTACGGGGTGGCGCAGTGGTGCGCTTCCCGCAGGGAAAGGGTTAACGGGGATCTTTCAACTTTCAAACAAACAAGATGGCGCTGAGTTGTCAATTGATGACTTTGTCACCCGTGAATAAACAATTGGGCCTTAGTGTTGCATTGGGGGAGGTTTAATGTGCGGTTTTGCCTGGTTTGTCTGATGGGCACTTTTAATGGATCACAGGTTTATTTATTACAACATATAAAATAAAACATACCTATCGTCCTCGTAATAGTCTTCGGCCGCATATTCATCATCGTAATAGTCGTACTGTGGGCGACGCCTGCGGGAGGGTCTCCTACGACCCCCGGCGCGAGGCGGAGGTGGTGGGGGTGCCGGCGTAGTGGTAGTGGTGGTGGTCGGGACTGGCCTAGCAGTGGTGGCCTGGTACAGGTCATCGTTCCTGGAAAAGGCGGAATATTTATTTACAATAGAGAACTCCAATCCAACTTAAATTTTTTTTTTATGAATAAAATGACCTTCTAACTTAAATAACTGCATTTTTATTTTTATTTTTAAAGTTAGATTTAATAGTTAAAATAATTGTCAAATTTTTAATTTTTCAAGACACCCCGAAAACCACCATATGTATGGTGAATCGTGTGACGTCATCACTCCTGAAAAATTAGTATAGGATCGGGCAATCAGCTGATCAACTACCGCCATTTTGAATTCCGTTGTTCGAAGTATTCTCCCTAGAAGAAGCATTACTATTTTTTTTGTGCAGTAGTTTTTGAATATTTTCAATAATAGAGATAAACTGATAAGAGATACCTTTAGTTTTGAAACATTATTTAGGCCTAAATAATGTTTCAATAAACACAACAACTAAATCTCTATAAACAGTATGTAAATAAACAAATAAATTAATACGAAGGCTTGTGTCATATCAGTCATTCCCATACAATGACTTTACAGTGACGTCACGACACATCGAACAGTGACATCACCACTAAAATTTCAATAATGCCAACTTGACGGCGTATTTTTAAGACCCGATTAAAAATGGACTTTTTCATAATTTTTTAAAAACTCTGCGTTTAATATTATTAAATAAAACTTATATATTCAGAATCAGCATTTATTGGTCTATATGAACATATTTTTTTAAAGCCATAATATTTTTCAATGGAGTTCCTTATTGGACATTGTTCCGTTCCTTCTCACTTTTTTAAAATTGACGTCTTTGATTCTCCAGATTTTACATTCAGTGGTCTAGAAGTGAGAACTTTAAATCACATATTTTTTGGTTGTCCCTTTCTAAACAAATATCCTCTTTTCTGCCAAGCCTTTCAATTTTGGAGGCGGGTATGGGTACCGCCGCCCCGGGAACCATTTATTGGATAACCAACACATCTGCCATAGGTCACCCCAAGTGATTCGACTTAGCAGGGGCGCCCAGGTTCATGGGGTGAGATTTATCCGGGTCTTGGCGGCGAATGCGTCTGCCCATCAGCTGCATGGCAAGCCTGATCAGTAAAGAATGGTTGAAGTAGTCCTTTTGACTTCTCCAGCCGTACTAGGAAACACCGCAGTGGGAGGGATGGATTCGTACGTCCGTCACTCCTGACACACTGACCTCCATATTCCTACCCACCTCTAACACCTTTCACAGAACTTCCTCTCCTTCCTTTCCTAAAAAGACCCTCTCCACACAGCATCCCCAAAGATGACATAGGCCCTGAGGGGAATTATTTTCCTCAGAGCCTACTGTGTGGAGCTAATGTAAAAAAACAGGCCTATCTAAAATTTCCTCCCCCCCATTTAACATTTCATCTCTTCTAAGTCGGAACTCGGCTCCAATCTTCTAAAATAATTTTGAAATTTGCCCATTTGAATAAAATTAATATATAAATTCATCTTTCCTCCCTATATAATTTGAAATGATGGCCTAGAACACCCTTGATGGATGAAAGCTAGAAACATTTGAAAAAAGAACAGTCATAGTACAGTACAGTGTAGAACAAAAAAAAGAAAATGAAAACTGTGTTTAGTTTTGGTGAAGCTGTCAATTGTCAATTACCGGATTCCAAGAACTATTGAGCTTAGCTTGTCATCTCTGTTAATATTAAAGAGATTTTTGTGAATTTCAATTCCCACCGTAATTAGGCATGCTCTATGTGTTTTGGGTCTTCCCAGGACTTCAGAAACAAACCCAAAGTAAGGGCCGCTTTCATTAATTGCTCGGCCATTGCCGATTTGTTTTATGAAGTACACATCTGTCCTGCCGAGCGATTCTATATCTTTTGTGGGATCGTTCTCGAGATAATGGACGTGATCTCCTGTCAGATTTGTGTGATTTATTTGGTTTTTCTATGTACGACGTACATTAAATGAATAAATAATCAAGCATACTTGCAGGAATTCATGTTTAAAACGATGTAAACAAAAATATGTAAAAATCACATAAATCTGACAGGAGATCACGTCCATTATTTCGATAACGATCCCACAAAAGACATAAAATCACTCGGCTGATGATGTACTGTAACACTGTCCAAAACGTTGAATAAAGAAGAAGGTAGTGCAACACAGCATACTCCAAAAATAAAGCAAGATAATACTATTGGCCATGAAAATCTAAAATCATATCTCCGTTTAAAATGGATAAAAAACACAAATATTTCCGGAAACCGTGGAAAACCACTGAATGACAGAACTGGCTGTGAGATGAGGTTTTTAGTAGTAAATATGGTGTGTACTCACTTGCTGTAGTATTTGTGAGAGTTGACACAGTCTACTACAGAAACAAAGTGACAGATGAATGTCTTCTGGTCGAAGGCCGTGTAGTTAGCGCACAAGAAGTCCACGCGCACTCCGTACAGGCAGTGGTGGTAGATCTGAAATCAAACAGAAATCATTTATTTTATATAAACAAATTCCACACTACTGTATCTCTTCTGGAAGAAATAAGCATTCAAAGTATGTAACATTTGGTGTTGGAGAAAGTGCTTAGGATTGCATGGACAGCCAGACACATTCTGGAAGAGCTAGGCATCCAAAATAGACTATCAACTATCTGCCAATAATGTATCTTGAGATACTTTGGACACTTTGCTCATGGATGCTGGCAAAGGAGAAGCAGAAGAAAGTCAGCAATGTATTGGAGTGACCAAATTTCTTTTGCCTGGAAAGTCGGTTTCCGTCACCTTCCACGCAGCGTAGCACTGTGAGTGGAGGAGCTAAAACTTCCCAAAGGTTCACAGTAGGATGAAAAAATTTGAAGTCTATAAACTAAATTGTAAATTGTGATGAGCATCTCATTGGAGGACTAGGAAGATCCGTGATCTTCACCTCACTTTTCACTTTTAGGCACGCGATCGGTTGGCAATATATATATATGACACTCGTCTAAAAAGGGTTAAGAATGGTATTGTACCTGGCATTTATACTCCGTATCCGCATAAAATCCGTCGTGAAGTCCGTCGCACTTGAAAGACATCTGTTCCGGGGGTGGCACCAGCGACAGGAAAGGATAAGAGGACAGGTTGTACCCGTTGAGTTCACGGGGCAGGTTGGGATCGTAGATGTAGTCCTTCTGTGGGATGCCCGTGTACTTGGAGGTGGTCGTCTCCGTGCCGTTTACTGTAGCATTCCTGATGCCGTCAGAGTCTGGACCCTGCAATGGTAATTGATTGTTGGTGAGATTGTTGATTGATTGATTGATTTGTGTGTGATAAGTTAGATTAGTTATGCAGGAATTAAATTTGGTGTAGAAAGTTGTTTATGCTAATTGAGTATCTGGGTGGTGGAATGGCAATTGATTGTTGATTGATTGATTTGGATGTGAAAGATTGGTTTGGTTATGTTGGAATTAGGTTTAATGAGAAAGGATGTTTATGCTTATTTGGTATATGGGCGATGGTAGTCGGAATTGATTGTTGATTGATTGATTTGGATGTGAAATGTTCATTTGGTTGTGCAAGAATTGGGCTTGAAGAAAGATGAAGGTGTTGATTTAGGATTTGAACCCTGGAAAGGTAATTGATTGTTGGTGGGGTTGTTAATTGATTGATTGATTTGTATGTGATAAGTTAGATTAGTTATGCAGGAATTAAATTTGGTGTAGAAGGATGTTTATGCTAATTCAGTATCTGGGTGGTAGAATGGCAATTGATTGTTGATTGATTGATTTGGATGTGAAAGGTTGGTTTGGTTGTGCAAGAATTGGGCTTGAAGAAGGATGTTGATTTGGAATTTGAACCCTGGAATGGTAATTGATTGTTGATTTAATGCTTTGTATGTTATAGGTTAGTTTAGTGATGCAGGAATTATGTTTGGTGTAGAAGAATATTTATGCTAATTCATATCTGGGTGGTGGAGTGGCAATTGATTGATTTGGATAAGATTAGTTTGGTTATGCAGGAATGTTTAATGAAAAAGGATGTTTATGCTAATGTGGATTTTTTTTACATCAGCTCCACACAGGAGACCCTGAGAAAAATAATTTCCCTCAGGGCCTATGTTATCTTAGGGAGTGCTGTGTGGAGGGCTTTTCAAGGAAGGGAAGAATAGGAAGTTCTGGGAAGGAAAAATGTATGAGGGGTGTGTAGGAATTTGGGGGTCAGTGTGTCCAGGAGTGACGGACGTATGAATCCAACCCTCCCACTGCGGTGCAAGGCGATGGGTCGAGAGAATCCAGCTGGAAAGGTCAAAAGGCCTCCCTCAACCAGTATCTCTCGATCCGGCCCGCAGAAGATGGGCAGACGATGGATGAAGATGGGCCACGCAGAAGATGGGCCACGCAGAAGATGGGCAGACGCATCCGCCGCCAAGACCTGGACAAACCTCACCCCATGAACCCGGGTATCCCTGCCAAGTCACCAAACGTAGCAAACCGCTTGGGGTGACTTATGGCGACGGTAGTAATCGGTTCAGTTTTGAGAGAGAAAAATGGGGAATACAAAAACTCGATTTTAATGATTTTATAATACCTAATTTCATTTTCTGCTTTGTGACTGAAAATGGGCTAAATGTGAAGCAGCAATTACGGCCTATTTAAAATGTTGGAAAAATGAAAAAAATATTTCAAAGAGAATTTAAATCCTGGGGGAAGTGTGTGAATCTGTATTTTTATTTTGGGAGGCCGGTATGGGTACCGCCGCCCCGGGAACTATTTATTGGATAACCAATATCCCTGCCATAGGTCACCCTAAGTGATTCGCTAAGTTAGGTGACTTAGCGGGGTTGCCCGGGTTCATGAGTGAGGTTTGTCTAGGTCTTGTCGGCGGATGCTTTTGCCCATCTGCTGCGTGGCGGGCCGGATCGGGAGAGACTGGTTGAGGGAAATCTTTTGACTTCTACAGCCGGACTCTATCGACCCATCGCCTTGCATTGCATCAGTGGGAGGGATGTATTCATACGTTCATCACTTCTGGACCCATTGACCCCAGATTTATCCCCACCCCTCATACCCTTTTCCTTCACAGAGCTTCCTCTCCATCCTTTTCCCAAAAAGAGCCCCCACACAGCATCGCCAAAGATGACAGGGCCTCTTGTACGGAAATAATCTAAAAAAAACCTTTTGCGGTACTAGTCTACTAAAGAGAATCCAATTAGTGTTACAAATCGTTAAAATTTCTTACGTTCCAATATGGCGTGTGGTGGAATTACTGACCGCACTATAAACACGCGTAAAAATAATTAAAAATATTCAGTTTTGAAGTTATTTTTATTGTCCAAGGCTTTTGGTGAAGTTGGAACTGTTTTCCGGTCTATTTGCTTCCTTCCGCCTCGCTGCCGATTTACTTCAACTTGGCTGGGGGTAATTCTCTACATGTCTACTGTCCATTAGTACTGTCTGCACATTCAGCGAATACATATTTCGATCGAGACCTAATAATAAGTACTTAAATATTCCAGAGATCTATCATCTACCAGATTATCCATATGTACAGCAAAATCCCTGCTCCCTATATTGTTGGTATGTACACTATATTAGTATCGAAGTTTTTATGCATACTTCCAATATTGTTGCGAATCTACATCTTAGCTTTTACCGAGGATAATAGTAAGGACATTAACACCCTTAGGGCCTCGACCGTATTATTTCAGAGGGTCAAAATAATTCCGTTTTACAATAAAATCCAAATAAATGGAATATTTCCGAACGTATCCGAAAACTAAAAACTGTTTTTGAAAGGTGATAAAATACGCTTTCAAATTTTATAAATCGAAATGATCATTTAATTTTTTAAATATAAAAATTTTGCACGCAAACACAAAAAAGTTTTAAAAACGCTCACTTGACGTTTTTTCTGACTAAATTACTGATAACGAAAAAAAAAATAAAAACACATATTTTATTAGAAAAATGTATTATAAACGTTATTATCACCTCACTTTTTTGTCGTTCCATGTAAAAATAATTTATAAAAAATTCCAAATTCCCAAAGTTTCATAAATTTATTTCAAAATGCAATTCGAAACTTCGGTTTCATAAACATAAAGGTATACATTTTACTTATTTTGTGGTTAGTTTTTGTATTTGAATACAAAGCGTGGTCTTTTCTCTTTCTAACACCGTTTATATCACATTTCTCACTATGATAGCAAAGAAGATACAACCATTTCTATGAGACCTACAAGAGTTGACCCCTATAGGGGTCAAATAGGGATTTTTTTATAATTCATTTTAATTTTTAAAAATCGCCTACCTAAATTTTGGTAGCCATCACTCAAGTGGTTGGTTAAGCAATGAAGTTATTTGATTTTCTCTTTATTTTATCTTCTTTACTCTTCAAAGTGATAATCAAAAATAAAAGGTTTTTTGAAAGATTGAAACCTTTCGTAGTGATACCTATTGCTAATATGTTTCATAAACATTACGATTTTCATAAAAAACGGTGCAAAATTCAAACTAAAGTCTTTTTCATGCAATTTTTTACAAAAATACCGAGATTTTTCTATAAAACATCGTGAATTGTGTTCTGGTTACGTCCAAGGAACCAGCCCACTAGACCGCACCAATATCTAACTCACTTTCGATAAATTAGCATAAAAAACCTCAACCGACCACGCAACCAAACAACCAACCAACCAACCAACACTGCATTCTCAAACTAGACAGTAGGTAACTCTGCTAAGGTAGGGCATTGTGAAGAAGAACAAATAATCTTCTATTGTTAATTCGATTCCACGAGATATTCTATGTTTCACATCGTATTTTTTTTTAGATTGATCGTAATCTCTCTTTATGGACATTTTATCATTCCAGAGGCGTACCACAAGGGCGGGACTTTATTCCTATTCTAAATACGTTTGCAAATTTTTATGGCAAATCTCTTGTCAATATTGTTTCTTCAATATTTATCACTAACTATCTGACCCGGCGAACTTCGTACCGCCCCAGAATCAATAACTGATTATTAGCTGAAATTAATTCAGTTATTTTTATTAATTTAAAAAATTACACAATGAAGCAATTATTATCGATGGGCAACTGTCGTGTTTTGTTTTTGTCAGTATCAAAAATGGCGTTTGTATGCGGATTTATATTTTTTGTGATTTTCTTACTTTTCAACTTACTTACGGGAATGGCGTTTCAATTTCTTTATACGTGCGAGGGAGATTTATTATAGTTATTGAATTTTTCCTTTGTGGGGGGTGCAGACATACGTTCACAGTTTGTCTTATTTTCAACTGTTGACATATAGTGTGTAAGAAAAAGGGCCAGCATTAAGCATAATGTTTAAGAACAAAAGCAAAACAATCAGCGCATTGACATTTGACGTTTTTGAATTTTTGGAATTCCACTCACTATTCAATATTATACTTATCAAAATATTGCTGCAACTCTTTCAAAAGATGAGAATTCGTTCCATACAAAATGCACGAGGAAAATAATTTACTTCATTTTTTTTTTCGTGAATTTTTCCGATGTTTCAATAGCTCGGTCAATGTTTCAATAAATCGGTCCAGCCGTTCTTGAGTTATATATGGTGTAACTAACCCGACTTTGTTTTATTTTACTTCTATTTTATTTTATTAGGAACATTTACAGGTCAATAACATTACATGCATTAAAGAAAACAATAAATTATAATAATTAGGTTACAACCCAATAACAAATGTTCACATCATACCCAAATAAAAAGTCAATAATTATTAACTTTTTCTTTGCCTAATATTACAGAGATAGGAACTAGATAAACAATCTAAACATAGTCTATATATAATGTCTAATACTGTGTGATACATAAAAGATACAGATACGATAAGATAAAAAAAAACAATGAAAGTAGAAAAAATAAATATATAATAATAATGATGAAAACTGAAAAATACCAGATGTAGGATCGAGAAATAATATATACCTAAATTAATAAAAAAAAAACAAGTGAAAGTAAGATAAAAGTAAAGTGATAGTACTCACAAAAAATAGTAAAATATAGTGTGCCAGTTTTATGGCTATTTAAAAAAAATAAAAAATAAATATTTATAAAACAACAAAAAAAAAATACTGAAAAAACACCAGACGTAAAGTGGAAAAATAATGTATATATATACACACACGTACGTGTGTACACATATACGTATTACATTCTTTAAAAAAAAATAATAAAACATAAAAAGTAAGGTAACAATTATTTAGTTTTGTTAAAGTGAATTAATCTACGTGTATTTGGTAATGAATTGGTTATTATAAGGCCACATTAACTATATGTTTGAAAGAGCTTAAAGTACATGACAAGATATCAGCATCGATACATTTTTTGTTATAATGATTACAAGTTCTCAATAAGAAAGAATTTTGCCTGAGACTAGTTGAAGCATTTTCGACATGAAACACTGATTTGTCCCTAGTTTTCTTACTCGGTACTCTAATATTAATTGATGACAAAAGAGCTGGACAGTCAATATGACCATTCAAGATTTTGTGTAAGTAAGTCATATCCGTAAGGGAACGTACGTGTGATGTCATCATTCTTGTCCTGACCAGCGCAGAGGAAACATCATACATTTTACGAAATAACACGGCAAAATATGAGAGCTTGTGCTATAGACCTACCTAGAACATAGCGAATGTGGGCGTTTCTCTAGTGAGCTCGTAGCAGGTTACAGGGGTAAGTAAATTATGAAACATTTGTAAAAGTGTCTTAACTAAACACGGCAACAAAATATTGCTACGTGAATATTAGCGAACCTTTTCGGGGCAAGCATTTGTCCTTCGCAAATATGTTATTAACGTGACAAGCAATTTGCGCTCCCATGTAAAAAGTTATATTCATTCAAAGCAGATTTTGCTTTTAAGAACTAAATGGTGATATTATAATGCGAGATGCCATATACTGTCAGATTGATTTTTTAACGAATCACAGTATCTTTCCCCTCTTCGCCCCCCATAGTTTGGTTTTACCCCTTATCTGTATCTCTTGGTCTATTGAATTTGGATGTCCATGATTACAATGGATTTCACAGACAAAACGTTGGAATTTAAAAGTCATTTCGGGATTTAAATATCAGCCTAAAATGTTGGGAACTGAATTTGAAACGCAGAAAAGGGAAAAGGAGTATGGAAAAATATATAAATGGTGGTGTAGGTATGATTGTAAGATTAATGTTAAAATTATTATTACATTTTGGGTTAAGTGATTGATGTGCCTAAGTATTAGAAAAGGTTTCATTAAAGGGGACAAACTAGGAAATTGATTGGTAGAACAAAAAGATCGGGTATTGTGGGGCTCTCACATCACTCCATATCCCTGCGGGCATGCGTCTCTGCTTTCAGCACATCATCACACATAAAATCCTCTGTTATAATATATAAGCAATATATTGTTACACAACGCGTTCTGTTTTATATGGTTCAAAAATATCACACGCTCACAAAACAGGCTACAATTAAACAAAACAAGTAAAGAAATGTTCTTGCATGTTTTATATGCGTGTGAAAATATAATATAAACCAATAAAACAGTTTCAAAATTAAACAAAACAATTTTGATCTTTGAATCGTGTTCTTCTCAAGAAGAAGATCAAACATATCAAATGGCTCGAGTTGTACAAGTTTATATTTGATAAATGGTGTAAAATTAGATGATTTTCTTAATAATAAATGGTATACGTAATACTAAATGATTTAATTATTTTGTTCTCTTATAGAAGAACGAGCAAGTCAAATTGCTTGAATTATACAAGTTTAAATTTCATTAATAAAGTAAAAATGAATAACTAAAACAAAATGGTTTATTATGTTTGCGTCAAATTGCTCGTTTTTTAACAAGTTTAAAATCTGACAGATGGATGATTTAGTATAATTTTTCTCCAATAGAGGCGCGAATGTCGCTTATTCAAACCTTCCATTCCTTTCTAACGTATTTGGGTGCGGTAACATTCTGTTCAACGGTAATGGGGGGGGATACCTCGTCGGACTCCGGTGACTCGGGGGCCTCTGTGGTGGTGGTTGTGGTCCTGAACAGCGAGGTGGCTTTGCCCCCCCAGGCCTCGGGCACCACGAGGCAGCATAGGATGAGGATTCCTGTAAAATAACACGTGAAATAGACACATTTAATCTCAGTTCTTCAAATCATGTTCCTACAGTGAACCCGGTTATAACAAGTAGTATGTAAAATACACAATTGTTCATTGATCAACTTCAAATCAATTTAGCTACAGTGGAAAGTGAAACCCGGTTGTAACGATTAGCTTGGAATGAAAAATCCCGCAAAATATCTTTTAAAATTCATTGGTAAACAACAAATCATTCAAGTTGCAGTGGAACCGAAACATGGGAAGAGGATTCTTTCAAAAAACAAATTAAAACTCTAAATCAAACTTGTATTATTTTTTTCTCTGTTGAACCTGCCTATAACACGTACGCTTATAAAGAAAACACGGTTATAGTGAGAAAATAGCCGCAATTAAACAATTTCATGTTTTTTACAAATGAATTGCGCAGGTAACTAATCTTTTATGCAGAGCAAGTGTGTTAAATATAATATGTTGGCGTTTCTCTGAAAAATTTGCATTTTTCATTCATGTTAGTTAGTTCACAAAACTGAACATTTTCATAGCTTTGAGATGTCATTACATTATCTATAAATATCCGTTATCCCTTATTTTGTAACATCTCGATAAAGCCCCGTAAATAGTAAGTCTAAAAAATAAAGCCATTCATAACTAATTAAAAACTGCCAAAAAATAGTTCGTGGAAAAGTTGAAGACATTGCTTTTACAGTAAAAGGGGATTGTTTATCTGTTGTATATACTTATTTTTGAAGATGTCGTTAAAACAAATACAATTTAAAAAAACTAGATAAAATTACCTTTTATATTTTTATATCTGAAATAATAATAATAATATATCTTTATTGAACAAAAAAATTGAGATTTATAACTACAAAAACAAAAAGTACATCATACGTACAGTAAAAGTAAAATTTAAAAGTTGCATAAGTACAAAAGTTAATAACAGAAAACAAAATACATATATACAGTAGGTACTTAAAGAATAGAGATTTATAAATATAAATTTAGGTTTCTCGTAACCTGCCTCACTAGGCTAGCCTGTGTTGAGGCAGTAATTTTACGTCTATTTATTATACTGTGAACATACCCATATTAGAATAAAATCACACAATAGAATGGTTGCATTAACAATAACATTTGTACAATAATAACTTCAGTGTTAAAAAATTGCAGTATTTTAAGCTTCAAACATGAAAAAAGTTGAAAAAAAAGATTACCCTAAACATATTCTATTACAACGTCAAAAAATTTCGGAAAATTAAAAATTAAAAAACAGAGTTCTTTTATTTAAAGAATTTGCAACAAAACTATCACTCCAATTTTTATCTCGTCCATACAATTAAAAATTATATTTTAATATTTCCCCAAGAATAACTGAAAAAATCTATCTGACATTTTAAATTCATTTTTTCACAATTTAAAAGTAGATTTCTTAAATTTTAGTTTGTATATATTTATACACGCATAAGGCATTTTTATTATTAAATAACATTACTTTCACGGAAGTTTTATTAAACCCTCGCGGAAAAGTCACATAAAAAATAATGGCTCAGAAATAACCTATCTTTCACCGTCAGCAAAATTAAATTAACAAAAAAAGATAATTTAAATTTGAACGACTAAAACCGAAAAACATAACACAAATGGTGAATCGGTCATTATAATGCAAAATATGAAACAAAACAATATATGAATGGCGCGTAAAATATCAAATATAAAACTGTTATTTTTATTTTAAACATGGCGGACTGCACACGCTCAGATCCACCGATGTGCAGTAAAGAGAAAAAATCCATTTTCTTATTAGCAACCTTCTAAAAAATTAAATGTACACCTTTTAAACGGTGTGAAACAAAAACACCACTTAACGGTCGTTAAGCGTTTTTTTATTAGTAAGGCTGATAGTGTTTTTCGTGAAGATGGTGTGATTATCATCAAGACGTTCACAACAAATTTGTTGATTCTAGATTGTTTTATTGATCGTGATCCTAATTAATTTGTTTAATTTATCCTGTTTATAAAATAGCAGACATTTTCCGCCTTGGGTAATTTATTGTCTACCTAAAGTCAACAGCTAGCTCGTGGGTAGCACAGTGGTAGTAAATGTAAGTCCAAATTCTTGCGGCGCGGTTCAACACCCGAACAAGATGTCCTTGTTATTATTAATGCACTTAAGCCTTTGCCTTGGGCAGGACCAAGGCTGTATGACCTTCGATGCACTGCTCAGTACTGCCCACTGCATTCTGTCGAACTATTGCATTGGTCTTTGGTCATTGCATTGGCTATCGTCCGCAGTTTGCAGCTCTTTGTTCGAAAATGCATAATATTAGCAGGCGCTTACAGCATTTGCATTCACAATACGCACTCTAAGAATTTGAATTGCAATACCTTTGCGAGATACAATATATTTTCCTTTGTTATTTTTATTTATACCGCCGCCCCGGGGACCGTTTATTGGATAACCAACGCCTCTGCTTTAGCTCACCACAAGTGGTTTGCTACGTTTGGTAGCAGGGGTGCTGGGTTCATAGGGTGAGGTTTGTAATCGGGTCGAGAGAGACTGGTTGAGGGAGTCTTTTGACCTCTCCTGCTAGATTTCCTCGACCCATCGCCTTTTATCGCAGTTGTAGAGATGGATTCATATGTCCGTCACTCCTGGACACACTGACCCCCAGATTCTTACTACCCATACCTATTTCCTTCCCAGAACTTCCACTCCTTTTTTTTAAAAAAAAAAAACCTTCCACACAGTATCCACTAAGATGACATATTTTCCTCAGGGAATTTCCATTAATTTAAAAATAATTTATAGTATATTTTCGGCACGTTCCAGAGTTGAAGATACTTTCTGTATCGCCCTGTTGTAAAACCACAATTCAGAATTGAAACGTTGCTTGAAATGGAGTTAGATGTGTTTGGTGACCAGTTCTGAAAATTCAGGTGCTTCCCTATCTTCCTCTCACCCATATTTTCTTCTCCCTGCTACCTTCAGCCTCATTACATACCACAATTGGGGATGCCATTATCTCACTGGCTCCAGACGGGAGCAGCTGGGACTCTCAAACGGTATTCACATACAAAGGTACCAGTTGTGAATAGCCAGGTAATTCCCAATCATCTTCTTTCCCATCTAGGATTATTTCATGTATTGTTTTAACTAATCTGTGGAACTAATCTCCTGCTGACAAGCTACTTGCAGTCGCTTAGCGGGTATAAATTTCTATTGTATGTAACTTTTATACAATAATAAAAAAAATCTCATTTTAGCCACACAGCATTCTTCCAAATTGAGAATGCCATAGTTTCTATTGGAAACGAACATTGTCATTTCTTTAATAACACAATAAGTTTCAGATCTTGTAAACTATTATAGAAAAATTAATATAATTGTATTGGCAATGAATCTTAATTAAACAAACAAATCCCTTTCTAATTCGTGTTGATTTTGTTTTATTTTATTTTATAAGGCGTTGTGATAAATGCAGGTGTTCATTAAAGTTGCAAATGGTTTTAAAATGGAAAGGTACTTGGTTAAGCATCATAATATGTTTTTGTTGTTTTATCTTGATTATAAATTAAAACTATTTATATAACAAAATGGTTGTTTGGCGGTCTCTGTGTACTTTCATGGATACTAAAATGTATTGTGCCCGTTTGAACTGCGAATAGATCACGATGAACCACAGATGGCGTTGAAGTCTTCAATTTATTACTAAAAAAATGCAAAATGTTGTTACCGAGGCAGTTCAGTTATGTGCAGTAAATACTGTATAATTTTATTATACTACTTGAATTCTGACAGTTTCTAACAAAAATCTTTGAGATTTAAGATATTTTAAAAAGTCTTTATTAATTTTTCAACATTTTTTTCGTGATAACCGGGTTGACATAGAAATCGAGATCAAATAAAAGAATAGTATAACAAAAAATACGTACCAACTGCCAAGTGGCCTCCTGTCAATCGATCCTTAGCTCTTTTCATTTTAAGCGGGGTCACCTCTGAAACAAACAAATAAATAACATTAGTTTCATGACATCAGACTATAAATTTTGATGATAACCGCTTAGCACGTACACTGATACAGCAAATAAACGGTTAGAAAAAAAACATGTTTTTATAAACAACTAGCGAGTACGACAATGGTTGCAATTCCCCTCCCTGCTACTAAACTACGTATAGGAAATACACATTTCAAACAACTCGGGCACCACCTTTTGTAATTTTTTTGTACAAATTTCGAAACGGCAGAGTTTATCATTATATATAGAAACCCTCTAAGGCGTGTGCACAACAACTCACCAAAGTTCCATCGTATTCGGATGAATGGTATAGGAAATAATAAGGGACAAACAAAGAAATATGCATTTTTGTATGATTAGATTTTTTTGTAACTTCTGTGGAACATTTCAAATCTGGATCCCCGGATTTTTGGCACCCGACAGTGTTTCCCAGACAGTTGACCCCCGGATAATTGACCCCCCGATAGTTGACTGCTCTGACAGTTCACCCCCCTGTCAGTTCATCCCTCAGACACTTCGGGATCAAGTGTCTGAGGGATTATTTTTGCTGTACTTCTTTATTAATAACATAAGCATGGAGAAATGATATTTGCGTACTCACTTTACCAATCAGGAATTACAGATAAATACGTAAAAAAACGAGTGTGCTTTAGACCACACGACTGAAGTAAAACTACAAGGCAAACCTCGCCCAATTAACCCAGGTATCCCTGCTAAATTACCAAACGTAGCAAACAGGTGAACTATGACCTACGGTTGACATTGTGACATTGGGGTGAAATCTGACCGTGGGGTGACCCTACGACCTTGGGGTGACAATCCTTATCCTTATCATTATCTTTATCACTCCCCAAGTCAAGCGTGCGTGGCCCGACCGTTCGCCTCGCCCGATCACATTTCTCGTAACAATCACCACTTTTCGTAACGCATTCACCAGCTTACCCCCAAGTCAAGCGTGCGTGGCCCGACCGTTCGCCTCGCCCGATCACATTTCTCGTAACAATCACCACTTTTCGTAACGCATTCACCAGCTTACCCCCAAGTCAAGCGTGCGTGGCCCGACCGTTCGCCTCGCCCGATCACATTTCTCGTAACAATCACCACTTTTCGTAACGCATTCACCAGCTTACCCCCAAGTCAAGCGTGCGTGGCCCGACCGTTCGCCTCGCCCGATCACATTTCTCGTAACAATCACCACTTTTCGTAACGCATTCACCAGCTTACCCCCAAGTCGAGCGTGCGTGGCCCGACCGTTCGCCTCGCCCGATCACATTTCTCGTAACAATCACCACTTTTCGTAACGCATTCACCAGCTTACCCCCAAGTCGAGCGTGCGTGGCCCGACCGTTCGCCTCGCCCGATCACATTTCTCGTAACAATTAACCCAGGTATCCCTGCTAAATTACCAAACGTAGCAAACAGGTGAACTATGACCTACGGTTGACATTGTGACATTGGGGTGAAATCTGACCGTGGGGTGACCCTACGACCTTGGGGTGACAATCCTTATCCTTATCATTATCTTTATCACTCCCCAAGTCAAGCGTGCGTGGCCCGACCGTTCGCCTCGCCCGATCACATTTCTCGTAACAATCACCACTTTTCGTAACGCATTCACCAGCTTACCCCCAAGTCAAGCGTGCGTGGCCCGACCGTTCGCCTCGCCCGATCACATTTCTCGTAACAATCACCACTTTTCGTAACGCATTCACCAGCTTACCCCCAAGTCAAGCGTGCGTGGCCCGACCGTTCGCCTCGCCCGATCACATTTCTCGTAACAATCACCACTTTTCGTAACGCATTCACCAGCTTACCCCCAAGTCAAGCGTGCGTGGCCCGACCGTTCGCCTCGCCCGATCACATTTCTCGTAACAATCACCACTTTTCGTAACGCATTCACCAGCTTACCCCCAAGTCGAGCGTGCGTGGCCCGACCGTTCGCCTCGCCCGATCACATTTCTCGTAACAATCACCACTTTTCGTAACGCATTCACCAGCTTACCCCCAAGTCGATCGTGCTTGGCCCGACCGTTCGCCTCGCCCGATCACATTTCTCGTAACAATCACCACTTTTCGTAACGCATTCACCAGCTTACCCCCAAGTCGAGCGTGCGTGGCCCGACCGTTCGCCTCGCCCGATCACATTTCTCATAACAATCACCACTTTTCGTAACGCATTCACCAGCTTACCCCCAAGTCGAGCGTGCGTGGCCCGACCGTTCGCCTCGCCCGATCACATTTCTCGTAACAATCACCACTTTTCGTAACGCATTCACCAGCTTACCCCCAAGTCGAGCGTGCGTGGCCCGACCGTTCGCCTCGCCCGATCACATTTCTCGTAACAATCACCACTTTTCGTAACGCATTCACCAGCTTACCCCCAAGTCGAGCGTGCGTGGCCCGACCGTTCGCCTCGCCCGATCACATTTCTCGTAACAATCACCACTTTTCGTAACGCATTCACCAGCTTACCCCCAAGTCGAGCGTGCGTGGCCCGACCGTTCGCCTCGCCCGATCACATTTCTCGTAACAATCACCACTTTTCGTAACGCATTCACCAGCTTACCCCCAAGTCGAGCGTGCGTGGCCCGACCGTTCGCCTCGCCCGATCACATTTCTCGTAACAATCACCACTTTTCGTAACGCATTCACCAGCTTACCCCCAAGTCGAGCGTGCGTTTTCCGACCGTTCGCCTCGCCCGATCACATTTCTCGTAACAATCACCACTTTTCGTAACGCATTCACCAGCTTACCCCCAAGTCGAGCGTGCGTGGCCCGACCGTTCGCCTCGCCCGATCACATTTCTCGTAACAATCACCACTTTTCGTAACGCATTCACCAGCTTACCCCCAAGTCGAGCGTGCGTGGCCCGACCGTTCGCCTCGCCCGATCACATTTCTCGTAACAATCACCACTTTTCGTAACGCATTCACCAGCTTACCCCCAAGTCGAGCGTGCGTGGCCCGACCGTTCGCCTCGCCCGATCACATTTCTCGTAACAATCACCACTTTTCGTAACGCATTCACCAGCTTACCCCCAAGTCGAGCGTGCGTGGCCCGACCGTTCGCCTCGCCCGATCACATTTCTCGTAACAATCACCACTTTTCGTAACGCATTCACCAGCTTACCCCCAAGTCGAGCGTGCGTGGCCCGACCGTTCGCCTCGCCCGATCACATTTCTCGTAACAATCACCACTTTTCGTAACGCATTCACCAGCTTACCCCCAAGTCGAGCGTGCGTGGCCCGACCGTTCGCCTCGCCCGATCACATTTCTCGTAACAATCACCACTTTTCGTAACGCATTCACCAGCTTACCCCCAAGTCGAGCGTGCGTGGCCCGACCGTTCGCCTCGCCCGATCACATTTCTCGTAACAATCACCACTTTTCGTAACGCATTCACCAGCTTACCCCCAAGTCGAGCGTGCGTGGCCCGACCGTTCGCCTCGCCCGATCACATTTCTCGTAACAATCACCACTTTTCGTAACGCATTCACCAGCTTACCCCCAAGTCGAGCGTGCGTGGCCCGACCGTTCGCCTCGCCCGATCACATTTCTCGTAACAATCACCACTTTTCGTAACGCATTCACCAGCTTACCCCCAAGTCGAGCGTGCGTGGCCCGACCGTTCGCCTCGCCCGATCACATTTCTCGTAACAATCACCACTTTTCGTAACGCATTCACCAGCTTACCCCCAAGTCGAGCGTGCGTGGCCCGACCGTTCGCCTCGCCCGATCACATTTCTCGTAACAATCACCACTTTTCGTAACGCATTCACCAGCTTACCCCCAAGTCGAGCGTGCGTGGCCCGACCGTTCGCCTTGCCCGATCACATTTCTCGTAACAATCACCACTTTTCGTAACGCATTCACCAGCTTACCCCCAAGTCGAGCGTGCGTGGCCCGACCGTTCGCCTCGCCCGATCACATTTCTCGTAACAATCACCACTTTTCGTAACGCATTCACCAGCTTACCCCCAAGTCGAGCGTGCGTGGCCCGACCGTTCGCCTCGCCCGATCACATTTCTCGTAACAATCACCACTTTTCGTAACGCATTCACCAGCTTACCCCCAAGTCGAGCGTGCGTGGCCCGACCGTTCGCCTCGCCCGATCACATTTCTCGTAACAATCACCACTTTTCGTAACGCATTCACCAGCTTACCCCCAAGTCGAGCTTGCGTAAAGAAGTTTTACCTCAACAGCTACTTTTGATACCATCCTAATCTAATCTTCATTCTCTATGTACAGATATGTGTTATTTATTTCCCAGAGTGGAAGATACTATCAGTATCGCCCTGGTGTAAGACCACCATTCAGAATTGAAACGTTGCTTGAAAATGGCTTTAGCCGTGTTTAGTGACCAGATCTGAATAGCCAGGTACTTCCCAACCTTCCTCTTCCCCACCTCCTTCCTCTCCCCACTACCTTCAGCCTCACAACATACCCCAATTGGGGATGCCATAGTCTCACTGGCTCCAGACGGGAGCAGTTGAGATTCTTGTGCGGTATTCACTGTAAAAAAAAAAAAAATTATATTTATAGAGATTTATTCTTTCCTTTACTGCTTATGTTTTACGTACGTTAAGTTTATTATTACCTCATTCGTTTATTTATATTATTTTGCTGAATTGTTACTATGTCTAGATTTAGATTTTGGCATTACTATGTGTTTTTAAAGTTTTAACGAAATTCTTGATTTTATGAAACTATATATTGTATACATTCCATGAAAAACCTATAATAATTTCCAATAATTCTGTTAAGATTTTTGGTTTTATGACACTATGTACATTCCATAATAACCTTATAACAATTTTTAATAATTCTTTTTATATTTTCGGTTTTACGACTTTGTGTACATCCCACTATAACCAACAACAATTTACAATAATTTTATCTAGATTCTGTATACTTATGTTTTTATGATTATGTGCACGCATGCGTATACATATGTGTATGTGTGTATGTCTGTGTACATGTATGCTTTTATATGTACCCGTCTCAGAACAGACCTTGTCTAGTGAGGCGGGTTACGTACTTGTTTTTATATGTTAATTTTATTTCAATAAACGCCCGGGTTGCCTGCAATTTAAAAAAAAAATCATTTGGGGGATCAAGTGTCCGAGGGATCAAGTGTCCAGGGGATCAACTGTCAGGGAGCAAGCATCACGAAATAATCCAATTTCAAAATTACATCCGCTTTAGGCCCCATTTTATAATACCCTAAAATGTCTGCTGGTTTTCTGAATATTGATATCACAACAGTCCTCTAATAACCCATGTATATAACGTTACCTCTATAATTAATTAATTAAATATAACGAGAAATATCACGTTAATTGATATAAATTTGTCTAAATTAACACTTTCGACAAAAAAGGGCTTCCTAACAGAAATAAATAATACGATATTTAGTATAATTTTACCCTACATATTCAATTTTCATGATAGTGTCAAGAGATTAAATTTTTTTACAACCAAATAACGCTAATATCAGAGAAAAGTTTTTTTTGTATAAAATTTCTACATACTTACCATACATACTACGAATTAATTTTGAGTAACTTAAAAACCAACTTTCTATTTTATCGTGATGTATTTTTGAGGTATTGTGCCTTGTTGCACTACCTCGTTATTTACCCAACGTTTCGGACAGTGTTACAGTGTCCTACATGCAAAAGCACAGGCTTCATCACAATCTATTGCACATCTGCCTTGATGATGGACACTGTAAAGCTGTACGAAACGTTGATTGAAGAAGGAGGTAGCGCAACACGGCATAATACCCCAAAAATAAATCACTTTATTACTTTTGGTCGCGAAATCTAAAAATCATCTATCGTTTACCTAGTCTTCAAGAATTCTTTTTCTTACATTATTTCGAAATGATTTTACGATCTGAAAACATGTATGTTCACCTAGAAATGAGAGAAAGCAAAAATTGAGTAACTTACATGACGCCAGAGCTCACCGTTCAAGAGATTTTGCAGCATTATATTCTGCTTCATGGTGTTTATATTTAGTAGGGTAGTATTCAATGTTTGCTAACCCAGGATGGAACACTTGGAGGTTTTTTCCAGTCTTCTTCTTTCCTATCTCTCATATTATTTCGCCCCACAACATTTCTTAATTGGGGTTGCCATTATATTCCGACTGGTTCAATGCACGAAACTGTAATAATTTGTTATTATTATAAAATGGTAAGACGTTGTTTGAGATTTTAATCTCTTATGCAGACAAGTTAATAGAAAACATGGCCGAAAAACTTGAATAACAGGTATTTTACCAAATTGTTGACGTCACTGTCGCTGTTACCCCCCGAAAACTGAGCGAAAAGGACAACTGCACCTTGGGCTGATAATACCTGTTATAACATCATCAAAATCAAGGTTTTTATTATCCCCAATTTTTCTCCCCCAAAATTGGACCGATTTTAAAAATCTTTATTACCAACTGTATAAGAAAAAATATTCTATGTCCGTCTGTTTTGCTCTTTTTAAAAATGCATTTTCTAGTTTGTATACTGAACGTCCGTTGATGGCGTTTCTTCAGAAAACGAAAGTAGACAAGACTGGGGAGGCTACGAAGCGCCGCACATAGAGCAGACCGATTTTACCATTCTCTCACAGGCTAAATCCTATATATGTATGTGTTTGTCTCTTTTTAGTGTGCCTTTTTTTCGTTTCATCGAGTTTCAAATCACAACGGTGCTAAAAAGTTTTCACTTAAATAAAATTACGTTAAGAGGAATATAAACGCTAGAAATATTTCTATTCTCACGCCTGCAAAATCTTAAATCAAGCGTCTTATTTGCACGAGGCAAGTAAGCGAAAACGTGGTTTTTATTTATTTTGTGTTTAATTTTATAAGAACGAAAAAAAGTTAGAATACAGAAAACCTCAAAAATAGTCTTAGCGTTAAGGAGTATTTTTTTCAAATTGTTTTTTTTATTACTTACATAGTTAAGTCATGAAAAAACTTTTTTTTTTTGTGTTTTACGCTTATATTTTTTGTTATGTAAATGATAATTTTATTGTAATTCCAATACAAAGAAAAGCTAGTAAAAGCTTCGATTTATCCGTAGCACATTTTTTGATGTTCATAACATAAACCGATTCGTCGTAAAGATTAATCTAAATAGTATCTAAATAGGATTTCACGTATAGCTTCATCCTAAAAGATTTTTTTAAATGCCACAACGTTGTTTGATGTTTTTATCGCTTAGGCAGATACGTTGAATGAATCTTGATTAGAATGGATTGATAGGTTCATTACGACTATAATTGTATTGTTACCTGCACAATACACATCTTGATATAATTATGGTACTGTACTGTGAGTATTGCCATGGTATTGTTAATAATGCACTTCTGGTATCTGCGTATCGCTCTTGGCACAGATTTGAGGCATTGTTTTCACTCTCGTGGGAAAATGCAACACATTAATTGTAGATAAAGATAATAATGCGCGAATTAACAAGAAATAAACTGATATTTTAGAAGGAAGGTAATAGAAAATAAGCATTAAATGAATTTACTAACTACGCGTGAAAATCAAAATGGTATTTATCGTTACAATGAGCTGGAAAATCTGATTGTCAACGGCCCTGCACAGTTGATCCCCTGACAGTTGACCCCCGAAATTATATCTCTACATATTATAAATTAAAGTCCTCCGCCGCGTCTGTCTGTCTGTTCGCGATAAACTCAAAAACTACAGAACGGATTTTCATGCGGTTTACATCAATAGAGTGATTCACGAGGAATGTTTAGGTATATAATTTGTCAAGGTTTAGTGTAAATTGGTTGAAATATATAATATATAAAGGAGAATGGCAATGGTAAGCGTACGATGTGGATTTGATTTGTATGCAAATTAACAGATGGCGATGGTTAAAAAGGTTGGGTAAACATCCAGTGGATGGCGTTGTATTTCGTTAGTCACAGCACCGCGTTCCCGGGTCAGCCAGTATATTAAATATTTCAACCAATTTACACAAAACCTAAATAAATTATATACCCAAACCTTCCTCATGAATCACTCTTGAAACCGCATGAAAATCCGTTCAGTAGTTTTTGTGTTTATCGCGAACAGACAGACAGACACGGCGGAGGACTTTAATTTATAATATGTAGAAATTATAATTGAAGTGAAAACTTCTTTAGCACGGTTGTGATTTGAAATTCGATGAAACGAAAAAGCGACACTAAAAAGAGACAAACACATACATCTATGGATTTAGCCTGCGAATAATCGGGTCCATGCCAACTCAGAATGAAACCAACTCATAAACACCTCAGAAAGTTCATTCATTAAAAGCTATGAAAAATTGATTTTAAAATAGCCGATAACTAACCTAACTTAACCTATTTAGCCATTTTTAAATATTTTTTTATCATCACTCTGAGGCGCTTCTTACTTGTCCGGTTTCATTCTGACTTGTCCGGTCACCAGAATAATCGGTCTCCTCTTTGTAGCTTTCCCACTCTTGTCTATTAGTTATCTGAAGGTTTCACTTCTACCACGTGTGAACTGCACACTTGTATTTTTTGCATTATCTATTATTTACCAATTTCAAACCTAAAATCGAATTCAAAAATATCTTTAATAAATAGGTGTAAAAAAACGTTACTTAAATTCTTGGGGTATTTGACCAACCTGTGAAATGCTACCAATATTTATTTATTTCTATTACTGGTATTCTTACAGTGTCTAGGAACCAGTCTAGCTTTCATACCATCGCCAAAATATTACACACTTTCATATTGTGCTGTTTTTTATTATTATTTAAAGTGCCTAATCTGAAATTAAACATCTCATATCATGATGGTACTGGTTACAAACGGATGAATGTAAATGATTACCATTTGAAAGTGTATTAAGTTAGGACAACTGTTGAGTTGATTTCAAGATACAATCAGCTGTCAACTGGAATACGCCTTCACTTAAGTTGAAAGCGCTTCTCTTCAGAAATTGAGAAGCTGAATATACAGTAGTAATATAATGGAAGTGATATTATAATTTATGAATTATATTGTCTACTAGCTGGTCCCGGCATGCGTTGCTATGCCATTTAATAAAGAAATTGTTTCTCCCTGAGTGTCCTTTCCGCCTCCCCTTCTTCTCCTGCGTCCTCTTCCCCTCTCGCGTACCCACTCCGTCACCTCCACCTTCCCTCTCCCCACTCCACTCCCCCCTCCTTCCCCCGTCCCGCGAACCCCCCTCCTGAATTCCCCTCCTCCTCCCAGGTCCCCCTACCCCCTCCCAGGTTCCCCTCCCTCTCCCTGGTTCCCCTCCCCAATCTCTCCCTCCCTCCCGCTTTCCATAGCAATAGCCGCTTCCTCGCGTGCTACCAATAGCAAATTTTTTAAACAAATTTCATAATGCCAGAGCTCACCTGAAGTTTTATAAAAACCTTGTCCTGACAATAACGAACACACAAAAAAAAGAATTATCCAATTTGGTGCAGTCGTTCGAAAGTTAAGCGCTTAGTAACACATTCAGCGATTCATTTTTATATTATAGATTTGTTAAAACGAGACTTAATTTCAAATGACTATTTTAGATTAATCTTTATTACAAATCAGTTTACATTTTAAATACAAAAAAATATGCATTTAATAAACTGAAGTATTTCCTATCATTTGGCTTGAGTAGAATTAAAATAAAATTGTTAATTACTTCAGCGTAAACTACTAAAAAAGGTATTTTTTCATTAGAAATGTATACACGGATATTAGAAACAATACGTGTTTATGGCTAAAATTATCTGTGATAGTTTCCATTGATTAACTTTTTTCCTCTCCTATCAAATTATTCATAAAATAAAAAAAGAGTGTGCAATTCACACGCGGTAGAAGTGAAACCTTCAGAAAACTAAAGTAGACAAGAGTGGAGAGACTACGAAGCACCGCACGAAGAGAAGACCAACAGGCTACGAGGCACTGCACAAAGAGGAAACCGATTATACTATCTCATTCTCTCGCATGCTAAATCCTTTTGTCACTTTTTAGTGTCGCTATTTTTCGTTTCATCGAGTTTCAAATCACAACGGTGCTAAAGAGTTTTCACTTCAAAAGCAACGGTCGTTTCTGGTACTCGAACCCAGGATCTCTTTTAGAGATTTCTCCAAACAGGAGGCCCTGAGGAAAAAATCCCTCATTGCCTTTGTCATCTTTGGGGATGCTATGTGGTGGTTCTTTAGAGGTTCAAAAGGAAGGAGAGGAAGGAAAAAGGTATGATGGGTGGGTAAGAATCTGGGGATCAATGTGTTCAGGTCTGATGAACGCGTGAATCCATCCTCCCACTGCGGTGCAAGGATCGAGATCGAGGATGGATCGAGAGAGTTCAGCGAGAGAGGTCAAAAGGTCTCTCTCAACCATGACATGCCTGTCCGGCCCGCCACGCAGTATAAACTCATCCGCCGCCAAGACCTGCACAAATCTCACACCATGAACCCTGCGAGTATTGACTCCTGTGAACATTGCCTATCCCATAACCTTAGAAATAACATGGCGGATATAATGTACATTGCTTGTCGCTAAAGCCTTAGATTTCCCACGTAAATGAATCACTTGATAAAGAAGCAAAGTAATTTCTTTCACCAACAATTTAAATGAATAATTATATTGTTTATAATTCTATCAAGACCACCCAATAATGTCATAAATATACATATAAAATTACTGACATTATTAAAGAGTTCCCATCGGGCGTGGGTTTTATCTTCAACAACATCGTGATCACTTTCGTTTGTGGCCACAAAAGTACAAACCATTTACAGAATAACGATAATTTAGCATTAAAGACTTAAGTAATATGATATTTTAAATTGAAAGGCTCATCCTTCACCCACTTTACTGTAAATGTTGTCAATTTAATGCCAAACTTACTATGTTTGCATTTTACTATCATCTCCCACAATGTGCAGTGCTTTGTGTAGTCGCCATTAAAAATTATCGTAACTACGAACCTCTATAATTACATTTAAAAGTTTTTATTTATCGGCAAAATTTGGGAGGCAGATATGGGTACCGCATTTATTGGATAACCAACACCCTTGCCATAGGTCACCCAAGTGGGTCGCTACGTTTGGTGACAAAGCAGAGGTGCCCGGGTTCTTGGGGTTTGCTTAGGTCTTGGCGGTTGCGCCTGTCCACCTACTGCGTCGCGAGGGAGATCTTTTGAACTCTCCAGCCAGACTCTCTCGACCAATCGCCTTGCACCGCAGTGGGAGGGATGGATTCCTACGCTCTGGACACATTGACCCCAGATTCATAGCCACCCCTCGCACCTTTTTCATTCTCAGAACTTTTTCTCCTTCCTTTCCCAAAAAAGGTCTTCCACACAGCATCTCTAAAGATGACACAGGCCCTGAGGGAAATTGTTTTCCTCATGGCCTGCTGTGTGGAGCTAATATAAAAAAAATCAGAGCGTACAATTCAAATGGGGTAGAAGTGAAACCCTAAGAAAACTAAAGAAGACAATAGTGGGGGTGGGATTATGGGCAACTACCCTTTTTTTTAAAACAATCATTTTGAGAATTGGTTTGTATCCTGGATAGCGTCTGGGATAAAAGTAATTATCTTATTATTATCTTCAATAATTTGGAAAAATAATTAGTTGAAGATAATATTGTTAATTTTAAAATTTCAAATATGAGATTGACTATTACGACGGCTTGAAAGAAGGTATTTTTGTCACCAATATCTTTTTTCTGTGTCTTGTTCTCTTTCGTATTTTCTTTTAGATTATTTTGTTATTTTCTTCTTCAATGATATATTACATTGATGGGAATAACCTTCAAAAGTTATAAAATAGAGTTTTTCTTATAACAAAATTAAATAATATTTACTTAACTACTGTTATATCTATTGAAGACTTTGGTGTCTTTTTAGATAGTAGGTACTTTCTTTTCGGGAACACATAAATGTAATTGTTAATAAATCTTTTAAATTATTTGGTTTCATCACTAGAATCACTTCTGATTTCAATAACATAAATACCCCAAAAACTCTTTACTGCTCCTTGGTTCGCCCTCATCATAAATATGATTGTGTTGCTTGGTCTCCTTTTTATCCTGTCCATGTCAGTCATTTTGAATAGGTTCAACATCGGTTCTAAAGAGGGTTTGCTAATAGGCTAGGATTAGAAAGAGGCAATTACTCATATGATGAAATTGAACTAACTCTAAACCTTTCTCCTTTAGAAGACCATCGGAAAAAATGATCTCTCTTTCTTCAAAATTGTCAATTGTATTATTGATTCACCTACATTACTACAACTCATTCCTTTCAGAAATAATGAACTGCTCTTCTTCAATCAACACCCAACTAATTATGGATATTATTTACCACTGTCCAGATTGTAAGTCTTTTGGTATGAGTCTAAATGATTTTTGCTGGTCACTAAACAATTGAAGATATTTTATAACTGTTTTAACTTCTAGCTGTCTTGAGTCTTCACATGACTTTTCACTTCTATTTTCTTATATTTATCTCTGATTTTTGTCTATGCTTTAATATACCATCCTACTCTTATAATTAACCGTATTTCTAATGTTCGTGTTATAACTAACTAATTAAACATCATGTCGTTTTCCACAGGGCTAGGCAGAGAGGACTGAACGCCAAACAATCCGGTCTCGGCACACACTCTTTCCCTCACTCACATTTATACATCGTCTCATACATACTGTTCGCGCCTTTATTGTTACATGTTGCCTTTTGAAACTACCTATTTGGTGCCCTCTGCCTCAGTTGAATTTACCTCGCCGCACAGGACAGAAGTCCTAAAACCGCACCGCCTTTACAGTTTTTAGTAATCAAACCGCAAAGTGAACTTTAAATCTCGCAGCTATTCGCAAGTACCATCGCCACGCGTCATCCATTCTCGCTTATTATTTCGCGATCAAACGTTCATTCCCAATCGCCATTCCCTTCCATCTCTCCCATCTCTCCCAAACTAACATACCTACCTTTCCAGTGAACACTGAACGAAGTGGGAAGCAGTCTGGGTAAGTGCGAAGAAAAATATAATAAAATAGGTAATTAAGAACCGCAATTTTACAGTCCACAAAACGCAGCATCTTGAGAGGGATCATTTGCTACCCGCCGCAACATTTGGCCATTCGAGCCGCATAACATCGATGTATTTATGTTATTATATTTACGGAAGGATTCAATGAGCAATATTCGTTTGAAATCATTATTACAATACCTACCCGCAATTTGAGATTGTCAGTGTCATATTGTCACACCTACCTGCCATTTGAACTTATAGTTTCTACCCGCTAACCAAAATTATCACAATATCTACAAGTTATTCATTTGATATTTTGGGTCATTATTTTATTCTTGTCAAGTATTGTTGTCGAAAATTTATACGCCGCATATCGCATAAACTTACCATTATTATTTATCTTTTCGATTTATTGTGGTATAGTTAACTAGGTACTATTGCTAACTGGTAACTACTTGCTCACTGGAATAGTCACAAATATCTACATAGATACCAACGTACGTATTTACTTATGAACATCGCGTATTTTTGAGTCATTAAAATATTTACAATATAATTAATTATTTCGTAAATAACTTGTCTACTGTGTTCTATCATCGTTCAGTATACTTTGGTCCGAAGGCAAAAACCGCCCAGTGCACTTGTGACTGTTGCACATTATTTTATAAATAATTAAAACTTTTAGTTTACAAATACTTATAAAAATGCAGGACCAATTAAAAAGACAATTAGTTTTACTAAAAGTTAAAAGCGAAATTATTCTAAAAAGGGTTAAAAATATAGCTGTGCTTGCAAAAAACTTGCCAGCCAGTTTCGAAGCATCGCGTTCATTTGAATTTTTTATGTCAGAATCTGAGAGTATAACGGAAATTAAAAATAAATTTGAATTAATTATTGATCAAATTAACGAGAATACGGTTACGTTAAACCCAAATTCTGAACCAGATTATTCGAGTTGGGAACAATTTGAAGAATTATACACACGTATTCTACGCACAAGAAACAATTTAAAAACAAATTTAGCTACAGAGCCGAAAGCGTCTACAAGTGCATGTGCTGCTAATAATAATAATTCTATTAAGCTACCTTGTATTGAGCTACCCACCTTTGACGGTCGCGCCGAAAATTGGAATCTGTTCTATGAGATGTTTAAAACAAATGTTCATTTAAATCAACAATTATCTGATT
This sequence comes from Limnephilus rhombicus, assembly GCA_929108145.2. NCBI lineage: Eukaryota > Metazoa > Arthropoda > Insecta > Trichoptera > Limnephilidae > Limnephilus > Limnephilus rhombicus. The sequence continues at coordinate 40,098,217 of OV815296.1, forward strand.
CCCAACGCGTTCAATATTTGATTGGAAAATTAACTGGAACCGCGAAAAATGTTACGTCAGGTTTAGTGCCAACTGGAGACACGTACAAAATAATCTGGGATACGCTAGTTAATAAATATCAAGATAAGCGATCACTTGCCACGCACTACCTGAATAATATATTTCATTCCAAAACCGTAACACACAACGCAAATAGTTTGACAGCTTTTATAGAAAAATATTCAGCATCCATCGCCGCGCTAAAACAATTAGGAATAGAGGATCTTTCGGATTTTATATTACTGCAATTCGCTTTACAAAAATTAGAGTCGCAAACTGCTCAAGCATTTGAGCTCTCAGTTCGAGAAATTGAAATTCCCACCTGCAAGCAATTGGTATCGTTTGTACAAGATCAGGTCAAAATTCTGCAACGAACATCAACAACTCGTGGACCTAACACCGCTAATATAAATACAACCAGTTCCGGTGGAACTGCACGCACAACTCAACCCCGCACACATCATACTTACATAAGTACGCAATCGAAATGCTTTTATTGTCAAAATGAGAGCCATACGCAACTGTACACTTGTACACAATTTTTGAAATTATCACCAAAGGAAAGGTTTTCCTTCGTAAAGGAAAAATCTTTGTGTTTTAATTGTTTAAGCCCGCAACACACGTCTACAAGATGTAAATCAAAAGGCACTTGTCATAAGTGCCATGGCAAGCACCATACGCTCCTTCATTTTGAGAAATCCAGTCACGCAAACACCAACACATCCAATGTAGAAATTCAACCTAACGAGTCAGAACCCTCGGTATGTACCATGTCAGCAACCACTCGACAAGGTGCAACTACTGAAGTACTTGCTACAGCCAAGGTTCACACTGTTGATCGAAACGGTGAAGAGAATACCGTTCGCTGTCTTTTAGACCCAGGCTCACAAAAGCATTACATAACATCACATTGTTGTGAACAATTAGGCCTGGCGGTTAGACCAGGAACGCGCCTCGCAGTCCAGGGCTTAGGTGGCAAAACGCAATCAATAAAAGGAAGTGTCACATTGACAATTCAATCTAGGATTGATCCCTATTTCAAATACTCCATAACCGCTCTAGTTTTAGATAAAATTACCGCTAATTTACCTACTTGCAAAGTGGACTTGACGTCAAATAAGTTCATAAATATTCCGCTGGCAGACGACACTTGGGCAATGCCTGGTCCAATTGATTTGCTAATTGGCGTTAGTCTGTTCTCTCAACTGTTGTTACCAAATAAGGTAATCACCCCCGGTTTTCCAGTCGCAATTCAAACCACATTAGGCTATGTTTTCATGGGTGACGCTCCAGTAAATTCTCAATCAAACACCACTTTAACTTTCTGCGCTACGCACGAAATTGAGAATTTAATTCAAAAATTCTGGGAAATCGAAGATATCGGTTCAGAACCGGTTCACAGCCTTGAAGAAAAGGAAACTGAGAACATTTTTAAAAGCACCACAACTCGCCTTGAGGACGGTTTTTATGAAGTGGCTTTGCCATTCAAAGGCAACCCTTGTGACTTAGGTGATTCATTGCAAGCTGCGCAAAATCGGTTTTATACACTAGAGAGAAAATTTAAGCATCTGCCAGAATTAAAACCGCTATATGATGAAGTGATCAGAGAACATATTCACAAAGGTTATCTATCCCAGGTAGAAGCTTTACCGTCAGAAAACGCGTACTACATTCCGCATCACGCAGTTAGGCGTGAGGATAAAATGACCACGAAAGTGAGAGTGGTTCTTGACGCAAGCGCAAAAACAAAAAATGATTTATCTTTAAATGAAATTTTACACTCGGGACCAAGCCTACAAAATGATTTATTTTGCATTCTTCTGAATTTACGCCTTTTTCCTATCGCAATTTCCGCCGACGTTCGTCAAATGTATTTATGTATAAATGTTCGCAAAGAAGATCGTCGTTATCAACGAATTTTATATAGATTCGATCCGCAAAAGCCGCTTCAGGCTTATCAATACAATCGCGTGGCATTTGGCCTGAAGTGCAGCCCGTTCTTAGCCCTTCGAGAAATCAAACAGTTAACGTTAGATGAAGGCGCTCGCTTCCCTATGGCAAGGGATATTATCAATCGTGACGTTTATGTAGACGACATCGCTAGCTCTGCTTTAAATGAGCAAGAAGCTATCCGCGCGTCTGGAGAGTTGATTGAGCTCTTCCAGTCAGGAGGATTCCAACTCGCTAAGTGGGCATCCAATTCCAGCAAAGTATTAGAAAACATTCCATTGGAACTTCGCTTGTCGCAAAGTGTAACTTTCGATAGTGATGCATCGCTAAAAATCCTTGGCCTACGCTGGCATCCTTCGGATGACATTTTCGCATTTGAAGTCACTCCAGACAATCGAACTTGTACAAAACGCAATATTTTATCATCTGTCGCTAGACTCTTTGACGTGATGGGTCTGGTGGCGCCTATAATTGTACAAGCCAAGCTTCTGATAAAGGAGCTGTGGATTTTAAAAATCGATTGGGACGAAACCCCACCCACGAGTATATCACGCCAGTGGCAGCAGTTCAACGCAGAATTGCCGTCAATATCGTCAATTCGGATTCCACGTCATGTAGGAGTCGCTGAAGGATGCACGTTAAAACTCGTTGGGTTTGCGTATGCGAGCGAAAAGGCAAACGGAGCAGTGATATACGCTCAGGTGACCACTCCTGATAACCGAATTGAGGTTCAATTAGTTTGCGCCAAATCAAGGGTAGCACCGTTAAAGGTCGTCTCCTTAGCACGCTTAGAATTATGCGCAGCATTATTGTTATCGCAACTGTTGAAAAGGGTAATTGATAATTACTCCGCGAGGTTTATTGTTCATTCAATATTTGCCTTTTCTGATTCGACTGTAACTTTAAGTTGGATTCATTCATCACCTCACCGCTGGCAAACCTTTGTTGCCAATCGTGTAGCAAAAATACACGAAAATTTGCATAGTAGTCATTTTTATCATGTCGCAGGTGCTGAAAACCCTAGCGACTGTCTGTCGAGAGGTATGCTACCATCACAATTGATAGCAAATGATATTTGGTGGAATGGTCCAAAATGGCTTTGCCAGCCGTATTCCGAGTGGCCTATTGCGCCATTTAAGCACGCAAATTCGGAACAGTTACCGGAATTGAAAACCAATCAGTATGAACCGCCAATTACTTTTGGCATGTGTTCTCGCGTAGCTGATCAACCAGAAATCAAAACTCGCAACCTTGAAGCGCTTGTATCATCTCAAATCGTACCTAATTCAATTATTAGCAAATATTCTTCGTTTAATAAATTGCAACGCGTAGTCGCATGGATAATGCGTTTCGTTAACAATTGTTGTAAACTTCCTGGTACGGATAATACAAACTCAACTTATCTTAGCTCTCGTGAATTTAATGACTCGCTTTTGAAAATCATACGCATCGAACAGGAAACATATTTTTCTGTCGATATACGTAACATGCGAAATAACGTTCCATGTTCAACGTACATTTTAAACTTCAAATCGTTTCTTGATAGCCGCGGTATTATCAGGGTGCGCGGTCGACTCAAATACTCAGATCTGTCATACGAAAACAAATTTCCCATTTTATTTCCGAAAATCTGTCTTTTAGCTTATTTAATTATAGATTATAATCATCAACTATATTCTCACGTTGACCCGCGAAGCCTTCAATTCACTATTCAGCGGAAGTTTTGGATAATAGCGGTACGAAATAAGATTCCTTCACAACTTTCGAAATGTATTGTTTATCATAAGATAAAATCTTCAGCATTACCACCTCCGTTAATGCTTGATTTACCACATGTATATCTAAACAGATATACAGATATTTATCTAAAATAGAGATACCTACTCCAATTTTTTTTTGTTTTCTTTTTGTTTTTCTTGGCGACCATTGGGGTCTATGCCTTCTATTGTTGTTATTTTATTTCTTTATATTTTTGGATGCTTATGCTCAATTTGTTTTATTTTCAAACGTCAATTGTTCATTGAATCCTATCGCATCGCGTTTCTCCTTTTTTTGTATTTGTCTTTTTCTTTTGACCACTTGGTCAAGGCGGGGGGGCATGTTCGCGCCTTTATTGTTACATGTTGCCTTTTGAAACTACCTATTTGGTGCCCTCTGCCTCAGTTGAATTTACCTCGCCGCACAGGACAGAAGTCCTAAAACCGCACCGCCTTTACAGTTTTTAGTAATCAAACCGCAAAGTGAACTTTAAATCTCGCAGCTATTCGCAAGTACCATCGCCACGCGTCATCCATTCTCGCTTATTATTTCGCGATCAAACGTTCATTCCCAATCGCCATTCCCTTCCATCTCTCCCATCTCTCCCAAACTAACATACCTACCTTTCCAGTGAACACTGAACGAAGTGGGAAGCAGTCTGGGTAAGTGCGAAGAAAAATATAATAAAATAGGTAATTAAGAACCGCAATTTTACAGTCCACAAAACGCAGCATTTGATCCCTCGATCTTGAGAGGGATCATTTGCTACCCGCCGCATACTCAACACATACTCTTCTATTATTCTGACTCTGATTCACTTGATCGTGCCATTTTTTCTCGGGCGTCCCCGACTTCTTATACCATTCACATTTGCGTCATTTATTCTTCTTACACTAATTTCTTCGTTCATTCGCTCTACATGCCCAAACCATCTGAGGGTCCCTTTCTTAATTTTACTCATTACTGTCTGCTGTCATCCTTCCTCTGCCAGTTCCACGCCTCATTTTCAAAAATCAGGGTAGCTACCAGCACTCCCTTGTGAACTGCTAGCTTCGCTTCTTTTGACAGTTCTTTATTAGCGCCAATGGCATTCAGTCCTCCATTAATGGAGTTACCTGCATTTACCCTTAATTCAATATCTCTATCAGCCTTCCCATCTCTTGTTAATATACTACAGAGATACACAAACTCATCCACCTGCTCCAAGTTTCGTTATTATTTTGTAAATTGGTTCCGTTAATAAATTAAATAAATTTATACGAATCCTTGCAATTTTTAGAGTTATAACAACAATGCATTCAGAGTTGATGTACTTTTTATAATAGCGAGATACTTTCACTATCGACGAACTCTTTAACAGTCCATTTCACTCAATTTAAATTCCTATTGCAATGGTCGTTAGGTCTAAAGTAGCCTGGTGATGGACGCTTGTTCTTCACGACTTGGGCTGTTTTGCCATGTTGTGATTTTTGTCGATGTTTTAATAAATGTTTTGTATTCGAGAAAACTCTAATCAATATCAGATTTATAGCTCTCCGATGCTTTCCTATAGAGAAAATGATATACCTTATCTTTAATAAGCAAAAACCTGTTGAACCGTGAGCTCTGGTTTTATGAAATTTGCACAGGTTTTTGAGTTGCAATAAAAATCCGAAAACTTCAATATCTTGGACGTGTGATGGATCATCCAGAGACGTATGAGATCTTGCATCTCATAATGCAGGGAAAGATTGCCGAAAGACGGGGCCCTGGAAGAAGGAGAACCTCATGGCTGAAAAACCTGAGACAGTGGTTTGGCCAGTCTACTGTAGAGCTGTTCCGGGCCACAGTAAACAAAGTCCGCATAGCCAACATCCGTTGAACGGACAGGGCACAAGAAGACGAAGGAAAATAATAATTATCCATTTAGTTTGTTTTAATTGTCAATAATAATTTATTATCTAATTTTGTCTGTTTTAACTGTCAATAATAATTATCTCATTTTGTCTCTGTTTTTCAATTTGGGAGGCGGGTATGGGTACCGCCGCCCCGGGAACGATTTATTGGATAACCAACACCTTTGCATAGGTCATCCAAGTGGTTCACTACGTTTGCTCGGGTTCAAGGGGTGAGGTTTGTCCGGATCTTGGCGGTAATTACGTCTGCCCATCAGCTGCTTGGCAGACCAGATCGGGAGAGTATGGTTGAGGGAGTCCCTTTGACTCCTCCACCGTACTCTCTCGGTGGGAGGGATAAATTCGTACGTCTGTCACTTCTAGACACACTGACCCACAGATTCCTACCCATCCCTAATACCCTTTCCCTTCCCAGAACCCCCTCTCCTTCCTTTTCTAAAAAGCTTCTCTACACAGCATCCTCCACACAGCATCCCCAAAGATGACATAGGCCCTGAGGGGAATTATTTTTCTTAGGGCCTCCTGTGTGGAGCTAATGTAAAAAAATCTTATTTGCGAGGCAGATGTTTGATTTTGAAATGAGAATATGCATAGTTCTTACCGGGATGTCATTTATCCAGTTCCTACCTCTCCCTAATCATCACCTTGCTGGAGAAGCATTTGAAATTTGGAATAATGGCAAGAAAAATAGTGCAAATTCGAGTGCATTTGTTTTTGAAAAATAGAATTAGAATTGAGACCACCGGAAGCAAGATGTTGGTGTTTTTTTTGAGTACATGATCTCGTTTTTTAACTAAGAATAAAGTATTTGATCATCTCAAAAGTAAACAATATCGTTTTGTACTTATTCGTGTTGTTGTGGCGATAATTTCCTCGAGGTATCGCGGCGTAACTATATTTTGATTGTTTTGTGTGCTCCTTCGTGAGTACTAAAGTGGTAAGTGATTGGTTATACTTTTTCCTTGCTTCCGTTGTTTTTCCTACACATATTATCACCCAATTCCAGCAAACACCATTTCGTCTTGTTTCGTTTATAGTATTTACAGTCTATTACAAGTGCATCTGAAGCTGTAATTCGTAAGCAGTTTCGGATGCAACAGCTGGTATGATGGTACAACGCCTCTGCCATACGTCACCCTAAGTGGTTCGCTACATTTGATGACTTAGCATTCTTGGGGGTGAACTATCTAATAAGGTGCCCGGATTCATCGGGAGAAGTTGGTTTACCTACAGCGTCGCGTGCCGGCTCGGGAGAGACAGGTTGAGAGAGACCTTTTGACCTCTCCGTCAGGACTCTCTCGTCCCATCGCCTTGCACCGCAATTGGAGGGAAGGATGCATACGTCTGTCACTCCTGGACACACTGATTCCCAGATTTCCACCCACCCCTCGAACCCTTTTCGTTCCCAGAACTTCCTCTCATTCTTTTGAATTAAAAGACCCTCCACGTATCATCGACGACATAGGTCCTGAGGGAAATTATTTTCATCGGGGCCTCCTGTATAGAGCTAACGTAAAAAAATAACATTTAAATGGTGGTAGTCAATAGGGCTTGCCGTTTTACCAATTCATATCTAAATACAATTTGGGAGGCGGGAAAGGGTACCGCCGCCCCGAGAAACCTTTATTGGATAACCAACACCTCTGCCATAGGTCACCTCAAGTGGTTCGCTACGTTTGGTGTTTTAGCAGGGGTGCCCGGGTTCATGGGGTGAGGTTTGTCTAGGTCTTGGAGGCGGATCTCCAGGACACCACACTAAAGCCCAGATTCCTACCCACCCCTTAAACCCTTTTCCTTTCCAGAACTCTCCTCTCCTTCCTTTCCCTAAAAAAACCCTCCACACAGCATCCCCAAAGATGACATAGGCCCTGAGGGAAATTATTTTCCTCAGGACCTCCTGTGTGGAGCTCATGTAAAAAAAAAAAATATGGCTCGTTGCACAATATCGATGCGATAGATGGTGATCTATTGGTGGTGATCCGACAGTTGATACCCCATTTTTGACAGTTGATACCCCATTTTCGACAGTTGATACCCCATTTTCGGGGGCCAACTGTATCCGACAGTTGGCCCCCGAAAATGATATTTATTATAAAATAATATTTTTTTGTGCATTATTTACGAATTTCACACTTAAAATGGACTTCAAAACACCTTTAATAATAAGTCAGCGTGAATATCAAATGAATTTATAAACTTATAAGTCGATTTTATGTACTTAAACGCTGGTATATACAGTATATAGAGAATTAGTTTTACCTATCCTTGATGCATTTGAATGAAAATATGTTTTATACTTTCGTTATTGGGGCGGCACATCCTTTCGAGGACACTTAGTAATAATTTGTTTAAGTAGCTATATCGGATTTTCTCTAAACCGTCTTCTTCTTCTCGTGCCCTGTGCGTTCAACGGACGTTGGCTATCATGTTGGCTGTGCCGACTTTGTTTACTGCGGCCCGGAACATCTCTACAGTAGACTGGCCAAACCACTGTCTCAGGTTTTTCAGCCATAAGGTTCTCCTTCTTTCAGGGCCCCGTCTTCCGGCGATGGGAAAAAAGAAAACGCTCAGTGACTGCCGCCAGCGACAGTCGCTTCTGTGACAACAGATTTTTTCGCTCCCGAACCGCACTGTCTGGCTCGTGTTTACACGGCCAGACACCTGCTATCTTGGTAGCCGGCCGGACCCCGTCCGGCTCACTGCATAGGCCACCGCGCCGCCAACTGCCTTTTTCAAGGCAAAGAAGAACAAGAAGGACGACCTGGCCCCACCGAGAAAAGAAGCCCCCAAGAACACCCCCGCAATCCTAAAGCGGAAATACAGAACACCTGCCGTGCGGATGATTCCCGCGCGGCACCTTTCTGCCATCCCTGAAGACTCCACCACCTACCGGACAAAGACTGGGACCATCAAGGTTCCCAACTCCCAACCACTGCAGCCCCATCCCGCTGACCCGAGGACGAAGCCGGCAGCCATCCCCCTACCGCCCCCGAAGATGCCCGAGACCGCCACCGCAGCCGGGCCCAGCCGCCTTCCAGTAGGCCCAGCTTCAGGCTACGTTCCGCCCCCCAGATTCCAGCAGCCCCATCAGGACATGGAGATGACAAGAGAGGAGGAAGGTTGGACGAGGCCGACCAACCCCATCAAGAGGCCAGGATCCCCGCAGGAACCCCGGGCGGTTGTTGTCGGCAACCGCTTCGGCAACTTGAGGGAAGTATCCGAAGGCGGCGGCGCGTCGCAGGCGAAACGCGCCAACACTAATTCATTTACTTCCTCCACAGGTACCACGGGCGCCGCCAGGAAGGACCGCGTCCCCCCAGTCGTGATGACCCTAGGGACCCTATCGCATGGACAGGTCACCTCAGCGGTGCAGGGCCACATCGGGCACCTGCACTTCGAGATCCGGTACAGACCAGGGGGAAAGGTCAACATCCTCCTGCGGAGCATGGCGGACCACCGCGCCCTCACCAACGGGCTGCGAGCGGAAGCACGCGGCTTCCATACCTACACGGCGGAGGCAGACAAGATGAAGAAGGCAGTGATAAAGGGCCTGCCTAACGTGGCTACGGAGGAAATAGCCGAAGACCTTACGAACCAAGGCTTCGCCCCCGTCAAGGTCACCAAGATGACGACCACCACGGCCGAGTACCCAATGTACTTGGTACACTTCAACAAGGAAGTAAACATGGGCCAGCTGAGGGCGGCCGTCAAATACCTATGCCACTGCAGGATCCGCCTGCAAAAACATCGTAGCAACCACTTGCAGCACGGGACACAGTGCTACCGCTGCCAGAACTTCGGGCACGGGTCCCGCAACTGCTCACACACCGCAAGGTGTGTGAAATGCCTAGTGGAGCACGCCTCCGCCGAGTGCCCCAAGACCACCAGGGATGAGCCCACCGCGTGCTGCAACTGCGGAGGCCCCCATCCCGCCAACTACAGGGGCTGCCCGAAGAGGGTAGCCTACGTCGCTTCGCTGCAGCAGCACCAGCGACAGAACCGGCGCCAAGCACCAGGAACCAGCGGGCCACATGCCCAGCAGACCTCGAGGACCGACGGACGCAGCTGGGCCAACGTAGCCCGCGGAACCACGGCCTCCCAACAGCGCGAGGAGCAGCTTGAGGAGCAGCACGAGGAGCAGCCCCGCTCGCAGCCCCATACGCAGTCCCGCACGCAGAAGCCCGCAGGAGAGGCATACACCGGCGCAGGAGACGCACAACTGATGATGGCCCTGCTACAGGGATTGAGACGGGTGCAACCGCAGTTGGCCGCAGCTGGCTCCAACGAGTTGGAGAGGGCATGGATCCTGATGGATCTCATCACGTCCACCATCAATGTCTGATCCCCAGATGGTGAACGTCCTCCTGTGGAATGCCCACAGCATCCGTTTTAAAATTGACGAATTGCTCGCTCTGGCAAACAATACTAACATTGACATTTTTCTCATTACAGAAACTCATCTCAAACCCGACATTCCCCTGAGAGTGCCCGGCTTCGAAGTACACCGAGACGACCGACTAGAGGGCGCAGGCGGAGGCACCGCCATATTCGTTCGTCAAACCATTACATCTACAAGAATCCCTACTCCGAAGTTGAAGCATACTGAAGCCACGATTATCGAAGTCACCATAGAGGATAGAGCGCATACCATCATCGCCGCCTACTGCAACCATCCCAACCTACTGGTTAGAGAAGATCTCGATAAATTACTTAATTTGCGCCCTATTGTCATTCTAGGAGGAGATCTGAACGCCAAGCACAATTATTGGAACAACTACAGAGGCAACGCGAATGGGAAAACGCTCTTTTCACATATGCAGACGCACAACTACACGATAATGGCGCCGGACAAACCGACTTACCACTCAGCACACGCAATGTACCCAAGTACTTGAGAAGAACGCCAAGACCATCTCGCCATTGCGCACGCTGGACGAACTATCGTCGGACCACCTGCCCGTGAGCTTCAGTATAGGAGGAACGACTTCAAGGAGCCCCAGAAAGCGGCGAAACTACAAGGACGCCGACTGGGAAGGATTCAAAAAAGAGATTAACGAACGGATACATCTCACGTCGGCAACCCTGCGCTCAAAGGAAGAGATCGACGAAGCCGCAAGCACTCTGACCGAAATCATCCAAATTGCACAAGACACTTTCATCCCCCTCAAAGACGAACAGACATACACGATCAAGCTTCCCGAGCACGTCTTATCGCTCATTAAGGAGAAAAATCGCCTGCGACGCATCTACCATCACACGCGCGACGGCTACTTCAAAACGGCCTACAACACACTACAGCGGGAAATCAAGCAAGAGATCACCGACCTCAGACGCAAACTTTGGACGAAGAAAGTTACGTCACTCACGCCAAAGGACAACAGCCTATGGAAAATGGCAAAAGCGCTGAGACACGAGGATCACGCGATTCCCCCGCTAGAAAAGCTAGACGGATCAGGGCTGGCACTTTCACTCGAAGAAAAAGCAAACGCGCTCGCCGATGGATTCGAGAGAGCCTACGCAGCCACGGACGGCCTATCGGACCCGGAAACGGATCGACTAGTAGAAGAGTCTCTACGAAACCTCGAACAAGCCGAGCAGACGAAGTAGCCGTCATTATCAGGCGATTGAAAACAAATAAGGCGCCGGGAAGCGATCAAATACATAACATCCTACTGAAACATCTACCTCAGAAAGCCATCATCTTCATCACCAAACTGTTCAATGCCTGCCTCACCATCGGACATTTCCCCGAGATCTGGAAAACGGCGACCGTGCTGCCCTTTTCCAAGCCAAACAAGGACAAGAAGCAGCCGACAAACTATCGGCCGATTAGCCTACTCTCCACGCTGAGCAAGGTATTTGAACAGGTGATTCTCAACAGACTTCTACCACACCACGAAGACACTTTACCAGACGAACAATTCGGATTTAGGAAAAGGCATTCCACCACCCATCAGCTATCCAGAGTAGCGGAATTCATCGCGAGAAGATTCAACGAAAATCGCTACACCGCCGCTGCATTGCTAGACTTGGAAAAGGCATTTGACACCGTTTGGATAAAAGGGCTCCTGCACAAACTACACAGACTGAACACGCCCATATACCTAACGAGAGTGATACAAGAATACCTCAAGAACAGATCCTTCCAAGTCTTCATCAGGAACGCGCTGTCGACACTACGTGAGATTCCAAAAGGCGTGCCTCAGGGAAGTCTACTGGGACCTCACCTCTTCAACATCTTCACGCACGACATCCCCCATGACGAGAGATGCAACCTTTCCATCTATGCAGACGACGTCAAACTTTACGTTTCCTCGACGCAAGCAGACATGGCAGCCATATACCTACAGAGGGCGCTCGACGCACTCGTAGAGTTCTACAAAAAATGGCGACTCAAACTGAACGAGGCGAAGACCGAAGTCATAATGTACTCGAGGAAAAATAAAATAAGAACACCAGACGTCAACATCGAAATGGGAGGACACGTCCTAGAATGGAAAGATGAGGTCGTCTACCTGGGCCTCACAATGGACTCACGTCTCAACTGGAAATCTCACGTAGCCAAGATGCACGTGAAAGCCAGAAAGGCAGTCGGCGCGATGAAGCCAATCTTCAACAGAAGAAGTCCGCTACTTCCCAGAACCAAACTCCTGATCTACTATTCGCTCATTCGACCGGTACTGACTCATGCTATCCCCGTGTGGGGCAGCATCTCCCACTCTGACCACACAAAACTACAGACTTTACAAAATCTCTGCATTAAAATCACGTACAACACAAGACTCAGAACAAACTTGAAAAGACTACATGCAAGAGAAGAAATACCGACCTTATTTGAATACACACACAGACTGACCGACCGATTTTACAAGTCACTTCAATATAGTAAAAATAAACTCATCAGAGAAATCGGTCAATACAATGCACCTAGCGATCTCCCTTTCAGGTACAAACACAGACTACCCAAACATATTCTGATGGACCTTAATCACATTTGGCACAATCCTGAATCAGACGCGGATGACTGAGCGATCGGTAGGTATTCCCAATCACCAGACCCCTCCCCACAACTTATGTCTATATATCTATGTATATATTTATATAATAATATTTATTTTATCTATATGTATGTAAGTTTATCCTAAAAATTCCCATAAAGTATATATCACATAAAAACAGACACCCACACCCATCACCACAAAATGCAGGATTTCATCTACTGAAATCACTGAAGGCCGCACAGTTTCATGTTGACTGTCGGCCGACTCCTCCCGGATAAGGTTTTTCATGGTTTCCTTATTCCCAAAGGCAAATGCGGAAGAGCTCCAAATAAAAGGACATGACCGACTCCTTCCCACTCCCAACATAACACAAACACACACGTATGTATATATTTCCCTTGCTTGATGCCGGTTGCTTTGTTGAGCTATGCAAAACATGCAATTTTAGTAGGGTTTTTACATAACAATTTTTCCCTACCGACAAAATACATGACCTCTAAGTCTATAATAGCCAGGTACTATTTTTAAATACCCACATGAGGTAAAAATTGCAAGGCGCATATGACGCCGTTCTATTTGTATAAAGAACATTAACTTTAAATTCAGTAAATTTAAATGATTCATCTCCTCAAGATACATAAGAATCTAGTAAATGAAAAAAAAAAAAAAAACCGTCTTCCGGCAATCTTTCCCTGCATTATGAGATGCAAGATCTCGTACTTCTCTGGATGTCTCATCACATGTCCTAAATATAGAAGTTTTTGAATTTTTACTGTTTTAATAACTTCTTTTTATTTAGGTACACATCCAAACCATAACATCTTCATTCATAACTCTGTCCATCCAGCTTATTTTGTGTATTCTTCTGTAGATCCACATCTCGAATGCTTCAAGTCGCCTTATCAGTTCTTCAGTAAGCATCCATGCTTCCACTCCATATCTATACCGTCTGCATATTGTATATATGTAAGTATGCCGGGGGGTGCAACCATCTGGGGATCAACTGTCATGGAACCGGTGTACTTAAAAATATAAAAATTAATTCATTTCATTTATAAGAGTTGACAAGGTAACTAAACCAGATTTTCAAGGATTTAATATAACGGGCGTTGCCCCGTCGAATAACTTCCTGAAGTTAATATAACTTGGCTAGCTACCTGTTAATCTAGATTACTGAGTTAGTCACTATTGCAGTTTCCATTCGTTTCTTTGAGTTGTCGCTATAGGGCGTGTTCTAATTCCTTGCAGGGACATACGCGGTACGCAATGCTGGTACAATAGTGCGTATTTTTGTTTATTTGTTTATCATTATTGACTAATTAATTTAAAATGTGTAAAGGACAACATTTTGTAATTCTTAATTCTCTGTGACTACATCAGAGTAATCGATTGTTTGCTTTTTTATATGAATACCTCACACGTGTAACTGCTCCCTGTGTAGCCAGTGAGACTATGAAGGTAGAGGGTGAGTGGTTGAAGGTGGGGAGGGGAATGAGATGGAGAAAATGGGAGTTACCTGGCTATTCAGATCTGTTCATCAAACACTTCTAAAGCCATTACAAGCAACGTGGTACTGAGAGTATATTCCAAACTGTAACGTGCCTGAGGAAAACAATTTTTTCCGGGACCTAGGTCATCTTTGGAGATGCTGTGTGGAGGGTCTTTTTGTGGAAAGGAAGGAGAGGAAGTTCTGGGAGGGAAAAAGGTATGAATCAACTAAAGCTATCCCCTTACTGCGGTGCAAGGCGATGAGTTCAAAGAGTCCTGTTGGAGAGGTCAAAAGGACTCCCTCAACCAGTCTCTCCCGATCCGGCCCGCCACGCAATAGGTGGGCAGAAACCTCCGCTCCCAAGACCTAGGATATCCTCACCCCATGAACACGGGCACCCCTGCCAAGTCACCAAATGTAGCTAACCACTTGGGATTACCTATGGCAGACATGTTGGCAATTCAATAAATGGTTACCGGGACGGCGGTACCCATACTCGCCTCACAAATTGAAAAACTACAATAATTACTACCTCCTAACCCTAATTCAGCGCTTTTACCAACATGCCACGTAGAAAATCCTGATTTAGAGTTGTTACAATATTGAATTGTTAGTAAGATTTCGAGTACCTACTTTTAAATGCAACCTAAACCTGCTGCAACCAATGTATATGTACTGTGAATGTTGATTACCTTCGAAGTATCGGGTGCGTCAGCAAAGCATTAAAATGCAGTTTTGAAAATAAAAGATTATTTTTTTATGATAATATTTTATTACAAAGGTCATGATGTAATGTATATTCTTATTCCGATGATTATCCTGTGGTTATTCAAGTTTTTTCGTGTTTGATATTTGGTAATTTCATAAGTGTATTTTTATAATTCATATAAATTACCGATAAATAGTAGTTTTCCAAGTGTAATTAAAGTCATGACTTAGTCGTTACGTCTAGATGACAGAGGCGGAAAATTAAGATAAAACCAGTTGGACATATTGGAAATATAAAAAAATTGAAAAAGCGTAAATACGAATTTAAATATTATATCTAACTAGCAGACCCGGCCACACGTTGCTGTGGCTAAAGAAACACAAAGCCATTACCCAACCTTTATAATCAACGCCATCTGTTAAATCAAATCCACAAATCCACACCGCCCGCTTGCCAGCCCACTGCCCGCTGCCCACTTGCCAGCCCGCTCCCTTTATTTATATATTTCAACCAATTGGGTACTGGTGACGCTATAGCTAATGTAACTAATACAATTATTAGAAAACTGGATGAAGGCAAAAAATGCTTAGCTGTTTTCATTGATCTTCAAAAAGCTTTCGATACAATTGATCATGAAATACTGTACTTAAAACTAAAAAAAAATGGAATAACCGAATTAACTCTAAACCTACTTAGAAGTTATTTAACTGGAAGAGAACAAATTGTACAAATTGGTAAAAGAAAGAGCAAATCTCTTCCAATTAAATTCGGGGTCCCCCAGGGAAGCGTGTTAGGACCTATACTATTTCTGATATATATAAATGACCTTATGAATCTTCTCATTAATGGAAACATAATGAGCTTTGCAGATGACACTGTTATTATATTCCACGAACAAGATTGGACAAGAACCTACAAGGAGGCGGAACATGGCCTGGCTGTACTTCAAAACTGGCTAAAAGTAAACTCCCTTACATTAAATGTTAGTAAAACTAAATATTTAACTTTCTCCAAAAACAAAAGAGGACAACCAATGAATGTGCATACCCTCAAATTACATGAATGTCAAAATACTTTTCCACAATGTTCCTGCCCGTCTATAACCCAAACCAAAAGTATTAAATATCTTGGGATTGAAATTGATGAAAATCTACAGTGGAATTCACACATTGATCTTACCTCAAAAAAGCTAACAAAACTCATCTACTTCTTCAAAAAATTAAGAAACATCTTGTCGATGAGGGATCTAAAGAGAGTATATTATGCTTTATGCCACTCTCGATTGGAATATGGAGTAATAGGATGGGGCTCAGCAGCATCTAATCACTTAAAACAACTTAAGATAACTCAGAATTGCATTATAAAGACCATTCTAAAGCTCCCCATAAGGACGTCAACGGCAGAAATTTTTAAACAGTTTGATGTTCCAAGCATACAGAAAATCTATGCCAAAAACATTCTAGTACATCACCACAAAAATGATTCAGAGGCAGACACCTCCCACGCTCATAAAACCAGAGCCAAACAAACAGACATACTTAATATACCAAAGTGTAACTCTTCATTTGGTCAAAGAAGTTCTGCATTTTTAGCAGTAAAGTTATATAACAAACTCCCACTTAGTATCAAACAAATAAAAATAAAAAATAGCTACATTAAGGACATTAAATGTTGGCTGAAGAATCTATCGGAAAATGAACTTACTAGTATACTTAAAACATCATAGAAGTTTCTGGAAAACCTTATCCAATCAATGAAGTTAAACCATAGAAGTCTCTGAAAAACTTATCCAAAGCATAGTCCCCCTCAGCACAGGATCTCCTAGTGAGGAGGACTACGAATATATTTTATATATACATCTAACTAACATGTTTCATATAAAAATGTAAAAAATATTATATAGTTACTAAATAAATAAAAAATAAAAATTTACACAAAACCTTATAATTAAATTATATACCTAAAAACTTTCCTCATGAATTACTCTGTCTATTGGTAAAAATCGCATGAAAATCCGTTGCGACTTCATTTTATACCATTGTAAAGATAAGAAAACAGATACGTTTTTAGATTTTCACGGCCAAAAGTATTTTCGTTATTTGTTTTTGGGGTGTTATGCCGTGTTGCGCTACCTCCTTCCTTAGCCAACGTTTCGGACAGCGTTACAGTGTCCATCATCAGGGCATCAGTGACACATCTGCCCTGATGACGGACACTATAACGCTGTTCGAAACTTTGGCTAAAGAAGGAGGTAGGGCAACACGGCATAACATCCCAAAAACAAATAATGAAAATATTTTTAAATGATGCATTATTAAACTTGTTCCCTTTGAAAATTATGCCCTATTACCTCCCATAACCCTTCCCACTCCCACTTACAGTTAAGTTCATTGTTTTAATTGGTTTTAAGTAAACCCTGAGGAAGTGAGCATTGCTTACGTAATATGTCGGTTTATTATAAACATGGTTAAAGCTTACGATGAAAGTAGACTGAATGCTGAAGAAATAAGATCCCTAAGGCGTATGTGTGGTAAAACCATGTATGATCATGTGAGAAACGTGGAGATCCGCAAAGAATGCAAGGCTGATGTAAGCGTAACGAGTAAGATCAAGAAAGGAACGATGGTTTGGGCATGTAGAGCAAATTAACGAGGAAAGGGATGTATGGAGAATATACGACGCAAATGTGAATGGTAGAAGAAGTCGGGGACGCCCGAGAAAGACATGGCACGACCAAGTGAATCAGATACTTGAGACAGAATAATAGAAGTGCATGTATGAGACGATGTATGAATGTGAGACGAGGCAAGGAGTGTGTGCCAAGACCGAGTTGTTTGGCGGTTCAATGAAGGGTTAATATAAAGGTAATAATATATTTAAATATAGAAAATGGAGTGACTTTGTTCAATATTTTACGAATCATTGTGCAGTGTTTTTGCCACACCCTGCAGGTGCAAGGTATTCATTATTATTTCAACACTGCTGCAATACGAGACTTGAATAAGCAACAATTGTATATAGGTTTGTGCAAGCCCTGTTCATAGTTTTACGTGTATCAAGTTCTCACAGTAACACTTCGATTAAATGAGTAGATTCTGAAAAACCCTTTTCACTTACGAGGCAGGCTATGCACAACTAAAAATACTGTATAACTATACTACTCCTGTGTAACCTTTCTTACGTTACTTTCTGTTTGTTAATTTTTCTGTACTGATTGATGTAATCTTTTTGTAAACTACATTGAGAATGTAATTTTTTGAGTTATATTGTTGTTATTTCATTGAATAAAGATTATTATTTTTATCTTTATTCATTATAAAATGAATTTAAATACAGTAATATGCGTTCATAATAGATTCTGTCTCCCTTAGTTTAAAGTTTTACTCAAAAAGAAGAAGATGGAGATATATGTATATACGAATGTTAGAGAGGGCGCGCTAATATTAAAAACGATAATATTTAAGTGAAAATTGTGAAAATGTTTAATAAAACACGACTCATAAAAATCTCGTCGGGGTTGTCTAAAATAGCATTTAACTAAAGACCGTGAGTTTTCTCATTCATATAACTTGTAAAATAACTGAAAAAAACGTGTCCATAATAATTTTCGGAGCATATTTTGCAATTTTTTTTTCTATCGAGGGAATTTCATATAATTGCCGTTTCGACGGGGTAATGGAAGCCGGGCCTTAAGTCGGCAGCTTGTAAGACATAATTTATAAATTCAATTTGGGACGTGGGTATGGGTACCGCCGGCCCGGAAACCATTTATTGGATAACCAACACCTCTGTCATAGGTCAGCTCAAGTGATTCGCTAAGCTGGTGACTTACCAGGGGTGTCCGTGTTTATTGGGTGAGGTTTGTCTAGGTCTTGGCTGTGGATGTTTTTGCCACCTACTGCGTGGCGGGCCGGATCGAGAGAGACTGGTTGAGGGAGGCCTTTTGACCTCTCCAGCCGGAATCTCTCGACCCATATCAGCAGCTGAAATGGATTCATCCGTCCGTCACTCCTGGACACAATGACCCCCAGATTCCTACTCACACCTCATAAATTATCCTTGCCAGAACTTCCTCTTCTTCCTTTCCCTAAAAAGATACTCCACATAGCATCCCCAAAGATGACAAAGGCCCCTATGGATATGTTTTTCCTCAGGTCCTCCTTTATAGAGCTAAAAATCTTCGGTCTTTTTCGTTTTCATACACGACGTGTGAGAAGGAAATTTTTCGTCGATAACCTATGTACAACCTCCCTCTGGGACTACTTTATAAATTATTTTATAAATTATTGTGTACTATTTTTTTATTTTTTTATTTTAACACGTTTTTAATAACTAAACCTACGATTTATCAGCAGCTACTAAAAAAGTAACTAGGTTTCCAGAAACTTTGATAATCGAGGTATTACTGTACCAACATTACTTTTAATTGACACTAATGACTTTAATGATGGTAAAGTTTGAATTTACAACTCAAGTCTGAAGTCTAGTTTTTACCCTAAATAAAGCCTTCAATTATAAATGAAATTTTGTAATAAACCTTAATTTAAATTTCTGTATCACAGTGTAGACAGCGAGCTTCATAATTTACTGAATATAATAAATGGCTCACGAATTAAAAAAAAGATTCAGGTCTGTGAATAAAAACCGACGGTATTTTTAATTTGGAAGGCGGGTTTAGGTTCTGCCGCTCCTTGAACTATTTTTTGTTCATTACGTTTGATGACTTGGGATACCCGGGTTCAGGGAGTGAGGTTTACATAGGTCTTGGTGGCGGATGCGTCTGCCCACCCATTATGTGGCGGGCCGACTCGGGAGAGACTGGTTGAGTGAGACCATTTGACTCTCCAGCAGGACTCTCTCGACCCGTCGCTTCGCCTTGCATTGCAGTGGGAGGGATGGATTTATACGTCAGCCATTCCTTGACAAGCTAACCCTCTAGATACCCACCTCTCACACCTTCTCTGAACTTCCTCTCCTTCCTTTCCTTAAGATGAATATATACGTGAAATCCTATTTAGACACTATTTTGATTAATCTTTACGACGAATCGGCTTACAGTATGAACATCAAAAAATATGCTACGGATAAATCGAAACTTTTACCAGCTTTTCTATGTATTAGAATTACAATAAAATTATTATTTACGTAACAAAAAAAATAAGCGTAAACCACCAAAAAAATTGTTTTTTCATGACTTAACTATGAAGTAATACAAGAAACAATTTTTTTTAAATACCCCCTTATGGCTAAGACTATTTTTGAGGTTTTCCATATTCTCACTTTTTTTCGTTCTTGTAAAATTATGCACAAAATAAATAAAAACCACTTTTTCGCTTACTAGCCTCGTGCAAAAAGACGCTCGATTTTAATATTTTGCAGGCATGAGATTCGAAATACTTCTAGCGTTTATATTCCTCTTAAATATACTTTCCAAACAGCATCCCCAAAGATGCAAAGGCGGAGCTAATGCGAAAACGCGTTTTTGATGTTTGGAATATCACAAAGCTTACAGAGAGATACCAATCCTTAAATACCTTTAGGATCACCGTTATTTATTTTTGGTTTATTATGCCGTTCTACCTCCTTCTTTAGCCAATGTTTCGGACACTGTAATGCTGTAAAAAATGTTAGCTAAAGAAGGGGGTAGCGCAACACGACATAATAACCCAAAAATAAATACACGATAATACTTTTGAGTGTAAAAATCTCAAATCATAACCTATATTATAGGAATTCGAAAATTGTGTTTTGTCTCAATATAAAACAAACATTTTCCATTGTAAATATGTATGTTTATTTTTAATGTTTTATTTATGAAATTACGAAGTACGTGTCTAACATATTTTTTATGGACCAGAGTCATTAATATTAATTTATGATAAATTTTAGTACAGACATTATATCAATTAGCCAAACGTTAGTGGAATTTAGACAGCATTTGATTCCCCTGATAGTACTGCGCTTGCTCTGTTGTCCGCGACTTCTTCTACCATCAGATGATTTTATAATTACCGTGACGATTCACGGTTATGGCGCCGTTACGGCAAAAAGGTAATAAACGTACGTTCCTTAACACAATAACGCTACAGCTCTTTCAAAAGATGAAATACACAATGTATGCAGGTCTGTTTCCTACAAAGGAAAAAAGTCATTATTTTCTTGGATCTCTCTCACACACCTCACCCTACAATACTACTTGCTGTGAAGATTATTTTGAAAGTATGGAAAGTACCATACATTAAAGTGTGAGTGAATTCCAAAAATTCAACAACGTCAAATGTCAATGCGGTGATGGTTTTGCTTTTGTTCACACATATATTTTTTTTACATTAGCTCCACACAGGGGGCCCTGAGGAAAATAAATCCCCTCAGGGCCTATGTCATCTTTGAGGATGCTGTGTGGAGGGTATTTTTAAGGAAAGGAAGGAGAGGAAGTTCTGGGAAGGAAAAAGGTATGAAGGATATCCCTCCCACTGGGGTGCAAGGCAATGTTTCGAGAGGTCAAAAGATCTCCCTCAACCAGTCTCCCCCGATCCGGCCTTCCGCGCAGTTGGTGGGCAAACGCATCCTCCGCGCCGCCAAGATCCGGACAAACCTCACCCTTGAACCCAGGCACCCCTGCTAAGTCACCAAACGTAGCGAACCACTTGGGGTGACCTATGGTGTTGGTTATCCAATAAATGGTTTCCGGGGCGGCGGTACCCATACCCGACTCGCAAATATAATGCTGCAGCTCTTTCTTATACACTAAATAACAACGGTGTGTAATAACAAAATGAGACAAACGGTGAACGTATGTCTGCACCCCCCGAAAGAAAACATACACTCATTTTATCATTCATCTCCCTCTCACGTGTAAAGAAAATGAAAGGCAATTCCTATCAGAGCTTTTTTGAATAACAAATTAACACTCCGATCGTCCAGTTGATTAGTCAGACATCTACAAAACATCTAAATTTGAGTTGAGTAGGCAGTTATATGTAAAAGTGTACCCTCTATGGTACAAAATTCAGATTAACTCATAAACACTACAAAATCAATTATAGTGCACAAAAGCTTAAAGTGAATTAATCATAATGTTAAAGCGTTTTCTGGGATACTAGTATGATATTTAAAAATGTCAAGCCAATGTACCGCACCGTTATGCCTCCCGGTATTATTTTATAGCATATTTAATATGCTATAAAATAACACCGGGAGGAAAATAATATTTGTTTTATTGAGAGCATTCGAATATTGCTTTCCTCGTTATCTCAAAACTTTGCATTTGGAGAATTTTCGTTCGAGATATTGTCTATTAATATTGTCTTCAATAATACATATTATAATATGATGAATCAATAATAGAATTTGTAATTTTGTGTATTTTTTTACAATAGCCCCACACACGTGTATCAGATGTCATCTAATATATTATTACATCAATACCCGATATTCTGACTAAAATATGATTCTAGTCAACTTATCCAACTTATCCACTTATCCAACAGAAACGCTTTTCGCCAATTTCACGGTGCCTCGAGTAGAGAATATCTTCAAGAAAAATGCAATTATCCAAATTTACAAAGATAATATCATCAAAAAATTTGAAACCCATCAATCAAAAAGATATGAAGACAACTTCAAAATACCAAAATTTAATACCAAACTAATGCAAAACAATTATAACTATTTAGGAATAAAGTTTTTCAACAACCTTCCGATTGAAATAAAAAAAAAACTAAAGACATCAATAAACTGAAACTCAAACTGAAGCTACACTTCATCGGGAATAATTAACTTAATAATTACCTGTTTTTCTCTTTTTTCTATGTATTATCAATCTATATTCATCTCTATTTTATTTAGATTTTTCGAATTTCACTTAAGTGCATAATATTTTAGTATGTAACCGTATCCCATGTATGTACACCTACACTTATAGATAATCCAGAAGTTTCAATTGTTACCATTATATACTTACCTATTGCATAATGTTATTCTATTTCTGTTATAATTAGTGTAACTCGCTCATCAAGCACAAGAACTAGTTTCTTCTTTGGTGAGATTGCAATTTTAAATAATTTGTGTACCGATATGTAATTTATATAAAACCACTGTACTATATATCTATATCCCGGATAATTTCACACGAGGCCGCCAACACAGATTTTTAATTCTTCCCAGGTACAGAACTTACCAATGGTGATGCCCCTGGGAAGACTCACTACGTTAATTAACTGCCTCGCGGAAAATGTGGCTATTTTCCATATCTCCTACAACGACTCTAAACGTGAAATATCACTTTTAAGGGCCTTTAACTAGCCAGCGGCCGAGAATCCACATTTCATCGAAAGATGTTCTTACGATCGTACAGAGCGGTTCCAATGAGAAAGATGAATTATTCTCCCTACCAGCTTTCTAAAATTATAACTCAATATCGATTTTATTTCATTCTAAATTTGCTTTAATTTATAACTACATTCAAAAATGCTGAAAGGCGCGATGATAAAACTATTAAAATTATCTAGTAACTTTTTGTTATTTTTTTGTTGATCATAAGTATTTATACTTTTTCAATAATGTCTAAGCAAAATATGGATGTAAAAAAATCTTAAATATTTGTAAGTCCGTAAATAAATAGACAAACTGAAGTATTTTCGTCACAAAACACGGCGCGGATCTTTTTTTTAATGATTTTATTTAAACTAAAATTAAAATTCTGGAAAAGTAGCTCTCCCAGATAAAGTATTGATTTATTTTACTGCATGATTGGTTTAAAATGTATGTTGTATAATACAAAATTTTGTTAGAAAATTTAACAAATCTGCCAACCACCTACAGTAAAACCTTATTGTACTAAATATAAAGATTTTATATCAAAATTTAAAACATAGCTTTACTAGATAAAAGGACAGTCGTATTTCGAAATAAATTTATAACTTTTTGTGGAAAAGAGTCAATACGTCTAAAATTTCATTTAAAAATGACATATTTCCGTGTGTGTATAATATCTAATTTTTACCCAAATGGAAATGTATTTATTATGTTAACATATGTTATTGTAATTTTCTATATCGCTCGTATTCCGTACTTGATGACTCTCTACAATTCTCGGATTTTTTAGTCCTATATAAGTTCACAGACTTGAAATACTTCAATATTTGATTTGTCCTATCCCCTTATAGATTATCCTCAAAATTACAAGTATCTTTCTTAACTTTTTCGGAAAAAAAAAAACACTCTTTTTGGGGTAATTGCCTATTTCAAAAACAAAGAAGCTTTAGGTCTTCGTCACACCATCAGCTGTTCGCTCTACAACACAAACAATATTATTATACAACATAAACCTACAACGTAGTTTAACATCATCAAGTCACGGGGCAGCTGTATTCGACAAAGGCGCCGATTCGCCCGGTCAAACGACAAAGGCTGGAGTCGAACAAGCAGTTTGACGTATCTAGAATCTCGACTACTTTTACTTTTGTCTGCAAGGCCAGGCGACCGAGTCGTCAAGGTAAGTTGGCAATTGGCAGGAGAATTTATTGGTCAGCGCTGATTTCTGTTATTCTGTATGGCGGACACATACACAGCTGCTGATAGACTGATAATTCGGCTCTGTGGACCGAAATATAATTAATAAAACTCACGTTAAATGGATAATTGCATCATTGATTCTAAATCAGGTACTGCTGTGAAAATTTCCGTATTTTCGGGTAAGATTGCGTAAGATTGTCGTGTATTGCCTAAAATCAAGCCTATGAAACTTCAAAATTTCCTAGTTACAAACCTCGTTTCGATTATGGTTTCTTTGTATAATGTGAAAGATTAAATTCTTTACAAAATATTATTGAATTATATATTATTTCATCTTTGGGGAAGCTAAGTTGAGGATCTTTTTAGGAAAAGAAGTTCTGGGAAGAAAAAGAGTCAGCTATTAACTATAAACTAGCAGTTAAAAACCCGCTCCGCAGGTTTTTGCTGCTTCGCCCAGTTTGAGTGTTGGTGACCATTTTATAAATCCGATAGGAACAGGTTCCAAAAATATATTTTTTTATTTTTTATTATTAAGTTAAAAGAAATAAATTTCGCTTTCTTAACTTAAGTACAGAGTATATATAGTACAGGTGTAGTAGTAATATTTTTAATTTTGTTCCAACATCTTAAGTTTAAATAGTTTTTTTTTAAAGGTTTTTATATTCTTTTCTGCTTTAAGGTTATCAGGGGTCCTAGCATGGTCGATCGATATAGGTTTTATCGAAAATGTCGGTAACTTGCCATCGCTCCCGAGCACGACTGCAGGCCGCTAACGAACAAACAATAGTTCGCAATGACTAGGGGTTCCTAATATATTTGACGTAAACTGTTGTTTATTCGTTAGAGGCCTGCAGTCGTGCTCGGGAGCGATGGCAAGTTACCGACATTTTCGATAAAACCTATATCGATCGACCATGCTAGGGGGCCTGGAAGGAGGTTATATGCGTGAACTCCCTCGTGGCCAATACTTTTATAGCCAGTTCCTCGGATCCATTGTGATCCAGTGACAGCTAGTCACCGATACAAAGTAACCGTGACAAAGTAACCGAGACACGCAATAACGCCATGTGTAATATATATTGCATGTAGCCGCCTATAAATCCTAGTACTTATACATAGGGAATAAACGTTTATATGCCGGAAGACGGATGTAGCGACATCTTTTGGCAGGTTCTTGAATTAAAAGCCGAATTACAACCGTAGCTTTGCTTGAAATTTCACGAACACAGATGTTATTTGTGGCGCGGCGCATAAGGCGTGGCGTCGGACATGCGATAGAAGTCGGGTTCTGGAATTCAACCACGCAGATGCAAGCGTATTAATACTGTTTGATGATATAAACGCAGCGAGGACAACTTGCATAATGACAGTAGCAAAGTTCATAATATTTGAATTGCTGCAATAATTGTTTTAATAGTTTAATCAAAGTTTGTACATTTCATAGAAATGGCACTTAATGGACCCGACAAACAGAATTTTGTAACACCGCCACCGGATCGAAATGTGTTTGATTGCCTTGATGTGTCAACTATACAGCGATTGGTACAAGATAGAAGTTGAAGGACGGGTGGGTATCTATATTGTTATACAGATACTGGTGAAAGATTATCAATTAGAATTGAAATGTAACTTGAAATGGCTTTAGCCGTGTTTGGTGACCAGATCTAAATAGTCAGGGAATTCTTAATCGATTGACCTAACCTAACCTAACCTAACGAAACCGAATGTAACCTGACCTAACCCAACCCCACAGCGTTCTTTTTTACCTGTTTAGGAGGCGGGTATGGGTGTCGCCGCCCCGGGATTAGCAGGGGTGCCCGGGTTCATGGGGTGAGGTTTGTATGGGTTTTGGTAATCAATGATTTTACCCACCTACTGCATGCCAAGCTGGATCGGAGAAGGTCGTTGAGGAAGATCTCTAGACCTCTCGAGCTGGACTCTCTCGACCCATCGCCATGCACCGCAGAGGGAGGGATCGATACATACGTCCATCACTTCTAGACACCTTGACCACCAGATTCCTACCCACCCCTCATACCCTTTTCCCTCGCACCTCTCCTTCCTTCCCCTAAAAAAACTCTCCACAACAGCATTCTCAAAGATGACATAGGCCCTAAGGGATTTTTATTCCTCAGGGTCTCCTGTGTGGAGCTAACATAAAAAAATAATCAGAAAATACCTACAATATTATGTTACCTAAAGAAGGGCTATTCCACATTCTGTAACATCTGGCGTCATGAAATTTGCAAAGCATTTTCTATCAGAAATCTGTCAACGCAATTGAAAAATCCATTTAAGGCCGCTACCCAAATTTCTACCTATTTCTTACATATCTCCCTTAAACATTTGAAGCTGTTAAGCTCTAAAAAATACATGTTATTTTTGAAGATAATATCTATATGTTCCCCGCGTCGAAACGCAAATTATATGAAATTCCCTCGATACAAAAAAACCGCCAAGTACGCTCCGAAAATTATTATAAACAAATTTGTTTCAGTTATTTTACAAGTTATATGTGTATGCAAAAATTCCCAGTGTTTCTTTAAATGCTGTTTTAGACAGCCCCAAGAGATTTTTGCTCTATTTTAAACGAGTCGTGTTTTATTAAACATTTTCACAATTTTCGCTTCAATTTTATCGGTTATTAGCGCGCCCCCCTTCCAACATTCGTAATTACATATCTCTTCGTCTTCTTCTTTTTGAGCGGGGATATGGCGCCTTAAATGTAAAAAACGATAATATATAATTTTATTCTTCTAAATTTATCCATAGTTTAATAAAAAAAAAACAGATTACGAAAAAATAATTTGAAACTGGCGAAGCTGGGTAACAAATTTAGTTCGTAATATTTACCATGCACATGTTAAACATTTACATTTAAAAAAACTTAAATCAAATAACTTAATAATTATTAACGTAAACAACATTTCAAAATAAATTCGTTAGACACATAAAGATTCAGCCATGACCTTGCGATCAATAAACAATGACCTAATAATACCTGTTTACTTGGAAATAACACGTAAATTATCTGCGCAAAAACTACTAATTTATATTACCAAAGCCTTTGAACAAAACAAATGTTATATTGGTTCATCGATTTAAAATTGCTTCATATATGTACACTCTTACTAAACACAATTATTTATTCATTGCATTATTAAACGCCCTGATGAGCTTTTATAATATTACATATTTTACGTGTTACAGCATGATATAGAGACAGCAATAGTTTATAAATAACTAGCAGACCCGGCAACACGTTGCTGTGGCTAACGAAACACAACGCCATTACCCAACCTTTATAAAATCCACACCACCCGCTTGCCAGCTGCCCGCTTCGCGCTGCCTGAATGGAATATTTGAATTTCTCGGCTTTTCTCTACTATAATAAGCATGTATTATACATATAAATCTTCCTCTTGAATCACTCTATTTATTGGTGAAAACCGCATGAAAATCCGTTGCGTATTTTAAAATATCTATGCGCACATACATTTTGAGCGACTTCATTTTATACTATGTTATGATATTGGTGAAAACCGCATGAAAATCCGTTGCGTAGTTTAAAAGATCTATGCGCACATTCATTTTTTTTTATTTTTAAATAAATAAATCCATTATTTGGGCTCGTGACGTCACTACATGAAAATGTCCCATCTCCGAAAATGTTCCTATTAATTTTATAAAATTCCACACTGATTTATTTTTTTTATATGGCATCACTTTGATTTCAGGCGAATTTTTGAATTTGACATTTTACGTTCACTAGATTTATTGTTTGTTCTCTGCGAACGTATCATTTGGTTTGATTTTTTGACAGATGTAATGAAGAGAACCCCATACATTTGACGTTGTCCTTACGTGTTTTAGAGGTATAATGATAATGGTGCGGATTTTAACAAAATCAAATTTTATAATATTCTTATTATTATTATAATTTATAAGTACAAGTATATTACACTTGATTTAGTAATATAGACGTTGAACATTATAATGATTTATGATCAAAAAGATGGATCGAGGAAAAAAATATTTACGAGATTTAATATTTTTAGTATGCCTCGTTATTCCCCTGTATCATTCGTGTGGAAAACGTTTTTTTTTTTTTTAAATGATTTTCGGCTATGTAATTATCGTTTTTTCGCACCTATAAAATTATGTCCCGTCTTTCCGGTTTATAAAATATGGTCTGATTATTCGGACTGAAATTTTCAAAAAATCGCCAGGGTTTCAAAAATACGATTAAAAAAAAAAATACGGAATGTCTTAGAATGTTTGCCTAAACCGGAAAAAATATTTAAAAAATGTGATGCAAGTGGCCTATTGTTGGTTAGAATAGTTTTTCTTCGTCTAATCCACACACATTATATTAGCTTGTTTTCTAACCTAACTTGATTCTGACATCTGCTAATGATAGGCTAACCCTTTTTATACCAATATGATGGCAATTGAGGACAAATGCTTTGGCATTCCACCAGTTTAATTTGGCTCTCAAACACATAACAGCTGATTTATTATACCGTAGGTTAGGCAGAAAGTTACGAGTACATTCGGTATGTTATTCAGTTCTTAGGTATTACATAAATAACCGGATAAGTAACTTATAAACCTAGGTACTTTATGTTGTGACTTAATTACCTGCAAGTTGTAAGAATTCAAAATATGGCAATAATAATAATAAACGTTTGGTTTTGAAATTAGAATATGTTTAATTCCTACCGGGATTTTATTTATCCGGTTCCTACCTCTCCCCAACTATCACTTTGCTGGAAAAGTATTTGAAATTTGGAACAATGGCAAGAAAAACAGTGAAAATTCGAGTGCATTTTTTTTAAACGAGAAGTTTTGTAACTACATTAAAAGTAGTTGGTGTTTTTCGTGCACAAAATCTCGTTTTTAATTGCATAATATAGTTTTGTACTCATTTTACGTGGTAAGTGATTGGTAATCCCTTTTCCTCGCATACCTTGTTTTTCCTACACATGTTATCACCCAATTCTAGCAAACACATTTCGTCCCGTTTCAATTGGGTAGAAATCTGGTGGTCAGTGTGTCCAGGAGTGACGGACGTATGAATCCACCCCTCCCACTGCGGTGCAAGGTGATATTACGAGAGAGTATGGCTGGAGAAGTCAAAGTGACTCCCTCAAGCATTCTCTCCAGATCTGGCCCGCCATGCAGCGCTGGTCAGACGCATCCACCAAACATCAGCAATTCGGACAAACCTCACCCCATGAACCCGGGCATTCCTGTTAAGTCACCAAACGTAGCGAACTACTTGTGGTGACCTATGGCAGAGGTGTTGATTAGTGGCGCTCCCCAAATATTTGATGAATTGTTGAAATTAAATGGCATTTTCGGCAAAGACCGTTTGATGATAATGTTGCATTTGAAATTCTGTGAAACAAGCCGTCCTAATTATTACTGGGCGAAAACCTTAAACAAAGGTCGAAATGTTATTAACTAATAAGATTAACAGATTCACGAACCTGTTTATTATTATTTACTGAACTTGACATTACATTTTGCCATCCATTGTTTAAAAAATAATGAAGCCATTCGACTCAAGGCCATTGTTTAAAATGTAATATCACTATTGTTAGGCCTAGACCTAGAGTCATAAAAATAAAACTACACAAATAATATCACTGAAGAGATTACCCGATAGAAGTGTCACACCTCAGAGTCTAATTTGAATAAACTACGCATAGCCCTGGGTGCCCCCAAATGGATAAGGGTGGCCCAACTCCACAAAGATTCTGAAATCCCCTTCTTAAAAAACACATCTTAAGTCTCGCGGTTTATGTAGGAATTCCCATCCACGAAAACGTGTCCATAAACTGCCTCGCCCGGTACGACAAAAACGTACTTACCACACATAAAAATCCTAAACAATTCCTCCGTAAAGATTAACCTCTGCTATGTGGTTCGCTAGTAACTTAGCAGGGGTGCCCGGGTTCATGCGGGTGAGGTTTGTCTAGATCTTGGCGGCCGATGCGTCTGCTCACTTGCTGCGTGGTGGACAGGCTCGAGAGACACTGGTTGGGGGAGGTCTTTTATCCTCTCCAGACCAGAATCTCTCGATCGAGGGATGGATTCATACATCCGTCACTCCTGGACACACTGACCCCCAGTTTCTTACCCACCCCTCGTACTTATTTCCTTCCCAGAACTTCCTATCTTTCCTTTCCTTAAAATAACCCTCCACACAGCATCTCCTAAGGTGACATAGTCCCTGAGGGAAATTATTTTCCTGAGAGCTTCTTTTTTTTTTACAGTAAATACCGCACAAGAATCTCAACTGCTCCCGTCTGGAGCCAGTGAGACTATGGCATCCCCAATTGGGGTATGTTGTGAGGCTGAAGGTAGCGGTGAGGGGAAGGAGGTGGGGAAGAGGAAGATTGGGAAGTACCTGGCTATTCAGATCTGGTCACCAAACACGGCTAAAGCCATTTTCAAGCAACGTTTCAATTCTGAATGGTGGTCTTACACCAGGGCGATACTAATAGTATCTTCCACTCTGGAACATGCCGCAAATATACTATATATTATTTTAAATGAATTAATTGTGTAATAACACAAATTAATCAAATAAAATTTGCGCATGCCGGGTTCGAACCCGCGACCTCCGGATCATGAGTCAAGAGTCTTACCCACTGGACTACGGAGGTCGTGGAGCTAATGTAAAAAAAACCTCCCCATATTGCAGCCATGTCCCTTTGCAAATAATATTTAACAAACAACCAAAAAATACATTTTTTCAACAACTATTAATATAAATTCATGATGAAAGAGAAAGAGGCCTTTTTGGCCCGGAGCTCTGTATGCCAAAAAGTCGTGTCTGTGTAAAGGTGAGCTCAATTTTACCATGCTTGAGCGAAATTAAACGAACTTTTCACGATTATCAAGGTCATCGATCCATCTTAGGGGCCTTATGAAGTTGATCGAGAGGTTTCTAGATCAGGCTCTCAAACCCCTAAATTAAAAATGCCTATCTGCGAGTATCGTTCTTGTATTGCAGATATATGCGTTAAAAATACGACAGCAGTCAAGTACAATAAGCGTGTTTACACGTCAGCGCGTGTGTCTCCATAGAAACCGTTATAACTCCGTTATTGTTTTAGTTACATCCCTTAAATAAAAAGTGAAAGGTTGATAGTAAATTATGCTGCACATCTCTATTCAAGTTGTCCATTGAAATACATAAAAAGAACATTCTGTCAGACGCGCAGTCTGACACATAATTTATCCCGCCAAATTATCTACGGGCGCCCGACATTGTTAATTTTTATTAAATATTTTTATATGAAATGATAAAAAGTGAGGTGACAAAAGTGTTTATTACACATTTATACAATAGAATAAGTATTGTTGTTTACATAATCTGTGATTTTAGTACCGTTTTCACATAAAAACATCACGTGAGTCATTTTCACATTTTTTTAATGTTTGCATTCTAAATTTTAATATTTACAAATATTAATATTTATTTGTAATATAATAATTCGTTAGCTTATTTTGTAACCTGTCTAAAACAGTTTTTACTATTCGGCTACGTTCAGAAATTTTTCATCTATAGAGCTTTAATTGTGAAGCGGTAATAACACAAAGTTTTCGTAAAATGTCATTTCGTTAAAGACATTAAAAGTGCATATTGGCGATTTTCTGAGGGGTTTTAATCACGCTTTTCTTATTGAATTAACATTATTTGAATCCTTACACTTCAATCTGTCTCTTACCAAGGGATGAATCACATTTAGGAAGATAAATATTCTTGTACCAAATCCTTATACTATATACACCATAAAATTTTGCTTTTGCTTTCCCAAAACGTTCATTTACCCCTCAGGCCTCGTGCCTATTTCGTCGGAAGGACAAAATATAATAAAATCCAAATAAATGGAATATTTCTGAACGCATACGAAAACTAAAAACAGCGTTTGAAATTTGATAAAATATGCTTTAACGTTTTATTTTTCGAAATGAAAATGAACATATAATTTTTGATACATAAAACTTTGAATGCCAACATAAAAAAAGGTTTTTCTAAATTTTTTTCAAACTAAAATTACTGCTAATGAAAAAAAATAAAAACAGTCACATTTTTAGGCGTTATTAACGTTATATCGTCAACTCACTTTTTGTCGTTTCATGTAAAAATAATTGAGGCCCCTAGAAACAAAGACGGAAGTGTCCACCACACGTCAAAAATGAGTTGAATATGCAGTTTCATAGAGAAAAGTTCATTCTATCTCCATAATATATCTGTTTGTAACATAAATGTCATTAAACCATAGTATTTTGATTTTAAAGTTTTGTTGTTGTAACAAATACGGCAGTGTCCACCTCCTTCCGAAACAAAAGCGGCAGTTTTTCAAATAGCCAAGCAGGATGCTCTATTCATAATGGCCGCCATACTTTAAATCATACAAACTCCTGCAAAAGCGTCAATGAATCGTACACTGGTAACTTATTTTTTGGGTTGTAATAATCATATATTGTTAGTGGACGTTACATATTCCAAGAATGGAAGCCTTCCCCGATATTTTGCCACCAGAATCAGCGAGGAAACGTGTAAAACAACTATACATTATTATTAATAAAAAAATCCCGAATTCTAATTTTTTTCGCAAATTACGGTCGGAAACTTTGGTTTCATAAAGGTACATATTTTAATTATTTGGTGGATAACTTTTAGATTCAAGCGGAATTGCAAAGAAGAAATTGTAGCGGTAGGGGACAGCAGGGGGTAAATTTAGAAAATTCTTTTTTGCGGCATTGCAACGCATTATAAATTTTAGCAGTGCCCTTGGGGTGATTTTTTACAAAAAACGGCGCTACACACATCATCCAAATATTAATATAATCAGTTTTCTTTCTAATCGGATAAATCGCACTTCTAGGAATTTTCTATTCGGTGACAAAAAGCCATTTAAAGTCAGAGAACTTTTGAGTTATGGATTAAAGAGAAATAATCACACGAATAATTTAAATTTATTATCACTTTTTTACTAATTTTACCTTCCTACAGGTAACACTTTTACTTTTGTTTGAACAATGGTTATTTTAAACTAATTGAATAATAAATTTTTTATGTATTTTTTTTATTATAATCTTTATTTATTAAGTTACATAGGTAATTGTGCTGTGCCTGTCTCACTGGGTGTTCCTGTGTTGAGAGCAGGCACTTTAGCATAAATAGTTTAAAATTAAAATAAGGATAACAAAAACAATGTTATTTACATTTAAAGTAAAAGTACAAGGACAAACAGCATCGTACCAATGGAAAAGCATGCATTAGGAGGTTCTAAAAATATTGTTAATATGTGTTATACATTTCATAATTATGTTTATGTACTAAAGTAAAAGGTGGTTTTCAATTTAGGTACTAAATAGCCGGCGTGAAGTTTCGATTCAGGGGTAGGCAGAGAGGGTAGAACGATAAACGACTCTGCCTGAGCACACACACTTTGCTTCACTCACATTCTTTCATTCCTTTTCAAATTGCCAGGCAATGAATGAAAACAAACTTTAAAAAGGTTTAAAAATGTTTTTTCTTACGTTTTTTCAAACTTATTTTGCTGATAAAAAAATTACTTATAAAAATCACTGATACAAATTAAATTATAGGCGTTATGTTATCTCACTTTTTTGTCGTTTTATGTAAAAATAAGTTCTAAAGAATTCACAATTTTTCATAATTTTTTTCAAATTGCGATAGGAAACTTTGGTTTCATTTTAATTACTTTGTGGTTATTTTTTACATTTGAATATATTTCCAATACCGTTTAGATCATATTTCTCACTATGATAGTAAGTGAGACACAACGGTTTCTATGAGACTTATGTGAGTTGAGACAAATATGGTCTCCAGTGATTAAACGGGTTAAAAATTACAGTCATCAAAAATACAGTTACAACAATTTCGTGGTCAAAAAACTTCGTTTTCAAGGGTCAATGACACATCCTAATCAGTCATCCTCTTTCATTCATGAGCTAATGATGAGTTCGTGATGAGATGAGACACGACTCATTGCATCATAAGGCGCCCATTAGCCATTAGTAACTAATCTATGCAATGGATAATTCTGACCCACGCAAATCGAATTTGCGTTTAAAATCGTGGCCTGTCTGCATTACATTTCGTGAGCAGAGTTGCACGTTAAATTATTACGAAAATTTGAAGAATTATTAATCGAAACTGCATTAAAAACGCTATTTGCTAGAGAAATTTCACTTTTTTGACTTGGTGTAGTAAAAATTGCCAGAGTGTTAAAAAATGGGTTCATTTTATATTTATGTGTTCGTATGTATGTTTATTTTCTATAATCCCATAAAGTATGTATAATGTATACACCCCACACCACACAACGCAGGACATCACAATACCAATGTCACTGAAGGCCGTTCAGTTTCATATTGACTGCCGGCCGAATCTTCCCGGATAAGATTTGTCATGGTTTCCTCATTCCCGAAGGCAAATGCGGAAGAACTCCAAACAAAAGGAACAAGACCGCCTCCCTCCCACTCTCAACATAACACAAACAGACACGTATGTATACATGACCGTCGGCTGCTAGTCCTGATGATGAAGATTGATGTTAATAAAAACGTGCAATTTTAGTAGGGTTTTTAGATAACATTTTTTCCCTACCGATGAAACACAAGACTTCTAAGTCTATAATAGCCAAGTAATATTTTAAATACCCTCATGAGGTAAAAATTGCCAGGCGCAAATGACGCCGTTCTATTTGTATAAAGAACAGTAATTTTAAATTCAATAAATTTAAATGGTTCCCATCTTCAAGACATATAAGAATCTAGAAAGTAAAAAAAAAAAATCGTTGGTGACAGTTGTATATCCAGTCTGCGTTACTGTTGTGGTTAAACGAATTATTATTTTTTAAATCCTTTATTTTTAACATTTTTTTTATGTTTGATATATACATACAATAACATAACTAAAATACGTGTTCTCCCAATTTCCTCTCTGGATTTTGACAATATTGCATAATGGCGAATTTCCCAATAATTACAAAAGAGCAATTATAACTCCCATTTATAAAACAGACTGTCCTAAAGATCCCACAAAATTACCGCCCGATTTCCCTTCTATCAAATATATCAAAAATATATGAGAAAATTGTAAAAAAACAAATTTGGACATTCTTAGATGAAAATAAAATAATCAATGATAATCAATTCGGCTTCAAAAAAATACAAGTACTCACGACGCGATAGCAAAAATAACCAACTATTTATATACGGCCCTAGATTCCGATAAAAAATGTATCGGAATATTTATAGACTTGAAAAAAGCTTTCGACAGCATATCACATAAAAAATTAATAAATAAATTAAAATCTATAGGAATTAATGGGAAAGTTTAAGCATGGATAGCTAGTTATTTACATGAAAGACCACAACAAGTAAAATTACTAAATCAAGTCAGCGATTCAAAATATAGCGATTTTTCAATACCCCAAGGAACAGTTTTGGGACCATTGCTATTTATTATATATGTCAATGATATATTCAATATTTCTAAATATGGAGACATTGTCTCCTACGCTGACGACACAGTCCTACTACTAAAAGCAAACACTTGGTCTGAATTAAACAAAATGGCAAATACAGATATCAATGCACTAAAATTATGGTTTGATAAAAACCTATTGACTTTAAATTCTAAAAAAACCTATTATTTGCCATTTTTCATTAAAAAACAAGACACACCTAAAGAAATAAACTTAATAATCCACTCTGTGACAAATACAGAAAACCACAAATGTAATATATCATGTTCAAAAATAGAAAGCAAAACTGATATTAAGTACCTGGGCATAACAATAGACCAGCGTTTAAAATGGTCTCCACACATAAATATTCTGAACAACAGAATAAGGAAACTAACATATATATTTAGATGTTTAAGAGATATTTTAAACGAAAAATTACTTAGAACCACATACTTCGCTTTCTGTCAATCAATTATACAATACGGCATTATAGGATGGGGCGGTACATATACAAATCAAACACAAACAATTTACATATCACAAAAAATAATAATAAAAACAATTTTAAAAAAACCCTACTCATATTCGTCAGAACTTTTATTCAAACAATTTAAAGTCAGAAAATTAAGTGCATTATACTTTTATCATGCAACATTACAAATTTTTAAAGATAATATTAAAAATCAAGTTGCACCATTTAAAAATAACAGAAGTCTTAGACAAACATCAATACTTCCCACTCAAAAATGTAAAAAAAAAATTGGACAATTGAGTCATAAATATCTCGGAGCAAATTTTTTTAATTCATTACCAGAAAAAATTAGAAACATGAATACCTATATAAAAAATTTTAAAACTCACCTTAAAAATTATACTGAAAACTTCGTTTAAATGGTAATTTAAATGTGATATAAATAAACTGAATGATATAAAAAAAGCAATACAATAACACCCCCCCATACACACAAGCCTTGCTTAATTATGGGGGTACATCAAATATATCTACCATGTAATTAAATACTGTATAAAATTTATTTGTAATTTATGTACCTTCTATTACTAATAAAAAAAAAAAAAAAAAAAAAATATATATAAACAAATTTTTAATTTTTAATAATAATAATAATAATTCAATAATAATTTCCGAACGACTGCACCAAATTGGATAATTCTTTTTTTTTTGTGTTCGCTATTGTCAGGGCAAAATTTGTATAAAAGAAGCGGTGAGCTCTGGCATGATTAAATTTGTATAAAAAATGCAATAGGTGGCACGCGAGCTGTTTGAAAACAGCGCGACTGAATGTATGAAATGCGGGAGGGGGGAGGGGAACTCGCGAGGGGGCTCATCGTGGCGGGGAAGCGGGAAAGGGGAGTGGGGGGAGGGAAGGCGGAGTGGGAACGCGTGAAGGGAAGGGGGTGCGGGAGAGGAAGGGGAGGCGGAAGGGAAATGGGACGATTGGGAAAGGACACGCAGATAGAAACAATTTCTTTATTAAGTGGCATAGCAACGCATGCCAGGAAATCGCTAGTTTTTAATATAATATAGATATTGACCACTATATCGGTACTTTTTAAAAAAAAGTTACTTCTTATAGGAATTAGGGTTAGGACCCTCAAAAAATAGTTAAAACTGCCTGGTTTAAAACCATCAAAAGACTTTCAGTATACATACATATAAACATACATATATACATACATTCAAACTTAATAGATGTATACAAACTAGACAATGTATTTTAAAAAAAGCAAAACGTACAGACATAGAATATTTTTTTCTAATGCTGTTGGTAAAAAAATCTTATAAATTGATCCTGTTTTGGAGGAGAAAAATAGTGAATAAAAAAACTCGATTTTATTTAAGTACCTATTATCAGCCTGAGGTGCAGTTGTCCTTTTCAATCACAGCGACAGTGATAGCAACAGTTTAGTAAAATACCTATTATTGTTACTAGTTTGGTAAAATACCTATTAGTGTTACTAGTTTGGTAAAATACTATTATTATGGCGAACGTTATTATTGTTTGCTTTTCTTTCGCGTTACGTCGTAACAAATATAATCTATTACAATAGAGTTTGCTACATATACAACACTTGGAAAAAAACCCAAAACACCTTCTCATCGTAGGTTTTGCAGACTCCTTTGTGGGAGACATAATGACCTCATCTGTCTGGACCAATTGCCTGGGCCGCCAGCCGCCACTACTGAAAGTACAGCTGGCAGAGATTACACTTGAGATTGCGTAAAAACATAATATCATTCTTTAGAAAGTGAGAACCATGACTTCCAACTTGAAGGTTGAACTCTTTCACACTTGGGTTTTAGTATTTCAATATCAAAATTAAATATTCAATTCGAACGGCATAGACTCGACAAGCTTTCTTTGAAGATGGAGATCGCGAGTGACGCACATGAACTTTAAACTTATTTTAGAGAAAACAAGAACTGAAAAACAGTTGACTAACTAACTAATCAGCAGACAGAGAGAACTGACCGCCAAACAACACGGTCTTGGCACACACTCCTTGCATTCTATTATTCTGACTCTTGACATGCCTCAAAGTTCAACATCCCTTTCCGTAAACTCCGAAATAATGAATTGCTGTTCCTCAATCAACATTCTACTAATTATGGATACCATTCTCCCTTATCCAGAATGTCGAGACTTGTCAACGCAAGTCAAAGCATTGATTTTTTTGGTGTAAAACTAAATGACTTTCGGCAGTCGATACGCAATATTTAAATGCTTCTTCATGTTTTGACTTGTAGTGTCTTCTATAATATGTACTTTTTACATTTTATATTGTTATTGCTATTAATTTATAAGTGCTCTCCCTTCACTGTCATCTCTGTTTTTTTTTATTCGTGTTATTAATATGTTTTAATGGACTATTGTTCGTAAAATTTAAATGTCTCGACTTAAGAATCCTTTTTTTAACATTAGCTCCACACAGGAGGCCCTAAGGAAAATAATTTCCCTCGGGGCCTATGTAATTTTAAGGGATGCTGTGTGGAAGGTATTTATAAAGAGAGGAAGGGTAGGAAATTCCAATATATAGTTCCCGGGACGGCGGTACCCATAATCACCTACCAAAATGATTATTATATAAAAAGGTATGAGGGGTGAGTAGGAATCTGGGGATCAGTGTGTCTAGGAGTGACGGACGCAATGAATCCATCCCTCCCACTACGGTGCAAGGCTTAGATAGAGGAAGTCCGGGTGGAAAGGTCAAAAAGCCTCCCTCAACCAGCTCTCTCGATCCGGTCCGCCACGCAGCAGGTGAGCAGATGCATCCACCGCCAAGACTTGGACAAACCTCACCCCATGAAACAGAACACCCCTGCTAAGTCACTAAACGTAGCGGATTACTTTGAGTGACGTGTGACAGAGGTGTTGGTTATCGAATAAATGGTTCCTGGGGCGGTTTTACCCATATCCGCCTCCCAAATTAAGTGATGCGCATGAACTCCAAACTTATTTTAGCGAAAACAAGAACTGAAATGTTAATTGACCTCGTAACTAACTAACGATCATGCCATTTCAGGGGTAGGCAGAGAGAACCGACTGCCAAACAATTCGGTCTTGGCACACAACCCTTGCCTCATTTACATTCAAAGATCGTCTCTTCCGTACTATCTATTAATTTGATTCTTTACATAGTCCGACTGATATTTCAGTCTTTTTCTACCATTTCTATCCTCATATATTTCAGTCATATATTCTCACTTCTCATTTGGACTATGTACAACTCCTACTCTAGGCAACTCGAAACAGCAGAAATGCGAATGCTTAGATGGTCGGCAGGAGTATCACTAAAAGATAAAATTAAAGTTCACGCATTCGTGGTATCCTGGGTGTCACAGATATAAACAGTAAGAGGAACGACAGTTGAGATGGTATGGTCACATAAGACGGAGACCATCAGACCGCACAGTGAAGCAGGCAACGTCTATGGAGCTTCATCGACAGTCATAGGCGTCGGGTGGGAATGCTATCCTTGTTCTACCGGTATTACAATGGAAGATTCTCCGAGGAACTGGCACCATTGATCCCTTCGGCACCGGTGCATAGTCAACATTTGTACACAGTTGACATTTGTCACATGAGAACAAGTCGTTTCTTCGACTCGTTCTTGTGTTCAACAGCTCGGCTGTGGAATGATTTGCCAGCCTCTGTGTTTCCTCTTTCCTACAACATGGGTCTCTTCAAGACCAATGTTCATTCCTTCCTCTCCTCAAAAAGACCCTCCACACAGCATCCCAGATGACATAGGTCCTGAGGGAAATTATTTTCCTCAGGGCCTCCTGTGTGGAGTTAATGTAAAAAAAAAATAAATCCAGAGGAAAACCGAAGAACTACTGGATGACTCTATGCTCCAAAATACTTCAGAGAAACGGCCTGGATGAAGGCGATACTCAGAACAGAAGAAATTACAACCTGAGAACGAGAAGAGCCGACCCCAAAAGCCTACCTAGGCAATGAGTTGGGACAGCGCAAGGAAGAAGAAGATATTCTCATTTCTTCGTTCATTAATACGAAAATGCACCGGTACCGAAGGGATCAATGACGCTAGTTCCTCGGAGCATCTTATATTGAAATACCGGTAGAACAAGCATCGCATTCCCATCCATACGCATCCCGACGCATGTGCTTTAAGTTAGGTTATCAAATGGACCGACCCATAGACATCCAAATGGATAGACAAGAAGTTACAGATGAGGGGTAAAACCAAACTATGGAGGGCGAAGAGGGGAACGATGACTGTGATTCGTTAAACAATCAATCTGACAGTATATAGGCATCTCGCATTACAATATCACCATTTAGTTCTTAAAAGCAAAATCTGCTTTGAATGAATAGACCTTTTTACATGGGAGCGCGAATTGCTTGCCACGTTAATAACATATTTGCTAAGGCCAAATGCTTGCCCCAAAAAGACTCGCCCCAATACAAATAGCAATATTTTGTTGCATAATTTACTTACCCCTGTAACCAGCGACGAGCACACTGGAGAACCGCCCACATTCGCTATGTGCATATTGATATATAGATATATTGTATAGCACGAGCTACCACCGTTTTGGCGTGTTATTTCGTTAAATGTATGGATGTTAGCTTCTCGCTGTTCACGGCAAGAATGATGACGTCACACATTTTAGATTCAAGCGAGGCTCTATCCCCTCCCCATGGAGCGAGCCGGTTCCAAGGAGGAGCTCCATCCAGCGCCATGTGGAGGGGGAAATAATACGTTTTTATCACTTAGGGCAGGTCCAGATATATTCATATGTCCGTGGAACCGACCGTAAATTAGTTGATATCCTTATTATTAAAGCTAATTTTGAAGTCGATTAAAGGTTAATAACGCAGGAAAAATCATAATTTCATAATAATTTTAATTTCGGGGGCCAACTGTCGGGGATCAAATGTGTGTCATCGTCAAAAACTACTGTAAAATTATCTCATCGAATGATCACCAACGGTAACGCAACATTCAGCAGGTAATTATATAACGCCAAACCGTATAATATTTATTTTATTGATGATAAATTTCGCATAATTTCTGGTCGCGAAACCACAAGGACATAGAAAGTGAAATAAATATTATAATACATATTGCATAATATATTATTATAAAGTTGTAATAGTTTAGGTATTAACATTGTGTTTGTCGACGTTTTACAT
The DNA here is from genome assembly GCA_929108145.2 of Limnephilus rhombicus. NCBI lineage: Eukaryota > Metazoa > Arthropoda > Insecta > Trichoptera > Limnephilidae > Limnephilus > Limnephilus rhombicus. Next base: position 40,139,777 of record OV815296.1, read on the forward strand.
TATTTGAGTCATCGATAGATGGCTCAAATAATATAGGTATAATATCTCGGTTCCAACGAATTGAATGTGTATTGCATAGTTAATATTAGATATTATATAAATAATAATAAGGCATTCGAGATGTGGATCTATAGACGACTCCTTAAAATAAGCTGGATGGACAGAGTTACTACTTAATACAAACTGGATGAAACGAAAAAGCGACACTAAAAATAAACAAATATATACATCTATAGGATTTAGCGTGCGAGAGAATGAGATGGTATAATTAGTATCCTCTTTGTGCGGCGCTTTATAGCCTCTCCATTCTTGTCAACTTTAGTTTTCTGAAAGTTTCGCTTCTACCGCGTGTGAATTGCACTAATGTATTTTTTTCATTGTTAATAACAGAATGATGAACATGAATGCTGTACACACGAGATCTCTGAGGCATATGTTTGTGGTAAAATCGTGTGTGAACGTGTGAGAAATGTGGATATCCGCAAAGAATGTAAGGCTGGTGTAATCGTAATGAGTAATGAGTAAGATTAATAAAGGGACGCTCAGGTGGTTTGGGCATGTAGAGCGAATGAACGAAGAAAGTATAAGGTAAGAGTATAAGGAGGAATAGGTATATGGCGCAAATGTGAACGGTAGAAGAAGTCGGGGAAGCCCGAGGAAGACATGATTGGATCAAATTAATCAGATATTTGAGACGGACCATGTCAAGAGTCAGAATAATATAAAAGTATGTACGAGATAATGTATGAATGTGAATGAGGCAGTGTGAGAGTGTGTGCGACGACCGAGTTTTTGGCGGTCCGTTCTATCTGCCTATCTCTTCGGGGAAAAGGCGTGATGGTTAGTTAGTTGTTGTAAAAACCGTGAATCCAATTACATTTCACAAAATTTACAACGAAAACGTACACTAATTCCCTCAGGGCCTTTGTCATCTTAGGGGATGCTTTGTGGAAAGATTTTTTAAGGTAAGGAAGAAGAGGAAGTTCTGGGAAGGAAATAGGTATCACGGGCGTACAATCCATCAATTTGGGAGGCGGGAATGGGTACCACCGCCCCGGGAACCTTTATTGGATAACCAACACCTCTGCCATAGGTCATCCCAAGTAGTTCGCTACGTTTCGTGATTTAGCAGGGGTGCCCGGGTTCATGGTTTGAGTTTTGTCTAGGTCTTGGAGGCGGATGACCAGGACACACTGAACCCCAGATTCCTACCCACCCCTTAAACCATTTTCCTTCCCAGAACTCTCTTCTCCTTCATTTCCTTAAAAAAACACCTCCACACAGCATCCCCAAAGATGACATAGGCCCTGAGGGAAATTATTTTCCTCAAGGCCTCCTGTGTGGAACTCATGTAAAAAAAATCCCTTCAACTGCGGTGCAAGGCGATGGGTCGAGGGATTCTGGATGTAGCGGTCAAAAGACATCCTCAACCAGTCTCCTTCGATCCGGCCCGCCACGCAGCAGGTGGGCAGACACATCGGCTGCCAAGAACTTGACAAACCTCACTCCATGAACCCGGGTATCCCTGTTAAGTTACCAAACGTGGCGAAACACTTGGGCAGAGGTGCCGGTTACCCAATAAATGGTTCCCGGGACGGCGGTACCCAAAACCGCCTACTAAAATGATTATTATCATAAATAATAACAGTGCTTAAATACTTAGCGTGATCAGGGGAATGATACATTTCGGTAGAATTTCAGAATGCGGGTTTTGAAGATATTATCTGAGTGCTAACATTAAGACAATTTATTCCACGTGATGTCGGCAACTCGGTACAGTCTGTTCCTCCTCGTAATAACACGTATGTTATGTAATGAAGATGTGTATACAAGTCTGGTTTTGAATGTCATAGTTCAAAATATCTTGTCGTGTTTAATCACGCTTGATTACAGTCTGACATCAGCGCACTTCAAATGTAACCCTTTTGCAAAGAAATGGTGCCAGTAAAAGTAGACGACCTTCATGATAACATAGTTAGCACACTTTAATTCTATCTAAATCAACAATTTGGGAAGCGGGTATGGGTACCGCAGCCCCGGGTAGCATTTATTGGATAACAAGTACTTCTGTCATAGGTCCCCCCGAGTGGTTCGCTACATTTGTTAAATTTGCAAGGATGCCCGGGTTTGTGGAGTGAGTTTTTGTGCGGATATTAGCGGCGGATGTGTCTGCCCACTAACTGCGTGACAGGCCGGATCGGGAGAGATTGGTTGAGGAGGTCTTTTGACTTCTCCAGCCAGAATCCCTCAACCCATCGCCTTGCAGCGCAGTTCAAGGGATGGATTTATACGTCCGTCACTCTTGAACACACTGACCCCCAGATTTCTACCCACTCCTCATATCTATTTTCTTCGCAGAACTACCTCTTCTTCCCAGCATCCAGCAGAAATGGTTTTTGATTTGAATATAAAACGTGGTGTTTTCTCCTTGTAACATTGTTTAAATCATATTTCTAACCATGACAGTAATGAAGACACAATCAGACCTGTATGAGTTGTTAGGTTAGCTTGAGAGGTTAAGTGGAAAACTTGCTTGTGTCACGATGGAGGACTTCGCCAGTCGAAGAATTGAACTCTCGACGCCTGAACGAGAACTAAGCATGATGCCAACTCGCCACGGACCAGACCGGTCGAACATAATGATATTAGTAAATCACTTCATGGAACACATAAATAAAAGTAAACAATAATAATAATAAATTAAATAGTAGGTATACACAACACTATTATATTAACATCAGGATATTAATAAATCGAGGTAAGTTAATGATTAATAGTTAATTAAACAATATAAGTATATAAAATAAAAGCCGTTATGGAATTAAGTCCCTATCTATTATGCCTTGTATAAAATCAACGCTTATCGTTCAACGAAGGTCAAAATATAAACATTATTAATTACTTTTACTTTTATTTATCATTTGTAGCAGTTACCGACTTTAACCGTGTTTCTTAGTACCTTTCGTGTTAACTCAAATCATTTAACGCGGTCTCCTCGAGAACCGCTCAAAACACGTTCTTGCAAGACTTTTATGTCCGTGAAATTTTGCTTTTTTTTTAAAGAGATTACCGCACAAGAGTCCCAACACTCCCAACTGCCCTGAATCAGGAGAATTATCTCGCATTCCCAACTTGGGGAACGTTGAATTTCTTACACCAACTTTAGACACACCAGTCTTTTGACACACCAGTCTTTTGACACTTTAGAGTTGCATTAAAAATAAAAATATCTTAATTGCTTTTTACTATCGCAAGAAACAAATCCGAAAACCACTGCACGCATAAATACGTTTTAAAATGGATATTCCTGCACTTTAGTTGATCTACAACATTGTTATAAATGATATAAATATGTATAAATTGACGGACAGTAAGATTTTCTGGTATTTCTTTATAAAATTCTAAATTATGCATTTGATAGTCCAGAATGCTTGCAATGATAAGCTTTCGGATTCCACTACGTAATTCTAGAAGTCGGGATTTATTTCAGTGCAGAAATTCTGGAACTAACTACCATATGTATTCCTCTTTTCCCAAAATACTAAAGGAGGGAAATGATTATGCCAAATCAGTTGACATCTTCAATTTATCATAAAATAAATACAAAAGATTGTTATTGACCCAATTCAGTTAGGTATGTATAAATAATACTGTATAATTGGTTACGCCCATACACATACCTACACATACACACACCTACATAGCACGCATACATACTGTCACTGTTTGGAATTGGTATTAATATTGTTGCAAGTTCCTTTTCCTACCCATCCCTATTTGCCTACCCGCCAATCTTATTCAGTCTGTAATAAAACTCCCGTCGCGAGACAACCATTGTGCTCCGCCGTGTATCCACCATTATAGATGGCTCCGCTGTGTACTATCAAAATAACGAACATTCACGCCTATTATGATTGTTCCTCTTGGATGGGAAAGGAATCATATAAGTGCATTGCCAGCCTACAAGTTTTATCCTTTTCCGGTGAGTCCTCTCCTTTCTAGGCAACATGTATTTTATCATTTTTAAGCAGTGATAATAACACGAAATCAGGGTCCTTCGCCAGTCATTCTTTGACACAAACGCATAAATCCACTCTCACAACATAAAATACCATTCAATAATTTTTACTATTGCTGTGGACAAACACCCTAAAAAGGGCCTAGAGGCGAAGCTTAATTCAAAATCACTATTTTAAATTAATCTTTACTACGAATCGGTTCAAATTATGAATACTAAAAACTATGTTTTGGTAAAATTGAACCTTTTCCCATAGTTTCGCTAAAATAGTAGAGTAGAATTAAAATATATATTTAAAAACATGATTTTTTCGTTAATTTTATCTTTGACAGTTTCACTTGATTATTCAGTATCTTTTGATATATTTTTTTCTTCTATAAAAAAACTCACTTTTGCGCTAAAATCGAACGTTTCTAGACCCCGTTTGCCAAGACATTTTTATGTATATTACCTATATTCGTGGTAATATACGGCACAGTAAGAAAATGCACATTTTTGACTTGTGCATTCCTCTTGATAAATTAATAACCGCTCGTTCAAATCATTTTTGCTTCTGTGGCGGCTGCTGGCTCAACAAAACAAGTTTCATACATTTGATCTTTTCTCACACAGACAAAAATTTTAATATAATTAATCTACTATAATAATAAAAATCCCAACAGCCTCTGTCGCTGACATTTAACCAGCTATTAAAACAGCTTCAGAATCACCTTTCACCGTCGCAGATGACATCAATGGGGCATTTATATGGCTTAGCATTGTCAACCATTGATTGTGCACCCAACATCCGCATCAGGTGTTAGAATCGGCCTGTTATGAATGTTATGGTAATAAATTTAACTACGTGGTTAAGGGAGTGCAAAATCAAATACATAACTATATTTCGTAAGGGGTGTAGTCTAGACCATAGGTTCTCAACCTTATTTTGCCCACCAGCACTTTGAGAATAGATTTTTTTCTAGAGCCCCCCATTTTTTTTACTTTAGGGGGGGGGGGGGGACTTAACTTACACGGAATCATTAATTCGAATTTTTTTTTTTACATTAACTCCACACGGGAGGCCCTGAGGAAAATAACTTCCCTCAGGGCCTATGTCATCTTTGAAGATGCTGTGTGGAGGGTCTTTTTGAGGAAAAGAAGGAGTAAACACGGGTCTTGAAGAGACCCATGTTGTAGGAGGGAGGAAACACAGAGGCCGGCAAATCGTTCCACAGCCGAGCCGTTGAACTCAAGAACGAGTCATAGAAACGACCCGTTCTCATGTGACTAATGTCAACCGTGTACAAATATTGGGCGCGTGTTTGGCGTGTTTCCCGACTATGCACCGGTGCCGAGGGGATCAATGACGCTAGTTCCTCGGAGCATCTTCCATTGTAATACCGGTAGAACAAGGACAGCATTCCCACCTGACGCCTGTGCTCTAAAGATTGCAGTCCGTCTGTTAATATGGGAGAATCTATCAAACGGACCGCCCGTTTCTGCACAGAGTCAAGGGTTTTTTTTAGGTATTTTGGAGCTCCAGACCAGAGGTGGCTGCCAAATTCAACCGTGGGGCGCACTTGCGATTTGTACAGGGTAAGCAGTTGTGTACTATTAAAGTATCTGCGGGCCCTGTACAGTACGCCCAGTTTCTGAGAGGCTAACTTAACTCTGGTATTTTCAATTATTTGTAATACCTTTTTGTTTATCAAGTTAAAAAAGCAATTCTTTTGTATTTTAGGTACCGGGTTGCTACCTCCTTCCTTCTTGTATTCATGATATATTGTCAATTCTAATTAATAATAACTCATGTAAGATGATAATATCTATTATATAATAAAAAAATAAAAATAAATAAATAATGAAGACAAAAAGAAGAGAAATCAGAAAAAGATATTGGCACCTCTGGGATTCGAACCCAGGACCCTTTGCTTACATGGCAAATGCTCTACCAACTGAGCTAAGGTGTCTAAATTCAATTCGGTCACTTTTAACTGTTTCATACTATCCTGGGTTCGAGTCCCAGAGGTGCCAATATATTTTTTCTGATTTTTTTGTCTCCACATTTTCGATTGAGTTTCGCTAATATTGTCTTCATTGAATTAAATATTAAAATTTGAGATTTTACTCATAAAGTTAAAAATAAATACAAAATTTCATATCATCCAATTTAATGTAGACCTGAATGTAATGGAGTCTTTCAGTTCAATTTTCATCCACTTCCCGAACTATCGAAATATGTGAATTTTTGCAGACGTGATAAAAATTATTACAATACATATACATAGAAACAAAAATTAACCAATATTAAAGATTACTTTGCTTTATTAATACGTGATAAGCGTCTTTTTTTTGTCGTTTATAGACCATTTTTTTACCTGCCTGCGCCTTCACTCTGCCACCTAAACGCCTCTGGGTCTTCTACTGTCCTCCTTGAAAGTCTCAAACGCCCTCTGGGGGCATCATCGCCCGCGTTAAGAACCTATAGTCAAGACTTCTAGACTGTATCAAATCTTATTTGCCTAATGTTTATAAAGCTTATGATGTCGTACTTCGAACCTATCTCTATCTATTTCTCATTTACAATAACCGATGAATAATAATATTATTTAATTATATTTGCCGTTACGAATGCCAGCCTTTATCATAAACAATAACGCCATTCGTTACGATTATTATTATCACAGTATTGTTACGAAATCAGAAACAGGACCTTAACCAAGCCTTCAATAACGAATCAAAGAGAACAAGTTACTATGGATTAATGAGAAAACTTTTGACTTTGGCAAAGAAAATTAAAAACTGACGACATAAATTCTTTGTTATAAACATTTGCTCAACTGCGACAAATGATTTGATTTTTATTTCCGCATGAGAACAGGTCGCTTTCGATATTATCACAGATTCGTTGCGTCCAAAACTGCTTAGGAATTACAGCTTCCGATGCATTTGTAATGGACTTTAAATATCTACTAAAAATGAAACGAGACGAAATAGTGTTTGCTGGAATAGGGTGACAGTGTGTGTAGGAAAAAAACAAGGTGTGCAAGGAAAAAGGAATGACTAATCACTTACCAATGTATCTCTGCGCGAAGGAGCACACGATACAACCACAATACATGTAGAGGTAATTATCGTAACAGTAAAAATAATGGACGCTTTTATAATTACCGTGACGATTCACGGTTACGGTACCGTGACGGCATAAAAAATACAATAAACATACGTTCCTTATCACAATATTTCTGCAGCTCTTTCAAAAGATGAGATACACGATGTACGTAGGTCTGTTTCCTCCAAAGGAAAAAAGTCATCATTTTCTTGCATCTCTCTCACACACCGCACCGTGACGTCTCCGTAAACCCCACCAATACAACTAGCCGTGACGATAATTTTGAAAGTATGGAATATAGTTACAAGGATAATTTTGAAGCGTGAATTAATTCCAAAAATTCAAAGCTACAGCACTTTCTTACACAGTAAATAACAACAGTCGAAAATGAGACAAACTGTGAACGTATGTCTGCACACCCCCCAAAGAAAACATACATCATTATCATACATCTCCCTTAGACGTATAAAGAAAATGAAATTGTGTAAAGAAAATGAAAATGTATGATTTTTAAAGAAAATTAAATGAAAAACACATATTTTGTGGTTCTCTCCATTATTTTGTGTGTAAGAAAGAGCTACAGCATAATAGCGATAAGGAACGTATTTAAAAGCATACACTGTAAATATAAAAGCGTCCAATGAGTACAAAACGATATTATGTACCTAAAAGATGTTCAAATATATTATATGTATGCATGTTATTATTAGAAATGTCAATATTATTTCATCGTTCTTATGTATCTGTACACTTATATAATCCGATCAAAAAAGGAGCAGTCCAGTTGCATATAAAGTTGTGGGTAAGTAAGTTAGGTAACTGTCGCGGGTCTGTTTAGGATAAGAAATTAATGGTGCTGTTACCTATTTGGTTTCAGTGTTCCAATTTGCTAACATACTATACTTTTTCTATGGCGAAAGGGCATAGGATAATGATGGTAATTCATTACGTATTTGAGAAGTAGACCAATGTTAAATTTATGGTTATGTTAAGTTATGTATAGCCCTACGACAACTGTGCAGTTGATTCGGTACCAACAAAAAAGAACATGGATTTGTATGTAATTCGCAAAAACCATGATTTTTCAAGGTTATTACTTACATAGGTATGATGAATATATAGGTACGTATGAATTTATAGGTACATCACAAAACTATAAATTACTCGATACCTTCGTTACAAAACCATGAATTTATAGGTACGACTACATCACAAAAACAATGAATTACTAGGTATCTGCATCAAAAGACCATGAATTTATAGGTACATCTCAAAAACATAAATGAATTTATAGGTAATCACAAAAACATTTAAATAAATGAAGACAATATAAGCGAAACTCAATCGAAAATCTGGAAACAGAAAAATCAGAAAAACATATTGACAGCTCTGGGACACGAACCCAGGACCTCTTGCTTTCCGGGCAAAGGCGCTAGAGGTCCCAGAGGTGTCAATATGTTTTTCTAATTTTTCTGTTTCCAGATTTTCGATTGAGTTTCGCTTATATTGTCTTCATTTATTTAAATATTACAATTTAAGGTTTTACTCATAAAGTTAAAATAAAAAAAATAAAAAGAAAACATTACTTAATTATAGATAATCACAAAAACATGAATTAATTTATAGGCACATCATAAAAATATTAATGAATTTATAGGTAATCACAAAAACATGAATGAATTTGTAGGTACATCACAAAAACATAAAAAATTTATAGGTACCTCACAAAAATATAAATGAATTTATAGGTACATCACAAAAACATAAAAGAATTTGTAGGTTATAAGTGTATCACAAAAACATGAATGAATTTGTAGAAACATCACAAAACATGAATGAATTTACGGGTAATCACAAAAACATGAATGAATTTGTAGGAACATCACAAAACATAATTGAATTTATAGGTACATCATAAAAACATGAATAAATTTATAGGTACATCAAAAAAACCTAAATGAATTTATAGGTACAACACGAAAACCCATGTGAATTTGTAGGTACATCACAAAAACCTAAATGAATTTATAGGTACACACATCACAAAACCACGAGTTTCTAGGTACTAGGTATATCACAAAAACAAAAAACCGATCCAGCCCGCCGCGCAGTAGTTGGGCAACTGTATTAGCCGCCAATGAATGAATTTGTAGGAACATCACAAAACATGAATGAATTTATAGGTAATCACAAAACATGAATGAATTTATAGGTAATCACAAAAACATGAATTAATTTATAGGTAATCACAAAAATATGAATTAGTTTATAGGTATCTAATCACAAAACATGTATTAATTTATAGGTAATCACAAAAACATGAATTAATTTATAGGTAATCACAAAAACATGAATTAATTTATGGGCACATCATAAAAACATGAATGAATCTATAGGTCACCAAAACATGAATGAATTTGTGGGAACATCACAAAACATGAATGAATTTATAGATACATTACAAAAACCTAAATGAATTTATAGGTAGGTACATCACGAAAACCTAAATGAATTTATAGGTACATCACAAAAACCTAAATGAATTTATAGGTACATACATCACAAAAACCATGAGTTTCTAGGTACTAGGTATATCACAAAAACAAAAAAAACCTATCCAGCCCGCCACGCAGTAGTTGGGCAACTGCATTCGCCGCCAAGACTAATAAAAATCGAATCAGGACTTGTTTGGGATTATTTGCTAGTCAAGTCACCAAAATTAGGGAACCATTTGAGGTGACCTTATGGCAGGGGTGTTGACTATCCAATAAATGCTCACACAAATTGAAAAACTAATTCCGTTACAGTACCGAAATTTTCACGTATTAAAAATTGAATTGTGCATTTTCATATAAGTGCCCACTTAATAGATCGATGGGTTACTTTGCAACTCAAATTAGTCTCAAATGATATGACATTTGTTCAGCCAAATTGGGCAACGCCATCAATTAGTTGTCCAGAATTATTTAACTGTTATCCAACGCCACATTTCAATACGGTCTGTGGATATTTTGACCAATGCGTTGCGTCACAGTGCGACCGAGACATTATATAATTGCTATTATTTTACATTTAACGTAACTTATCCTGTTGCAATTTCATATCTTCTTATTATGTGTTAAAAGAGTTACTTGTGTTAAAGTGATTAAATAACTGCAGAGGATGTGTTCTAAAGGATTCCACGACATTGATCTCCCGGCATGGTTACAAACAATATGCAGTCGGCTTAGGGAAAATACGATATTCTTACTTATTCAAAACATAACAAAATGTAACCGAAAGGGTGTGCGTAGAGGATGTACCGCCGAATAACAGAAGAATAGTACTTCAAATAAATTCATTAATTTAAAGAGTTTCGAAAGTTGAATTTTCATTGATCATCATTGTTTGGCAAAATGTCATTCTCAAATTGTGTCATTTATGACAGTATCGCAAGAGTTTTTGGAGTGATTAAAAAACTTTTCAGATGTATTGTTGCGCGGTTGTAATAGTCCATGTTTTACGAGGGCTCGATGTTAATAAAGCTAGTGGACCTGACGGAATACCTGCCCTGGTACTGCAGAGGTGCGCTGCGGAAATAGCTCCAATTTTGACGAAGCTTTTTAAAATGTCCCTGAAGACGGGTTCTGTGCCCTCTGGTTGAAAAAAAGCGGTTATCTATCCTATTCCAAAGAAGGGTGACCGCTCCAACCCGGCCAACTACCGCCCCATAGCGATCACATCAGTTCTGTCTAAGGTGATGGAACGTGTGATCAACGACAAACTGCTCACATACCTCGAGAAGAACAAAATTATTAACGACCGTCAATAAGGATTCCGGCGGAACCGCTCGTGCGGTGATCTTCTCGCGTATGTGACGCATGTTTGGGGGCGATGCCTGGAACGTTTCGGTGAGACCCAAACGGATGCACTGGACATCTCCAAGGCCTTTGACCGGGTTTGGCACCGAGGACTTGTCAACAAACTGCATTCTTACGGACTTCCCGCATATGTGGATTGCCGACTTCTTGAGGGAGAGGTCGATTCAGACGGTAGTCGATGGTTTCACCTCTTCCTCACACTCGATAAATGCTGGCGTCCCGCAGGGATCGGTTCTGTCTCCGACTTTGTTTTTGTTGCACATCAACGACCTTTTGTCATGTGCACCAATTCACTGTTATGCGGATGACAGTACAGTTCATGATAGCTTTTTGTTTGACAAGCCCCCAAAGGGCTCACAAACTCCAACAGCTCGTAGGGCTTTGAAGCAAAGAATGGACGGTTACCTCGAGAGTGTTTTCTCTTGGGGTAAAAATAATCTCGTTGAATTTAATGTTTCAAAGACCCAATCTTGTCTGATTACGTCTAAAAGGGATCGAAATGAAAATCTAGTCTCTTTCAACGGAAGCAATCTTCCGAACAAGCCCTCCATTGATATGCTTGGTGTAACCCTAAGTGACCAGCTCAGGTATGGGGGCTCCATCGAAGCCAGAGTAAAGTTAGCCTCCCAAAAGCTGGGCGTACTGTACAGGGCCCGCAGATACTTTAATAGTACACAACTGCTAACCTTGTACAAATCACAAGTACGCCCCACGGTTGAATTTGGCAGCCATCTCTGGTCTGGAGCTCCAAAATACCTGAAAAATACCCTCGACTCTGTGCAGAAACGGGCGGTCCGTTTGATAGATTCTCCCATCTTAACAGACGGATTGCAATCTTTAGAGCACAGGCGTCGGGTGGGAATGCTATCCTTGTTCTACCGGTATTACAATGGAAGATGCTCCGAGGAACTAGCATCATTGATCCCTTCGGCACCGGTGCATAGTCGGGAAACACGCCAAACGCGTGCTCAACATTTGTACACGGTTGACATTTGTCACATGAGAACGGGTCGTTTCTTCGACTCGTTCTTGTGTTCAACAGCTCGGCTGTGGAATGATTTGCCGGCCTCTGTGTTTCCTCTTTCCTACAACATGGGTCTCTTCAAGACCAATGTTCATTCCTTCCTCTCCTCAAAAAGACCCTCCACACAGCATCCCAGATGACATAGGCCCTGAGGGAAATTATTTTCCTCAGGGCCTCCTGTGTGGAGTTAATGTAAAAAAAAAAAAGTCCAGAAACCTTCGCGGGGGTGGAGAGAACGTATTTTAAAAGTAATATAGCAATACATAGACATCTCAATTAAATATACTCATATAAATACATATATCCAAGAAAGCATATTTTGATTTATATATATGTAGATAATAGTATTCTTTTCATGTTTTTCATGATTTTTCTGCATCAAACACAACTAAAACATACATTTCAAGCTAAGTAAGTACTTATTGAATATTCATATTGCGTTATGACAGTTTGGTTTCGGCACGACGCGATCGCACGCGCGGCCATTGCGGACACAGCTCAATTTGTTTAGGAAATGCGGCGCAGACAATAATAGCAGCATTTGACTGACGATGCGATAACATCCTAATACTGTTAAAAGTTGAGTCACAATTGCTTGACCTTTCGGGGACATGTTATAATGTTGATTAAGACTTTAATGAAGTGGTGGTAAAGATGCTTACAACCAAATGCAGGTTGTACCTTATTGTTTTCTCATAATACATTTATTTTAAAATGTCTTTTTAAGCATAAAAAAAACTTCTTTTTGGTTTGACTGAGGATTGGACTTTCCTACCCAGGAACCAGAGTTAATCACGTTACCAACTGAGGCAAATCTCGGCTGGATAAGACCGACATTCATTTCGCGTATTAACTGCTGTTATGTCTGTGTGCGTGATTGTGATGAGTTGATAGAAGAGATGATACATTAGAAGTTGATTATGAGTTGATTATGAGTTGATACATTAGAAGCCCGCCGAAAAATATTTTTAGGAAAGCATTTTTTTAAGATAATCTCTGGAACTATACATAATCCACCTATTTTGAAAGAGATTAACTTATATGTCCCAGACAAGTATACTCGTGGAAGGTCCCATACCCTTTTTTATGCTCCAAAAGCGAGGACTTCTGCCTATCAGAACGCGCCAGTCAACAGAGCGACTGAACTGCTCAACGAGTCTGCATTGACCATCGACATTTTTAACGTAACCTACAGGCAGTTTAACAGTTATCTTTGGACGTATGTCACATAGTAGTGAAACTGACCTTTTTATGTGTTTTGCTATACTTTTTGTCTAATTTGTAATCTTCTCCATAATGTATTGGTGAATAACCGTTTTACGGAGAATATGGAAAATAAATAAATAAATAGAATGTATTGTCAACGACAACATCTGCGGAGTTTCAGCTCGATTGGATGTTAGGAAGTTGGCCAATTTCCACATCCAAGATTCCACCGCATTTATACATTAATTCAAACTAGAAAACCAAATTGAAAGTCAAATGTATTTACCATTTTTTATCTAAACACTGTACAAGAGCCCTTAGTGCCCGGAGTCAATGTGCCTGTGGCATCTCCAGTTGAGTTATTTTTAGTGGCTAAATACAGTGAATATGAAATAGAGATGAGAGGGGGGGGGGGGAGAAAGGTTGGGAAGTATCTGGCTATTCAGATCTGGTCAATAAACGCAGCTAAAACCATTTAAATAAACGTTTCGATTCTGAATTGTGATCTTCCACTAGAGCTCACTGAGAATCTCACCACTATCACCTTGATAGTTTTTTGGTGACAATAATTTTTTTTTAATATTATATTTCTTACACACTGGTTTCACTTATACATACATGTATAAGTTTCTGTACATACATATATAAGGTCCTGGGTTCGAGTCCCAGAGATGCCAATATCTTTTTCTGATTTTTCTGTTTTCAGATTTTCAGAATATTGTCTTAATTTAATTGAACGTAATATTATATTGAAATGTTAAAAATCTTGCCCTACGTAACCTTTGTGTAAGGTAAACAAGTAGGCAACAAATTAATTAACATTATTTTGATGCATTAAAGTAATAATACATTATTATTAATTAATATATCGTATGATATGTCAGGCATCTACAATAATTTCTGCCATTTTGTTATGCAACATTTTCCATCGCGCCGAAAGCAAATAGTTGTCTTTTATATTAATTACTAGCAGACCCGGCCACACGTTGCTGTGGCTAACGAAACACAACGCCATTACCCAACCTTTATAAAATCCATACCACCCGCTTGCCAGCTGCCCGCTGCCTGCTGCCTGCTGCCTGAATTGAATATTTGAATTTCTCGGCTTCTCTCTACTATAATAAGCATGTATTATACATATAAACATTCCCCGTGAATCACTCTATCTATTGGTGAAAACCGAATGAAAATCCATTGCGTATTTTAAAAGATCTATGCGCACATACATTTTGAGCGACTTCATTTTATACTATGTAATGAAGGTGAATCTAAAGGTTTTTTCTAAGAAAATATTCATGTCCAGTGATTTCGAAAGTTTACCAAAAGACCTTCCTTACGACATCCTCTAAGATGACATAGGCCCTTAAGGGAAATAGAGGGAAAGGGATTTTTTCTCTCACGACCTTCTGCGTGAAATGAATGTAAAAAAAATCGTTATCATTGTATTTATCATTCTAAATAATTAAATTCAAAATTTTTTCATCGTTGTCTACGAGATTACAGCTTTATACATATTTTGTATGGCTTCCGAAAGGTCCTTGCCTCTGAATTTGCACTTTATGCATATTACAAACAACAATACATGCCATGTCTTGAAGACAATTCAATATACCGTTATTTTTTTGTACATGAGGTGCTTACTAAATTCTGAAAAGCTGTACCTACTACCACGGATGTTACTAACCTTGACTGGCTAAACAGTGATGCTAAAAAATTTCCGAAACAACTGGTTTCCAACATTATTTTTTAAATATATTCTTACATATTAAAAACTATTTGCAGGCATACGTATACAAATAGCACTTTTTCGCAGCATCCTGGAGTATAGCTCCATTATTTGGCCCCCTCTGAACAAAAACATACCCGAGAAATAGAAAAAAAGTACAAGGGAGGTTTTTGCGTTACTTTTATATGACAGAATATACATTCCTACTAAGCATCCCTGTAGCCATCCTTGTTTTTTCGCAGCATCCTGGAGTATAGCTCCATTATTTGGCCCCCTCTGAACAAAAACATACCCGAAAAATAGAAAAAAGTACAAGGGAGGTTTATGCGTTACTTTTATATGACAGAATATACATTCCTACTAACCATCCCTGTAGCCATCCTTGTTTTTTCGCAGCATCCTGGAGTATAGCTCCATTATTTGGCCCCCTCTGAACAAAAACATACCCGAGAAATAGAAAAAAGTACAAGGGAGGTTTATGCGTTACTTTTATATGAGAGAATATACATTCCTACTAACCATCCCTGTAGCCATCCTTGTTTTTTCGCAGCATCCTGGAGTATAGCTCCATTATTTGGCCCCCTCTGAACAAAAACATACCCGAGAAATAGAAAAAAGTACAAGGAAGGTTTATGCGTTACTTTTATATGACAGAATATACATTCCTACTAAGCATCCCTGTAGCCATCCTTGTTCTTAACAGGAATATTCGATTTCAACACCTTAAGCGTTCAAAAAGAAGAGAAGGGGAGATTTGTAAATACGAATGTTATAGGAAGCGTGCTAATGTAATAGAAAAAAAGTGTTTATAATAATTTTCGGAGCATACTTTACGATTTTTTTCTATCGAGGGAATTTCACATAATTAACGTTTCGGCGTGGCAAGTGTATATATACAGGGTGGGGCAGAGAGGAGTTACTGATTTCAAAAAATCACTGGAGGCCCCCCAGACCTAGCAAAGGGGTGAGGCGGGTGCCGTTAGGTCGGGGAAATGATGCCGTTTATGGTAGTGCCCATGTCGTGGTCAGGTAAGTACCGGGGCTTTGTTGTGGAGACGTTCTTTAAAAACGGGAAAAGCGTTCTGGCTACGCATGGGGCTTTCCGGGTCCGGTTCGAGTTAAATCGTAATGAGAGTGTTCCTGATCCTAAAACCATTCGGAAGTGGATCAGTAATGTAAGGTGGACAAGAACTGCAGGTCCTTAAATACCAGTTGAGCGACCTAAAAGTGTGCAAAAAACTGGAAACATCGCGGTAGTAAGAGCGTGAATTGAAGAGTCTCCAACGCGAGCTGCACGGAAACATGCCGCTGCGCTTGGAATAACGTCCAGAATTATAGGGCAAATCTTACACTCAGACCTTCCCATTAATCATTACCGTTATTGAGTTATTCATCTCACTATTGTGAGATGTTGGAGAACCTTAGGCGTCCAAAATGAAAGAGTATCGCGAGGAATACGATACAGAAGCCTTCTGGTTTCAACAAGATGAAGCCATGACCCATGCTGTCCATCGTTCAGGCGAAATTTTGCAAATGCTCTTTCCAGGTCACCTGATCTCTTTGCGGGGGGATGTTCCATGGCCCCTCGCTCTCCCGATTTGACCCCGAGTGACTTTTTTCTGTGAGGATACGTCAAAGCTGAGGTAAACAAACTTCGACCTTGAACCCTTGAAGCTCTGAACGAGAACGTCATCGTTGGAATTCCGCAAGATATGCTGCGAAGAGTGGCCGAAAACTTCTTTGAAAGGCTCAATATGTGTGTTGCTCGCCAAGGCCGCCACGCCAGACGATATTATTTTCAAAATATCATGAAAAAAAACGGCATCATTTTCCCGACCTAACTGCACCCGCCACGCCCCTTTGCTTGGTCTGGGGGGCCTTCAATGATTTTTTGAAACTAGTAACTCCTCTCTGCCCCACCCTGTATTATCCTCAAGAACAACATGTTTTTTTAGAGTTAAACAACTTAAAGTGTTTAAGGAAAGTTTGTTATAAATTGGTGGAAATTTGGGATGCCGAGTCTTAAGGTAGATTTAGACCAGACGAGCAATTGGTCATTCTAGTTTGTTTTTGCAAACTATTTTGATGTAAACAGTTATAGATAGATCATTCTTTCGGTGCTCCGGGTGTAATCGCCGAAATTTAGTAGATTGATCGTTTGTTTGAAATAAGCGTCGCAAATGCGCCCGAATAGTTTCCTAGAGCATTCTTCGTGTTCGGACGCAATCGCTCCTAGAAGTGTTCTTGTAACTTGCATAGACTTGTTTGCACTAATTACCAATTAAAATGTGCGTAATGTCTGTGGGATCCAATTAATCGAAATATATATATTATGTTTGGTGACCAGATCCGAATAACTTAGTAGGTACTTTATTGCCTTCCTCTTCCCCATCTTCTTCCACTGGCGAAAAGTGGAAGTTAATTCATGATTTGGAAAAACACTGGTTTCCGGAAAACCTTTGGAAATCTGACGTTATTTATTTATTTATTAATTAACGCCCCTTTTCGGGGTTTTTTACACACGAGTAGTAAGAAATATATACAGTATTTATTGTACATACTCTGAACTGCCTGAGTAACAATATTTTTATTTTTGTTTAAAAATAAATTGAAGATGTCCACTGACTTGGTATAATTGTTTCCTTCCATTAGTATTCTGGGCAAAGAGGAATACATATGGTAGTTAGCCCCAGAATTTCTGCACTGTTTTCTGATGATTTCTAGTATTACGTAGTGGAATCCGGAAGCTTATCAATTCAAGCAATACCGGACTATCAACTAAATCATTTAGAATTTTATATAGAAATACCAAGTCTGTGAGAATTCTCCTGTCTGACAATTTGAGCATATTCATATTATTTAAAATAGTGTTGTTGTTCAAGATAATTTCTGAAATTTAAATTTTTAAATTTAGAAAACGTAAGAATTTGTTTTGTATTCTTTCAACAGCTTTTACATGTATAATTATAATGTGGGTTCCAGACGGAAGATTTGTACTCAAGTTGACTTCTAACATAAGCAAAATATATACACTTCACATTGTTAAAATTTCTAGTTAGCTTAGTTATAAATCCCAACATTTTTAAGCCCTTATTAGAGATTTACGATATGTGGTTAATAAATGAAAGATTTGATTGAAAAGTGATGCCTAAGTCTTTAATTTGTGTTAAGCATTGTTATCAATGTTGTAATTAAAGATCATTGGAATTAATTAATTTAATTTCAAATTAACAATTTGTTGATATATCTTGAAGAATGTTGCAATGGTCAATATTTAGAAAAATTCTAAAAATTTTGAGGTCATCAGCAAAAAGTAAGGTAGGCACTGAAATATTTTTGCAAGATCAATTATAAACAATATAAATAAGATTGGACCAATGATGGTGTTACAAAATAAAAATGAGTGATACAGAGCGTCCACTCCACTCTTTCATCCTTGTATATACTCGTAAATACAATAAGTTAATAAACGATTCTTCTCACTTAATTTGCAGAGAAATAACGTGATTCGACTCGTCAACAAAACTCTACAATAATACATTTTAAAATATAAAAGACAAGCATTACGCAATCTATGAAATCGAATTTAAAGTTTCAACATGAACGTGAAATGGCCTAACTCTAAACCACGCCAATGCGCCATGGGGTAAATAACTAATGTTATCGATTTATTTTGTTTTATTTTTCTGTTTGCAATGATGTCAACATTTTTAAACCGTGATTTTTCTCATAAGCAACTTATGTAACTCATACTAACGACAAAATTCCGAATAACATATTTCTCTTCAACCCTTTATGTTTCTAAAAAATGGATGTTGTTTTTGAAGATAATATACATTTGCCACATTGATATATAAATATATATATATATATATATATTTATATATATATATATATATATATATATATACATCCCGCTATCATTGCTGCGTCTTCTAATGGTCCACTTTCATTCAATCCTGCGTCCGACCGTCATTCTGCGTCCGGTATACGGACGCAGGATTGAACACATGTAATTTCAAGTTTTCCCCACTCCTCTACCCTCATACAGTTCAAAAACGAAAATAAGCCAGACGCGGTATTGGTACCTAAATCAACTGAAATATGCTATTTTAGTTCAGTGCTTTGTCACCGAGCGGCGAGCCGCGGCGCTGCAGTAGACGAGCGTATATTTTGGAAAAATATACGTTACATTGACTCGCGTATCGCAGCTCCTACATTTGGCAACGTCGCTTTTCAATAGCGTTTCTTCTTATACCGATCAATCATGGTAAAAATATCACACATTGCTATTAAGATAAGAAAAAACAAGATTTCATTTAAATCCAGCCTGTCATTATGTTATTATTGTACAGCAAATATATCGGCGACTTTATTTTTTTATATGACTATTTTTAAACAAACGTTAGTTATTTTCTTATCCACGATTATAAATTCCTATAATGCGTTATCGTGTGCCACGCCACTCTTTTATTATTTAACAAGATAAAATCAATGCGCTTAATATAATAGTAATTTGAAAACTTACTTAGGGAACGTACCCATACTACGTGACCTCTTCGGGGGGGGGGAGGGGGGGGTCTTCAAAATGTCACGCTTGGTACAAATGAGCTGCGGTTTGCTTAGGATTTTGGTCACCGGGGGGGGGGGGGGGGGGGGGGGTTAAAAATTGCAAAAAATTGGTTACGTAGTATGGGTACGTTCCCTTACTACAAATAACTAAAATAAATATAATTTTTTTTGTTCATATGATGCATGTCATTTTATTTGAGTACACATTTTAAGCTTTCGCTTTTCTTTTTTCCCCCTTTTCCTTTTAATATGTCATACTTATGTCTGATAATGTTATATTATCGTGAAAACAAGCTTTTGGGTCCGTGTGGTTAGGAGGATTTAGCATATAGTTTTGTTAAAAGGTTCGAAAAAGACCCTTAAATTGTTTCTCCCGTGAACGAAAATGCTTAGTTAATTCGAAAAGTTATCTAGCGTCCTTCATGATAGACTTGATAAGAATTTATGTTATTCTTATTTAATTTATATTTCATTAAAAAATACAATATTTATAGATATTTAAAAAATCTTTATATGCAGTTCACACGGTAGTAATGAAACCTTCAGAAAAATTAACTTCCAGAGAAAGAGAATGAGACGAAATCCTATAGATTTAGGTATGTGGTCCGTCTCTTTTTTTTATACATGAGCTCCACACAGGAGGCCCTGATGAAAATAATTTCCTTCAGGGCCTATTTCATCTTTGAAGTGTCGCTCATAGAGTTTCGTTTCATAGAATTTCAAATCACAACGGTGCTAAATAGCGATGAGGACCAATGGACAAGTACATGACACGAGTTGAGAAATAATATTAAACACTTACACAATATAAAATAAATAGAGATTCTTACATCCAAAAAAACACCCTTCACACACATACTTGACGAAAGCGGTGTTCCATCCGAATTGCACATTGATCATAAAAATATAAAGCCGAAAATCAGTTTTGCTACAAGTTTCTTAACCTAGTAGTCGAGAGCAAAACCACCTCCGGTGTAAGACCCACCATTCCGAATTGAAAAGTTGCTTGAAATGGCTTTAACCGTCTTTGGTGACTAGATCTGAATAGCCAGGTATTTCCCTGCCTTCCTCTTCCCCATCTCCTTCCCTTCCCCACTTACCTTCAGCCTCACAACATACCGCAATTGAGGATGCCATAGTCTCGCTGGCTGGTTATTGGGAGCAGTTGGAATTCTTGTGCGGTATTCGTGTAAACAAAAATCTGCTTTTAATATAATTTTTGTACGTCGTTCTATGTTATAAGCTCAACTTCAACCCATTAACCCGGGCACCCCTGCTAAGTCACCAAACATAGCGAACCACTTGGGATGACCTATGGCAGAGGTGTTTGTTATCCTACAAATGGTTCCCGGGACGGCGGTACCCACACTTGCCTCCCAAATTAAATTAATTATAATTTTGTTATAAGATTCGCAAAAGACATAATATTTCTACTGATAATTTTGTTGTAGTAATAATTACCAAATCTGCCAAAGCTGTAAGTAATTCGAAAACAATGACTTTTCTTCTTACTCACAAAACATGTTGAAATTCATTGTTGATGTGATGATTCACGTGATGCTGCATTCCGGGTTATTTCTAATGATAAGAACGAAATTGTGTTAACTAGAAGTACTATTTTTACAAGTTCTCATACTAAACCGAAAAGGTTCAGGTGCACTTCAGAGACTAATAGAGAAAAACTACTATGAATTGGCTATTGGCGATTTTAACCAACTGAAAAATATTGGTACATTTTTTTTAACGTGAAGTGCGTAATCATAGGGTAAAAGCCCCGGTTCCATTTAGTTTAGACGTGCATCAAAATCTAGAGACAGGAACTAACGACCTCGGTGATCGAGGACTAAAGCTTTCTATTAGCAATCTGGAGGTCATGCGTTCACATCCCGACGTGCGCTAGTAACATTTTATTTGATTAATATGTGATTATTACAAAATTTATTATTTAAATAGTTAAGTTTAAGTAGTTATACTTGTGGCTCCTTCTAGAGAAGATGATAATTTCAGTTTCGTCCTGGTGCAAGACCACCATTCAACCATCTGGAGCCAGTGAGTCTACGGCATCCCCAATTGGGGTATCTTGCGGGATTGAAGGTAGTGGGGACGAGAAGGAGATGGGAAAGAGGAGGGTGGGGAAAAACCTGGTTATATAAATCTTGTCACCAATCACGGTTAAAGCCATTTCAAGCAACGTTTCAATTCTGAATACACCGGGGGGCGTATTTCCAAAACCTATACCGGTTCAGTCGCGGTAGCGACAATTTACATTTTAAATGTACCTCTATATTGGTTATTTTTTATCACATTGCAAAAACAAAAATTGTTCTAAAATCTAGATTAAATAATCTTTCTGATGTGTATATTAGAAATTAATAATTTTATTTCTAAATATTTAAATTTTAATATTATTCCCATATATTGTAAATAAACCTCTATATTGATAATTTTTTATCACTTTGCAAAAACAAAAATTGTTCTAAAATCTAGATAGAATTATCTTTCCAATGTGTAAATAAGCAATTAATAATTTTATTTCTAAATATTTAAATTTTGATATTGAAAATGTAAAGCGACTGAACCGGTATAGGTTTTGGAAACGCCACCGCGGGTCTTACAGCGGGGATTTCAATTCTATTTTCTTTAAAAAAAAAAAGAAAGACAAACATTCCCGGGCTACGAATAACCCATCAATGTTTGAAAATCTCCTACTACCACCACACTAAGCAGAAAATGTTGCTTGTGTCATGACGGAGGACTTAGCCAGCCGAGGAATTGAACATGCGTCGCCCGGGTGGGACCCGAACGCGATGCCCACTCATCCACTGACTGATTAATTCTGAATGGTGATCGTACACCTGGGCAATACTGAGAGCATTTTACACTCTGAAACGTGCCGCAAATATACCTTATTTTATTTTAAATGATAAAATTGTGAAATAATACAGATTAATCAAATAAAAAAAACTAGCTAATGCAAAGATATTGAAATATAATTTGTAGATGTGCTATCTGCTGTTTTTACTATGTGGGTCTGCGCTTCCGGGTGTCGCCGATATTGTTTACCAATTAACAAATAAACTAAAAGAACAAATAATTAACGAATAAACTAAACGAACGTTAAACTAAATGAACGAATTCTTTCCTTATTTAAAATATATTGTTAACCCATATTAATGCACATTTTCAAAAAATCAACGAAATGAAAAAAATTCTTTTTGTATGAAAACTACGCTAATTAGCGCGTAGTAAGGCGACAGTTGCGCGGACACCATAGCATATCTCTTCTGTATTTGAATATCTTTGAGCTAATGAAAACAAATTTTAGCTCACTTGGCGATTTGAACCCATGACCTCCTGATTGCAATTCGAGAGCCTTACACCTCGACCACGGATACCACGAGGCAGAACACGACGATTTTAACAGCAGGTGTGGTCGATATGTAGGTATCCGCTGTCGTTGAGAGATGCTGCACTTTTATCAAAAATGTCGATTAAAATTGTTATCTTTTTAACGGCAACAAACGATCATTAAAGTAATGGCAATATTCTAGAAGAAATAATTAATGAATGAATCTCTTGTTACGTAACAGGCCACCTAATCCATTATCGAGGTCTATGAACTATGAACCACATGTCAAGTGTTTGCATGTGATGTGTTTGTTTATAATACTTATAATACAAACAAATCTTTCGTTTAGTGGGTCAAGTTCGTGAACCAGTACACTAATTGTACCCCGTATAAAGTCTTATAAATGAATCCCGGGGCGGCGGTACCCATACCCGCCACCCAAAATGTCTGTACTAAAACTGCGTTAACATGCGTGTAACACGAACGACACGAACCACAAATTGTGGGAAAGGATTGAAACAACAGCTAACGGCGCGAAACGCCACTTGCAGATATTTCATTCCTTTCCTAAAATTCATGGTTCGTTTCGCGTTGTTACATACATGTATGCTTTCATACTTGTAGGTGCTAGATACCTAATATATTAAATATTGTGTTAAAAGTATTTTTGAAGTGAAAACATCTTTAGCATTGTTGTAATTTGAAACTCGATGAAACGAAAAATAGCGACACCAAAAAGAGACAAACACAAACATCTATAGGATTTATCATGTAAGAGAATAAGACAGTGTAATCGGTTTCTTCTTTGTGTGTTGCTTCGTAGCCTATCGGTCTCCTTTTTGTGCGTGCGCCGTAGCCTCCTCACTCTTGTCTTCTGAAGGTTTCACTTCTACCGCAGTGAATCGCATACTTCTGACTTTGTTTTTAATTTTTAGATAATATTTTTTTATTTTGTTGCATTATTAAAAATACTAATTTCGGTGGTGTGTCTATATCTGTATCTGTTAACTCTAGAAAAATTGCATCCAACGGTTTATCAATAACTGATACAAAACCATTTGTAGAATGCATTTTGTATATTTTGTACATTAATGTTTTACCAAATTACCTCATGGAACCTCTTATTCAATTAAAATTTCCATGTATTTTGGCTCACCTTTAATGCATTTTAAAATTTTATAAGTTTTTTAAAGAACTTTTAGGAAGAATTAATTATGGCATTCGAGATGCGATAGATGATACTTAAAATAAGATGGATGGACAGGGTTGCGAATGAAGATGTTATGGTTCGGATGCATAAAGAAAAAAAGTTATAAAAATCCGAAAATTTCAATATCTTAGACATGTGATGAGATATCCAGAGAAGTATGAGATCTTGCATCTCATAATGCGGGGAAAGATTGCCGAAAGACGGGGCCCTGGAAGAAGGAGGACCTCGGGATTAAAAAACCTGAGACAGTGGTTTAGCCAGTCTACCGTAGAGCTGTTCCGGGCCACAGTAAACAAAGTCCGCATAGCCAACATGATAGCCAACGTCTGTTGAACGGACAGGGCACAAGAATAAGTTTTATGTATTTGAAAACAAATATTTGGGTACAAATATTTATATATTTATTAATCTTTATAGTAATTCTAATTTTATTTTATACATATAAGTAATTCAATTTTTGTTTATCTAGTTATTTTGAATGCCGACTAACAAGATTTATTAAAAAGCTAAGAACTATTGCTACCCATCTCAGGACAGACGTCGTCTAGTGAGTCGGATAAAGTACATACATCTATGTATATAAATGTTCAATAAAAAAAATATCAGTAAAACAAAGACGAAAAAAGACTATGCACGCCAAATTGACTTTTACGCTTCAATTATTTTTGTGTTTTCTACAATTAGATATTAAATGGCAAAAAATATAAGAAATGAGTGACTTATTGTTCCGAAGTCTACGGTTTCCTTAAAATTAATAAGTTACATAATATTTCTACTGAAAATCGTGTTGTTGTAATAATTACCCACTTATATTCAGAGTTAATTCCTTAAAACTAACATGAACAGACTTTATTTTATTTATTTTTGTTCTTGCTTATTCATCAATGGATTTTATGAGAAAACCACACCGAACTCCACTACCATGATACTAATGTCGTAATGTGGTAATCACTATCGCGATGCGGAGTTCAACCGGGGAGGAGAAGAGGAAGGATTGAAAGGTCCCAGCAATAGAGATCTGGTCATTAAATATAGCTAATCTCACTTCAACAAGAAGAAGGACAGGAAGGTCCCAGCAATTCAGATCTAATCACTAAAAATAGCTAATCACACTTAAAATAACGTTTCGATTCAAAATTCTCAAAAATCCCACACAAATTTAATAAATTATACGTGCGCATTGCCGCCGAGTTGATTAGATTCCGCAACGTCTGGGCCAGTCATATTGGCGCCTTCATATTCTATTAATACCTTTAAAGTCGTTTAACCAAAAACTTGAAAGAATAAATGGCAACGTTGCAAGACGTCGGTTTGTCGTCAACATGAAAATAAATATATAATTGGACGCTGCATTGTGTACTAAATGAAAGAAAGAATATGCAGGACGCCTCACTACATTAAATATGAAAGGAGTTCAGATTGGTGAGACGTTAAAGGGCGTTTTTTTCGTTTTGTATATTTTGAAATTAATGTTTTTCAAAAATTTAAATACCTAGCAACAATCAAACACTTAAAAGATAGTATATACATTAGTTAAAACTATGAAAAATCGAGCCCTTCAGATAGACGCAGTAATGTCGATCCGATGAAAGGACGCAGAAATGATAGCGGGATGTATATATATATATATATATATATATATATATATATATATATATATATATATATATATATACTAGATGACTAATGACCGCGCCAAAGCATTGCCACTGTACATATCTTCAAAAGCATATGCCCCGCTAACGTCAGTCCAGTGCTCATTGTGACGCCGACCGACTTGTGCCGGACGATACGCGATCAAAACTATCACCAAAATGGTTAAATGCATCGCGAAAAAATACGATTCAACATAATAAAGCAAGTGGAATTACTTTCCACACCTAAGTTTATTGTTTACATATTCACATTTAATAAAAAAATCAGAAAATGAAATAAAATGTCAAATAATCTAATATAGGTTCAGTGTTGCCACTAAAAAGTCGTTTTGGTTTTCCCACATTAATGGGAGAATACATAATTTATGGAATAAGTTACTATGGAGGTAACCATATTAAAATATTTAATAAATTTTTTGTTTTAATCTTCATACAACATACTTCATTAAAACTTATTTTAGTTTATTAATGAATAATCTAGTAAGTAATTATATTTTTTTACGTATTTTATATTAATAATTTTGCAGGGCACCATAAGATGCAGCACGCCGTGAAAAGTGGGTGGAAATAATTCGATTGCCGAGAAAAGAACTTTGAAAACACTTTTCAAACAATTTCTGTTTGAGTATTATATACTTTTGGTTCAATAAAAAATATTGGAACAAATAATGACTTCATTATTTCATTAGTTGTGCATTATTTTAGTCATAATGAAAAATACAAATTAAAAATAATTTAAATAAGTTTATTTTATTACAAACTAACGTAAAAAAAACTATTTCATTATTTATTTTGGGTAAAATTTCAAATAGTAGGCAACACCAAGCCGCTATTGTAGGTTTGCGTTTCTGGCTTTGTCTAATCCTAGCGGTGGTAATGTTCTCGTGACTTGTGCAAGTGAGACAAATATATGTTTACTTCCAAATGTTTAGTGATTCCAAAGCTACGTCGTTGCAGTTGTAGAGTGGTTACGCTTTTTTCGATGAGCGGTTATGAAGTTTGCTTCTCTATTTATATACCTCAATGATTTGCCATGTCAAAACGGTAATCATATGAAATTCCCCAAATAGAAGAAAATCGCAAGCAATGCTCCAAAAATTATTATAAACTGTTTTTTTCTGTTATTTTACAAGTTATATGCATGAACATATGCACAGTGTTTCGTTAAATGCTGTTGTCATTTTCCATAAAATTTTTGCTCTATTTTAAACGAGTGGTGTTCTATTAAACATTTTTACAATTTTTGATTACATATTATCGTTTTTAATATTAGCGCGCTCTATCTAACATCATCTACGTATCTACGTATAATCCCTTCTTCTTCTTTTGAGCGCTTATTACCTTGCCTTAAGCATTTCTAGGGACTGGGAGTCGTAAGATCTTAGGTAAACTGACAACGTTAGTGTACTGTATATTAATATGTATGTAATTTCAATGTCTTTCAACAGATCTCGTTAGTATAGGTACTTATATATCATTTTGATGTGTCTCGTGGATTCTAACGTCCGTCGCTCCTGGACGCGTATTTACAAAACCTATACCGATTCAGTCGCGGTAGCGACAATTTACATTTTAAATATATCTCTATATTGGTTATTTTTTATCACATTGCGAAAACAAAAATTGTTCTAAAATCTAGATAAAATAATATTTCTGATGTGTATATTAGAAATGAATAATTTTATTTCTAAATATTTAAATTTTAATATTATTCCCATATATTGTAAATACACCTCTACATTGATAACTTTTTATCACTTTGCAAAAACAAAAATTGTTCTAAGATCTACATAAAATAATCTTTCCAATGTGTATATTAGAAATTAATAATTTTATTTCTAACTATTCAAATTTTGATACTGAAAATTTAAAGCGACTGAAACGCGGTAGGGATTGTAAATACGCCTCCTGGACACACTGACCCCCAGATTCCAGAATTTCCTCTCCTTCTTTTCCTAAAAAGACCCTCCACACAGCATCCCGAAAGATGACATATGCCCTGAGGGATTTTTGAAATGAAAATGTCTTCAGCACCGGTGTGATTTGAAACTCGATGAAACGAAAAATAGCGACACTAAAAAGAGACAAACATATACATCTATAGGATTCAACCTGCAAGAGAATGATACAGTATAATCGGTCTCCTATTTGTGCGGTGCTTCGTAGCCTCCCAACTCTTGTCTACATTGGTTTTCTGATGGTTTCACTTCCACCGCGTGTGAACAGCACACTTATAGTTTTTTTTCCCTCAGGGCCTCCTGTTTGGAGATAATGAAAAAAAATCACAGGATTAAAAACAGAGTTTTAATACGGGCTCGTTTCTCAGCGATGGTGGTACAAATATTCACGTTACTCGACGAGTTGTACTAATCGGCAGTTTAATCAGAGGTGATGAAATAGCACGTGATTTATACCGATTTGAACGTAAACTGATGTCGAAAATTCATATTAGATCTTTCTGCCTAGGCAGGCCAATAAATTTAATTATCTGTTCAGGAAAAAATTTCCATATTTGGGAACTATCAATTTTACCATAAGCAAGAATAAAATAACTAACAGGCACACAGACAGACAAGAACAAAATAAACAATAGGTACACAGGCAGACAAGAACAAAATAACTAACAGGCACATAGACAGACAAGAATAAAATAACCAACAGGCACACAGACAGACAAGAATAAAATAAATAATAGGCACACAGCAGACAAGAATAACATAACTAACAGGCACACAGCCTACAATTAATACACTTCTGACAGTTTATATCTTCAGTGGTTTGAACTAAGTTGATGAATACGCATTTTAATGTGTTGATTGCATCAGACATCAACAAATTTTTATTACATTATTATATTTGCAAAAATATGCACATTTCGCATTAAAATTCACGGAATTTCCAGCGCTCGTAATTATTACGAACAAAATGTAAATAAAAACAGCATTTTTAGCACAAATTATTAAAATACTCATGTTTCGTAAGACAGTTATGAAAGTTGATATGTCGGGAATTCTTTGCTAATTTTTTTGTTGTTTTGTGAATAGGCTATTGTAACACACGTTTTTATCTCGGCTTAGGTTCCTACCTACATTGTGTGAACAGTGAAAATCTCAGTATCACCCTGTTGAAAAAACACTATTTTTACATGATATTATTTAAAACTAGTTGTTAGCTTGTAGTAGCTAGGCGATGTAGATGCTAGCGTATTAATAATATCAAATATGCTAAATCTGAATGACCCGTTTCCCTTTCACAGCTTTATTTCCTCACGCCACACCTAAGCAATTTGATGACCCAGATGCAATGATAGCCATGTTTGATGGAGTCATAAGAAGTAAGCTGGAGTATGCCAGTGGTGTGTGGACTCCGCACCAAGCGAAATATATTAATATGCTAGAACAAGTTCAGAAAAAATTCCTTAGGTATGTCTATATGCGGATGAATGGAACGTACCCGAGATTCATGCACCATATGGAATTATTTGAGGCAACAAATAGATTTAGCTTGGAAACTAGACGTTATGCAAATCTTGCAATTCTTAGTTTTAACATAATCCATAATCGTATTGACAGCCCATTCCTCTTGGAATGTTATGGCTTATACGTGCCTGAAAATTTCAGCCGTAGTCGTCGACACGACTTGTTCAAAATACCATACGGCAGAACAGATGTTCTAGCACAGCATAGCATGACAAGATCGGAAACACTAGATATATATAACTATTCTTTAGATAGCCTTAAGATTTTTTTGTATATTAATCATCTTCCTAGGTGTTAAGACTGTTAAAATGAGAAAATTGTACAGTAATTGGATAAAAATCTGTTGTACAATTAAAAAAAAAAAAAAAAAAAAAAAAACGGAATGGACTGTCGCAAAATCATATCTTTGCACCTTTATCTTGCTTCATTTACATTAATACATCGTCCTATACAAACTCATCGTCGTTAAAATGTCACGGGTACCGCCGCTCCGGGAACCATTGATTGATTAACCAACAACCCTGCCGTAGGTCACCCCAAGTGACTTACTACGTTTGGTGACTTAAAGGAGTGCCCGGGTTCATGGGGTGAGGTCTGTCTAGGTCTTAGCGGCGGATGAGATTACTCACCTAATGCGTGGCGAGCCGGATCGGGAGAGACTGGTTGGGGGAGACTTTTTGAACTCTCGATTCGGACTCTTTCGACACATCGCCTCGCAGCGCAGTGGGAGGGATGGATTCCCAGAACTTCCTCTCCTTCATTTTCCTAAAGAGACTCTTCACACAGCATTTCCAAAGATGACATAGACCCTGAGGATTTTTTTTCATGAAGGCCTACGTGGAGCTAACGAAAAACAAATCCACCAAGATATTGAAAATTTAATTTTAACTTTTTTTCCAAAAAGGCTACAAATGTACACCTCTCGCGGGGTGATGTAATCACTAAACGGATATCTTTGTTTAAATTAAAATTAAACATTAATTAATTAACGGTGAACGAAATTGTGTTTACTCGATCCTATATTTCAGTACAGTCGAATGAATGAATCGATAAATTTAGAAGCATACAACCAATTAACACTGTAAACAAACAAATTACAGATTTAATAATTGTCTGTCACGGCTACGCTTGTGTTACAAGGTCAAAGCCTTCCGTTCTTTTGCATTTCGGCCCCTCAATTGCAAGTCACCTTTAACAACAGGAAGATTTAACCGGTAGCGTTTCCGGGTGTCGAGATTTTTTTAGATTACTTGGAAGTCATTTGTTGTTGATGGATGATAAAGTTAGCATCTAATCAGTGCGGATTTTTAAATGAGTTTATTTTAGAATGTGACTGGATGCCATATGGGAGCATTCATATAAACATTGGTACACGATTGACGTTTACCGCAAGATAAGAGTCGTTTCGCTAATTAGCTTAAGAGGGAATAACCGGAAAAAACCGGAAATATGTCGTTTTTAAAACAAATTTCGGACGTATTGACTCTTTTCCACTAAAATTATAAATTGATTACGAAAGACTATTCTTTTATCTAGTAAAGCTATGTTTTAAATTTAGAGAAAATATGTTTATTTTTAGTACAATAAGGTTTTACCGTAGGTCGTTAGCAGATTTGTTAAATTTTCAAACAAAATTTTGTATTATACAAAACACATTCATGCATACATGCAGTAAAATAAATCAATAAATTATCTGGGAAAGCTTTGTTTCAGATTTTTAATTTAAGTTTAAAAATAAAATCATTTAAAAAAAGATCCGCACACGTGTTTTGTGACAGTTTGTTTATTTATCTACGGTCTTACAAACTAATATATTTAAGATTTTTTTACATTCTTATTTCGCTTAGATATTATTAAAAAATTATAAATAATACTTATGATAAAAAATGAATAATTTTACTACAATACATATTTTTGTAACTAAAAGTACGTAATTATAATAGTTTTATCATCACGGCTTTCAGCATTTTTTAATGTAGGTATAAATTAAAGCTAATTTTGAATGAAATAAAATCGATATGGAGTTATTATTTTAAAAAGCTGGTGCGGAGAATAATTAATCTTTCTCATTGGAACCGCCCTGTACGATCTTTTGCTATACAGATACTTTTGCTATAAGAACATCTTTCGATGTAATATGAATTCTCAGCCGCTGGCTGGTTAATGGCCCTAAAGTTTGTAATTTGTGTTTCCTCCTTCCTACAATAATAACACACTTTTCTCTCTTTGAAATGACCCTCCGCACAAAAAAAAGTTAACCACAAAATAATTAAAATATACACCTTTAGGAATTTTTCAATTTTTTATTAATTATTTTTACATAAAATGAAAAAAAAGTGAGTTAACTGTAACGTTTATAATACGTCTGTTAAATAATATATATATTATTTTTTAAGTTTTCTTTCAAAATTTAATTTTTCAAAATAAATAGGTGTATTTCAAATTATCAAATTAGAAAGCGTAGTTTATCACCTTTTAAAAACAGTTTTTAGTTTTCGGATATATTCCATTTATTAAATTTTGTTTGCAAAGCGGAAATATTATCTTCTGACATAATATGCCCAAAGCCTGAGAGGTTTAAATCTCGGATGAAAGCCGATAGTATTTGTTTAAAGCTACGTATGTTTGTAGCGGCTTGTTTAGTATCATTACTCTATACTTTAATTCTTATCTTGGATAATTTCTCGTTAAATAGGCGTGAAAACGTTACGGTTGAGATTTTTAATTTTTTTATTTCACGTTAATTCGCAGATTCTTTGACTGATTGCTTCATTATTGAGCATGGACAATATCAATTTACTTTCGTACTAACAAAATAGTAAGTCTATGCTTAAAAATATATTAGAAAAAAAGCACCACCATTTTTATAAATGATGCTTGGTGTTGGTTTGAGGGCTTATAGAAAAAAAATATAGATTAAAAGGAAGGTACTACAGATTTATAAAGATAGATACTCGTACGAAGATACTGAAACAACATACAAGCGCTAAGTAGTTTACAGTGGCGTGCAATGACTTTTAGTGAAACCAATTATTGGATAACCAACACCCCTGCCGCAGGTCACCTCAAGTGGTTTGCTACGTTTGGTGACTTAACAGAGGTGCGCAGATTTATGGGGTGAGGTTTATCTAGATCTTGGCGGAGTGGATGCGTTTGCCCGGATCGGGAGACTAAACGGGGGAGTCCCTTTGACCTCTCCAGCCGAACTCTCTCGACACGTTGCTATGCACCGTAGTGAGAGGAATGGATTCGTACGTCCGTCACTCCTGGACACAATGACCTCCAGATTTCTACCCACCCCTAAAACCTCATCCCGAGTTCATGGGAAGAGATTTAACTAGGTCTTGGTGGGGAATGTGTTTGCCCATCTACTGGGTGTTGGACCGGATCGGAAGAGATTGGTTGAGGGAGACCTAACCCTTGCCCCTCCAGCCATACTCTATCGACCTATCGCCTTACCTTCCTGGAGGAATGGATTCATACGTCCGTCACTCCTGGACGCATTGACTCCCAGATTCCTACCCACGCCTGATATATGTTTCCTTTACAGAACTTCCTCTCCCCCCTTTCCTTAAAAAGACCCTCCAAACAGCATCCCCGAAAATGAAATAGGCTCTGAGGGAAATTATTTTCCTCAAAGCCTCCTGTATGGAGCTAATGTGAAAAAAAATCGTACGCCACTGCAGTTTTGGCAGTTGGCGTGACCACTATTTGCAGTGCAGCAGTGCGTGGCTGGACAGTGAAACTTGCAGTACCTACTTTGAAGAATTTATAGACTTGCCTATTTTTTTATTTGATCGCTATCTGTATTGAGTCAATTAGCTCTGGTAGAAGATGCAAGTTTTTATTAAAGTTTATATAATATGTATTATTTGCTGATACGTGAATACCTGCCGCATTTTTAACTATTTTCCAAAGTGTTTGTGTTTGTCGAAATACTAAATCTAACAAAAAACGCGAAGCAAATCAATAAATTGATCAGAGTTCAATTTATAAGAAAAATGTAGCTACTTCGAAAGGGGCGTTGAGACTGATAGGTTTGCACAATTGCTGACTGAACAGGCTCGCACACGCACGAGTGGCCCGCCAAAAAATAGAAATATTTATACGGCCCGCTACCAAAGGCAGTAGGTACTCACAATACAGCCTTGGTGAAAATACGTATGTAAATACAAGGTGTCCCAAAGGAAAGTTGATATTTAGTGGACCGATTTAAAAAAAAAGTAAGGGTTCTATCGAAAAAATGTTTATTAAATACTAAAATACACAATTTGGGAATTTATTTCTGAAAAATAATATCGTCCAAATGTAAACCCTCACGTTTGCGGCGTTCATTTAATCGAAGAGTAAAATTTCTTATGACGGCTCGCCAGGTGATGTGTTCGTGATGGCTGCCATTTCGTGACGGATGTTTTTTTTTAATTGCACCAAGGAAGTCGGATTTTTAGCGTACACTTTAGATTTGAGATAACCCCACAGGAAAAAGTCCATAGGGGTTAGGTCAGGACCACGAGGAAGCCAATTTATGTCACCTCTCCTGGAGATCAATTTGCCAGGGAAAATTTCACGAACTCATGGCAGAGACGTATTGGACGTATGTAATGTTGCTCCGTCTTGCTGGAACCATGTTCTTTGGTTACAGCCATTAAGTTTGTAGGGGTGCAGTATTAGGTCTTTGTGCAAAATGCTGTGTAAAGATGATCTATGCACATTTAAAGCACTTGCGCGCTTCCGAATCGAAGAGAGGAATGCTGGCACATCATTGAATTGACAAAAACCTCAAATATTGCAGAATCTTCACCCCCTACAATCGCCGAATCACCATTTTTGTAAAACTCACGCACGCACAACGCGCGGTCGCTCCCGAGAAATGCATCATAGCGACTAAATTCCCAAGAGCCAGACTACCCTGGCAGACTGATTGACATACCCCCCGCGCCCCTCGGAAAAGTTGCGTTCACACAGAAAGCAAAACAAATATCAACTTTCTTTTGGGACACCCTGTATTTGAAACGTAATATTATATAATTAGTACAGTAATATTTTTAAATTTCGTGAAAAATATAAAAGTCTTTCAACAGAACAGTTAAATTATTTTTAAAAATTTTCTAGATTAATTTTTAAGAATTAGGTCTAAAAAACGTAGATGTCATTTTGCTATTTTGTATGATTTTTTTTTCAATTAAAAATAAACAAAAAAAATCCATCACACGCCGCTTCTGAGTAAGGGGCCATCCACAATGTCGCACTTCTCTACTCCCCTCTTCTCTTCTTAAGGTGTGACGTAATTTATGGATGGACCTTAACTGCTGTCACTCCATCTCATTCCATTCTCATTCCAGCAGCACGGTAACAGAAGAGACAGAGCGCGTATCATGTCACACCTTCGCAACGTGTAGCAGTGTGATCAGTGATGACGTGTGATCCGACGTCCGATGCTATTTTAATTGAAAAAAAATAGCATCGGACTGCAAAATGGCATCTACGTCTTTTATTCCAAATATGCTCGGGAATCATTGGTTAAAATGTTTATGTTAAAGTGCTCCAACACCCTGTACAGATCACGACTTGCGGTCGTAACGTTGGGTCAACCTACATGACATAATAAACTACCAATCAATCGAATTAAATAGGCATGAAAATATCTGAGAAAACGTAATGCAAAATACAGTTACGACTACATTTTGTGGTTGTAACTGGAAATATTCATGAAATTGCGACTCACCCTAATCGAGTTCATAATAATACTCACCGATTAGGTGAGTCAAATGCATTTCGTACCAAAAATATCGATCGTCCAGTTGATTAGTCAGACATATCCGAAAAATCTAAATTGAGTATGCAGTTATACGTAAAAGTGTACCCTCTATCTCTGTGCCGCATGCGGCCCGCGGTGGATATTTGTGCGGCCCGCTCAAATATCTGGCGTTTTCTTTTTAAATATATATTTTTTCATGTACAATTATACTATCCGTTTTTTGCGACCCGCACAAATATCCCGTTTGCTTTTTTCGTTATTTGTTTTTGGGGTGTTATGCCGTGTTCTACACATTCATTGTTGCACATCTACCGGATCTGCCGGATCTGCCCTGATGATGGACACTGCAACGATGTCCGAAACGTTGGCTAAAGAAAGAGGTAGCGCAACACGGCATAACACCCCAAAAACAAATAACGAAAATGCTTTTGGCCGTGAAAATCTTAAAACTCATCCCGTTTGCTCTTTAAATATATTTTTTTCATATACTTGCAATTATACGTTCTGTTTTTTGCTTCACACACAAATATCTGCCGTTTTCTTTTTAAATATGTTTTTTTTTCATGTAGATACAATTATAGTATCAATTTTTTTGCGGCCCGCACAAATATCTGCTGTTTTCTTTTTCAATATATATTTTTTCATGCACAATTATACCATCCGTTTTTTGGCGGCCCGCGCAAATATCTGCTGTTTTCATTTTAAATATATTTTTTATGTACAATTATATTATCCATTTTTTTTTCAAATATTTGGGTACGTATACCCATATGATTTTAACGTTGATTTTAATTGATTGACATTTGATTTTAAGTAGCTCAGTTAGTTTTTGAACACATAGTGTACGTCATAGGTGTTCTCAACGTGGGCGATAACCCCCCTTGTAGTCGTTTGAGACTTTTAGGGGGGCAGTAGAAGACCCAGAGAAAATTAGAGGGCGTAGAGATGGCACAGTGAGGGATGTAGGTAGGTAAAAAAAGGTACAAAAAAGACCAAAAAACACGCTTATCATGTTCTAATAAAGCAAAGTAAACTTTAATATTGGTTAATTTTTGTTATTAATAATAAATAATAATATTTGGATGATTTATATAGCGCCGTTTTTGTGAAAAATCACCTCAAGGGCGCTTATTGTAAGTATTGTAATAATTTTTATCAATTGTGCGCAAATTCACACATTTTTGATAGTTCGAGAAGTGGATGAAAATTGAACTGAAAGATTACATTACAGATATAGACAATTTTTTTATTATGATTTTATGTGTATTATTATTATTAAGAATTGACACTATATCGTGAATACAAGAAGGAAGGAGGTAGCAACCCGGTACTTAAATTCAAAAGTTTTTTAACTTGCTAAACAAAAAGTTACAACCCCCCCCCCTCAAAACCATAAGTGTGCGGCTCCCGGTGATATCTAACATTGTCCTAAGTGGCCCTTCACCAGAAAAGTGTGACAACCACTGCTATCTGTTACAACACTCAGATTGCTAATAAACACCACTAAAAAAGCTTGTACCATTTATTGGACAACCAACACCTCTGCCGTAGGTCACCCCGAGTGTTTCGCTACGTTTAATGGATTCGTCTGCCCACCAGCTGAGTGGCGGGCCGGATCAAAAGAGACTGATTAAGCGATGATTTTCGACTTCTCCTGCCGAACTCTCTTGAGGGATGAATTCATACGTCTGTCTCTCCTGAACACACTGTCCCCCAGATTCCAACCCACCCATCAAACCCCTTTCCTTCCCAGTACTTTCTCTCTTTATTTTCCTAAAAAATGCCCTCCACACAGCATCCCCAAAGATGACATAGGCTCTGGGGAAATTATTTTCCCCAGTGCCTCCTGTGTGGAGTAATGTAAAAAAAACATATTCAAATCATTGATTGGCGAATTCGTGGACAGATCCGCCAGTGTTGCCAGCGTAAATCCATTTCTTATTTATTCCCTGCCAATATCGGTTCAGCTGCCAACGGTGAAACCGTGCTAGGGATATCGTTATAAAATCATCAAAAGTTACGACGCCTATTTTGCAAAAAAACAAGTGTTATATAAAAAACAATTAAACCCAAGAAATAAATATTAATACAATAAAATAACTTACATTCTCCGGTATGTTGAACTCCTCCTTACTATCCTCCCACTGCACTATCTTCAACGAAGCGGCACTTATAGATTTATTGCTTCTTATTACCGATTTATTGGATCACAGCTGCAAACAAAGGGAAATCAACCATTAGTATCGATGTTTTTTAATGTGAAAGTTTCGCTAACGCACTTTGATTTCACGTTTAAATTATGTGATTGCGTGTACAAACTAAATGTTATTGCATACGGGAAAAGACTAAATTGTAATAATTGTAAAAAGGCTACTTAACTTAGAGGATAAAGTATAGATATTTGATCCGGAAACCAATACAATATTAAACTTAAAACTTGTTTTCTGTACTTTCCGCCTAACTAACAGGAGCGTATATATTTTTTTTATTTCAAGAATTTTGTTTATACATTACAAATGATTACATTCGCAAGGTTATAAAATAATTCATTTTTTATTCTACTACTCCATAAGTTGAGCTGTCGGAGCTCGTGTTTATGGGAGGAGTATTTACATGCAAAAAAAAATATATTTTAATGATTGTGTAATCAATAATTAAAGAACTTATTAAATAAGTATATGAATTATTATTTTTTTAATTGTTAAACTAACGTTTAAGACAAGATTTTTATGCATAGCACAAAGGGTAACAATTATTATAAGCAATAATTATCAGCCTGAAATACTCATCCACATTGAAAAAATCTTCCGAGAAAAGATACAAGACGCCAACGGGACTTGAACCCGTGCCCTTCTGATTGCCGGTCAGCTGCTCTCCCAATTGAGCTATGGCGGCTTATCTTATACACGCCAAATGATTCAATATATGCTAGTGTTTCATTCAACAATTACTGCTTATTATATTTTTTCCACCTGAAAACAACCAACTTTATTTTTGCGAAAGAGACACTGTTAGTGTTAAATCCGTTGCTAGGTGGCGTCGAGACAAATTATGTCTTCATTTATTGGGGAAATGCTTAAACTTGTCAAATATTAATTATTATTTTTTTAATTGTTAAACTAATGTTTAAGACAAGATTTTTATGTATAGCACAAAGGGTAACAATTATTATAAGCAATAATTATCAGCCTGAAACACTCATCCACATTGAAAAAATCTTCCGAGAAAAGATACATGACGCCAACGGGACTTGAACCCGTGCCCTTCTGATTGCCGGTCAGCTGCTCTCCCAATTAATTATTTGACGGGTATAAGATAAGCCGCCATAGCTCAATTGGGAGAGCAGCTGACCGGCAATCAGAAGGGCACGGGTTCAAGTCCCATTGGCGTCATGTATCTTTTCTCGGAAGATTTTTTCAATGTGGATGAGTGTTTCAGGCTGATAATTATTGCTTATAATAAGTATATGAATATTTATACGAATTTTTCAATGTTGTTTTTTCTCGTAGTTTCAATAATCAGAGTGTGCAATTCACACGCGGTAGAAGTGAAACTTTCAGAAAACTTAAGTAGACAAGAGTGGGGAGACTACGAAACACTTTTTTTTATCAATGTGAAGGTTGATTTTTTCCATATTTTTATCGTCGAATTCCCGTGCATCTTTTCCTATATTGTGTTTTCTTCTTCGTAGTCGATAGATGTCGCTTATGTTTTTTAAAGGTAGATAATAAAATTCGCTTTAAAATTTTAGCATTCCAAATGAACATTAAATTTTGGAAATATAAAAAAAATTTATGCAAACACAAAAAAGTTAAAAAAAATTACTCACATTACGTTTTTAATAACAAAAATTACTACTTCCATTTGAAAAAAAAAATGAAACTTTGGATTTTTCCATTAATTATTTTTACATGAAACAAAAAAAAAGCAGATGACGATACGTTTTGAATACATTTGTCTAATTAAATGTGTGCGGTTTTATTTTTTTCGTTACCAGTAATTTTAGTTTAAAAAAAGGCAAAGGAAGTCATTTTTGACATGTTTAAAAACATAAATGTTTACTTCTAACTAGCAAACCCAGACACACGTTACTGTGGCTAATGAAACACAACGCCATCTACTGACAACGCTATTACCCAATCTTTATAACCAACGCCATCTGTTAATTTGCATACATATCAAATCCACACCACCCGCTTGCCAGCCCGCTCCTTTTACATATTATATGCTTCAACCAATTTACACAAAACTTTGACAAATTATAACCTTAACCTTCCTCATGAATCACTCTATCTATTCGTGAAAAACGCATGAAAATCCGTTGCGTAGTTTAAAAGATCCAAGCGTACAGACAGCGGGAGCGACTTTGCTTTACACTATGTAAAAAAGATATTAAAATTTAAAAGAGTATTTAATCACCTTTCAAAAAAAGAAACTTTACATTTATTTGGATTTTAATGCACAGCGGAAATATTCTGACCTACTAACAGAATATGGTCGAGGCCTGAGGGGTTAATATTTTTTAGATGTTAAATACTGACAACCTTACGCGTCGAAGGAGGAACTATAACTTAACAAAGACATTTATTTAGATATTTTTATATATCATTTTTAACATGAAAAGCATGTCATATCAACGTGATACCATTGCTATCATAAAGGACATTAACAAATTAATAATAATTTACAATCCTACGCATATAAAAAAGCATGATGTGAAAGTGATAACTGAATTCGAATTTAAATCCATGCCTGAATTGTTTTTTAATCATTTTTTAATGTAACGCCATTTTGTCTGTGTCACAATAATTGTTTTTTAAGCTGCATATTAATTATATCAGCTCTCCAATGCACTTCGTACAAAAGAGTTCATTGCTGTGTCTTATATATAGTATGTATATAACTTATTTAGTGTCTTATATATTATAACTTACAACATTGACAGGCGGTTAGAGACCGACAAAGCGAAAGTGAAAACACGATTGGTACCGGGTAAAAGATTGGTAAAAAAAATCAATAGATGGGCTTTAAGAATTACCATTGACATTAGCATCGAAACTTAAATTTTTCAAATATGTTTTTGCCAACATAACGTCAGTGTTAATTTTTTAATCAGGTATTTATTATTTATGTACACAACCCTTGCATATGTGTGTGTATGTGGGTACTGGTGTTTTGTACCCGGGAATCACTTATCGGAAAACCAACACTCCTACCTATGGGTCACCCCATGTAGTTCGCTACGTTTGCTGATTTATCAGGGGTGCCCGGGTTCATGGGGTGCAGTTTGTCTAGGTTCTTGGCGGCGGATGCCTTTGCCCATCTACAGCGTGGCGGGCCGGATCGGGAAAAACTGATTGACGGAGACCTTTTGACCTCTCCAGCCGGACTCTCTCGACTCATCGTCTTGCACCGCAGTGGGAGGATGGATTCATACGTCCGCTACTCCTGGACCCATTGTCCCCCAGATTCAAACTAAACCCTCATACTTTTCCCTAAAAAAACCTCTACATAGCATCCCCAAAGATGATGTAGGCCCTGAAGAAAATTGTTTTCCATGAAAAACAAAACTTTAATAGCAAATATGGTCGATTTGTAATACTAAAATCTCATAGAGTATTTTATATGCTTTCTAAAAAAGTATTTTAATTCATTATTAGTATTTTAATAACTGTTCAGGAAATAGACAATTGTAAATTAATGTAATATATGATTTCCGATATTTTAGAGTAATAATTTGATATTAATAAAATTAATAAGATAACAAATTATAACGAACATAACCCTTCGTTAATATTACTATAATAAGAAAAGAACGGTCACACATGAATTGTAAAACGGAATAACTTAATTGCCGTTATCGTAGGACAATAATCATCTTTATTCAACTATGAACAAGCTATAAAAAAAAAATCACTAAAATTTTCGTAAAAAAGTGGACAACGAACCTTTTACTTCTGAGGTAAGAAATGTAATCACTCCTTATCAAACATTAACACATTAAACCACTTTTTTATACTCTATGTTTTCTAATCACTTCACTTTATTTTCTTCTGTTTATTTTGGTTTATTTATTACCCGAAATAGATTACGTAGTAATGAAATAAAATGTAAATTCCCACGGCGTACAAGGCAAATTTCAAATATAAATAAATGAAATCCTTGATCGAATGTAAAATATCCATATCTAAAAACAAATGGAAAATTATGAAAGTATTAGTATGTAAACTCATACTCATGAATTTGAGTATGAACAAAGTAACTCTATACGGGGGCTCCATCGAAGCCAGAGTTAAGTTAGCCTCTCAGAAACTGGGCGTGCTGTACAGGGCCCGCAGATGCTGCATATAGTACACAACTACCGCTAACCCTGTATAAATCGAAAGTGCGCCCCACGATTGAATTTGGTTGTCACATCTGATCTGGAGCCCCAAAATACATGAAAAAACCCTAGATTCTGTGCATAAATGGGCGGTTCTTTTGATAGATTGCCGTGTCTTAGCACATGGATTGCAATCTATAGAGCACAGACGTTGGGTGGGAATGCTGTCCTCGTTCTATCGATATTTCAATGGAAGATGCTTCGAGGAACTAGCGTCATTGTTTACTTCGGTACCGGTGAAAAATCGCGCTCGACATGTGTACATAAAAAAACGGGTCGCTTCTACGTTGAGTTCAACATCTTGGCTGTAGAATGATTTGCCAGCCTCTGTGTTTCCTCCCTCCTACAACATGGGTCGCTTTAAGACCCATGTTCATTCCCTCCTCTCCTCAAAAAGATCATCCAAACGACATCTTCAAAGATGACATAGGCCCTGAGGGAAATTATTTTCCTCGGAACCTCCTGGATGAAGTTAATATAATTTTTTTTTTATATATGAACCAATATTTCACCCCTTATTAATGTATTTATTGTTGTCAAGTTTAAGTTGTAGAACTCCATTTTAATTTTAATTTCTTTTGTATATTCAATAATATTATTATTTAATTTTAAAAACAGTTTCTGAACTAGTTCTGCTATGTAACTATTTTTAGGAGTGACAGCCATTTCGCCCTCTGAAGGCATTATCAGACAGTTTGAAAAAAAAATCTACAATGATTTAAATAATATCGCCTTCTGAGTAAGGATTGTGTGATATCGTCCGATTCTACACGTCGAAATGGATCGCCTTAACTTTACTATTAACGATTTCACCTTATTTTGACTGCATGCCTTTTTGGAATCAAGGTTGTTTGGAATATTTATATAAAAGTTGTTATATTAACAAATTTATGTGAATTTTATGGCGAACAAGTTGACATTGACTCGCCACGCCAGTTGAATATCTTACACCCACAGATTTTACGACACATTTTACATCTCCCATTACCTCCGCGAAGATGTGCACAGAAGGAGACAGTTCTTGTGGTGACATTTGTACAGGGCCGAACCTAGTAATTTTTTTCATCCGGTACAGAAAGTATTATTAAATCTTGTTTACACTTGTAGAAAGAAACAAACCAAACGTAAACGGCGATTCACTTTGATTTTTTATATTAAATTTTGCACACTTGGCCTTCACAACAGCAGAAAGGTGACTGTCTACACGGGATTTCAAAAAGCCACTCCTTACCCCATTTTTCATCCCTTAAGGGGTATTTAATTAAATATTAAATTTTTATTTTTTATTTTTAAATTTGGAAAAGGTAAAAAATAACTGAAAAACATCAATTTTGGTTAGATACGTTTTAAGATTTTCACGGTCAAAAGCATTTTCTTTATTTGTTTTATAACACCCCAAAAACATCAATGTTGTTTTTGAGTAGCCGCCATTTCATTGGAATGATATAAGAATTTTTATTTTTCAGATGACCATAAGGGTGGAAATCGTGACAAGATGGATGCCCTCTTTTTACCCCTCTACTTCAACGTATAACGTGTAACTTCGTGAAATATATATTTTTCTTTGAATTTTTTTTTTGTGAACTCTGAAAAATAAATTAATGAATTATAAAAAACGGATTATATAAAATGTATAGTTAAAATCGACCGCCAAAAATCACCCGAAATTAAAAAGGAGGTATCTACGAGTACGTCTATATGGATTAATTTAGTAGGATGAATTTGCAGTTGACGGTCTATCTTGAGTTTAAAAAATATATTTGCGCCTCCCCACTTTTCAACCCCGCAAACTGCCACTGCTTCTAAACCTAACCTAACCTCTCCTAAATGGGATATTAAATAAATACCACAGCCAAAATAAAAATAAACCTATCAATATTCAACCATGGAAAAAAACCAATAAATCACACTTAACTCTCACAAGATGCACTGTAAACATATAATCGAACAGTGTTAAAAAACTAAGTGCTTTGTTCTCGATTTGATCTCTCTCACGTTTGAGCACGTAACTTGCGTCGCTTGCGATTTATAATCCGTTCATAATCTCGATTTTAAAAACGTTTCACTGTCACTGAGTTCGCACTTCACACCACTCGGGCAAGCGGGGC
This sequence comes from Limnephilus rhombicus, assembly GCA_929108145.2. Lineage (NCBI taxonomy): Eukaryota > Metazoa > Arthropoda > Insecta > Trichoptera > Limnephilidae > Limnephilus > Limnephilus rhombicus. The sequence continues at coordinate 40,183,215 of OV815296.1, forward strand.
TGCTAGCAGTGTTCGCTGACGGCCGACGGATCGCGTGTGCTCCTGAGCACGGATAATAATTTGTAGTGTTTCATTTCCCGACTAAACATTCCGTTTCTATTCGGACGTTTGCTGTATTACACCCTCCACTGCGCGCTAGTTATCTGCAATTTCTGCAACGGCCTAAAGTCTTTTAGATAAGTCAGTTGTGATAGATTCACAGTAGCTACCTATTTATTGGTTATTATCTTCATATTTTTCTAGTATAAGGTATACCGGTGTACTTTTAGAACCACTTATGGTAATGTAGCATTTTTAAAGAGGCATTTTTTCCAGTTATATTTCAATGGAAGGTGCTTTGAGGAATTCGTTCATTGTTTCCTCCGGCAGCGGTGCATAGTCGGGAAATACCCCGAACGCGCGCCCAATTGTCAAAATTGAACGGGTCGTTTCTACAACTCGGCCAATAGCTCGGCTATGAAAATATGTTCCTGACCATTTTTATTTTTTATTTTAGTACATAAAACAGGCGTGTTACCCAAAATTTACATGCATGGATGATTTAGACACAAAGCATAATAGAAATCATAACAAAAATAATTAGCTAAATATGAAAAGTTTGTGTTTATTCCCTCCTTCAAAATGGATTTCTCAAGACCTATATTCATTTTTTGTCCTACTCAAAAACACCATCCACCATCCATTTAGCATCACCAAATACGACACGCCCATAGAGAAATTAAGTTGAGGAGTATATTAAAATATGTATTTAAAATGTATTTTGTCTTTTCTTATACTAGAGGGCTAAATTTAAAAAAATGAATATGAAAAAGTTTAATTATTATTTTTTAATTTATAAACTAACGTTTAGACAAGATTTTTATGCATAGCACAAAGGGTAACAATTATTACAAGCAATAATTGTCAGCCTGAAACACTCATTTACATTGAAAAATCTTCCGAGAAAAGATACTTGCCGCCAACGGGACTTGAACCCGTGTCCTTCCGATTGCCGGTCGAATGCTCTGACCACTGAGCTATGGGGGCTTATCAAATACCCGCCAAATATTGATAAGCCCCCATAGCTCAGTGGTCAGAGCATTCGACCGGCAATCGGAAGGACACGGGTTCAAGTCCCGTTGGCGGCAAGTATCTTTTTCTTGGAAGATTTTTCAATGTAAATGAGTGTTTCAGGCTGACAATTATTGCTTGTAATAATTGTTACCCTTTGTGCTATGCATAAAAATCTTGTCTAAACGTTAGTTTATAAATTAAAAAATAATAATTAATATTTAACAAGTTTAAGTATTTCCCCAATAAATGCAGACATAATTTGTCTCGACGCCACCTAGCGAGGGATTTAACACTAACAATGTCTTCCTCGCAAAAATAAAGTTGGTTGTTTTCAGGTGGAAAAAATATAACAAGCAGTAATTGTTGAATGAAACACTAGTATATATTGAATTATTTGGCGGGTATTTGATAAGCCCCCATAGCTCAGTGGTCAGAGCATTCGACCGGCAATCGGAAGGACACGGGTTCAAGTCCCGTTGGCGGCAAGTATCTTTTCTCGGAAGATTTTTCAATGTAAATGTGTGTTTCAGGCTGACAATTATTGCTTGTAATAATTGTTAAAAAGTTTAATAAATTAAATACCTAGCGGTCATAACAGACTTTAAGTTAAACTTATCAAAAAATGCAGACTTCACAAATAAAAAAGGGCAAAAAATCATTTCTTGGCGGACTCAAAAAAATAATAAAATACACAAGCAACGTAATATACATACAATACTTATTTAGTATACTTACTTATAGTAATACTTATTTAGTATTTATTACTAACGCTGGAAAACTGATTATGAAAATACAAAAAAGTGCATATCTAATAATAACGAAATTTGCCATTTAGACTTAATAAAAAATAAAGCGCCGCCCGCAACCTCTAGCACAAAAAAATTAGAGGTCTCCACTGATGCGGACCTTTACTCCAAAATAAAATCGTGAAGAAGCAGTTCGATAACGTACTAAACATAATCACAGTCGTGTCCACGCTGGAGCCCGCCGCACTTAAACCAAGACAAGAATGGAGAAATCGCCTCACTGATGAACCATTATAACCTAGTTCAGATTATCTCCGAGATAAATATGTACTAACTGCTGAGGTTGTGTGATCATTATCATCAAATTAAATGTCTAACTTTTAAATTAAGTGTGTGACAAGATATGTATAACAGATAGTGTTTTTGTATTGTCGATGATCGGTCAATCTTATTGTGAATTATACATATATATTGCACAGGGCCAGATCTGTGATATAATAATGAATATTTAACTTAGGGCTCTGAATCTAATGGGAGAAGAAAATATCGATAAAAATGTAGTGAATCTTCTAAAGTAGTCAGTAAAATTATGAATGAAAACTTTTCGACAGCAGCGTCATATCTCTACATCTCTATAAATATTTTATCTATTACATATTATATAACAAAGTCGCTCCCGCTGCCTGTACGTTTAGATCGTTTAAACTACGATTTTCATGCGGTTTCCACTAATAGATAGAGTGATTCATGAGGAAGGTTTAGGTATATAATTTGTCAAGGTTTTGTGTAAATTGGTTGAAATATATAATATATAAAGGGAGCGGGCTGGCAAGCGAGCGGTGTGGATTAGATATGTATGTAAATTAACAGGTGGCCTTGGTTATAAAGGTTGGGTAATGGCGTTGTCAGTAGATGGCGTTGTGTTCGTCAGCCTCAGCAACGCGTGGCCGGGTCAGCTAGTTATAAAATAAAGTCCTCTGCCGCATCTTTCTGTCTGTCTGTTCGCGATAAACTCAAAAACTACTGAACGGCTTTTCATGCGGTTTTCACCAATAGATAAAGTGATTCATGAGGAAGGTTTAGGTATATAATTTGTCAAGGTTTTGTGTAAATTGGTTGAGATATATTATAATATAAAGGAGAATGTCTCTATGTGGTGGACGAGCGGACTAGTAAGCGGGGGGTGTGGATTTGATTTGTATGCAAATCTACAGTTTTATGCCGAGGTTGATGAAATTTTGCACATGTTACCTTCAAAACAAGAAGAAGGTCACTGTCTACATTTGATTTCGAAAACTAGAAAAGAAAAGACTTCAGTCAAATAATCATGGATTCAGATGAATTGTAGAAAAAAATTGTGGCTTAATATAAAAATGTTAATAATTGGTTGAAAATCATTTTCGTTCATCTTTTATTGAGGCATGCACGCACAGCTTACATAGACAGCATGTCCTACTTCTGTAATATCATATAAAATGGTCCGATTAGCATCAATTTAATAATCTCGATTCTAATAACCACGAATCAATCAAAACCGCCATAAATATTTAGTTAATTACCATATCTGGTCAGTGGGCAATTTAAAAATCTGAAAATTGGTCAATTATAAAAAGTGTATCAAGAATTCTGTGTCGCGGGGAATCATCTCGGTCAGTGGAATCATTGCAGATTCTGGTGATGTAACTACGAGTATGTAGTTCGTAAACTTCGATGGTTCGAATCATCGCATCGTATTGGCATTGCAAGTCTCACAAAATTATCACCACGAAACTGGAAACATCATATTGATAGGGTAAACATTCAAATAACATATTGTTTTAATGTGAAGGACGCAGTAAAATCATGACGCATTATATATACAGGGTGTTAAGGGATGTACTTGACTTACTTTAACCAGTGATTCCTGACATTATTTGGAGTAAAAATGTAAATGAAATTTTGGTCTCCGGTGACATTTTTGATATATTTTTTTTTCTACAAAAACATAAAAAATGGTAGTTGTTGAACAGCTGGAGGCGAGGTAAGGGGTTCGTCGGACACCCGGCTGAGTGACCAGTGACGACATGTGGAAGAAATTTTTTTTTGTTTGGTTTTGAAGAAAAAAATTTTGAAAAAAAAAAAATCACCGGACACCAAAATTTCATTTACATTTTTTACTCCAAATAATGTCAGGAATCACTGGTTAAAGTAAGTCAAGTACGTCCCTTAACACCCTGTATATTCAAGTAATAGCGTGAAACACTCATCTACATTGAAAAAATCTCTCGAGAAAAGATACATGCCGCCAACAGGACTCGAACCCGCGTCCTTCTGATTTCCGGTCAACTACTCTTATCAACTGAGCTACGTCGGCTTATCTCCTGCCCGCCAAATAATTTAATATATACTAGTGTTTCATTCAACAATTACTGCTTATTACATTTTTCCACCTGCTAAGTATTTCACCAAAAAATGTAGACACTCGACGCCACCTAGTGGGAGCTTTAGTACTTTCAATGCCTTTCTCATATAAAAATAAAGTTGGTTGTTTGCAGGTGGAAAAATGTATTAAGCAGTAATTGTTGAATGAAACACTAGTATATATTAAATTATTTGGCGGGCAGGAGATAAGCCGACGTAGCTCAGTGGATAAGAGCAGTTGACTGGAAATCAGGAGGACGCGAGTTCGAGTCCCGTCGGCGGCATTTATCTTATCTCGGGAGATTTTTTCAATGTAGATGAGTGTTTCAGGCTAATAATTATTACTTATAATAATATTGACCCTTTGTGCTATGCATAAAAATCTTATCTTAAAACATTAGTTTATCAATTTAAAAAAAAATTAAATGTATATTCAATATGGCGGCACCATACATTTCACAGAAGTGAATATCGAAAGATTATTGAATATTGTCCAGCGAAAAGCAATGTTGCTTATAATAACAGAGTAGAGCGCTGTTTTTTTTGTGAAAAATCAACTCAAGGGCGCCGACAGAAAAACATGTATCACTAACATCTCTATTTATGAGTCATATAATCTAAAATTTAGGCGTCTAAATTTAACAAAAGTAAAAAAAAGTCGTAAAAATTCTCGTTTCGGCGTTTCACTGTGTGTCGTACACTTAAATATTTTTTAGAAAAAAAAACAGATTGCAATTCACACGCGGTAGAAGTGAATACTAGAGTAGACAATAGTGGGGAAGCTACGTAGCACCGTACAAAAAGGAGACCGACCATTCCATCTCATTCTCTCGCAGGCTAAATCCTATAGATGTATGTGTTTGACTCTTTTTAGTGTCGCTTTTTCGTTTCATCGAGTTTCATGTCATAACGTGCTAAAGTAGTTTTCACTTCAAAAAATAATCATCCTAGATTTGTAGAAAAGTCGATAAATGTTGCACATTAAAAAAAAGGATTAATTTATCCACTATCTCGAATACATTATAATTACTCGCAGATTACATTATAATTATTTGTGCATTATTTATCAATTTCAAAACCAAAAATCAACTTCCAAAATACCTTTAATAATAAGTTTGTATCAACATCAAACTAATATATTTGAGTCACATAATTTCAATACCAGCTATATCCGATTTTTTAACAAAATACATCTTGTATTTTTTAGTATGACATCTTGTTCACATTTTTGCGAGGAACAAGACTAATCTAAAATTGAGTTTCGAAACCTCCTTTATCATGACCAAAAACCGTGTTAAAACTGCGAGTGACAAACAAAACCCGCTATATCATTCAAGAAGTTATTATCAAAACCCGCTATATCGCAATTTAACCAATCACGAGCAGTTATTTTGCCAAGATGGCGGATGTAGAAACACGCCAAAAAGCTTCAAAAGCCTTTATATTCCATATAAATAACGAAGTGAGTATCAAAATCCGCTATATATTTATCCAAATTACTTAAATATTTCTAGACACATTGAAAAATGAACACTTTTCGAATGTATATTACTCCCATTCATTTCATTACATAATAAAATAAAATGCAATTTTTTATTTTCGCTAGAGATGTGACAGTTTTTTGCGGTTTTCTCCGAATCAGTAAAAGTTGATATAGCGGATATAGAAATTGAACGACTCATTTACAATGTCGAATTTTTGTACTTATATGCTGATGTATACAGTATATAGACACGTAGTTTTATCCTTGATGCATTTGATGCAATTCCTTTGTTATTCGGTGGTACATCCTCTCAATAATACGGAGCTCCTTTGATTTTATTTTGACCCACAAAAATAAATTAAAGTCAAGGTATTATATTTAATTTCACGTGATAATACTTTCCCTATCCTTCACATATACAGAGAATGTAACACATTTTCTATAGTTCCTACGTCACTCGTATTCACACGATTGCTATGCAATATGTCAACAGAGTATATCTTCAAGTTGCGAAATATTCTTGCAACCAAATGTAGACACATCTTCTGGTAAATGCCACCGGTTTAAACTTGGCCATGAGCGAGACGTAGAGACAGGGCTGTCAGGCGAGAAACTCTGCTGTGTTATATCACCAAAAATATCTATGAATGTTGTGAAGTAGTTTTGTGAGTAAAAATAACAGAATGCGCAATTCACATGCGGTGGAAGTGAAACCTTCAGACAACTAAAGTAGACAAGAGTGGGTACGAAGCACCGCACAAAGAGGAGACCCATTATACTATCTCATTCTCTAGCAGGCTAAATTCTACAGAAGTATGTGTATGTCTCTTTTTAGTGTTGCTATTTTTCGTTTCATCGAGTTTCAAACCGCAACGGTGCTAAAGAAGTTTTCACTTCAAAAAATTTATGAAACTGTGGAATTTTTTTTATTAATTATTTTTAAATGTAAAGTCAAAAAGTTAGTTTAAAATAACGTTGCTAATACAGTTGCCTAAGAAAATATGTAGATATGTATGTATTTTTATCTTTTTTTCGTTATCAGTAATTTTTGAAGTAAAAAACGTAAGGTGGTCCATTTTTAAAACTTTTTGTGTTTGGATGCAAATTTTTTTATACTTTAACATTATTTGTTTATTTCGATTTATATTCTTTGAAAGCGCATTTTATCACCTTTCAAAAACAGTTTTTAGTTTCGGATACGTTCAGAAATGTTCCATTTGTTTGAAGTTTATTGCAAAGCGGAAATATATTTACCTTTCGACTAAAGAGGCCCGAGTCCTGAGGGGTTAAAGTTAAAACAATTTTAAATCGCACTACCTGAACTTTAAATCATTATATTTTCTTTATCAATTGAACTTTGTGACGGGAATAAAATTGTGCGAGGTCTAAAGTGGTTATCTATACCTTCATATAAAAACCAAAATATGTTTTGAAACTTTGGAGATTTGATGTGCGCATGCCCGCGATGGTTTCTATATACAATGTTGAGTTCTGGCATCATGAAATTATGCGTTGCCAACCGTTCATCCAATTAGGAGGAAACTTTGGTGGTTGTTGTGAGCACGCCCGCGAAGGTTTTTTTTATATATTGGTGAGCTCTGGCATTATGAAATTTGTACAAAAAATTGCAATTGGTGGCACGCGAGCTGTTTGAAAACTGAATGTATGGAATGCGGGAGAGGGGAGGGGAACCTCTGGAGGGGGGTGGAGAACTCGGGAGGAAGGTTCGCGGGACGGGGCAAGCGGGCGAGGGGAGTGGGGAGAAAGAAGGCGGAGTGGGAACGCAAGAGGGTAAGGGATTGCGGCAGGCTGAAGGGGAACGGAACGAATGGGAAAGGACACGCAGAGAGAAACAATTTCTTTATTAAGTGACTTAGCAACGTATGCCGGGAACTCGCTAGTTTAATATAAAAGTGATTATTTAATAGTGGCTATTAAATAAAAAAGCACTTTTTAAACAAATTTTATTATTGTCATCATGATTCTATGCATGAGTTCAAAAACACGTCTACAGTAAAGTAGACATGATTGTGAACTCGTAACCCCTGGTATCGATGGAGCTACTCGAGCGTGTCGGATAACCCTAACATCACGCGATTCTAGTAAATATAATTTCGCAACAATATCGTGTCGCTGGATGTAAAAGTGAGAAGATGAGGGTAACGCAATAGAGACAGTCTGAGACAAGATACTATGGCGTCACAGAAGTCGCTAAACACATAAATTAATAAAAATAATTTATTTTGCAGAATTTATCCACTGGTGCGTTTTTGGCCAATTTTTGGCCAATTTGCAAACACCCTTGAGCGTTCGCTTGCCGAAATGTGGCAAATTTTAAGAGATATTTTAAAACATTTATTGTAATCATTTCAAAAGTTCCCGCGCATTATATACTTCAAATAATCACAAAGATATCTTAGTATTTTCACTATTCAAGACGAAATGTCTCGCATCTCTGAATCTTCTGAATTATTTGATAATGACATTTCGCGAACCGCAATTATTGAAATATTTTTTCTTACAAATCTTTGATTATTGTCGTGTTACATATTAAAAATGCATGTTAGAATTTAAATTTATATCTGTGATTATCAATTCGGCTATATACAACATATGAAAGTCATAATATTTAATATTATCAAAGTAGGTACTACGTACGCTAATTTTAAAGTAACTAATACGCAGAATTAATTTAATTCATTTTTTTATGAATTGTAAAAATATTTGTTAAACGGTTAAATATAGGTACATTCAATGGTACACCATAAGCAGTTATAAATTCGGAGTTTTTTTTAATTAGGAAATTTCTAAATCGGATGGTTAGAAAATCCGGACGTGCAGAAAATCCGGACGTGCAGAAAATCCAAATAAATGGAATATTTCAGAATGTATCTGGTGATGAAACACGCTCTCAAATTTTATATTTCGAAAGAAAAATATAATTTTTTAAATATAAAAATTTTGCAAGCAAACATAAAAAAGTTTAAAAAATGGCTCACCTCACGTTTTTACTAACTAAAATTATTGAAAATGAAAAAATAAAAACACATAACTAATTTATTACGCTAAACGTTATCGTCAACTCACTTTTTGTCGTTTCATGTAAAAATAATTAATAAAGAATTCTCAAAGTATCATAAGTTTTTTTTCAAATTGCGGTCGGAAACTTTTTATACTTTTCATAAAGGTGTAGATTTTAATAATTTGAGGTAAAATTTTAGGTTTGAATATAAAGCAAGGAATTTTCTCTATCCAATACCGTTTATATCATATTTATCCATGAGAGTACTTGTCCATGATTCCTGGCTTTAGATGCTAGTGTACTGGCTTTCTCACTAGCTTACTAGGTTAAAAACTTTTCGATCATACCAAAATAGCATCCAATCGTCTTCGAACATCCACAGTGTATTTAGATTTTGATCATTGTGTTTCAGTGGGAATTATTATGTCTGAAGATGGCTGCAAATGACGATGGCATTTATGTCAAGGAGCAATCGATTTGTATTCATCATTTACCATTTACGGAGAGGCGTATCTATGTTAAATCACGCGAATAGAATCTTGCGTAAATTCACATTTTGCCGTCTAAATTTGCTTTTTTTATTACCTTGCCGACCGCTGTTAGGACTTTACATAAAGTTTATATATAGTCCGTACAAACGCTGGCTGTTCCATTTTCTGAAAAAATATTTATGATATTGAACCATTGAAGACAATATTAGCTACTCTCAAACGAATTAGAAAATATCATAAAAAGATTTGTGCTTTATTTATCAACTAGCGAGTTTCCCGGCATGCGTTGCTTTGTCACATAATAAATAAATAGTTTCTCCCTGCGTGTCCTTTTCCTTTCCCTCCCTTTCCCCTTTCGCCTTCCCTTTTTCTCCTGCGTCCCCTTCCCCTCACGCGTTCCCACTCCGCCTTCTCCCCCTTCCGTCTCCCGCTTCCCCCGTCCCGCGAACCCCCCTCCATAGTTTCCCTCCTCCCTCTCGCATTTCATACATTAAGTCCCGGTACATTCAGTTTTCAATCAGCTCGCGTGCCACTTATTGCATTTTTTTACAAATTTCATAATTCCAGTGCTTACTAGTATATAGTATATATAGAAACCACTGCGGGAATGCACACATCAAATCCCCAAAGTTTCATCGCAATCGGATGAATGGTTAGCATCGCATAATTTCATGACACCAGAGCTCACCATTGCATATAGAAACCATCGCGGGCATGCGCTCATCAAATCCCCAAAGTTTCATTGCAAACAAATGAATGGTTAGCAATGCGTAATTTCATGACTCCTGAGCTCACTATTATATATAAAAAGCATCGCGGACATGCGCACATCAAATCCCCAAAGTGTCATTGCAATCGGATGAATGGTTTAGTAACGCATACATCCCCAAACATATTTTGATTTATATATATAGATTTAAAACAAAAAATCGATCTCAAAAATAACTTTAATAATGAATTGGTATGGATATCAAACGAATTTATTTTCAGTGTTGATTTTTTTGTATTTATACACTGGTATACATAGTATATATAGACACTTAGTTTTAAATAAATATCATTTCGTGGGATGCTATCGGGTCATTCTCAGACCAGTTTACAACATTCCTCAAATGGCAATACAAAATCCCACTGGCTCCAAGAATTTAAACAATTGTGTGGTGTCACATAAAAAAAATAACATGTTAAATAAAAAACCCAAAGAATCCGAGGTCTGGCAAATTCACAGAATTACTCTAGACTTTAGTTTAGGACAAGGAAAATTGAAGGTCAAAAGACACCATATCAGGCTTTTTTAATTGCGTTTAAATTCCAAGAATAATACGTTATAAAACTGCACAAATGGTTTTAATATTCTAATAATATCCTTGGGGTAAAGTTTGGAATTTATTTTTTATGTTGTTATGTGGGTGATACGAGTTTTAAGCAGAAATCTCGATCATGAATAATTGTTTCAAGAATAGTATGGGTATCATGGGCTGACATTTGCGTCAAGTGATAAAAATTTCTTCATTGAAGTTACTGGGTCATGCAATAAAAATGATTACTCTTAATATTATTGCATCAATTTGGGAGGCGGGTATGGATACCGTCGCCCAGGAACTATTTATTGGATAATCAACACTCCTGCCATAGGTCACCCCAAGTGGTTCGCTACGTTTGGTTTGATTTAGCAGGGGTGCCCGGGTTCATGGGGTGAGGTTTATCTAGGTATTTGTGACAAATGCTTTTGTCCACAAACTGCATGGCGGGTTCGATCGGGAGAGACTGGTTGAGGGAGATCTTTTGACCTTTCCAGCAGGACTCTCTTGACCCATCGCTTGCATCTCAGTTGGAGGAATGGATTCATACGTTTCGTCACCTTTGGGCACACTGACCCCGAAGATTTCTACCCATCCCTCATGCCTTTTTCCTTCCCAGAACTTCCTTCCTTTCCCTAAAAAAAAATACTTCACACAGCATCCTCAAAGATGACATAGACCCCAAGGGAAATTGTTTTCCTCAGGGCCTCCTATGTGGAGCTAACGATAAAAATATCAGTGTGTGCAATTCACACGCGGTAAAAGTGAAACCTTTATAAAACTAAAGTAGACAAGAGTGGGGAGAGCGATCTCATTCTCTCACAGGCTAAATCCTGTAGTTGTATGTGTTTGTCGCTTTTTCGTTTCATCGAGTTTCAAATCACAACGGTGCTAAAGAAGTTTTCACTTCAATAAATAAAATAAATCCACTCTCTTAGGTAAGAGGCATAATATTATATAATAAATAAAAATTTATTTTGTAAATAATTTTAAGAACTATTTAAAATAAATCAAGGGAAACTAACTATCACAAATAACTTTGGCCATAATTATATAGTGTAAAGATTTTTTTTATATGAGAATGAATTTAATACCTAATTAATTTTCTAATAAAAAATATTATTTAGTAGTTTACGCTTACATTTTTTATAAAGTAATTAACAAGTAAATTTTAATTCTTTTCGAGCGAAACGATAGGGAAATGTCTAATTTATCCAAAAAATATTTTTTCATATTGATAATATAAATCGATCTATAGTAAAGATTAAAGATCAACCTAAAATAGTGATTACACCCAAGGACGGATCCAAGATTTTTTTCTGGGGGGGGGGGGGGGGGCACAAGGGGCGGATGGGCAAAAAATTCAACAATTACTGTTAGGATTTTTTTCTGGGGGGGGAGGGCACAAGGGGCGGACGCGCAAAAAAATCAACTTTATGAAAGTGTCAAAATAATCGAAAAATTAAATGTTTAATAAAGACAGCTTTAGCTTCTAAGTATGTACTGTGATGGAAACTCCACAGTACACAAAAATAATACCGTCTGGGGGGGGGGGGGGGGGGGCACATGCTCCCGTGCCCCCCCCCCCCCCCCTAGCTTTGCCTTTATCACGAAGAAAGATTAAATATTATTAATTCAAATCAGCAGGCTCTAGGAGATCGTTCCATTTGATGCATATTATTCTGATAATTTATGCTCTTCTTTGGATTCACTTTGTTATTGTTACTTTGTTAAAAGTCTTTCGCAATATACATTCATAAATAAGTGATGAAGTGACTCCATCGTATCATTCATCTCTCGTTCCTCCCATTGAATTCAAATCACTTTCATTCTGAGTTCACCTCGTACGAGATTCCCTCGAAAAAACGCCATAAACCAAGGAAACCATTGTCCATTGTTGGAGCTTATCGATTAATCAACGGCCTCACTCGAAGAAAGCATTTAATTTAAGAGATTTTTTAAATAAATTCACGTAGTTAGTAATTAAATCAAATGCCATTGTTGGTATGTTAAACGCAGAAAAAATATCTAATTAAATCTGCTCTGTTGGCCAAAGGTGGAACTATGTGTGGATGATACGTAAGACGTACTTTTTACTATGTAATACTAAATGTCGGGATTTATTTCAGTGCTGAAATTCTGGGACTAGCTACCTAATATATTCCTCTTTACCCCAGAATACTAATGGAGGGAAATAATTATACCAAGCCAGTGGACATCTTCAATTTATCACTAAACAAATACAAAATGTTTTTACTGAGACAGTTCAGTTATGAATAAATACTGTATATTTTTTTACTAATAATTTAAAAACCCCTGAAAAGGGCGTAAATATATCTTAATATATAAAAAATGTATGTATCTTTGCTTGTTTGTCCGTAAACAATGCATCCGATTGCGATGAATCTTTGGTGAGTTGTTGTGAGCACGCCCGCGATGGTTTCTATATATAGTGGTGAGCTTTGGAGTTATGAAATTTGTATAAAAAAATTGCAATGGGTGGCACGCGAGCTGTTTGAAAACTGAATGTACCGGGACACAATGAATGGAACGCGGGAGCGGGGAGGGGATCACGGGGAAAGCGGGAGAGGGGACGCGTGAGGGAAAAGGAAGGCGGAATGGGAATGGGACGAATGGGAAAGGACACGCAGGAAGAAACAATTTCTTTATTAAGGGGCATTGCAACGCATGCCGGGAGCTCGCTAGTAACAAATAAATAAATAACCACAAAATTGTCTTCATAATAAAAACCTACTATGAAAAAAATAACATCGAGAACAGGAGGACCAAATAAAGAATTAATATTGTCATTGCAGCTAGTTGTTGCGTACTCTATATTTGCTTACGGACTTACAATTTGAGTTGCTTAACTTCTTGGTAAAAGTTATATATATATATATTCTACCAGGGCGGGATTGCGACCCGCCTCTGGAGAAAGTTTATTATAGAAATTTATTTTATATTTAAAAAAATGTAGATGCTACAAATTTAATTTATAATAAAGATCCCTTTCACCGGGCTTAACGTGTTTTAAAAAGGGATTGGTACGTGCTGTAAAGTTTCAACTTGATATGTTCTAATCATACACATCAATTATCATGCAAAATTGTAAATTTATGTTAAAACACTCAACGGTAAGGTTCTCAAGATGAAATTACTTATTTAGCATTCATGGAGGTTGTTAAAATGCATCACAGTTGGAATAACATATCTACAGCATCTTGACTTTTCGAAAATATCTTTAAAGCCTTAGTCATTCTTCTGAGAAAATGCTTCCATAAAATGTCGTGGAAAGTTAGAAGGCACAGACATTTATATCCAATTTGAATACATCAAAAATTATAGTCTTTTTACTTTAGGGCTAGCCCTGATATAATTATCCATTACTGGATAATTACGACCTTCTGAAAAGATGTGTGTTGGGCTTAGCCCTGAAAAATTATGTTTTTTTTATGGATTCACTTGGACAGAAAGCACGATCTCCAAATGCAGCCGATATTTGAAGTTGCTCGAATAAGAGTTAAATCTTATGAATCTTACATAAAGTTTGGTTAATAGTTATTGTGATCTTTGTTTCAATAATTTTCAGAATTTTAAGAATTTATTGAATTTGATTAAGGTATATGATAAATAGTATTGGACCTAGAAGTGTTCCCTGAGGAATTCCAAATTTTGAATAAGTGGGTTCTCTCAAAATTATTTTTAACATGTGGTATCGTTTATGGAGATAACTTTTGAACTATTTTTTTACTTTTCCTTGAATTCCAATATGTTCCAATATCTTTTAATAGCTTAGTGTCATATTTATTGTCAAATGCTTTTACAAAGGAAGTTTATTAACAATAAATGGGGATCCGACTCTGGTAGTAGGCTGTAGGCGGTAGTTGGTTTATAGTTGTGAAGCGCAGGCTGTGGTTTAAGGTAGTTTTGCATGCAGACTATATCGCCACCATTGCTTAATGCGGCAGAAAGAAAATGGCCGACAGAACGTGATATTGACGCCGTGATTTCTGGTTCACTGATGGAAGCGTCGTGAATTGGTGCAAAATGCACGCGGATATTGCGTCAAATTTTAACAAAATTCATAACAGCGCAGTTTGCAGTTTGTATTTATTTTGGTACTTTGCACAAGATACGATAGAGAAGTTACAAATTAGAAATGGATGATTTCTCTGGCGACAGAAAGTGATAAGGGTTATTTATCGTTATAATGGAGAGTGAACTTGACTTGTGTACATTTGTTGAGCTCGCGTTTGCCTGTATTCCGACTGCACCAGTGATCAACGGTCAAAATTTTCTCAAATTACTGCAATCCGCTTATTAAAATGTTTTCCCCTTTGTTGAATAGAAAAGTTTTTTCCTTGTTGAATAAAAAATATCAGACTTTGCACAATTCTGCTTAATCTCTCTCCTTTTAAAGTTTTTTTGGCTCACTTAAACAATTTCCCAAATGCATACAGGCTTAGGTATTGAAAGTTAAGTCAACGCATTGTATAATTCTCGAAGATTATTACGTAAAAATGTATAAAAGACATTTTTAGGTGAGGTTGTGTTACCTGCCGTCTAAATATAATATGAATATGCATAATAGCCGTTAAAATTGTTTAGAAATACACATTTGTGAAGAGATTCTCTCTTAGTAATTTCAATAAATGCAACAAATGAGTTACTTAATTTGGGAGGTGGGTATGGGTACCGCCTCCCCGGGAACGATTTATTGGATAACCAACAACACTGAAATAGGTCACCCCAAGTGATTCGCTGGGTTTGGTGATTTAGCAAGGGTGCCCGGGTTCATGGGGTGACGTTAGTCTAGTACTTGGCAGCGGATGTGTTTGCCCTCCCGCTGCATTGCGTGCTATAGGTACGTGCGAGGTGGGTGTAGGTACCGCCGCTCCGGGAACCAATATCCCTGCCATAAGTCACCCCAAGTGGTTCGCTACGTTGGTGACTTAGCAAAAGTGTTCATGGGGTGAGGACTGTCTAGGTCTTGGCGGCGGATGCGTCTGCCTACCAATAGTGTGGCGGGCGGGATTTGGAGTTAAGGGAGACTTTTGACCTCTCCCGCAGAACACTCTCGACCTATAAACATGCATCGTAGTGGGAGGGATGGATTCGTACATTTGTCACTCTTGGACACATTGACCCCTAGATTCCTACCTACCCCTCATATCTTTTTCCTTACCGAACTTGTTTTCCTTCATTTCCATAAAACGACCCTCCACACAGCATCCGCAAATATGCAAACTACCACAACTTCCTCTCCTTCATTTCCATAAAACGACCCTCCACATAGTATCCCCAAATATGAAAACTCCCATCACTTCCTCTCCTTCATTTCCATAAAACGACCCTCCACACAGTAACCCCAAATATGAAAACTCCCATCACTTCCTCTCCTTCATTTCAATAAAACCACCCTTCACACAGCATCCCCAAATATGAAAACCCTGATCACTTCCTCTCTTTCATTTCCATAAAACGATCCTTCACACGCCATCCCCAAAGATGAAAACTCCCACCACTTCCTCTCCTTCATTTCCATAAAATGACCCTCCACACAGCATCCCCAAAGATGATATAGGCCCTGAAGAGATTAAATCCTAAAGGCCGGACGTGTGGAGCTAACGTAAAAAAAAATACTAAAAATACGAGTAATTTTATCATGGAACGGTTTTCGTTAGTAAAAAGTGTCCTCAAAACGTCAATAAAATTTCAAAACACTGCCACCTTCATAATTGTATGAACTGTTCATTAGCGATATTTTATTTGTAATACGGAAATTTGTTCAACACTATTACTAAACTTGTCTATAGAATTTCTTTGTTCGACATATTATGCAAACAAGGCAATATTAGATAACTATAGGTCAGGTTGACTTATATAACACTTTATGTGGATAAATATGTAATATTTCATGACGTAATGACGCATAAGAGAGGACTTAACTATCTGCAAGATAATAAAGTTACCAATAGGTCGGATGTAAATATTACTAAACATAAACCAGAAAATCTGCACATAGGTCTTACAGAAATCGTTGTATATCCCTTACTATCGTAGTGAGGAATATGATCTAAACCGTGTTAGAAATAAAAAAAAACACCAAGCTTTATATCCTAATCTAAAAAATTACCACAAATGAAGTAAAATGAACACTTTTATTAAACCAAACTTTCAGATCGCAATTGAAAAAAAAATTTATTTAACAACAAAAAAGTGAGGTGGAAATAACGTTTATAAAACATTTATGTAATAAAAAATGTATGTGTTTTTTTTTCAGTAATTTTAGTTAGAAAAAACGTAAAGCGAGCCATTTTTAAAACTTTTTTATGTTTCCACCTAAAATTTTTATATTTCAAAAATTAAATGTTTATGTCGAATTGCAAATTTTGAAAGCGTAATTTATCACCTTTCAAAAACAGTTTTTAGTTTTCGGATACGTTTAGAAATAATCAATTTATTTGGATTTTATTGCAAAGCAGAAATATTTCGACCCTTAACCAAATATGGCCTAGACCCGAGGGGTTAATGTAGCAAATCTTTCAAACGCTGTACAAAATTTTCTGTCTCGAAATTTGAGATCAAAGCACGATATATTATTTTCACCATGAGCTACGGACCATTTAAATTACAGTCTAACTGAAAAAAATAAGATGACGATACGTAGAAAAAAGAATAACGCATGAAGTGGCTTGTGATCCAATTATAGGCCCAATTTGGGCTTATATTTTCATATAAAACTGTGTTTCACCATGATTTCGACATTGAAATGAGATGGCGATATACATTTACAGGCAAGTGTAAGAGAGATAGACGTTGTGCTTAATGTTTTGGAACCAAAAGGTACTACTGAGTCGGTAGCAAATTTGTTTCTATTCAAATTTGAATGGAAGGCGATATAAAAGTCAAATATCTTATCGAAAAAACTGCTTAAGCAGTTTAATGAGTTCTGGCATCATGAAATTTTGCACCTTTATCTGTCAGGAATATAATATTCTATAACATTTTAAAAATTTATCTCTACATATTATAAATTAAAGTCCTCCGCCGCGTCTGTCTGTCTGTTCGCGATAAATTCAAAAACTACTGAACGGATTTTCATGCGGTTTTCACCAATAGATAGAGTGATTCATTTGGTGTATAATTTGTCAAGGTTTTGTGTATATTGGTTGTAATATATAATTAAAGGAGAATGTCTGTATGTAGTGGACGGGCAAGCTGGCAAGCGTTCCGTGTGGATTTATATGCAAATTAACAGATGGCGGTGTGATTTAAAAGGTTGGGTAGCCATCCAGTAGGTGGCGCTGTGTTTCATTAGCCACAGCAACGCGTGTCCGTGTCAGCTAGTTGTTAAATAAATTATAATAATAAAAAAATATTTATTATCAAAATAATAATAAAAAGAAGCAGGGTAGTGAGAGTGAGATCTGTAGTGTTTGTGTGAATATGTATGTAGTTTCAATGTCCCTCATCAGATGTCGTTATTATAGGTAGTTACATGTAGCTTTAAAGTGTCTCGAAGATAGCCGATCATTTACGGTCAATAACCATTTCCCCTGCTCCAGATTATCAAAGCTTATCAGTTAGAATGGACGTCCAGTTAGATGTTCATTGCAAATAAAACGTGGAACCGAAGAATTATTAAAACTTCCAACCATCAGACTTGTATTGGACATTAGAAGAAACGACATTATACCACAATATCTAATAATAAAATCTACAATATAGAAAAAAAAAATCTGACGATTTCTTTTCCAAATTGTCACCAGTTTCACAATCCACCGCAAAATATGAAAATGAATTCGATTGAAACTTTTGACGTTAATAGAATTCTGTACGTGTTGAAAAGGCCTTAGTCGACATTGGCACGATCAAGTCTTCGTTTTCTGTTCTAGTGGAATACTAATCGTCACGTAGCATTTCGGTCACTTCATTATTTTCACTCTCACTAAAAGTAGTGTAATAAATGATCGGAATTATAATACGACGTTTGTGTAATGTTTTTGACAAGATTTGAATGCGTAAGTTAGAAGGTGTTTGATGAAATAATGCTGTTAGATGCTTAGCTAAAATATTTAAAAAAATATATTAATCGATGATTTTACGAGTATATGAATTTTAGAGCCTCCAAACAATGCTTTTTTCAAGTTCTGTAGAATTATACTGTTTTATTACATATTTTTTATGCGAATACCTTACAAGAGCCCCAACTGCTCCCGTCTGGAGACAGAGAGAGCCAGAGAGCCTGGTCTTAAAATATAAAAAATATATTGTTCGATGATTTTACGAGTATATGAATTTTAGAACCTCCAAACAATGTCATTTTTCAACATCTGTACAATTATACTGTTTTATTACATATTTTATATGTGAATACCTCACAAGAGTCCCAACTGCTCCTCACAAGAGTCCCACTGGAAGTTTTTGAAAGGAAAATTTTGAGGCGCATCTTCGGACCAGTTCTAGAAAATTGAATTTGTCGCAGACGTTACAACAATGAGCTTTATACTCTATTTAAGGAGCTAAACGTCACAAAATTTATAAAACTGGGAAGACTTCATTGGCTGGGTCATGTGGAGAGAATGACCGAGCATCAAGCACACGAAGTCCCTGCTGAACTCAAGATCGATAGGGCGAAGGAGCCTGGGAAGGCCAAGATTAAGATGGAGCGACAACGTCCTCAAAGATATATCTACATCGGAGCTT
The DNA here is from genome assembly GCA_929108145.2 of Limnephilus rhombicus. Lineage (NCBI taxonomy): Eukaryota > Metazoa > Arthropoda > Insecta > Trichoptera > Limnephilidae > Limnephilus > Limnephilus rhombicus. Next base: position 40,202,420 of record OV815296.1, read on the forward strand.
CTAAACTGGAGAGAGCTGACACAAAACCGAAATGATTGGAGGAAGACTCTTGAGGAGACCAAAACCCACCAGGGGTTGTAGAGCCAAGAGTGATGATGATGATTAAGTGCTTAAATTTCATAAAACTGCATGTCCGTGTGTGTGTGCGTGATTGCCGCCGTTTTGAATATACAAATCAATCAAACAATATCAGGCGACAAAATTGCAAAATGGGGTTACATTTTGGCGACAGCTCTCAAGCTTGACTTCATTATGAACAAAGATGAAGGTCAGACTGTCCAATTAAATTCACCAACAATTATCATTTACATTCTATCTCTATCACAATGCAACTATCTAGTACCCATCTTGTATGACGGGCCCCTAGGCAATAGACATTGTGGAGTTATTGGGCAACGTATCCATTATTGGCTAATAACTTCAGGTTATTGCTTGTAACTAGTTGCTCTCAAACGTAATCATTTAGGTATAGGTATACATTTAAGTGTGTTACGCTTGGAGATTGGGCAACCTTTGTTTGTATTACGCGTTGTACATAAGCTATACAGTAAAAAAAACTCATTCTGATAAGAAATATTTTAATAAGTCGGGTACGCCTCATACGTTATACAAATGTTTGGTAATGTTATATTATCGTGAAAACAAGCTTATGGGTCCGAGTGGTTAAACCGATGCATGTTTTGTCGCCTGCAATGTCGTAGTCCGGAGGAGAAGTTTAATTATAAATTACGATTTATATGTGAATTATCTCGAAATTCAGATACTCCTGGTACGTCATACATACTCGTATTTCTGGTAATGTTATATTATCGTGAAAACAAGCTTATGTGGAAGAGTGGTTAAACCGATGTATGCCTTTTCGCTTACAATTTCGTAGTACGTGTTAAGGCGAAGTTTAATTCTAAATGACTATTTTATACGGCGACATTTCACTGTGTTTCATTTTATTTATACGTGTGAGGGAGATGTATGATAATGATTGTATGTGTCTTTTGGGGGGGGGGGGAGGGTGCAGACATTCATTCACCGTTTGCCTCACTTTCTACTGTTGTTATTTATCGTGTAAGAAAGAGCAGCAGCATTATATTTTGAACGTTTGACGTTTTTTTAATTTTTGGAATTCACACACACTTCTCTATTATCCTTGTAACTATATTCCTTACTTTCAAAATTAACGTCACGGCTAGTAGTATTGTAGGGGTTTACGGAGAAGTCACGTTGCGGCGTGTGAGAGAGATGCAAGAAAATTATTACTTTTTTCCTTTAGGCCGGCGTAGTGCAGCGGTAAGCCGCTTGACTAGCATTCCGAAGGTCGCGGGATCGAATCCCGGCGTGGCAAATAAATTTTATTTGATTAATTTATGTATTTCATAATTTATTCATTTAAAATAATATATAGTATATTTGCGGCACGTTCCAGAGTGGAAGATACTATCAGTATCGCCCTGGTGTAAGACCACCATTCAGAATTGAAACGTTGCTTGAAAATGGCTTTAGCCGTGTTTGGTGACCAGATCTGAATAGCCAGGTACTTCCCAACCTTCCTCTTCCCCACCTCCTTCCCCTCCCCACTACCTTCAGCCTCACAACATACCCCAATTGGGGATGCCATAGTCTCACTGGCTCCAGACGGGAGCAGTTGAGATTCTTGTGCGGTATTCACTGTAAAAAAAAAAAAAAGATCGGCGTAGTGCAGCGGTAAGGCGCTTGACTAGCATTCCGAAGGTCGCGGGATCGAATCCCGGCGTGGCAAATAAATTTTAATTGATTATTTGATTAATTTATGTATTTCAGAATTTATTCATTTAAAATAATATATAGTATATTTGCGGCACGTTCCAGAGTGGAAGATACTCTCAGTATCGCCCTGGTGTAAGACCACCATTCAGAATTGAAACGTTGCTTGAAATGGCATTAGCCGTGTTTGGTGATCAGATGTGAATAGCCAGGTACTACCCCACCTTCCTCTTCCCTATCTCCTTCCCCTCCCCACTACCTTCAGCCACACAACATACCCCAATTGGGAATGCCATAGTCTCACTGGCTCCAGACGGGAGCAGTTGGGACTCTTGTGCGGTATTCATGTAAAAAAAAAACAGGAAATAGACCTCCGTACATTGTGTATCTCATCTCTTGAAAGAGTTGCAAAATTATTGTGTTAAGGAACGTATGTTTATTGCCATTTTGTGCCGTCCCGGTACCGTAATCGTGGATCATTACGGTAATAACAAAAGCGCACACTGAGGCTAATACACTAAAGAACGTCAACAACAAAGAACTAAAAATAATTATTACAACTAAACTTTTTCCAATCGATGAAGCATATCATTAGATTGTTGATTTTCCACTATAGGTATCAAATGCTATTGGCTATATAAATATTTAATGTAATTTATCAATATCAATCTTTTTGTTGCAAAGAAAAATGTGAGCCTATTTGCAATGCATTTATTCGATGACCTCTCCCACCGTTCCACCCAGGAAATATTTCATACATTTTTAATGATTTGAATGGAAAATGTCTTGAAGGCCATTATAGGACACAAAACCTCTTAGATTGTAATACAATAACATGATAAAGAAAAGTTAACTTTTTTTTTCAGTGTTGCCAAGCCATGATAACAGGTTTCACGTGTACCTTAATGTATCATAAATCTATCATGTAACTTCCTACCTATGTACGACTTATTTTAAGATGAAGAAAAGGTTTAAAACTTTGTAAAGAACTTGCAGTACCTTTTCAATTATGTAATTTAAGATTGATTTCTTGCAAGACTCAAACGTTTATTGATTGGGCATTGCAGAAGGTTGGGTTAGGTTTAAATTTTACTACGGATTGAGTTTAAATTGTGCACGTATTATATTCACAATGGTCTAGGGATAATAGTTTAAAAATCTACGTAACATCATATTAATTTTTCTTTGGAATTTTTTAATTAGACTCCATTTTTTACATTATTTGTATTAATGACCGAATAAAATTGTAGGCACAAATAAAGCCAAAAAACGGCATTTTCTAATGTTTTTTCTAGAAATCACTTAATACATAGACCTCTCCAGCTGGACTCTCTCGATCCATCGCCTTGTACAGCAGTGTGAGGGATGAATTGATACCTACGTCCTTCACTCGTGGACATATTCCTACTTACAACACCTTCATTCAACCCAGATTCCTACCCACCCCTTATACCGTTTTCCTCCCCAGAACCTCCTTTCTACTCCCCACACAGCATCCCCAAAGATGGAATAGGCCCTGAGGGATTTTTTCGTCAAGGCCTCCTGTGTAGAGCTAATGTAAAAAAACTATACTTTGTACGTTTGAAAAACATTTGTTACCAACCGGTTTCGTTTAAACCTGAGCATCATTTGGTTTTAGATTTTTCGTAGCTAACGTGCAAAGATCGAAATATAGGTACGACATTATTAATGTATTTTCGTTATTTGTTTTTGGGGTGTTATGCCGTGTTGCGCTATCTCCTTCTTTAGCCAACGTTTCGGACATCGGTATCTGCCGGATCTGCCCTGATGATGGACACTGCAACGATGTCCGAAACGTCGGCTAAAGAAGGAGGTAGCGCAACACGGAAAAACACCCCAAAAACAAATAACGGAAATAAAATTTTGACCGTGAAAATCTTAAAACGTATCTATATTATATTAATGTAGTTGTAACTGAAAATGATTTTTTTTTTCAAAATTTGGATTTCTTGTTTTAAGATTTTTCAGTCTTCACTTGAATATAAAAAAATTGAAATTTAGAAAAAAAAATCATTTTCAGCTATAACAACATCAATTAATTATTATAAATTAATTGAAGAAAGAAAACTAATACATTTTAACGAAAATATGAAAAAGAACAAGACACATTTAACATTTATTCCCTGTCTTGTTATTTTTCCTGTTTTCGTTTAGATTTATAGATATTATCTACTTCTTCAATGATATATTACATTGATGCGTACAATATTCAAAAGATATTATAACAAGAATTATTCCAACAAAAATTGTATAACCTAACTATCCATTAAACTTCAAACAGTTTTACAAACATTCAAACAAAATGATTCTGTTATTTATGCAACTTGCGAAGAAGAACCTATTGACAATCATGCTTTATCTAACACGAAACTAAGATGAATCTTAAAAAAACAAATCAAACGAAAAACGCAATAAATATCTTTACTAAAAATGAATTTTAACGTATTTCTTAAATTAGTCCTGTAATTTAAATCAACTAATTTAATTACCACACTCCAATGTCTTGCATTTTGAAACAAATCGATTAATATTGTACTTGTTTTCGATAGTCAAACTGATAACAAAACCGCTTTGAAATTGGCAATGTATTATTTCTGCGGACTACGCCGGGTTTCTTGCTTGACCACCCGCCCAGCGTTGAAATACCTAGACTGACGCTAGTTCTGATGGTATTGGTGCACACTATAATATCTATAATATTATAAATATATCAAAACCTGTATTACTTTTCCGGTTTCGACAGAAAACGAAGTCTGCATTACCTTCCATACCACCCTGTCGCTACGATTCCACGTTTTATATCAACGTTTTTAGTTACTTTGCTTTTTTATACGAATACCTTACAAGAGTCCTATCTGCTCCCGTCTGGATCCAGTGCGACTATGAATCCCCAATTGGGGTATGTTGTGAGTGTGGAGGGGAAGGAGACGGGTGGATAAAGGTGGGCAAGTTCCTGGCTATTCAGATCTTGTCACCAAACACGGCTAAAGTCATTTCAAGCTACGTTTAAATTCTGAATGGTGGTCTTACACCAGGATACATACTGAGAGTGTCTTCCACTCTGGAACGTGCCATATACTACATATTATTTATTTGTAAAATAACACTAATCAAATAAAATTTATTTGCCCACGCCGTGATTCGATCCCACAACCTTCGGATTACGAGTCGAGAGCGTTACCCCTCGACAATGGAGGCCGGCGTTGCTAACCGGTTTCGCCTGAATTTCTGATTTTTTTTAAATTGAAGGATCTTACTAATGAACGAGTTTTAAATTTAATACAACTGAAAAACCACGATTAATTTAGAGTAAATGGTAGTTTACCAGTTCTGCACAATTTAAAACACCTTTATTAGTAAAATCGAAGATCTTTTGCCTTATGGAACGAACGAAAAAAAGCGTCTTATCTCAATTTTTAAACTGTTAAATTACGATTTGAAAGCTCCGTAACTCATCTTGGAAGTTATTTCTCTTCTTGAAAATAGTTGATTTGACCTATGAATTCCAAAGACCAAGCAAATTTTTTGAAGTCGGAGCTCACAATTAGAGTTTTTGATAAGTGATTTAAATGAAAATAGATATAATTCGGTGTCTAGTGTCTATGGCTAATGTCTCTAAAAATCTTATAATTGCCGTAAAACAATAAAAATAATAATAATTAAGACTTCTATTTTTAATTAGCTCCTATTACTAAAATAGTTACTAACTGTCTTTTACGAAGGTCTTATAACAGGTGGGTTGGAACCAAGCGAAAAAGGTCACCACAAGGTCATTCACGTACAAAACAGAATCATATTGTTACCTTAGGTCAGAATTATAACTGGTTAGATTTAATGCAGTACAAAGGCCATTGTTACTAGTTTTTTTTTATCGAGATAACGAATATAATATATTGTTTATACATCTACAAATTTGTTGTAAACTCTGCATTTGAAGTTTGTGCAAGGAATAGTCAGACTTATCATTCACGAAATACGCCCACACCGCATATCTTTTGATAGTCAATATTCTACGCTTACAGCTAATTTAATCAACTTGGGAGGTGGGTACGTGTACGCCGCTTCAGGAACCATTTATAGGATAACCAACATCTCTGCCAGAGGTCACCTCAATGGGTTCGCTACCTTTAGTGATATAGCAGTGGTGCTCGGGTTAACGGGGTGAGGTTTTTTTAGGTCTTTGCGGCGGACGATCTGGGCACACTGATCCCTGGATTTCTACCCATCCCTAATACGTTTTTCCTTCCCAGAACTTCCTGTCTTTCTTTCCTTAAAAATACCATCCACACAGCTGACCAATCATCATCCTCAAAGATGACGTAGTTCCTGACAGAAAAAAATTTCCTCAGTGCCTCCAGTGTGGAATTAATGTAAAAAAACACAAAAATAAATTAAAATAAGACTAATGATTGCATTTCAATTAAAGTTTTTTTCTTAGTATTCGGAAATATTACGTGAATGATTTTTAAGTTTTTCATTTAAAATAAAAGTTATAAATTGTAGAAACATAAAGGTCAAGAACATATAAGACTTGAATAATTAATTGCATAATAACAATAATAACGCTAAGTTTATGGTTAAATAGAATTAATGTAATGAAGCGGAATGCAATATCTATGCATTTTGTTAGTAAAAGTTTTGTTTAATTCAATTCATGTGAATTTGTAGCGACAAGTGGAGTTCCGCAAGGCTCCCATCTAGGACCCGTTTTGTTTAATATAAATGACATAGACGGCGCTAAACCTGCGCAATCATTGAAATGTGATGACGTTAGGTTATTTTTTAAACTTTAGATAAAAAATACCTCCACTAAAAAAGACTGATTAAATTAATTTTATAGAGGTGTGATTTGAGATTTTCAAATATTATAGTGATTTATTTTTGTGGTTTTTTGATGATGCACACTAAAAAAATATAATTAATTAAGTAATTCATGCGTATTTGCTGTCCGAAACTTTCCTAAAGAATGTGTAAGTACAACACGCTATAATACCCCAAAAATAAATCACAACAATTTCATCAAAATCATTTTATCATTATAATAGTTTATCGTGATTTCCAAATATTTATAATATGATAATCTCGTAACATTTAACTAATGTATTCAAATTAAATAAAGTTTTATCATTTCATTAGGAAAAATTAGTCAATCTAAAAGCGAAAGCATTTATTTATTTTAATTCTGCTCAAACTAATTTGTGGTAAGTGGTAATGCATTCGGTGTTGTATATTAAAAAATTAAATAAAATTGCTTTGTTTATATAACCCAACTTTTATTACAGACTGATATAAATAAAGACATTTTATTTGGAAATTATTTTAATATTTAATCATTGAAGACTTTCAAACGAAATTTGAAAAAGAAAAATTAGAAAAAGATTATGTTGCATTTAGCAATTGCATCCGGGAACTTATCCGTGCTGGGCTCTGCTCCAACTACTGAGCTACTTGCAATCGTACATAAAGATAGCAGCTAACGAAAAAATGCTTTAAGAAAATGAAGATACTGTTGGTAGTTTTTAGTACGATGCAGTTAAGAATAGAAGTAGAGCATCGCCCTGTCAAGGCTGGGGTCTTGGGTCCAATTCCTAGAAGTGAACGAATCTTTTTCTGATTTTTCCATTTCAAATTTTTGTTTCAAAATCGCTGATATTGACTTCAATGATAAAATAATTCAATTCGACGTTTTACTCATTAATTTTTTTGATTTTGCAATTAAGAGTTGAATTTCTCAACGCATTTTATAGCGACAACCGTTTCAGATCTTTTAAAATGATTTATTATTATTATTTATTTATTATTTATTTATTATTTATTTATTATTTATTTATTATTTATTTATTATTTATTTATTATTTATTTATTATTTATTTATTATTTATTTATTATTTATTTATTATTTATTATTTATTTATTTATTCTTTCAGATCTCTTAATATGATTCGTTAGCTAATACCTGTTTTTTTTTTAAATTAAATTAAAATTAGAGTGCAACTTAACAAATTGTACAAATAATAAATGCCTTCCTTGAGAACTGGAGCAAAAAAAATATACCTAGTTTTTTGACAATCAATATAATTTGACAATATTAGGCAAATACGTAAAAAAAGAATTGGTAAATATTCCACTAACCGCATAAGTAACAGATTTTGGAATAAATTAAACTACGTTTCAACTTAATTACTATAAGAAACGAGTAATTAAGTTTGGATAGATGGTAAAAGATGCATTCAAATTTTATTTTTATTCAATCAAAGTTCAAAAAGTTGTTTTTTTTAAACGATCCCTTTGTGGCCATTTTTGTTGTTTTTTTAAATATTGTCCGCTATGTTTGGCGAGAATGATTGCCCATGTTTATGGGGTGAAGTTGGTCCGGGCCTTGGCGGCGGATGCGTCTGCTCACCTTCTTCGTGGCAGGTCAGACCGAGAGAGACTGGTTGAGGAAGATCTTTTGACCTGTCCAGCAGGATTCTCGGAACATCAGATTCATACGTCTGTCACTCCAGGACACAATGACACCCAGATTCCTACCCATACTTCTTATATTCTTTCCTTCCCAAGAACTTCCTCTCTTTCTTTTCCCGAAAATACCCCACACAGCATCCCCAAAGATGACATAGGCCCTGAGTAAGCTTCGTTTCAATCAATTTAAAGCATGAATTACTTAATTAACTCAAACTAGGAACCTAATAAATTGTTTTGTGCATGCAAATAGTTGCTTCTTGTAGGAATTGTTGAAACGAAGTGTAATTTTCATAATCTGTGCCTAAAAGTGCGGCGGTTAGGGAAATAATTTACAAAGACTTTATTAATAATGGCGGTTGATTATGCAAGTTATAATTACTTAACTGGATATAGAAAAGATAAAAAATACTATTAATTACGTAAAATTAGTACAACGTTTCCACGAATACATTTTTTAAAAGGTTTTTCTGCAATATTCAAAAAAACTTTCCAAATATATGTGATCGGTTCTGTAAAAATGTCTTGTTTTATATAAAATATACCTGGCGTAGATTTTCTCCACAAGAAAAACACAGTAACAGCTGTTAGTATGGGTTACACGTAGAAATCCACCGATTAAAGAAATAACTTCTCCCTTCCTCGACAGATACACTTATTTCAACTCAATAATAAACGCTTCCGTCGATTTGTTACAATAGAAACTGTCCAATTGTCGTATTATTGTGTGAAAAAGGCAAAAAAGAAACTCCGAAATTCGATTGTCGTCTAAAATAAGTACAGAAAACAAAGTAAAAAGCTTAAAACACAACGAAATCGAAAGGTATGTAAATGCTGGTTATAAAAACAGACGAAACGCTTACAAACTCACTCTCTATGGCCGTTTTTTTGTTAATTTTTTCAAATTTGTTGAACTTTTTTTCACTCGGACTGTTCACGGCACGAAGATTCACGAATACAACCGATCTCTTCCGAACTGCGGGACACACTGACGCTCGAGCGCTGCTATACTCTCGAAAGGAGCGATTCTAGAACGTTCGGTCTCAAATCACGATGTTTGTTTTTTAATTAAATTAAACAGGTATTTTTTTTATTGTCAATGACTTTTGGTGCAAAGCGGTTTGTCGATGATGCGTTTAAAAGCCAAACATTCTCTACACATGGATATGTAAAGCAGTTACGAGAATAATTATTATTTGTCTGGCGTGTTCAACGTACAATTAAGCGATATTGCGAGGTCAGTTTTAAATCGTTCAACGTATGAATTAGATTCCTAGCTTCCGGGAAATACAGCAATCCTGTTATACATTACGAAGTCCTTGAAGGAGCCTGTAAACGAATTGTCGTATAATTCCACAGTCAAGGCTATCTCAAATCGTTGACACATACGCAAAAAAAGTATTTCCGGAATATGCACAACTAAAAATACTTTGATCTTAATTTTAAAGAAAAAGTTGAATAATTATAAAAACTGATGGCCGGTTTTACTCGGGAATGTTACAGTCGGATTGGGTTGTCAGGGTTCCTATCAAAGAGCAACTTGACGAACGTAAATATCTCTTAAGCCGGCCTTAAGAAGCACCTGAAATGTCTAAATTGGAGTTAGCTTACACAAAATAAATGAGCAGGTTGTTAAGACAATTTTAGATTTTCACGGCCAAAAATATTTTTGTTATTTATTTTTGGGGTGTTATGCCGCAAAAATAAACTACACGCTGTCACACATCTGCCCTGATGATGGACACTGCAACGCTGTCCGAAATGTTGGCTAAAGGAGGAGGTAGCGCAACATGGCGTAACATCCCAAAAATAAATAACAAAAAAAGATTAGGTTGTTAGTTTATTAGTGTTAGATTTTTTTTCTAATTTAGGTCCTACGTAATACGTAAGTACCGTTGGAATAGTAACTAAGTTCATTTCTTAGAAAAAGAATTTTGTTGATATGCTGTCAAGGTGGCAAAAATGTGGGAACTTTCTGAAACATTTTTCCTTAATTTAGAATTTAGACGATCACCTGTGTGCATTATATATGGACATTTAGTTCCCATTAGTGCTTTATATATTATTTGACACATAAAATATTTATTTATATTTTTAATTTTATTAGTAAAATCTCTAATTGTAACATTTAATTAAATGAAGACAATATTAGCGAAACTCAATCGAAAATCTGGAAACAAAAATATTTATTAGTTATTCAACTTACATTGGTAATACACTAGAAATTACGCACTTATTAATTGTAACAAACATTTTATCTTGGGGGTGTGCGAGTCTGCCCACAAACTGCGTGGCGGGCCGGATCGGGAGAGACTAGTTGAGAGAGATTCATACGTCCGTCACTCCTGAACCTACTGACCCTCAGATTTCTATCCACCTTCATACCTTTTTCTTCCCAAAACTTTCTCTCCTTCCTTTCTTATGAAGACCCACTAAGCAGCCTCCCCAAAGAGGAAAAATATTTTCCTCAGGACCTTCTGCGTGGAGCTAAAAATTAAGATAATCAACAGAGAGGACTAGAAATAATGTAGGAACTGTTTTAACAAATGAGAAACCTAAATTGAAAGATCTGCCTTCCTGCTTTGAGTCCAGATCAACCTGCCTTTACAACTTTCGCTTTTTCATCATCTAAATAATTACAGTAAAAACTACCTGATGGCAGGAACAACATTGATATTTACTGAGGTTAGAAAAACGAACGAATATTGAATGCTACCATGTTTCAAAATGTATTTTTTTAATATCTTGCAATATATCAACTAATAATGTTGGGTACACAGACGTAACGAATGATAGAAGGAAAATTAGAATAGCTATATGAAGATTTTCTGGTTACTAAACATTGCTAAAGCTATTTCAATGGAAATATAGTTAGTGGCTAGAGTTATACTGAAAGCATTTTCTACAAGTGGGTTAAAACGAACAACATTGTTTTCAAAATACAAACAGTAGCGACGCTTCAAATACACAGACAGGAAGTTTTATAATTGTTATTGCAATTTGGATTTCGTCCTATGGTTTGACGTCTTTAAAAATATTAGTGTTAATTACTTACTATTTTTTTAAAGTGATCACATTTTCAGCGCCGTTGTGATTTGAAACTCGATGAAACGTAAAGCAACACTAAAAAGAAATAAACACATATAGGATTTAGCCTGCGAAAGAATGATATAGACCAATCGGTCTCTTCTTTGTGCGGCACTTTGTAAATAATCAGTCTCCTCTTTGTGCGATGCTGGGCAGCCTCCCCACTCTTGTCTACTTTATTTTTCTGAAGGTTTCACTTCTACCGCGTGTGAACTGCACGCATTTATTTTTTTTTAAATATCATGTAATTTAATAACTAATAACTACAACAAAAGTCGATTCACAAATAATTTTTGCAAAAAAAATATTCTTAAATATAAATATTATTTTTATCAACACGTTTTATAAGCGGACGCACTATACAAATCAGCCGCGAATTGACTCGGCAGTTACCTAATACTTTCACATATGACCGATTTCAAATCTATCAGAAACTATACTGTTAATCCAGCGAATGTGCACGCGAATGTACACCTTGGAGAAAATATGAATAAAGGTCAAAATCGTATATTGGATAAATGCACTTTGCGTTTTAGCCGGGCTAATTTGGACTTTATCGAAAGGCGGTGTAGAGGCTGTTTTCCAATTGTGTGGAAATGATGGAAAATTAATACTTTGTGCACGGTGTCCAGAAAATCAAGGAAAACTGCAATTAACTTCAAGGCTGGTATTTAAATTGATTATAAGTCTTAGTACAAGCTGTTCTCTCAAACTCTACGGGTTCGATTCCCGCCTAGCGCCAAATTAAGTTATTCTTGTTAAATAGGGTTTTTTAACAATTAATTGAAACGGTTAAAAATGTGTGGAAGATTTAATATTTATTTTTCTTATTCTGATTATCACTTTGTATTAAAAATGAATAATTTTATTTATATTTTCATTCATAAGAAATATTTTTAAATCAATATAAAAACGGTTTGAACTGGCCGTGACGTCATTACGACGTAGTCCACGTTACTGTCTGGTAAGACAGATGACAACGGGAACCGTCGTTGGCCGGTGTGACATCACTAGCGCCACCCGCACGAATAAAACGAACGTATTGTTTTGGCGGAAAATCGTTGATTTAAATGGCTTTAACCGTATTTGGTGAGCAGATCTGAATAGTCAGGTACCTGTATTTCCACACCGCCTTACCATCTTTATTTACTATCTTACGTTACTATTTTCCCTTTACCCCAATATACCTATCTACTCTAATTCACAATATTGGTAGGTACGTAGGTACCCCAATTCACAACATACCTTTCTAAGCCAATTAATAACACAAGCTTGTTGTAATTCCTCCAACTTGTTATCAGATACTTGGTTTACACTTTTTGACTTTTCAATGCTACTAACTTACCTACTTATCTCATACACTGTAAATCTGAATATATTATATATTATCAGGTTAATTCGGCAAATCCGAATATACTATATGCTACCAGGTTCTTTTTCTATTTTTTTTGTTATGTAATTATGTAATGTATAATATGAACTAAACCTGTAAATTTGTCTGTCCTGGTACGGGAAACTTTCCTAGTTGGACAGGCAAAGCTTCCTAATATGTATTTTGTACTTTCTTTTGTATCTATCTATAGTAAATAAATAAATAAATAAAATAAATAAAAACTACCTACACCAATTCACACTATGTCTATTTACTTCTTCTAACACAGCAACCTTATTTTGTGGCACCATTTTAATTCAAATTAATAAAATACTTAGTTTTTACCACTTTCATTGTTCACAAAAACCAACATGTTTCGTGGGCAACGCTCACTTCTACAAGGTTTTATTAATACTAATTATAAATAATAGACATTGACAAATGCTGTCAATGGACAAAAAATAGACACAGACAATTGTATCAATGGAAAAATGAGAATGGGTAGAGGAAAGAGGGGCAATAGGGAACAATTTACAAAGGGAACAGGTTTAATATTGGGTCATTTAAAAATAATTTTTGATTGTTAATAATTTTCAAATTCGCATTCACACTCTTTTACCCCAAAGTATCTATTTACCCCAAATAGCAATATAGGTAATTATTTACTCCAATTCATAAAATACTTATCTCGCCAATTCATAATACAACTTATCTACCCTGATTCACAATACACACACCATAAACTATCGCAATTTGCAATTTACTTACAAACCTCAATTCAGATTATACTTCTCTAACCCAATACACAATATACTTTCTTACCCAAATCACAATAGATGTACTGTACATACCTACCCCAATTAACAAAATACTTACCCCCCCCCCCCCCAATTCATAATACGACCTGCTTAGTAAGTAGTCCTTACCCCTATTCACAAGGGCGTATATACGAGGGAGGGGGGTTACGGGGTTCAACCCCCTCTACTCCTACTCGTCGATCACATTACTGGAAAATATGACGATATTATTTGCACCATCTCTTTTATGTATTAATGTGATGTAAATTATATGTTATGTTAATTTTCTAATCGATTTTCTACCTTTAACCCTTCCCCCTCCCATTTTATCCCTTGCCCCTCTCAGGATCGACCCCCCATTAGGGTCGAACCTACCCCATGTAAACGCTCTATTCACAATACACTTACCCCAATTCACAATATACTTACCAACCCTAATTCACAATATACCTTCTTACCCAATTCACAATAACTTACCAACCCTAATTCACAATATACCTTCTTACCCAATTCACAATATACTTACCAAGCCTAATTCACAATATAACTTCTTACCCAATTCACAATATACTTAGCAAGCCCAATTCACAATATACTTACCAACCCTAATTCACAATATACCTTCATACCCAATTCACAATATACCTACTTACCCTAATTCACAAAATATTTAACTTCCCGATTCATAATACATCTTACCTAACCCGATTCGCAACATACCTACCTACCTTCCCCAATTCACAATATGCCTTCTCACCCCTGTAATTGGGAATAATTCCAAGTTTAAAAAAAAACACAGCAAAGTATAAAAATGTGTTCTTACTTTCCTTACACTCTGTATACTTATTTCATTTAATATTAAATAAGTTTAGATATGTGAAATATGATTTCGGCTACCCATAGACGCTAACTATTACAGGTTTGTCGCTAGTCGCAGGTTGTGACACTGACAGTTTCATTATTAAATTATTACAAACACACACCAGGAAGTAATCAAATATTTATTATTTATGATTTGCTACCATTTATAATGAGACGCAGTGGATTGTTTTGTCTGGTATATACTTAATGTATATTAAAATCCACAAGCCAAAAATGTTTACATTCCTAGTTTGCCTCATATCGCCGCGAATATAGGCAATAGGCTTAAAATTGCTTGGCAAACGGAGTCTAGAGGTCACCATTTCAAGCGCAAAAGTATTTTTTATTTATTTTGTGAATAATTTTAAAGGAAAGAAAAAAGTTAATCAATGGAAACTATCACAGATAATTTAAGCCATAAAATTGTATTTATAAATGAAATTTGTATGTTATATGTAAAAGCCCAATAGGGCGTCAATAAATAAATAAATAAATAAAACGTTGTTTATTATTATTACCAAGAAAAAAACGCATGTTTTAGTAGGTTACGCTTATATTTTTAATAACGCAATTAACACTTTTATTTCAATTTGGTTCAAGCGAAACTGTAGAAAGGGCTTCAATCTATTCAAAGCATATTTATTTGTATTTATAATATAAACCGATTTGTAGTAAAGATTAATCTAAAATAGTAATTTAGAATTAAATTTCACCTTAAACCTAACATAACCTAGATGTGTATTGTCTAACTTTATTTACGCACCAGATATAAATGTCCGGGTTAAATTTTCTCCACACAAAAAACTAAACCCTTTCACACACTTTCCCAAATGATCACCTAGTCAATCCACGCTATGCAATTGCACTATATGAGTATAATAAATACAAAACAATACAAGAACAACATGTCAACCTACCAGAGACCAAATGGGAAAATAATTCACCAACTCCAGATATTTTCATATCAGAGGGTTCGGCTCTGTGGAATTCCTAATTTGAGCTATAAATCCAACTGATCCCTCAATATAAATATTTAAAAAATCTTTTGTAATCCTACATATATTTAAAATGACTGATTTTTGCATTTTTATAGTAACTTGTATTTCAGTGTAATATTTATCAACCTAATTTAATAGAATTCTACTTACGACTTATTCCTATAATTTCATTTGTTTTTTACAATTTCCAGGAGGAGGTACTGAGTAAAGCCCTCTCCCATCTTAATACTGCGCGTTTTCATCCCGCGACAAAACATCCTCCAACAAAATATCTACTAAAACCTAGCCTAACCTAACCTTATTTTACATTCTACTATTTTTGAACAATAATTTATTGCCTTTACAGGATGTCTGCATCATTTTTGTCCCATTTTACTATTTTTGAACAATAATTTATTGCCTTTACGGGATGTCCGTATTATTTTTGTCCCATTTTTTGTTAGTATAGGTTAGGTTTTGGTAGATATATTGTTGGGGAATGTTTCGTCCGTAGGATATTTTGCAGGCGATATTTTATTGCGGGTTGAAAAGTCGCGGAACCAAGTGAATTGCGGGCGTGACCATGCGCCCGAAGTCAGGACAAATTTTCCTTACTTCAGATGATATAATTGATCAACTATTTTCAATGCCGAAAGCTAATTTTTACTCTGTAGAATGCGGTTGGTAGTTGACCAAGAAAATACAGATTAAATAGGTACCTGTATGCAATTTTTTAAGAAAACCCCAATCCGGCCAGGCTATCAACGATTTTTTTTTTAAATTTACTAAAGCAACAATAATCCTTCTGTCTCATACAATAATTAATCTCACTATTCTTGGTAAAAAAACACGAAAGGTTATGTTGATTTTTTGTATGGCCTTCGAATAAGATATTGTTATGCGGTTTCCAAATCAAGGAATTGAAATTATTATTCGGAATACTCATTATATTCAATCAGGCTTCTGACAAGAGCCCAAAATAGATCTTTGTTTTATATATATATATATATATATATATATATATATATATATATATATCGCACAAGAGTCCCAACTGCACCCAACCGCCTGGAGCCAGTGAGACTATGGCATCACCTAATCACCTAATTCTAGGCAATTTGCTGTATTCTGAATGAAAATTTGTGATCGATTTGTTCGTCAGTATTAATTATTCTAGATAACACTGTAGAAAGGTGGTAAATACTTTCAGTACCTATCGTTCTTTTTTATGTGAATACCGCAGAAGAGTCCCAACTGCTCCCAATCATCTAGAGCCAGTGAGACTAAGGCATCCACAGTTATGGTATGTTGTGAGGCTGAATGTAGTGGGGAGGGGATGGAGATAGTTAAGAGAAAGGTGGGGAAGTCTCTGACCATTCAGATCTGGTATCAAAACATGGCTAAAGCCATTTCAAATAACGTTTTCATTCTAAATAGTGGTCTTTCACCAGGGCGATTCTGAAAATGCAGTCTAGAACGCACTGCAAGTACCTATATATTATTATTTTTCTGAGGGCCTTCGGACAGGATAAAGCTCTTAACTAGTAATCCAAAGGTCGCGGGCACGGGTTCAAATCCTGAAATCCGCAAATAAAATTTTATTTGATTAATTTGTGTTATTTCACACAGTATATTCATGGTATTCTTGCGCACATTGCAAAGCGGATGATACTCTCAGTATCACCCTATTGATAAACCACTGGTGTAAAACTACTATTCAGATTTGAAACGTTGCTCGAAATAGCTTTAGCCGTGTTTGGTGACCAGATCCGAATAGCCAGGTACTTCCCCACCTTAATTTTCTCCATTTCCTTCCCCTCACAGCACACCACAATTGGCATGCTTCGAAGTCTGAATTGTTACAGACTATTTAACAGTTTTTTAATTTTATTTTTATTTTTATTCAAATCTAAATGAAACACACTGTATGTAAGATATGCATCTGTGTAAGTGATGTGACTGGGATGAAGTCAACTAAGAATGATAAACCGATAAGTAATTCAACCACAAAGAAGTTCCCTGCGAATTCTCTTTTACTTGCTAAATTTTGTGGTGACTCTTTCTTTGTTCGTTATAAGAAATAGAAGTTTCTTGTAACTGCAATAGATGTCGCTAGAATCAAATATTATCGAAATTTCAAGTATAGATATGTGAACAAGTTTTTTTTTGAAGCTGTGAAATTTCTCAAATTTTGAGCGCTTTCTTCATTAGTAAAACACAGCTTTTGCTTTCTGGATATTATAATTAAACGCAACTTTTTTCGATTCTGTGAGTTCTGCATTTTGGTAAGCGCGTATGGGTACCGAAAACCATTTGTTGGATAACCAACACCTCTGCCATAGGTCACCCCAGGTTATTCGCTACATTTGGTGACTTAGCAGGGGTGCCCGGGTTCATGAGGTTAGGTTTGTCAAGGTCCTGGCGACCGATGTGCCTGCCCACCTGCTGCGTGGCGGGCCGGATTGAGACAGAATGATTGAGACTTAGACTTCTCCAGCCGTACTGTCTCGGAATAACAGTGGGAGGAATGGATTCATACATCCGCCACTCCTGGACACACTGACCCCCAGATGAGGAGGTCTTTCGACCTCTCCAGCCAGCATCTCTCGACCTACGCCTTGCACCGCAGTTGAAGGGATGGATTCATATTTCCGTCACTTCTGGACACACTGACCCCCAGATTCCTACCCACCCTTTACACCTACTTCCTTCCCAGAACTTCCTCTTCTTCCTTTCCTTAAAAAACCCTCCACACGGCTTCCTCTAAGATGACGTAGGCTCTGGGGAAATTATTTTCCTCAGGACCTATGTCATCTTAGGGGATGCTATGTGGAGGGTTTTTTTTATAGAGAAGAAGGATAGGAAATTCTGGGAAGGTAAAGGGTATGAGGGGTGGGTTGAAATCTTGGGGTCAATGTGTCCAGGAGTTACGGACATATGAATCCACCCCTTCAACTAAAGTGCAAGGCGATGGGTCGGAAGAGTCTGGCTGGAATGGTCAAAAGATCTCCCTCAAGCAACCTCACTCCTCATCCTCCGACCACCACACACAAAAAAAAAGTTAGTAGCTCGGATGATTTTAACATTTTTGGTGGGATTTTACTTTGGAATTTTTTACGTAAAATTATTTTGAAAGCTGTTGGTCTGCTATTTAGTCTTTTAAAATGCGTCAAAGAATAGACCCGCCTTCAAAACTTTTTTGAAGCCTTTCTTAGAAAAAAAAAATTAGAAACAATGAAAATGTTTTTTTTTGGTTCTCCATGTGAAGTAGATTCACCACGAGTTTACTTTAGTATTTAAATAGGTACCAAAAATCAAGTCTTAGATGGCATGTTGTAGAAATGTGGAGATTCACAAATAATTTTCAAGACTGATGTAAACGCGCATGTCGACCTCCGTAGTCCAGTGGGTAAGACTCTTGACTCACAATCCGGAGGTCGCGGGTTCGAAACCGGCATGCACAAATAAATTTTATTTGATTAATTTGTGTTATTTCACAATTAATTCATTTAAAATAATATATAGTATATTTGCGGCATGTTCCAGAGTGGAAGATACTATCAGTATCGCTCTGGTGTAAGACCACCATTCAGAATTGAAACGTTGCTTGAAAATGGCTTTAGCCGTGTTTAGTGACCAGATCTGAATAGCCAGGTACTTCCCAACCTTCCTCTTCCCCACCTCCTTCCCCTCCCCACTACCTTCAGCCTCACAACATACCCCAATTGGGGATGCCATAGTTTCACTGGCTCCAGACGGGAGCAGTTGAGATTCTTATGCGGTATTCACTGTAAAAAAAAACGCAATGAGTAAGTTTAAGAAATGGACGCTTAGCTTGTTTGAGCATGTAGAGTGAATGGTATAAGAAGTCGGAGACATCCAAGGAAGACATGGAAAGGTCTAATGGACCAAATACTAGAGTCGGGCCATGTTAAGACTGAATAACAGCAGAGCATGTGTATGAGACGAGGTATGAATCTGAAAGAGGCAAGGAGTGTGTGAAGACCGAGTTGTTTCGCAGACCATCCTCTCTGCCTACCCTGCGAGAAATCCACGTGATGGTTAGTTAGTTAGAGAGAGATATTACCTACAATGAACACCTAGGCGTTAGATAAGTTTTAAGATTTTCACGGCCAAAAGCATTTTCGTTATTTGTTTTGGGGGTGTTATGCCGTGTTGCGCTACCTCCTTCTTTAGCCAACGTTTCGGACATCGTTGCAGTGTCCATCATCAGGGCAGATCCGGCAGATCCGGCAGATCCGGTAGATGTCACAGGATCCGGTAGACACTGCAACGATGTCCGAAACGTTGGCTAAAGAAGGAGGTAGCGCAACACGGCATAACATCCCAAAAACAAATAACGAAAAAAAACCTAGGCGTCAGTTACACTAAATTAATAAAAAAAATAAAAGTTACGCTACTGATTCCATTTGTTTCGGGTTTCGTTCTTAACCGCTTGTTGATGTCTTCTGAAACAAAACCACTGAAAACTCATACATCGTGCTATGTGAGCCCGGTATATGATTTTTTAAGCTCGGCTTCGCGGAAAGTTCGAGCTTATCACGGCTTGGGACATGATCCGTTGGGACATGGTCGCAAGCCTAGATATCACCGTAATTACATGGATTTTTTATGATTTTAACAAATAAATTTATTGTCTATGTGAAATCTACAAAAATCTACGTCTTCTACTGTCGTCGGAAGATTGCAATCTTTGAAAATCTTAACGAACACAGTTTTTTTCATCAACCTTAAATATTTTTTGGTTGGTCGATGATCTTTTACGTGTTGATTTTTGATAAAGTTCTCCACTTCAATCAGCATTGTACTATTTGCGAGGATCCTAATTCGCTAAGTTTGGCGACTTAGCAGAGGTGCCGGGTTCATGGGTTGAGGTTTGTCCGTGTCTTGGCGGTGGATTAATCTACCCACCAACTTCATGGTAGGCCGGATCGGGAGAGACTGGCTAAGGAAGATCTTTTGACATCTCTACCAGGACTCTCTCGGAACGTTGTCTTTCACCTCAGCGCGAGGGATAGATTTTTCGTCCGTCTTTCCTGGATACACTGATACCCAAATTCTTACCCACTTCACTTCTCACACCTTTTTCCTTCCCATAACTTCCTCTCCTCCCTGTTCCTAAAAATACGACCGCCTGTGGACTGTGTGGAGTTACTATTATTAAAAATGGTTCCATGCCAAGTCAGAATCAAGTCAAATTAACATCTCTTTGAAAAGTCGTTAAAAGCTATGAAAAAAATAATTTTAAAATAGCTGTTAACGCTGTCCTAAAGTTACCTATTTAAACAATTTTTTTATCACCACTCTTTATGTTCTGAGTTGGTTTCATTCTGAGTTGTCACCATTACGCATTTATAAACAGATTTTAATAAAATCGTTAATTTTAGATTTGTCTTGGCCGATGATTCAAGCCATCATGTATGATTTATATTTAAAATAATTTAATTTGTGTTCTACTGTCTAATTGCCTGAGGAAGTGCATTTCATAGCTTTGTTGCAAATTATCTAAATTTTCTTTGGCCAAACGTTGTTTTAGTGAAAGGTATAAATGAGGCATTATGTCCGTAAGGTTTTCAGTTACTACATCATATATAGTATCAGTTCTACTAGAACTTGATGAACACTAAATCCCGATAACAGTTTCCCCGCGGGAGTAGGCAGGGATAACGGATCACCAAATAACTCGGTTTGCCTCATTCACCATCTCCTACATACTCTTCTTTTATTCTGACGCTTAGCATAGCCCGACTCAAGTATTTGATTCACTTGATCGTGCCGTGTATACCTCGGGCGTCCACGACTTCTTCACATTTGCGTCGTATATTCTTCTTACATTCTTTTCTTCGTTCATCTCTCTACATACCCAAACGGTCTGAGTGTCGCACTCTAGATCTTACTCATTACGTTTTACTTCAGCCTTGCATTCGTTGTGGATCTCCACACTTAGGTACACGTGGTTTTATCGCACATAGGCCCCAAGGATCTCATGTCTTTCTACCAGTCAAATTCCTTGCCTCACTTCCATACATCAGGGAATGTACCAGAACTCCACTGTCTGCTAGCTTCACGTCTTTGGACAGCATCCCATCTTCGCTTTAACACAGAAAATATCTTTATCTAAAAGCAGAACCTTTTTAAAGGATGTAAAAGAAACAGTATGTAGGAAATAAATTATTTTTATTCAAAGACA
The DNA here is from genome assembly GCA_929108145.2 of Limnephilus rhombicus. Lineage (NCBI taxonomy): Eukaryota > Metazoa > Arthropoda > Insecta > Trichoptera > Limnephilidae > Limnephilus > Limnephilus rhombicus. Next base: position 40,223,945 of record OV815296.1, read on the forward strand.
TAGAAAACTTACAACAAAAAACGAAGGCATTATTGTTTATACTAATTAAATAGTTTCCATAAAATTGCAATAAGTATTGGTATATATTTTATAAAAAGCATTAATTTTAAATAAGGGAGTAGACATTAAAAAATACATAGTTAAGGGTAAAAAAATTTGTACAAATGCAAAAAAAACAAGAAGAAAAATGGTAAGAGGTTTAGGTATATATGTTTTTAAGTGATTTTATGTTAGTTTTTTACGTGAATATCGCAGAAGAGTCCCAACTGTTCCCGCAGGTCTAGAGTGATGAATAATTGGGATATGTTGCATGATTGAAGGGGATGGGGAGAGAAACGAGATTGGAAAAAGGAAGATGAGGACGTGCCTACCTGGCTATTCAGGTCTGGTCACCAAATATGGCTAAAGATAATTTAAGCAAAATTTCGATTCTGAATGGTGGTCTTTTAACAAGGCGATACTGAGAGTCTATATAGATACCAACCACTCAGCTGTTTCACCAATAATCTCTACATATTATAAATAAAAGTTCTCCGCCACGTCTGTCTGTCTGTTCCCAATAACCTCAAAAACTACTGAACGAATTTTCATGTGGTTTTCACCAAAGGAAAGAGTGATTCATGAGGAAGGCTTAGGTATATAATTTGTCAATTTTTTTCTGTAAATTGGTTGAAATATATAATTAAAGGAGAATGTCTGTATGTGGTGGCAAGCGGGCGGTGTGGATTTGATTCGTATGCAAATTAATAGATAGCAACGTGATTTAAAAGATTGGGTAACCATCCAGTAGATGGCATTGTGTTTCGTTCTAAAGCCACGCGTGTCCGGGTCAGCTAGTATTAGATAAATGCTAGAAATTCGAGGATTCTTATGTTTAAAAGAAAATGATACATGGCCTAACGTAGACATTTCTAAATGCGCTCGCTTTTAAAATTGGCATTTAAATATTTTTGATTAAATGAATGTCAAACACTTTTTAAGCTAAATTACTTTATAAATATGTTTTTTCTTCTTTTTAATCTCATTTTCGTATTTACAATATAATTAAACCACAGTTAAATAAATGATGTGAATCTCCGCTAAGTCTGGTTCTAGCCTTGGATGAGGACGCCATCTTTGTCTTTGTAGAGGTCATCGTTCACACCATATAAAGAGGTCGCTTGATCGCAGTGTACCTGAAAAAAATTGAAAAAATTAATAAATTATTTTCCAGTCCCGTCAATGCCAACATGCAAGTCAAAAACCTACTCGAAATTAGGTTTTTGACATGTTGATATTGACGGGATTTAAATTTGGAATTTTACATGATTTGGGAGGCGGATATGGATACCGCCGCCCCGTTAAACATTTATTGGATAACCAACACATCTGTCATAGGTCATCCAAAATGGTTCGCTATACGTATGCTGATTGGCAGAGGTAACAGGGATCATGGGGAGAATTGTCTAGAACTTGGCAGCGGATGCGTCTGTCCACCAACTGTGTGGTGGGCCAGATTTGGAGAGACTGGTTGAGGGAGACTTTTCACCTCTCCAGCACAACTCTCTCGACCCATCGCTTTGCACCGCAGTAGGAATGAATTCAAACGTCTTTCACTCCTAGACACAACCCCCAGATTCCTACCCACCCCTCATACATTTTTCCTTCCCAGATCCTCTTCTTCTTTTCTTTCTATTCCTTTCCATCTTATCTTTTATTATCTTTTCCAGCTATTACTAGGACTGTTGTGAAAATATGTTTCATTCAAATTGTTTAGGATCTAAGTCAATATTGACAAAATGTATTAAATAAAATAAAAATAATCATTAAATTATGTATCATTGGGTAATAAGATAATACTAATAAATCTAAACGAAATATGAAACAGAACAAGACATACGAAATAAAAGGGTAACGGTCGCAACTGGAATCGAACCCAAGATCTCTGACTTACCGGGACATCGCCTTAAACTACTCGGCTTTTGAGACTTTTTTAATTTAGGTACGTCATTTTTATGGATCTGAGATGAGCAATTCAGAATTAACATATTATCTTCAACTAATTTGTTTCTCAAATTTTTGGCTGCTTACGTTGTGGATGATTACAAAGTGCTTTAGAATGCATTTGTAACCTAGATTGTATCTCGGATAAATATTATATACGATTTTTATTTATACGAAGAGACACCGGACAATCTTAATCTTGCACGTTTTTATTTTCAGTGTCTTGTTCTGTTTCATGCTTCGTATAGATGTATTAGAATTGTCACCTTCTTCAATAATGAATTAATTTACAGCTTGTGAAACTCATTCAATTCGTCCCCACTGAAACAAAAACTGATGCAAAAGGAAAGTCATGTCCGAGTAGATATAAAATAATAAATAATACTTACATTATAGAACCAGTCGCAGACTCTGTAGGCCTGGTTGAAGACGGTGCCGTTGGGACAGAGGAAGGAGTACTTGTGTCCTGAGGGTACGCACCAGTGCCATACCTGAAACCACCAAAAATCATCAAATTGATCCCTTATTACTTAAAAGAATCGACAGGACTTGAGAAGAACACACAGATTAAAAATTTCGCCCAGCACTTCTGTTGGCAAAAGAGTCGTCCACTAAAATGAACAGGGTAGCTGACTAAGAAAAAAGCCCATGGAAAGTATATGATTTGATAGATTAACAGGGATATCCCAAATTTATAAACAAATTCCGAAGTTATTTGAACTTCTGCAAATAAACAGGGCATTTGGCTAGAAAATAATTCTTGAAATTTTTTGATTTTCAAAATGAATAGGTCGCATGTCTAATTAATGTGTAGTTTTACAGCTAATCCTGAAATTATACCTTTTTAATTGGTCCCTCGAGTTCAACAGGAAAATTAGCTAGAAAAAAAACTCCAGGAGGTTTTTGACTCCTCGTGTGAACAGAGTGACCTCTAGTATATCGTGTAGATTTATGATAAAATTTCGTGTTTGGGTACTAATGAATTTGAGGGATATTTTTGTTTCCCAAAATTAACAGGGTTTGTTACTATTCCACTACCGGCTAATCCGGCATCTTCGCGTATGTGAAAATCTCCAGGGCACTGGGTGGAGAACCGAGTAGGACAGGGGCCACTCTTTGCGTAGCAACAGGGCGTATCGCCACCACTAACTAACCCGGCACAGGGTGTCGAGGTTAGTGCAGTACTCGTCCTTGCAGGCGGGTTGCTATCAACAGACTATGAACAGGATATTTCACCACTAACTATCCTGGCACTGGATGTCGGGGTCAGCACAGTACCTACTACGGGTAGGGGTTCACCAGGCTACTGTTGTCTACAGTGTGACAACTAACTTAACTGGCACCTGGCATTAGGTGTCGGGGTCAGCACAGTACTTGTCCTTGCAGGGCAGGGGCTCGCCCGGTTAGTAGTTGTCAACAGACTATGAACAAGGCACATCGCTACTAACTAACCTGGCACTGGATATCGGGGTCAGCACAGTACTTGTCCTTGCAGGGCAGGGGCTCGCCCGGCTACTGTTGTCAATAGAACATGAACAGGGCATGCCACCTCTAACTAATCTAACACTGGGTATCGGGGTCAGAATAGTACTTACTACGAGCAGGGGCTCACCAGGCCACTGTTGTCAATGGAACATGAACAGGGCACGTCATCATTAGCTAATCTGACTCTGATTGTTGGGGTCTGCAGTGTACTTATCCTTGCAGGGCATAAGCTCACTAGGCTACTGTTGTCAACAGACTACGAACAGGGTATCACACCACTAACTAACCTGGCACTGGGTATCGGGGTCAGCGTAGTATCCCGGCTGCTTATCCTTGCAGGTGAAGGGCAGTCCGCGAGGTACCGAGTTGTAGGTCGGGTAGGGCAGAATTTCTCCGGGGCCACTGTTGTCAACCGAATTATCTTCTTGCGCCTGGAATGTCAAATAAATTAAATAAATATTAGTGTTATCACCAGCAAGTGGAAATTTTATTAGAAATACCGCTACGAAAAAATAACGAAGTTTACTGGAGAATAATTTATCAACCATAGACATCCAAATTTAATAGACGAGAACATACAGATGAGGGGAAACTTCAACTATGGAGGTACGAAGTGGGGGAAGATGACTGTGATTCGTTAAAAAATCAATCTGACAGTATCAAGGCATCTTACATTATAATATCACCATTTAGTTCTTATAAATAAAATCTGCTTTTGAAAGAATAGACCTTTTTATGTGGGAGCGCGAATTACTCGCCACGTTATTAACATATTTGCGAAGTCCAAATACGGCAAAGTAAAGTTCGCATCCTTTCACAGACGAATATTTTGTTGCCGTATTTAGTTAAGACACTTTTACAAACGTTTCATAATTTACTTACCCCTGTAACCAGCGACGAGCATACTGGAAAACCGCCCACATTCGTTATGATCGACATATTTTAAGGTGTAATGTATAGCACAAGCTAGCATTTTTGCCGTGTTATTTCGTAAAATGTACGATGAGAGCTCGACGCTGGTCTGGACAAGAATGATGACATCACATTTTTTAGATTCAGGCGAGGCTCTTGCAAGCCCAGCCGTTTCCAAGGAACCGGTATGGGGAGGGGAAAATAATACGCTTCTATCACTTAGGGCAGGTCTATATATATTCATATATCTATGTTATCAACCCAATTTATACCTACACACAGCTAATATAGAGTTAATATACAGTTAAATCACATCGCAATCAAGACCCTTTAAGACACAAACATCCATGTATTCAGTAAGAAGTAATTAAGGTATAATTTTTAGTGTGACATTCAGGGCGATAGGGGAAGCAGCAGTCTTCCCGTTGATGATTTCTCTAAAATAATTTTTGATAAAGTTCATCAAATTGTACTTTGTCTTTAATGCTTCTGATTTCAACCGGTAGGTTATTAAAGAAGTTTTTTCCTTGGTGTGAATAATAGTGTTGGGCAAAATAAGGTTTTAGTTTGGGGCATACAGAAATATTTGATAACTTTATTTTAATTCTACTTATTGAAAACGCTGGGAGAAGCTATACAAAGCACATTTTTTGTATTTGTAATGTAAACCGATAATAAGGCATGCTAAAATGCTATCCTGGTTCTACCGGTATTTCAATGGAAGATGCTCCGAGAAACTACCGTCATTGATCCCTTCGGCACCGGTGCATAGTCGGGAAACACGCCAAACACGTGCCCAACATATGTACACGATTGACATTGGTCACATGAGAACGGGTCACTTCTTCGACTTGTTCCTGTGTTCAACAGCTCGGCTGTAGAACGATTTGTCGGCCTTTGTGTTTCCTCCTTCCTAAAACATGGGTCTCTTCAAGACCAATATTCGTTCCTTCCTCTCCTCAAAAAGACCCTGCACACAGCATCTCAGATGACACAGACCCTGAGGGAAATTATTTTTCTCAGGGCCTCCTGTGTGGAGTTAATGTAATAAAAAACTTCAAACGAAATAACACAAAACTGCGCAATACAGATTTTATGTTTTATTATAAATACACCACTTTTTGGCCTATTTTTCAAAAGAGAATCAACCTGATTTTACCTAGTTATAATGATTATAAATTTAATGTGTTTTTGTTCGTAATCTGTGGTCAGATCTCCATCATCAATTTATCATCTCTTCATTTCCAAAGCACGAAATACAACTTCCGTTTACCATTTCAACTCTTGTTTCGACATATCACCATCTTGTTATAAGTACTCTTAACCGTTAATTAACTGAAGCAACACCGTCATATCTCTCCCATTGTAATGTCAAACTTATAACTTATTATTGTTTACAGTTACTGTGTTGATAAGATCAAATCTCAATCTTTAAACCCACTATTACTTGTATTATGTGTAGACGATTCGTGGTATTTTATTCGGGACTGTAAACATGTAGAGGATTGACTTAATGATGTACTTTAAATCGATTGTAACAATTCAGGACTGTCAATAAGGGATTCTAATTATTATTTATTTTATCTTTCATGTGTACTCTTTATCGTTCTGTAAATTTAGCTATCTTCTTTAAAACTAGCTTTAGAATAAACTATTCATGTTTAAGTTTATAATAATATCAACAAAGTAACTACACATTCCTCTATGACTACTTTCATAGTACCTTGAGCATTTCTGTTTTACTCTTTCAACTATGTATTAAACTTTGGCATTAATCTTCTTACAATGAAATGTAAAACCGGCAGTGATGAGGTAGCAAAGGTAAAATCATGCAATGTTCAGTGTTTTAAATATAATGACCTCCACGTGCAAAGTCGTATCTTCCCCAAGCATAAACTTTCTAATAAAGTGTGTTTATCCGAAGTGACTTGCCAGGTAAGTATGTTTCTGTATCTATTTGTAAATAATAAAACTAGATAGAGCCAAAGAATTTATAATTAATTGTAAAGCGCCCTTGAGGTGATTTGTCACAAAAACGGCGCTATACAAATTATCTAATTATTATAATAATAATTAATAGTAAGCTCTGGTGTCATGAAATTCAACCATTCATCCGATGGCAATGAAACTTTGGGGATTTGATGTGCGCATCCCCGCGATGGTTTCTATATATAATAGTGAGTTCTGGCACCATGAAATTATGCGTTGCTAACCATTCATCAGATTGCGATGATACTTTGGGAATTTGGTGTGTGCATACCCGCAATTTTTTTTTTTTTTTAATGTTAACTCCACACAGGAAGCCCTGAGGAAAATAACTTCCTTCAAGGCCTATGTCATCTTTGAAGATGCTGTGTGGAGGGTCTTTTTGAGGAAAGGAAGGAGTGAACACGGGTCTTGAAGAGACCCATGTTGTAGGAGAGAGGAAACACAGAGGCCGGCAAATCGTTCCACAGCCAAGCCGTTGAACTCAAGAACGAGTCATAGAAAGGACCCGTTCTCATGTGACTAATGTCAACCGTGTACAAATGTTGGGCGCGTGTTTGGCGTGTTTCCCGACTATGCACCGGTGCCGAGGGGATCAATGACGCTAGTTTCTCTGAGCATCTTCCATTGTAATACCGGTAGAACAAGGACAGCATTCCCACCTGACGCCTGTGCTCTAAAGATTGCAGTCCGTCTGTTAAGATGGGAGAATCTATCAAACGGACCGCCCGTTTCTGCACAGAGTCAAGGGTTTTTTTTAGGTATTTTGGAGCTCCAGACCAGAGGTGGCTGGCAAATTCAACCGTAGGGCGCACTTGCGATTTGTACAGGGTTAGCAGTTGTGTACTATTAAAGTATCTGCGGGCCCTGTACAGTACGCCCAGTTTCTGAGAGGCTAACTTAACTCTGGTTTCGATGGAGCACCCGTACCTGAGCTGGTCACTTAGAGTTACACCATGGTTACCAATGGTTTCTATACACAATAGTGAGCTCTGGAATTATGAAATTAGTATTAAAAAATTGCAATAGGTGGTACGCGAGCTGTTTAAAAACTGAATGTACCGGGACTGAATGTATGGAATGCGGGAGGGGGGAGGGAAACTTGGGAAGGGGGTTCGCGGAGCGGGGAAAGCGGTAGAGGGGAGTGGGGAGATAGAAGGCGGAGAAGGCGGAGAGGGAACGCGTGAGGGGAGAGGAAGGGGAGGCGGAAGGGGAACGGGACGAATGGGAAAGGACACGCAGGGAGAAACAATTTCTTTATTAAGAGGAATAGCAACGCATGCCGGGAACTCACTAGTAAATAAATAAACAACACATCCTTTTATATTTTTTAATCATAGATAAACCATGATTGCCAGGCATCAAAAAGGTTAAAAAATCAATTATATTATTATTTGTTTGGCAATCTGGCAATTATCTTAGTAATAATATTGACCCACGCGTCTAATGAGGTTAATCTACTGATTCTTCACGTTGTGTAGTAAATTCATACAAAACTCCATTACCCATTGCATAACGGATAACAGTTTAGAGATTAAATCACAATAAAAATTAAATAGGCGTGTTTCAACAGGTGCTAACTGGCCAATGTGAACAATGATATTCAAATATAATTAATAATACTGTTTTGCAATAATTTATGAGTTTTAATCTAATCTATAGTTTATATAGGGTTGGCAAATTTAAAAAAAATGGTTTGTTTTTTTTTACTCAAAACTTCTTTATCACCGTTGTGATTTGAAACTCGGTGAATCGAAAAAGCTGCACTAAAAAGAGACAAACTCATACATATATAGGATTTAGCCTGCGAGAGAATGAGATAGTATAATCGGTCTGCTCTTTGTGCGGTGCTTCGTAGCCTCCTCACTCTTGTTTACTTTAGTTTTCTGAAGTTTTCACTTGTACCGCGTGTGAACTGCACACTTGTATTTTCTTTAAATAGTACCATGCAGAAGGCTTTGAAAAAATAAATTTCTCTCGGGACCAACTACATCTTTGGGGATGCTGTGTGGTGAGTTTTGATGGAAAGGAAGGAGAGGAGAAGTTTTGAGAAGGAAAAGGGAATAAAGAGAGGGTAGGAATCTGGGGGTCAGTGTGTCCAGGAATGATGGGCGTATGAATCTATCTCTCTCACTGCGGTACAAGGCGATGGCTCGAGAGAGTCCGGTTCTCTCCCGATCCGGCCCGCCACGCAGTAGGTTGTCAAACGCATTCGCCGCGAATACCTAGACAAATCTCACCCCATGGAACCGGGCACCCCTTCTGAGTAACCAAATGTAGCGAACTACTTGGGTGACGACCTATGACAGGGGTGTTGGTCATCCAAAAAATGGTTCCCAGGGCGGCAGTACCTATGATTAATAAATTACCTACCTACAGGGAACGGAAAAATTTGTTAAATTTATTTAGTGTTTCTGAATGCTCTACCATAAATATAGCGAATTTTCCTCAGTACCAACTGGAAAAATAATATCAAGTTTTTGGTATGTAGGAATACTAAAATGAATATTCTTAACTTGTTAAACATTTTTCCTGAAAAATGTTACCAAAGGTGAGCAAAATGCTACCACATAAATATTATCGAAGTACGCAATACGCAAATACAATTTGAAAATGATTTTATTTGTAATTTTGTTTATTTAAAAAAAAATTGGTGAAAACAAACAGTTCATTTATTTTATGAAATGTGATAAAATTTATAGGTATAAAATTGATCCAATTGAAATAGTTCTTCCTTAATTATGAATGAATTTGGGAGTCGCGACTGGAACTACCGTCGACCCGGGAACCATTTATTGACTAACCAACACCTTTGCCACAGGACATAGGTCATCCCGAGCGGTTCGCTACGTTTGGTGACTAAGGGGTGAGGCTTGTCCGGGTTTTGGCGGCGGATGCGTCTGCCCACCAGCTGCATGGCAGACCGGATCGGAAGAGAATGGTTGAGGGATTCCCTTTGACTTCTTCAGTCGTACTCTCTCGGAACATCGATGCAACGCAGTGGGAGAAATGGCTTCATACGTCCGTCACTCCTGGACATACTGATCTCCAGTTTCCTCCCCACATGCATTTTCCCTTCCCAGAACTTCCTCTCCTTCCTTTCCTTAAAAAGAGCCACAGAGAACACACAGGCATCCCCAAAGATGACATAGCCCGGATAGCCCCCCGAAGGTAATTATTTTCCTCAAAGCCACCTGTGCGGAGCTAATGTAAAAAAAGTATTTTTCTCGTAAATTTCCTCTATGTGGTGAACTTCTAGAATATTTAATCCTATTACGTCGCGTAACATACCAATATTATAAATGCGAAAGTGCATGTGTTTGTTTGCTAAGCTTTCACGCCTAAACCACTAAACGCACTATTTTAAAAATTCTTTCACCAATAGAAAGCTACATTATTAGCGAGTAATATAGGCTGTACATAATGGTAAGCTTTGGCGTTTGTACAAATGAAAATGTGTGTATTTCATATATTTTAGCGGTAGGGAGGAAAGGCAGGGGGAAGGTTGGGTTCGCGGAGAGGGAAGAGGGGGAAGGCGGGGAAGGTGGAAGGGAAAGGGGACGCACGGGAAAATCAATGTATTTCTTTGAATGGCATTGCAACGCATGCCGGGTACCAGCTAATAAATAATATTTGTGCGAAGTGACAACCCTGTCCCTTAGTTTTAACTTCGAACTCAATCGAAATTCAAAAAAAAAAATCTGCATTCTAATTTGCGAAAGAATAGAGAGATGTCGCCAGTATCTGTCTGTGGGTGATTCAACGTTTTCCCGCGCTCATTTGACGTTTTGCCCAAGAAATTATAATCACAACAAAGATGGCGTAACGTATCGACATTTAGGCATTTTTCTGTAATTCGAGTATTGTAATCTCAGAATATAATTGCGGGCATTGGAGGCTAATTTGGTTGAAGATCTTTTGAAATTGATATAAGGTTGGATATAATTTGTGAAATGAGGTAGTTTGGAAATATGTAGGTTATTTAAGGATATTGTGAAATAGTTCAATTCTGGAGAATGAAGACCTTTTGTTGTAGGTAGCTACTTTGAAATTAGTATGCTAATTTTAGAATGTAAGATTTAGAATTTATTTTCGATAAACTTTTGGGATGACTAGACAAACTTAATATGAGTATTTTTTAGAAAAAATCCTCTTTATGTGACACCTTTATTAATATAAAAGACAACTATTTGGATTTGGGGTGATGGAAAACACTGCATTCAAAATTTCAATACAAAATGTCATATGGACTTAAATTATTGTAAATGGTTGTCAGCTGTCATCCCATGTCACCCCATCGGGTGGCACCCGGTGCGGGCCGCCCCCACCTAGCTACGCCACTGTGCCTATAACTTATAATTGTGGCGTTAAGAATACATATTATATAATATATCAATGCCATGTACATAGATGATTAGCTTTTGGCTTCCTCTCAATAATCACTACCAACCGTCTAGACAAGACTCGTAAGATACTTAATAATATCATGAACTAACAAAGAAGTGAACAAATTTTGAAGTCACACCGTGTGACATCTACGAGTGGTGTAAACTTACCAATCTCGAATCTTTTAAAAATAGCACCGACCTGTCAATCAGGTTCACAAAACCCAAAGAATAACAATATAATAAACAATTTTTGTAAACGCGACATTGGCTAATCATACATAATAATGCGATATGGTCCCACGACGCGTTACCAACTTTATTCACACGTCCAACCACAAATAATATTGTAACCTATCATTATTGTAACGGCTGTATTGACGCAACGGCGGCCATTCGCCGGGAAAATTTTGAAAAAAATTAGTACCTAATTAACGTGAACACGATGGTGTGACAGTCATTTAACTTGTGTAATTAATAACACGTTGATCGTAACCTTAGAGGATGTGTGATGCGTTTAAAAATGCGTAATTTTGAAGCTGTGGAACGTTATGCTTAATTAATTAACTTTGTGAACATCCGCATTTTTGAACGACGCGGAACATTACGCTTTGTGAACATCGTGGAATATCCACATTATTGAACTACGCGGAACATATCGCTTTGTGAACTTCGTGGAATATCCACATTATTGAGCGACTTTATGGAACATCCACATTTTTGAATGACGCGGAACATTACGCTTTGTGAACTTCGTGGAACATCCGCATTTTTGAACGGTGCGGAACATTACGCTTTGTGAACTTGGTGGAAAATTAACATTATTGAACGACATAGAACATGGATTTAAAAAAATATATTTATTCCAACAGTAGGCCACCAGTAAAATATTTTCCCTCAGAGCCTATGGCGTCTTTGAAGATGCCGTCTTTTGATGGAAAGGGGGACGATGAAGTTCTGGGAAGGAAAAGGGTATTAGGGTGGGAAGGAATCTGGGGATCAACGTGTCCAGGAGTGTTAGACGTATGAATCCATTCCTCCAACTAAGTTGCAAGGGAATAAGTCCAGAGAGTCCGGCTGGAGAGGTTAAAGACTAAAGAGTCTCCTCTACTGGCCTCTCTCGAACCGGCCCGCCACGCAATAGGTGTGCAAACACATTTGTTTCCAAGACCTAGACAAATCCTACCACTTAAAACTGAGCATCCTTACTAAGTCACCAAACGTAGCGAACCACTTGGGATTACTTGTGACAGAGGTGTTGGTTTTCCAATAAATAATTCCCGGGGCGGGGGTAACCATACACGCCTCCCAAATTACCAGAGAACCACAGTAACTGTGTATGCTCCCAATTATCTATAACCGGTGAGACCATGACATCCCCAATTGGGGTAGTGAGGCTGATGGCAGTGGGGAGGGGAAGGCGATGGGGGAAATGGGAAATTTCCTGGCTTTAGATCTGATCACCTAATTTCAAGTAACGTTTCGATTCCGAATGGTGATCTGAAAGTCTACCCGGAAAGTGCCGCAAATATGCTATACTTGTTTATTCTCCCAAGTATATTTCGTCGAGGCAAAATCGGGGAACCGGCTAAAGGGCGCGGACTTCAAGCATCGTCTGCGGTTGGGCCGATAGCTATACGCATTCTCATTGGGACTGCCCGGTGGTCTATGGAATACTTTCTCTGGCTTTTCTTTTTAAATATTTTATTTTCTTTCTGCTATTATAGTAATTACTTAAATTATAACATAATCATATAACTGTTTTTTCATCATTACTTATTTTATTTTCAGAAGGTTTCCTCAACTGGTCATAGCCGTTATTTTCCTTTTTCTTTTACTAACACTATTATCTCTTTTTGATGTTACCTATTTCAGAAGAATTATTCCACGGGCTGCTACTTCTATTTATTTTTTTGTATAATGTTAAGGTAAGTACTTGCATACTGCTTACTAACCCCGTATGCATGGACATTGGAGGGTCTAGAGTCGTTCAAATAAATGTAGCTTCGTTAAAAAAAGTAGAGTCGGACGTGTGCGGTGAAGGAGGAAACCATATGTTTCTTTATAACGCCGTTGGGAAAGTGGTGGGTCCCCTCCAATATACTCAATTTATTTATATATTGTGAAATAACACAAGTGAAATTTTCTTAAGCACGCCGGAATTTCAACCCCCGACCTCCTCATTCGTAGACAAGAATTATTGTTTTTCATTCATCTATAAATTCGCACAAGGTAGTCCTGGTACCTAACCCTATGTGCCTATGGCAGTGAGACATGGAACTGGCAGAGGAAGGACGAAAGTAAACTGAATGCTGTTGAAATGAGATCCCTGAGGCGGATGTGTGGTAAAATCATGTATGATCGTGTAAGAAATGTGGATATCCGCAAAGAATTCAAGGCTGATGTAAGCGTCATGAGTAAGATTAAGAAAGGACTCTCAGATGGTTTGGGCATGTAGAGCGAATTATAAAAGAAAATAATGTAAAAAGAATATATGACACAAATGTAAGTGAATGGGAGAAGACGTCGGGGACGCCCGAGGAAGACATGGCACGATCAAGTGAATCAAATACTTGAGTCAGGCCATGTCAAATGTCAGTATAATAGAAGAGTATATAATGTGAGTGAGGCAAAGAGTGTGCGCCAAAACCGTTGTTAGGCGTTTGGCGGTCCATCCTCTCTGTCTCCCTCTCTGGGAAACGGCGTGATGGTTAGTTAGTTAAATTAGTATACAAAATATTGGATTTTTCCGTAGCTATTTCGACCTTCATATTATATTTCTACTAAAAGAACTCGTTCATCTTTTCTCACAGTCCTTTAGTATTTTCAACATGAACAATGTGTTGCTATTTTGAAACTTTGTAAAAACGATTACTAATATATACATTGTTTGAAGTAAATTGATTACAAAGTCCCGCAAAGCTGTTTGTTACAAATAAAAAATAATTCATTGTTGTATTTGTCGCAATTTTCAACATTTTTCCCGACATGATTAATAATTTTCTCGCGGTTTGGTTGCGTGGTAAGAGTATCTGCGTTTTGAGGCAGAGGTCACGGACTCGATGCCTAACCAGTGAGATCAGTTTTGTTTGTATTATTTATGATGAAAATATTGCAAGTTTAGTAAGATGGATTTCACATGATTTTATGAAGGTCTTGTTTTAGTTTTTGGGTTCAACTGTAAGTAAAATTTTAGGTCCTTACATATGAAATTAGCGTTTTGCCGTACTGGCAACTTTGATCTCAAATATCTTCTCTTTGGTTAGGAATTCCAAATTCAAATTTATACAGCTATTTACTCATGTATCTGTGTTTCGAAAATTATAATTCATTTGTTTTTTCCTTAATTGTTTTTTTTTCTTTGCGTAACTTAGTTTACAAAATGGAAAATTTAAATATCGCGTTATTTACGAGTACGAGTTCTACCGTGGCACCAGTGCTGCAGAAACGTCTCGAAGGATTAATGATATGTATGGCGACGGTGCCGCAAAAGAAAACACACTTGTGTTTTTTTTGTGTCGTTCACTACAGCTTTCTTAAATCTGGCCAGACGATTACGGCAGATGTCTATTGTCAGCAACTGCAAACCATGATGAAACAGCTAGCTGCTAAACAGCCGAGGGCACTGCTGCTTCATGACAACGCTAGACCACACACTGCACAACAGACGGCTGCCAAATTAGAGGAGCTTCAATTGGAATGTTTAAGACATCCACCGTACTCTCCGGACCTTGCCCCAACAGATTACCATTTTTCACGAAATTTGGGTAACTTCTTGCAAGGGGAAAAATTCAACTCCGATGGGGCAGTCCAAACCGCCTTCAAATATTTTATTGATTCCCGTCCGAATGTTTTTTTTAGTAAAGGGATCGATAAACTACCTATGAGATGGCAAAGTATACGCATATAAACCAGTAGGAAGGTTCTCACAACATCCGTAAAAACAAGATAAAAAAAATAACATTCGATTGAATGTGTTTGACAGAAAACTTAATCATATATATCAGGTCAGTGGTTGAGTGGGCATAGCGCTTGGGTCCCACCCGAGCGTCGCGTGTTCGATTCCTCGGCTGGCTAAGTCCTCCATCACAACACAAGCAACATTTTCGGCTTTCTGTGGTGGTAGTAGGAGATTTTCAAACATTGTTGGGTTATTCATAGCCCGGGAATGTTTGTCTAAAGTCGAAATGTGTTTAAAAGTGATATGTTGTCCCAGGTAATCAGGAAGAGTTTTTTTTTTTGCAGAAAGTTGAAGTCAAAAATGCGATTTTTGTTAAAAAATTTCGGTGAATTTATTACTATAAAATGGTAAAAAAAACTCTTCCTGATTACAAAATTTCAAGAGAATCGGTCAAGTAGATTTTGAGTTATGATGTTCACGAACTTCAAAAATTTGTTTGCGAGAAAATCGATTTAAAGTTTTGTTATATTCGAAATATACTTGAATCGTGCATGAGGGTTGGTCGCTTGAAAAGCTGTATCTTCTTTACTTTTGCTCCGATCTACTTGAAATTTTGACAAAATACTCTCCACATGTTGAACATTCATGTTTTAAAACCTTCTTTCCCCCCCTTCATTCTTAATGAAATGTATTGAAATGAGAAAATGTATGGTTGGTTTTTTGTTTTTATCGGCGGGCATCGTCTACAGCGCTCCATTCCTCTTTCTGTCATAGATCCCATCCAGACAAACTTACAATATATTAGTATTTTTTTTTGTTAAACAACCAAAATATTCACTAGAAAATAATTAATATGGCAGAACAGCGTTTACCGGGTCAGCTTGCATTTTATAGATTTTTTTCTCATCACGTTTCCTTTTTTGTTTTCAGCAGTTTGAATCTGAATAAAATCACTTCCTCAAAGATATTATTGATATCTATTCGAAGCTTAATATAAACTTGGTAAATATTTCATAAATCACTTTTTGTGGATTAAAGTAAGAAGACGTATTTTATAAGAATTGTTTATACTATGTACTAGCTGACCCGCAACGCGTTGCTGTGGCTAATAATACACGTCATCTACTGGATGTTTATCCAACCTTCATAACCACCGTCGTCTTTGAGTTTATCGCGAAGAGGACTTTAATTTTTAATACGTAGACATGGTGTGAAAGATTATAATAATTTGCATGAAATGCTTGGGGTAACTAACGTATTTAAGTTAATAAGGATTAATACTGTATCCGTCTTAATAACTTTTCAATTACCGCAATGTACGTGACCAATTTTTTAGAAGATAGAATGGGTATAGTAAGCTATCCGTAAAAGATAGATATATACCTTCGCGGAATTTTTTGTAGATCTATAAAATAGGAATATCCCACCATGCATTGTTTTGTTATATCCCAAAAGGATTAAGCAGCGTTTTCGATGAAAGCTACCAGGCGGCTCGACTTTTTCCGACACTTCTAACAATTATCGTTGTGTTTCAACCAATTTACACAAATCCTTGATAAATTACATACTTAAACCTTCCTCACGAAACACTCTATCTATTGGTGAATACCGCATGAAAATCCGTTCAGTAGTTTTCGAGTTTATCGCGAACAGACAGGCAGACAGACAAAAAGACGACGCGGAGGACTTTGATTTATAATATGTATGTATATGTATATATGTATATGTATATATGTATGTATGTATAGGGATGTAGAGAAGAGATATTGTTGTGTATTTTTCCTTTTCTATTATGGTTTTAAATTTTAATGTCTTTATATTATTAGTCAATGACATTAATATTTTTAACACCGTTGTACATATATAAATTTATGAAGACTATTGTATAACGCTAATAAATAAAAACCGAGGATGGTTTTTGCAATGATATTATTATTATGGTTTATCTAGAATTAAGCTTCTTTCTGTTTTCTGTTTTATTGTGGTTCATGTTACGCGATTAAATTTTGCGATTCTATTACACCTCAACTGCAAGATTAGAATGTGACAAGTTATGGCTTGGTGTCTCAACATTCTTTTAAATAACTTATTATGATAATAACAATAAATAACGAAACAAAGCCATTAGTTAGTATTTATTTGTTGGTCCAAATTTAGATATAAAAATCGCTCATCAATGGAGCCATAATATTCTCTATTGATGATTGCGAAATTATTGACAAAGAAACTTAACAAAGGTTTTATTATTTAACATAGAAAGTGGCTTAGGCCAAAGAAAACGTTGATTGGATAACCAAAACACATCTGCCGTAGGTCACCTCAAGTGGTTCTCTACGTTTAATGACTTAGCAGGGGTGCCCGGATTCAAGGGGTGAGGATTTGTTTATGTTTATACCGCACAAGCGTCCCAACTTCTCCCGTGAGAAGACAGTGGGGCTGTGGCATCCCAATTGGGGTATGTTGTGAGGCTGAAGGTAGGGGGGAGGAAAAGGAGATGGGGGAGAGGAAGGTGGGTGGCTATTCAGATCTGGTCACCAAACACGGCTAAAGCCATTTCGAACAATTTTATTTCTGTGAAAGTTCCGCAAATATACCGTACATTATTTTAAATGATTAAATTGTGAAATAAAATAATTTAATAAATCATTGAAAAAGAAGATAAGAATAATAATGTTAACAAAAATATGACAAGAAACAGAAAAATAGTAAAAGACAATTGGATACGCGCCATAAATATATTTGGGCATTAATTTCTTTAAATTGATAATTTATACTATAAGACCATAAGGGCGCCATCTATGGGTTTTGTATTGTATTGAATTGAACCTATGTGACTTGAGATGCAGTGTATTCATGCGTTTCCTTACCTTTGTGAATCAAGCAATTACTTCTGACGGGAGTGTCAGTAAAAGGCCAAGAGATGTCTCTCCTGGTCAGTCTTAAGAATAATTCATCCAGTGAGTGAATTATTGTTGTACCTAAGATTGGATTTTTGGCACGCATTATTAATATGCAAATTTTTCATGGTTGATACTTCCTTGCTGTGCAAAACATCGGTCAAGATTATGCGATATCGCCTTGACATTTTTATTGAAAAGAAGTGTTTTTTCGTGTGGACATCGTGGCTGAGCTGCATTCTCTGAGTGAGTGTTTGTTTGTTTTTTCACTTTGGTTTTTGGAGTTGCTGGGTCGACTGTTTTTTTGTGTCACATAAGGAAGAATTCAATTTTCGTTAATTTTACATAGGGTAGTCAGCCCTCGTGTCAGGGGCTATTTACACGCCCCTACATATTTATTGGTCCTTCGTAGCCTGGATTATTAATTCATTCATACATTCAATTCGAGATTATAGCTTAATTACATGGATGTTTGAATTTACGTATTTTTTTTGGTAAATTTGAAGTACCTCTCATTTTTTGAGAACTATAGCTGGTCTTGTTTTTTGCTTTTGGATGACATATTTGGATGTTCGCAGAATTATCGTAATTTTGGATAATTATTCGCAACATTATTATTAATTAATTATTAACATTGTAACATTATTGTAAAATTTTGTGGTAATCTTTTCGCATATATAAAAAATGCCAAGAATTACGGAGGAGGGTTTTGATGAGGCTCAAGACAGATCGCTTATTCTTTTAACCGCAAAAAAGGAAAATCTTTTTGTTCGTATGAACGATCTGTATAATGCAACAAATAATATATCTAATTTTGAGTCAAGAAATAACGAAGTGTTTATGGCTCAGTCAGAGATGATTGATCAAATGCGAAGTCAATTTGAAAATATTATAGATAGCATCAATGATCGTCAGTTAACTTTAAATCCAGAATTTAAACCAGATTTTCAAGCTTTAAATGCTTTTGATGATCTTTTTTTGAAGGTCAAACGAACTAGATCGAATATGAAAACTTCTGTAAGAGAGTCACTGACGTCACAAAATAAGTCGCGGGAGCCGTGTATGATTAATCTTCCTGCAATAGATCTTCCAACCTTCGATGGTAAGAATGAAAGTTGGTCGAAATTTTTTGAGTCATTTAAAGCCAATATCCATAATAATAGACAGCTAACTGACTCGCAGCGTGTGCAGTACTTAGTCGGAAAACTCACACACGGGGCTTTGAACATAACCGCAGGCATTGTGCCTTCGGGTGATACATATCAGATCATTTGGGAGAGTTTAGTTAAAAAATATCAAGATAAACGTACACTAGGAACACATTATTTAAATAATATTCTCGATGCGAAAAACTGCACGAATACATCTGCCAGTCTCAATTCTTTCATTGAAAGATATTCTTCGTCAGTGTCGGCATTAAAGCAGTTAGGTATTGAAGATTTAACTGATTTTATTTTGTTTCACTGCGCGGTAAGAAAAATTGATTCACAGACGGCTCAGAACTTTGAGCTGACAGTTCGTAATAAAGAAATTCCTTCTTATAATGAGTTAGTTTCGTTTGTACAAGATCAAGTAAAGATTTTAGAACGAACGAGTAACTCGCATGGTGTCGTAAATAAAACGCATCCCATTTCGTCCTCCCGATCAAATAATACTAAATCGTTCGTCGCGAGTAATGCGAATATTCCGCGCTTCCCAGCTCCGCCGAAAGGATGTATTCTGTGTAACAAAACTGATCATTTAATCAACGTTTGCTCAAAGTTTAAATGTATGAGTTCCCCACAGGCTCGATTTGAATTTATAAAATCGAAAAATGCCTGTGTAAATTGCCTTAGTGGTTCACATACAATCAAGTCATGCAAATCGGGGTTAGTTTGTGATTTGTGCAATAAACGTCATCATACATTCTTACATTTCGGCAGTGTGAATAATATGAAAACCAATACTCGTGTACATACGTCGCAAGTACCTACCAGTGAAGAACCGTCAGTCCCCCCTCCAGTGTCATCCAGCATCAATGGAACTGGCATTGGTGATAAGCAAGTGGAGGGGACCGCGAATGTCAATCCTTCGTGTTCGCTTTGTGCCAAAGTAACACCGAACTCTTCTATTTTACTTTCGACCGCACAAGTATACGCGAAGCTTAAAAACGGAAATAAAGTTATTGTTCGGTGCCTAATTGATAATGGCTCTCAAAATAATTTGATTACGGTCGATTGTTGTAAAACTCTGAATTTACCAATATTTCCTTTGAGTAATTCGTTTGTCAAAGGAATTGGATCAACGTCTCGACCAATTTTCGGTTACGTGTATTTGGATATTGAGTCTCGCGTATACCCAGAGAATAAATATAATATACATGCGCTTGTCGTTGACAGTATCACCGACCAATTACCTAATCACTATATAGCCAAGGGTGATATGAGGTACTTAGAGGGCATACCTCTCGCAGACTTAACATGGAATATTCCTGGATGCGTGGATGTCGTCATCGGTGCACAACTGTTCCCATATATTTATTTAGGGAACAGGGTTGAATCGGGTACTAGTGCACCCCCCGCGTTATCGACCGCTTTCGGTTTCGTGTTGATGGGTGATTACCCCAATAATGTGCTCAACACAAACACATCATTCTCGGCACTCGCACTTAATGATTTAGTGCAAAAATTTTGGCTGTTAGAAGAGATACCTAATATAAAATTTCTAAGTCCGGAGGAGACAGAATGTGAGAATCTCTTTACTTCATCAATTTCTCGCACTGATGATGGTAGATATTCTGTTGCTTTACCTTTCTGTAAAGATCCAAGACAATTGGGTAATTCTCGTACTGCTGCCCAACGCCGATTTTTGGCATTGGAGCGAAAATTTAAACATTCCCCTGCTTTGCAGTAGAATTATAACAAGGTTATCAGTGAATATATTGAAAATAATTACCTATCAGAAGTCTCAGAGTCTGATATCACAGAAGATGGATATTACATCCCACATCATGCTGTCACTCGTCCAGACAAACCAATGCCTCGTATTGTGCTCGATGCTAGTGCTAAAACACACACAGGGCTGTCACTGAATGACATTATTCATACTGGTCCCAATTTGCAAGCCGATTTGTTTCTGCTTTTGCTTGACTTTCGTCTTTTTCCCATCGCTATGACTGCGGATATAAGGCAAATGTATTTACAGATTGAAGTTCCTAGTAAGCATCGCAGATACCTGAGGATCTTATTTCGATTCTCAAATAATGGTCTCATACGAACTTTTCAGTTCAATCGAGTTCCTTTCGGCTTGACGGCAAGTCCATACTTAGCAATGCGGACGGTTCGCCAGTTGGCCCAGGATATGAGACCACATTACCCGGATGCTGCCAAAGTGGCAGAGTCCAAGCTGTATATGGACGACCTGGTCTATTCTATTGCAGATGAGCCCAGCGCCATACGTCTTTCTCGAGAATTAATCTCGTTGTTTAAGTCCGGTGCCTTTGATTTAGTAAAATGGACTAGTAATTCTCAAGTTGTACTTGAGAACCTCCCTGATTCTCACCGCAGCCCAGTGGACTTCACTGTTGGTTCTAACAATACCTCTAAGGTGTTGGGCCTTTCGTGGGAACCAGCTGATGACAGCTTCTTCTTTACGACATCTTATGTTCAGGAGAAGTGCACAAAGCGGAGCATACTCTCCATAGTCGCCCGTTTATTTGATGTCCTCGGCTTGGTCGCCCCTGTCATTCTGTACGCTAAATTACTTATCAAAGAGCTATGGCTGTGCAACATTGGTTGGGATGATACACCCCCTGATAGCGTTATTCGTCGGTTTTCGGCGCTTACACAGGAATTTCCGCTAATTTCAATGATAAAAATCCCTCGCCATGTTGGTGTCCTGAAAGACAGTACGGTGCTCGTTGTTGCTTTCTGCGATGCAAGCATGAATGGTTACGGCTGTGTGATTTATTTGCACACCACTGATCTGTTTGGAAAAATTACAGTGAGATTGTTGTGCGCAAAATCAAAGGTTTCTCCCACCAAAGTGACGACCCTCGCTCGTTTGGAGCTCTGTGCCGCAGTATTGATGTCCAAATTAATACGGACGGTTCAAGATAATTATTCTGAGCGTCTTCCTATTGCAGGAACATATGCGTTTTCCGATTCTACCGTTGCGCTCTCTTGGATACATTCTTCACCGCATCGCTGGTCGGTGTTTGTTAGTAATCGCGTAGCTCAGTGCCAAGAAAATTTGTCTCCAGAGAACTTTTACCATGTTGCTGGTAGTGAAAACCCGAGCGACTGCCTTTCTCGTGGCATGCTTCCTTCCCAACTCGTTTCACATGATTTATGGTGGAACGGCCCATCATGGATTCGCAGCCCACCTTTGGAATGGCCATTAAAACCGTTTCACCCTACCAATACTGGTGAAATGCCTGAACACAAGGCTAATGTGCTCATTGCAACATTTCAGGGTGAAAAATCGGTCCTGAGTGAACTGGCTCAGCGTATATCCACTTGGGATAAACTACTAAGGATTGTTGTTTATGTCCTCCGATTCATAAAAAAGATATCACTTTCCTCTGGAACGGTCAACAATCTTATGACTGCTGAAAAGGCTGTGATTCGTGCTGTGCAGAGTATTCATTTTGCAGGAGATATTGCTGCACTCCAGGAAGGCAAATTTCATTCCAAAAGACTTCAGAGTTTATCTCTATTTCTTGATGGAGATAATCTGTTACGTATTGGGGGGCGGCTTTCTAAATCGGATTTACCTTTTGAGGTTAAACATCCGGTTTTGCTTCCCAAACATGACTGTGTTGTCGATCTGATCATCGCTCACTTTCATGTCGTGAACTGTCATACAGGCCCAGGACTTCTTATGTCTATCTTACGTCAACGCTATTGGATATTAGATGCTAGGACTGTTATTAGGGCGATGGTGCGGAAATGCAATTGTTGCTTCCGCTTAAATCCATCGCATCCTACACCGAAGATGGCAGATTTACCGTCATATCGTGTTGCAGAAGCAAAGGCCTTCGTACATACCGGTGTAGATTACGCAGGTCCACTCCGTATTACGCTGACTCGTCGGAGAGGACAACATTCTCAAAAGGCATATATTTGTCTATTCGTATGCCTTGTGACCAAGGCTATTCATATTGAGTTGGTCTCTGACTTAACTTCAAATGCTTTCCTGGCTGCTTTCAGCCGTTTTATTTCTCGGCGTGGCCCGGTAACATGCTTGTATTCAGATAATGGTACTAATTTTGTGGGTGCGAAGGCACAATTAGATGACCTCTACAAGTTTTTGGTTGAATCTGAATATGAGCCCTCATTAAAGCGCGAACTCGCTAAGCGTCGTATAGAGTGGAAAATGATTCCACCACGCGCGCCTCATTTTGGGGGTATGTGGGAGTCGAACATAAAGAGCATGAAGACACACTTGTACCGTGTGATTGGAACTCAGCTTCTCACCTATGAGGAGTTACAGACTGTGCTAGTTCAAATTGAGTGCATAATGAATTCGCGTCCACTTACAGTTATGTCTTCTGACCCTTATCCAGAAGTCCTTACGCCTGCGCATTTTTTAATGTCGACACCATTGCAGTACTTGCCTGCTTCTGTCCTGGCAGACGGTAAAATCAATTTGACTCAGCGTAAGCAATTATTAGACAGCATGGTTCAGTCCTTCTGGAAGAAGTGGCGTTCAGAGTATCTGCACACCTTGCAATTCAGGCAGAAGTGGACTACTTCTGATCATCCGATTGATATCGGAACTGTCGTACTAGTGGGACAAGAAGATTCCCCTCCGTTAAATTGGCCTTTAGGCGTGATAACTGAAATCCATCCCGGAATGGATAAAATTGTTCGCGTTGCGACGGTAAAGACAAGATTTGGTTCTTTTAAACGTCCGGTTGTCAAATTATATCCCATTCCAACGCAATAATTTTATATTTTATCTATTTTTGTTTATTTTTATTTATTTATTTCTTTTGATTTTAGTCATTGTTTCAATGATCTCTGACCCAGACATGGCATTACTTAATATCCGTTATCTTGGTCAATTGAACTTTATTACATTGTATTTTTGGTTATTTTTCTTTATTTTGTGAGATTCTGCGAATTTCCAATGCGTGTCATTCCTGAATATTACCGGTGAATAGTCACTTTATTTCTATTTCATTTCTTGTTTCATTTGTATTTTTATATTCTTTCTTTTGTAAGCTCTGCGAACTTCCAAGGCGGGGAATATGGATACGCGCCATAAATATATTTGGGCATTAATTTCTTTAAATTGATAATTTATACTATAAGACCATAAGGGCGCCATCTATGGGTTTTGTATTGTATTGAATTGAACCTATGTGACTTGAGATGCAGTGTATTCATGCGTTTCCTTACCTTTGTGAATCAAGCAATTACTTCTGACGGGAGTGTCAGTAAAAGGCCAAGAGATGTCTCTCCTGGTCAGTCTTAAGAATAATTCATCCAGTGAGTGAATTATTGTTGTACCTAAGATTGGATTTTTGGCACGCATTATTAATATGCAAATTTTTCATGGTTGATACTTCCTTGCTGTGCAAAACATCGGTCAAGATTATGCGATATCGCCTTGACATTTTTATTGAAAAGAAGTGTTTTTTCGTGTGGACATCGTGGCTGAGCTGCATTCTCTGAGTGAGTGTTTGTTTGTTTTTTCACTTTGGTTTTTGGAGTTGCTGGGTCGACTGTTTTTTTGTGTCACATAAGGAAGAATTCAATTTTCGTTAATTTTACATAGGGTAGTCAGCCCTCGTGTCAGGGGCTATTTACACGCCCCTACAACAATGGTCGCAATTGAGACTCGAATCCAGACCTCTCGTCTAAGCGGGACGTGCGCGTTAACCATGTTCGCTATTGCCACCTTCTGTCAAACCGTCATATTTGTCAATCCCATATTTGAAATTTTAGAATTAACAATATTTTCTTCAACTAAGTCCTTTTCCATATTGTGGGCAACTACCCTTTTTATTGGAAACAATCATTCTAAGATTGGTTTGTAACCTGGATAGCGTCTCGGATAAATATATCTGAATTTATTCATATGGAACTATTGACTTTATATAAAAGTCTAATTGAATATTCAATTTTTTATAAGAAATACTCTCATTTTACAACTTTTGAAAGTTGTACCATCAATTAAATTTTTCTTCTTATTCAATGATATATTACATTGATGGGAATAATTTTCAAAATTTAAAATTTTTTCTTGTAAAAAAATTATTTTGATAAATTTACTTGTGTATGCGGAGATTTGAACCCGCGACCTTCGGGTTGCCTAAAGCCTCGATGACACACGGCGAGTTACAAGCTACTATCTACTAAGTTTTAAAAGCGGGTAAATCGGCGAGTGAGATTGTCATGATGACACACAAAACTGTCCACTCGCTCAGAAGCGGAGGAAACTGAGGTCGCTTTTAGCGCCAGTAACAAGAATAACGACGCCTGTGTGAACTAATTCTTCAGATTTTTGACAGTCGAAATCAGCTGTTTATCGGAAGCCATGTTGGAAACGTAAATAAACCAATCACGAGCAAGCGGAGCAAGCGTGTAGGCGAGTAAAGTTGAGGACCTTTCAACTTTTTTTCGTAGATTATCAACAAGTTGACTGTATATATACTGATTTCTCGAAGGCTTTTGATAAAGTGTCCCACAAAATACTGATCCGAAAACTTCATGCTCTGGGAATCAGAGCAAATATGTTGAACTGGCTAAGTAGTTACGTATCAGGTAGAACTTTATTTAATCTTGATATGTAGCAAACACTTTGTGGGAATACATAATTATAATAAACACAATTAAATAACTTTGTTTCAATTCCACTTTATTGAATATAGAACTTTATTTGTAAAAATAAAATCTTTTATATCCAAACCATTTTCTGCCACTAGTGGAGTACCGCAAGGTAGTCATCTTGACCCAATTTTATTTCTTATTTTTATAAACGACATAGTCAACTGCTTTAAAGACGTCAAAGTGTTGCTTTTCGCTGATGACATTAAATTATATAAAGAGATAACTATCCTTAATCACTGTGAAATTCTTCAATCAAATATAGACATGCTAAAAATTTGGTGCTCACAAAACAATCTATATTTAAATGTAGAAAAATGCAAAACTTTGACCTTTTCCAGAAAAAAAAACATCACTGTTTTTCGACTATTCAATAAATAAAATAAATTTAGAAAGAGTATCGGAAATGCGGGATCTTGGCATAATAATGGATGAGAAACTAGACTTCACGGTTCACATTCAACAAACTGCAAATAAGGGTATGAAAACTTTAGGATTTGTGTTAAGAACAATTAAAAACTTTGAATCTCTACAAATCATTAAACTACTGTATACATCCCTTGTTAGAAGCCTAATAGAATATAACTCCATAGTCTGGTCGCCCTTCTATAAAATTCATATTCATACTATTGAAAGAATTCAAAGAAAATTTCTACGTTTTGTAAATTTTAAACTTAACATCCCTTTAGAGCACATAAATTATCCGTCGTTAATGAATACTTTAAATATTCCAACATTAGAAAACCGACGAAAAATAAACGACCTAACTTTTTTATTAAAATTATTAAACTCTAAATTCGACAGTTGTGAACTCCTGCAATTAATAAATCTACATGTACCTACACGAACAACTAGACAAACATTGACATTTTATATACGTACATCTCATTCGAACTATGATTTACATTCTCCAATACAACGTTTGCATAGTCTTGGTAACAAATACTTAAACAATCTGGATGTATTTGACAATAATTTGAACTTAGCAAACTTCAAACGCCATATGTGCCAACTATTTATTTCTACCTATCCCGTAAACTAATGAGAACAACAATTTTAAAAATTACCTACTTTATGTCAACTACTATATTTTATGGACCATATTTTGTTTCTTATATTTTATGTTACCTGTATATTGTTAACGCTTATATTTTATGTAACCTAAATTTTTTATTTTATTTTTTTTTAACCCTTATATTTTATGTAACCTATATTTTGTTTTTAACAAATATTATGTTACTTGTATTGTGTATTGTATTTTGTAAACCCATTCTTTTCACTGTAATTAAAAAAAATGTACTGCATTCTATGTAAAAGCCCTATGGGCGTTTAAATAAATAAATAAATAAAAATCTCCATTATCAACCCTCCACACAGCATCCCCAAAGATGACATAGGCCCTGAGGAAAATTATTTTCCTCAGCGACTCCTGTGTGGAGCTCATGTAAAAAAAAAATCTGCTAGTTGCTGCTAGTTAGCAAGTGACACGATGACACTGGGCGAGTTTACTAACAGATAGTGAATTTCCCAGATAGTAGCTTGTAAACTAGCCCTGTGTCATCGACGCTTAAACAACGAAGGCTGTCGTATCATACTTACGAGTACATACGGACTTGGAGGACAGCGGATTGTACGAATGACGCTTGGATGATAACCAGACGCATTTGTCTATTCAGCCACTAACTTTAAAATAAATATAACATAAAATAATAATTATAAACTTACCGAAACAAAGTTCCTGATGGAGACGGCAGCCACTATCGCCAGGAGTATGATGCATCTGCTGTTACACATCTTCAGCTTGCGTGCTACGCTTTTCACGTCCATTTTTGTTAATATTCAAGAGTAACTTCTACTTTTTACTAATTAAGACCTTTTTAAAATAATATAAAAACAAGAAAGTTATATTTTTTTACAATACCGTGACAGCATAAAAAAGCAATAAACATACGCCCCTTATCACAATGATGCTGCAGTTTTTTCAAAATATGAGTTACACAATGTACTTAGGTCTGTTTCCTCCAAAGGAAAAAAAAGTAACAATTTTCTTGCTTCTCTCTCACACACTGCACTGTGACGTCTCCGTAAACCCTACCATACAACTAGCCGTGATGATAATTTTGAAAGTATGGAATATAGTTACAAGGATAATATTGAAGTGTAAGTAAATTCCAAATATTCACAAATGTCAATGCGCTGATGTTTTTTGCTTTTGTTCTTAAATATATTATTTATTTATTTATTTCAACGCCATAAAATGGCTATAACATCCTGTGATATATGATACACAGTGGTACATAGGAGGGTAATTACAATAGTGTACATTAAACAAAGTACATATGTAAGATAACAACTAGTATTTAGTTATAGGATACAAATATGTTTATAACAAACAAAAAAGAATATGAGCTCATACAAAATACACATTTTTATGCAGAATAAACATAAGTAAATAAAGGTGAATTCTTAGAATATTATGCTGCAGCTCTTTCTTACACACTATATAACAACGTTCGAAAATGAGACAAACGGTGAACGTATGTCTGCACCCCCCCAAAGGAAACATAAATCATTTTCATACATCTCCCTCACACGTAAAAAGAAAATGAAACACAAGGTAAAAGTTAGCAGGAACAATCACACGAATTTTGAGTGTCTCATCTTGTTCCTTATCGTTATAATGTTACAGCCGTTTTTACACATTAAATAATGGTGAGATACACAAAAAACGTGTGCTTGTTCCTGCCAACGTTTTCCTTGCGTTTCATTTTCTTTAAACGTGTGAGGGAGATGTATGAAAATGATTGTTATTTCCTTTGGGGAGGTGCAGATATACGTTCACCGTTTGTCTCATTTTCGACTTTTGTTATTTAGTGTGTAAGAAAGAGCTGCAGCAATATATGTTTAAAAACAAACACAAAACTATCAGCGCATTGAAATGCAAGAAAATGATCACTTTTTTACTTTGTAGGAAACAGACCCATGTACATTGTGTATCTCATCTTTAGAAAGATCTGCAGCATTATTGCGATAAGGAACGTACGTTTATAGCCTTTTTTGCCGTCACAGCACCGTAACCGTAAAACGTCACGGTAATGATAGAAGCTTTAAATACTGACAAGCAAAGACATATTCATTAAGACATTGGTCTCTGTTTTTATATTTTATTTTGATCAATGGTTTTGGGAAACCGCTGGGATGACAGCACTGAATCCATTTATTATGTTCCCTTTGGAAACCTTTTTCATGCCAAAGAGATAAGATTTTTTTTAAATCAACATTCATTCTCTCCTCATTCGAGCAATTCGCAGTCGGTAGAAAACTATAATAGACAAGAGTGGGGAGACTACGAAGCACTACACAAAGAGGAGACCGATTATACTATCTCATTCTCTCGCAGATTAAATCCTATAAATGTATTCATCGAGTTTCAAACCGCAACGGTGCTAATGAAGTTTTCACTTAAAAAAATATACATCTGTCCATTGTAACGCTATCCGAAACATTGGCTAATGAATGAGGTAGCGCAACACGGCATAGCACCCCAAAAATAAGTAGCGAAAAAAATACAGAGCTTTTTTTTTTCGTTATTTGTGTTCGGGGTGTTATGCCGTGTTACGCTACCTCCTTCTTTAGACAACGTTTCGGACAGCGTTGCAGTGTCCATCATCAGGGCAGATCCGGTAGATGTGTCCATTGATCTGCAGGATGGATCTGCCGGATCTGCCCTGTTGACACTGCAACGCTGTCCGAAACGTTGACTAAAGAAGGAGGTAGCGCAACACGGCATAACACCCCAAAAACAAATAACGAAAATACTTTTGGCCGTGAAAATTTAAAAAAACGTACCAAATACAAAGCTATATCCCCTCTCCCTAGATTTAGCTTAAAAATCATTCATTATAAAAAAGCTTGCTTTATCTATCATCTACGTCCTTTTAGTTATATGGTCTCTTCGATTCTATTCCACGTCATACATTATTCCCCTGACATCCTCTCTGTGGGTACAAAACATAATATTAGCGACCCTTTCACAATCTTATTCATTATTCTAATATTAGCCTTGCATTTTTTTTTCAGATCTTCTCATTTGTAAATTTTCCTTATTATGGGTAAAGTTTAGAGTTCAGTCATTAATAACAAATTATTGTTGAGACAACTAATTTATCAGTCGGTCGACATTGTTTTCCTAATAGATTTGTTTGTTTTGTACGAAGGTCATTATTTGTTATATTAAAGTGTTTATATTGGGTCAATTGAAGATTCAGCTATTAGGGCCATTTAAAAGGTCATTATGTCACGGTCAGTCCCTAAAATAGGGCTTTAGGTACATATTAGGTAGAAACAAAGGAGAATAAAAGTTTCCATTTAAACTTTTTAAAATGATCAGTTCTTGCTGTAGAAAGTAGTTTTATAAATTATTATTTTTTTAATTAATTCTTTTCATTTTTATGAACGTCAAGTTCACAAAAAAAAGTTCTTCAAAATTACCCCCATCTTATACATGGTGTAATAGATATACCTGAAGGATTTTTACCAGTGATTCCTGAGCACATTTCGTGTACAAAAAGTTGATGTCATTTTGCTGTCCGATGATATATTTTTTCTATTAAGGTCCCGTGGTAAGTGCTCAAAAAGAAGAAGAAGGGGAGATACGTAAATATGAATGTTAGAATGTTAGAGGGAGCGCGCTAATATTAAATGTGAAGAAAATTGTAAAAATGTTGATTAAAACACGACTTGTTTAAAATAAAGCAAAAATCTTGCGGGAAATGTTTTAAATGTCGTTTAAAGAAATATTGTGAATTTTTTTCGTGCACGTAACTTGTAAAATAATAGAAAAGAATGTGTTCATAATAATTTTTGGAGCATACTTTGCGATTTTTGTCTATCGAGTGAATTTCATGTAATTGCCTTTTCGGCATGGCAAATGTATAGATATTATTTTCAAAAATAACATATATTTTTTTATAAACTTAAAAACCTGAAGAGTTGAAAAAAAATGTGTAACAAAACGGTGGAAATTCGGAATACTGCGTCTTAAAACCAAAAAAGCAAAAAATTGTATCAAACATCGCCACTGATCACACTCCTACACACCATGATGGGATCAGGTCACACGCGCGCAGTTCGTGTGTTTAATAGAAAAATATTTTTATAGTTTTTAATTGAAAAAAACATTAAATTTTTTCCTCTAAATATGCTCGGGAATTGCTGGTTAAAATCCTTTGGAAACGCGCTGTTACACCCTGTATAATAATATAATTTTGGAATATGAACTAATCGCTTAATTGATGGGCACAAACTCACCAAAATAAAAGTTTGAATACCCTACAACGTTTTAAAAATAAGTTAGCAAAGCGTTTTATGTTAACAACAAAAAAAAAAACATTTTCTTCCTCCGAAAAATTGTATTAAGATTTAATGCGATATTAAAGTAAAACATGTTTTCTATAGTGGACTAAAATGTCTGAAATTTGTCAATAATTAATGATAAATGCAATAATATCATCTGTCTGTTTTTAATAGTCCTTCGCGAAAATGGTCAACGACAATAATTCAAAAAGGAAAATGGTCACCCAGAGATGCTGCAATCGGAAGAGTCCTTATTTGGAACATTTCTGAAGTCCTTGTTCAAACGTTTGTTCAGTCAGTAGTTTGTTGTTGATTCAAAATATCTCAAATTGGTCTGGTAGAAAGACGAAACTGGTCTCAGTCAAAAGGTCAGTAATATAATTTTTGATTTGGTCCAAAGCCTCACACACCCAATAAACGTCACAAAATCACTTAAACTACATAAAATCTATTATTTTCAATAAAAAGACTCGATTCACTTTGTGTACAGAAGAAAATTTAACACTCTTGCAGTAGTAAGTAGCAAATTATTATGATTGTATTTAATTAACCTGCAGTTATTACTTTTGTTAAGCTAATTGTATTCGTAGTTAAAGATAACTGGAGTATCTTTAAGTTAACTTCACAGTGTAAGGAGGTTTTAGTTATTAAAGGAGTGATACGTAAACGCTAACTGAGATGTGTGCTATTTTTTCTCGGCGTTTTATGCTGTCCGGAAAGAGAAGGGGTAATATTTGAGGGACAGGGCAGAATTAGGGACAGATCTGTGTGTGTTTGTTGAGGTTAGGTTAAAAGATTAAAGTATTTGCGTGGTTTATTATATCTTCTCATACTTTTACTATGGTTAGGTAGGTACATATTTACAATATATTCTGTGATATCATGTAGGTATTGAAAAAAATAAATTGGTGTTATAAAAATCCCTAAAAGGATATCAATGCATTTGAAATAATAAAACATTTCTTTTTTTCACTATTTAGCATGGAAGAAAAAATTTTACCACTTTGCCCATACCTTAGCCTTTGACGGCCTCCGTGGTCGAGGGGCAAGGCTCTTGATTAGCGATCCGGAGGTCGCGGGTTCAAATTCCGGCGTGCGCAAGTAAATATTATTTGAGTGATTTGTGTTTCCACAACTATAACATATATTTGCCGCACATTCTAGAGTGGAAGATACTTTTAGTGTCACTTTGGTGTAAGACCACCATTCAGAATTGAAACGTTACTCGAAATGGCTTTAGCCGTGTTTGGTGACTAGATCGAAATATCTAGGTACTTCCTCGCCTTCCTCTTTCCCATCTCCATCCCCTCCCCACTAACTTAAGCCTCACGACATACCCCAATCTCCAAAAGGAAAAAAATTCCTTAGTTATTTTTAAACGCCTGGGGTTTCAAAAGTTGCGTATTATCTCTAGCTATTCGAAAACGTAAATATAATTAAAATTGGTGTTCACTGTTAGCTCGCTAAAATGCCCTGAAGTTTTGAAAAAAAAAATAGTTTTCGTGATTTGGGAAAAAATAAAACGAAGGGTCCATATTTTATAATTGGTAGCCAACTTAATTTTTATTCCATAACTGCACTACAAAGAATGCAAAAAAAATCGTGTTTTAAACATGTGTGATGTGTTTGTTAAAAATATAAAGGGGGAAAATAACATATCTGCCGGTTCCGCCCTGATGATGGACACTGCAACGCCGTCCGAAACGTTTGCTAAAGAAGGAAGTAACGCAACACGACATAACACCCCCAAAACAAATAATGAATGTACGTTTGGCAGTGAAAATCTAAAAACGTAAGGGAAAATAACACTTTTTCTGGATAAAATCAGTATTTTTTTGGTATTACTATTTCATAAATTTGATTCTTTTTTCATTTTTGTCAGCTGTACGCGGTTTTTAATAACAAATAAACGTTAAAAGGTAAATTTAGTAAATTATTGTAAAAAATATTAATAACCATAATTTAAAAGTACATTTTTTAGATTATTTTTTCTGATTTTCGAAGCGTTTTAGCGAGCTAATAATCATTTAATAAAAATACATGTTTTAGATTATTTTTCTGATTTTCGATGCATTTTAGCGAGCTAATAGTCATTTAATAAAAATACATTTAAATGCAGTTCTCGTTTTCATTGTAAGACGCAACTTTTGAGATATCAGGCGTTTCTGAATTCAAAAGTTGAAATAATTGGCACACCTTAAATTGCGCATGAAGCTCGAGTCGATTGTAAGTAGTTCCATGTACGAATGAGCTTGAAATATGGAGAAATCTACTTTAGCCGGCCCTGTTTGAAACGCACTGAGCCCAGCGGGATTCCCACGATATATCGGACTGGAGATGTGCAATAAATATAATTGTTACCAATAATATAATACTGTGTGTGTTGGTTAAATGTTGATATTTAGATCCCCTGATAATAATAGATGTTGCCTTTATTCCGCATTGCTAATAATTAAAATAACACGCTCAATCATCATTAGACAAATACCATTATTAAACTCAACTTCAAATTTCTTGAGGCCGGTCATGGTGAGATTTAAGAGGAATATAAACGCTAGAAATATTTCGAATCTCATGCCTGCAAACTTTTAAAATCGAGCGTCTTTTTGCACGAGGCTAGTAAGCGAAAAAGTGGTTTTTATTTATTTTGTGCATAATTTTATAAGAACGAAAAAAAGTTAGAACATGGAAAACCTCACAAATAGTCTTAGCCATAAAGGGGTACTTTTTAAAAATTGTTTCTTGTATTACTTCATAGTTAAGTCATGAAAAAACATATTTTTTTGTGGTTTACGCTTATATTTTTTGTTTCGTAAATAATATTTTTTTGTAATTCCAATACATAGAAAAGCTAGTAAAAGCTTCGATTTATCCGTAGCATATTTTTTGATGTTCATACTGTAAGCCGATTCGTCGTAAAGATTAATCAAAATAGTATCGAAAAAGGATTTCACGTATATATTCATCTTAACGGCATGTAACTATTTTTGTGAGAAACCACATGTCGCAGAGCTCCTGGTCTCTGGAGGTCTAGCACGAACGATCGATAAAACCCTATATCAATACAATATATAGTCAGTAAGCAATATTTGCGAGCACGGTCAACATTATGGTTCCGACAGTCGGTTGACTAAAGTCGCCAATTTTATTGCGGCCTCCCGAGTGTCAGATAAGATTTTTTTACATTAGCTTCACACAGGAGGGCCTGAGGAAAAAAATCCACTCGGGACATGTGTCATCTTTGGGGAAGCTGTGTCTAAAGTCTTTTTAGAGAAAGGGAGGAGAGGAAGTTCTTGGAAGGAAACAGGTATGAGGTATGTATATCTGCCAATATACACAACTTTTTGAATAATGTTGTTCGTTCAAAATAACTGGCTTATTAAAGATCCCCTCGGCACCGGTGCATAGTCAGGAAACACGCCAAACGTGTGCCCAACTTATGTACACGGTTGACATTTGTCACATGAGAATGGGTCGCTTCTTCAACTCGTTCTTGTATTCAAGCTCGGCTGTGGAACGATTTGCCGGCCTCTGTGTTTCCTCCTTCCTACAACATGGGTCTCTTCAAGACCAATGCTCATTCCTTCCTCTCCTCAAAAACACCCTCCACACAGCATCTCAGATGACATAGGCCCTGAGGCAAATTATTTTCTTCAGGGCCTCCTGAGTGGAGTTTAATGTAAAAAAATGTTGATGAATTGACGAAATTCTAAGAATTAAAAGAAATCTTATATGCGATCGATAGACTTGATTAATTTATCTAAGACGCGATCAATTTTCGATCTTGGAAAAACGAAAGTGGTTAAATATGACAAAAAACCTCATTAAATGATTAACTCTCGTTTAGTCTTAAAAAGTCCATGTGAAACGCCAATGTATATTAAAGTTAGAATTTCAATTCGAAATTGTCTATTTATTGGCATTTTTAATTTTTATGTTTTATGACAAAATAGAAACATTGAATTCAACCGATTTCTCAATTATTTTCCTTAGTTTTTTTTTTTTTTTTTACATGTATACCGCACAAGAGTCCCCAACTGCTCCCGTCTGGAGCCAGTGGGACTATGACATCCCCAATTGGGGTATGTTGTGAGGCTGAAGGTAGTGTGGAGGGGAAGGAGATAGGGAAGAGGAAGGTGAGGAAGTACCTGGCTATTCAGATCTGGTCACCAAACACGGCTAAAGCCATTTCAAGCAACGTTTCAATTCTGAATGGTGGTCTTACACAAGGGCGATACTGAGAGTATCTTCCACTCTGGAACGTGCAGCAAATATACCATATTATTTTAAATGAATAAATTGTGAAATAACACAAATTAATCAAATAAAATTTATTTGCCTCGCCGGGATTCGATCCCGCGACCTTCGGAGTGCCAGTCAAGAGTCTTACCACTGGACTACGCCGGCCGTCAATTAGTTGTCAATTTCGTCTCTAAAGATATGCATAAACAGGGTGTAACAGCACACCCGAAGGATTTTAGCGATTCCTAAGCATATTTGGAGTAAACAAGTATATTATTTCATTTTTCTGTCCGATGATATTTATTTTCAATTAAAAACAAAAATTTGTGTATTAATTATGCGTCGCACTGATCACACTCCTACACGTCGCAACGTGATTATGTGATACGCGCTGTTTCGTGTGTTACCGTGCTGCTGGAACGAGACAGAGTGCTTAACATGTGACCCGCTTGGCTATACCCGACTACTTAGTTATCACGTGTGATGGAAAACTATTTTTTTCAGTTTTTTTTTTAAACATTGACAGCAAAATGACATCTAATTTTTTACTTCAAATATTTTTAGGAATCACAGGTTTAAAACCCTTCGAGAACTTGCTGTTACAGTCTGCATGTATCAAAATTTTATTTGCTCCAACCTTTATTTTTATCTTCCAGTCGGTACGCATAAAGGTTTTTATCATGTGATATAAAATACATTTCCAAAGTCATCAATTTTATCGGCCACATTCTAATGACATAAAGACACATTAATCTTAATAGCAAGGTACTGCCGAACCCTCCGTTCGCCCACCTCCCGTGGTGTGGTCATCACAAAAAAATGAGCAAATTCCTTAAAGTGAGTTATAATGTTGAACGATTGCTGCATCAAACGCAGCTTACGAATTTCAGTACTTCAGATGCACTTAAAAATAGACTGTAAATACTAAAATCGAGGCGAGATGAAGAAGTGTTTGCTGGAATAAAGTATGTGTAGGAAAAACAAGGTATGCAAGGAAAAGGGAAAGGGAAAACCTATCACTTACCACTGTGCCTCTGCGAAGGAGCACACGACACAAACGTAATATAGTTTCACAGCGTTACCTTGCGGTAATTATCGCCACAACAAAACGAATGAGTACAAAACGATATTATGTATTTCCGAGATGGTTAAATTTCTTAACTAACAAACTAACTAACCAGCACGCCGTTTCCCCGCAGGGGTAGGCAGAGAGGACGGACCGCCAAACAACTCGGTCTTGGCACGCACTCTTTGCATCATTCACATTCATACATCGTCTCATACATTCTCTTCTATTATTCTGACTTTTGACATGACCCGACTCAAGTATCTGATTCACTTGATCGTGCCATGTCTTCCTCGGGCGTCCCCGACTTCTTCTACCATTCACATTCGCGTCGTATATTCTTCTTACACTACTTCCTTCGTTCATTCGCTCAACATGCCCAAACCATCTGAGGGTCCCTTTCTTAATCTTACTCATTATGCTTACATCAGCCTTACATTCTTTGCGGATATCCACATTTCTCACACGATCATACATTGTTTTACCACACATACGTCTCATGGATCTCATTTCAACAGCATTCAGTTTACTTTCATCCTTCCTCTGCCAGTTCCATGCCTCACTGCCATACATCAGGGTAGGTACCAGGACTCCATTGTGGACTGCTAGCTTCGCTTTTTTTTTACAGTTTTTTATTAGCGCCAACGGCATTCAGTCCACCATTAATGGAGTTACCGGCATTCACCCTTCTTTCAATATCTCTTTCAGCCTTCCCATCTCTCGTAAACATACTACCCAGATACACAAACTCATCGTTAAATTTCTTCTTTTTATTTAAGGCGCCGTAACCGCACTCAAAAAGAAGTAGATGGAGAGATATGTAATCATGAATGCGAAAATTGTGAACATGTTTAATAAAACACGACTCGTTTAAAATAGAGCAAAAATCTCACGGGGGTTCTCTTAAACAACATTTAAAGAAACACTGTGATTTTTTTCATAAATATAACTTGTAAAATAACTTTATTTATTTATTTATTTATATATAAATTATAATATATATTATTACAAAATTATATTTTGTCTGTCCAACTGGGAAGGATACCCGTTTCAGGACAGCCAAATTGTGTATTTAGTTCATAATATTCTTAACAATGTAATGGTTTCGTTCAAGAGATCACAGGAATGAGTTTCTGTCAAGACAACTTTTGGGAACATTACTAATTGTATTCTGGACGAAGAGATGGTTTCTTTATGTCTTTAACAATAATAATTTTATTGCATTCAAAGTAAATGAGTGGTTTTTTTAGTGAGATCACAAGTAGGAGATTCTTTCCAGACCATTTTAGAGGACATTTACAATTGTATAATTTGAATTCACATTTATAAACCAATATATGACATATGAATTCCCATGTATTTATATCTATTTAATTTCAATAAAGTACTTTAATTTTTAGAATTTTTTAAGTAGTAGAAATTACACATTTATATACCAAATATATGACATAATTCGTATTGAAACAAAAGTGTTTATAATAATTTTTGGAGTATATTTTGCGATTTTTTTCTATCGAGGGAATTTTATATAATTTGCGTTTCGGCGGGGGGAATGTCTAGACATTATTTTCAAGAAAATTATATATTTTTTTAAAAGCTTTAAAACTTAGGGAGATATGTAAGAAATCTGTAGAAATTCGGGTAGCGGCGGCTTAAAAACGAGATTATGTACACGAAAAACACCAACAACTTGCTTCCGAGGTAGTCCCAATCCTTCTTCTGTTTTCAAAACAAACGCACTCGAATTTTGCACTATTTTTCTTGCCATTGTTG
Source organism: Limnephilus rhombicus (assembly GCA_929108145.2). NCBI lineage: Eukaryota > Metazoa > Arthropoda > Insecta > Trichoptera > Limnephilidae > Limnephilus > Limnephilus rhombicus. The sequence continues at coordinate 40,261,744 of OV815296.1, forward strand.
CAAATTTCAAATACTTTTCCAGCAAGGTGATGGTTAGGAAGAGGTAGGAACTGGATAAATGATATTCCGGTAAGAACTAAGCATAATCTCATTTCAAAACAAAACAGTGGAAATCAAGATTCATAGAAAATGCATTTAGCAAGGTTACCTGATACGGGCTTTTTTCGAAAAAAAAAACTCGCAAAACATTGCCACTTGTACCAATTAATTCAAATTTAACCAGTGGAACATGGACTTCAAGCGACGTCACGATTTTTTAGCCAATCACAGATCTACCCCCTCGATTAGCTAACCCTGTTAAGCGTCGATGACACAGGGCGAGTTTGCAAGCTACTATCTGGAAAATTCACTATCTGTTGTGTTCATCAGTTCAATTCAGTGTCATCGTGTTACTTGCTAACTAGCAGATTGTTGATAATCTACGAAAAAAAGTTGAGAGGTCGTCAACTTTACTCGCCTACACGCTTGCTCGTGATTGGTTTATTTATGTTTCCAACATGGCTTCCGATTAACAGCTGATTTCGACTGTCAAACATCTGAAGAATTAGTTCACGCAGGCGTCGTTATTCTTGTTACTGGCGCTAGCAGCGACCTCAGTTTCCTACGCTTCTGAGCGATTGGACAGTTTTGTGTGTCATCATGACAATCTCACTCGCCGATTTACCCGCTTTTAAACTTAGTAGATAGTAGCTTGTAAACTCGCCCTGTGTCATCGACGCTTAAAACACAATTTCTACGAACCTTGAGTGATAATCTCATAAAAAGAAAAGTAGATTTCTACTGATGTAATGGTATTGAATTATCCACCTGGTGTTTCTGAGATCCACAATGGACAAATCAATTAACACATCATTGAGTGTAATTAATCCACATTAGTAATTTGGTGTGAATCTGTTACAAAAACAATGAATTAATTTATTTTAGAAATAAACCATTAGAAATTAGACGCAGTCACTTTGATCAATAGATTACCTGCTGATGCTAGAAGGGGGATGGATGCCATAACATAAGGACGGGTTGTGCCACCGAATCTGAACTTGACGGCAACCACCTGGTCTGAAGTCCCAAGATAACTGAAAAACCCTCGACTCTGTGCAGGAACGGGCGGTCAGTTTCATAGATTCTCCCATCTTAACAAACGAAATGCAATCTTTAGAGCACAGACATCTGGTGGGAATGCTATCTTTTTTCTATGGGTATTGTAATGGAAGGCGGTCTGAGTCTTGCGGTCTGAGGAACTAGCGTAATTGGTTCACGAAACATGTGAAATGCGCCCTCAACATTTGTTTACGGTAGACATTTGTCACACGAGAACGATTCGCTTCTACGCTCGTTCTTGAGTTCAACAGCTCGGCTTTGGAACGATCGAAAACACCTTCCGCACGCACCCTCAAATATGATATAGACTTTAAAAGAAATTATTTGCCTCGGGGTCTCCTGCGTACATTATGAAAAAAATCAACAATTAGTCAAATGTGAAAGTCTAAATTGAAGTTCTGTGAAAGTTCTATTAAAGTTCTGTCAGTATTTCAGTCTTGTGAAACAACTGATCATTGATTGATTTATTTATTATTACGCCCTTGTGGATTTTATATTAAAATTTTACAATTATTAACAGTATTTTAATAAAATATGATATAGAAAATACCAATAAAAAACTGGTACAATAAGATAATAAAACTTGACATAAAGCAAAGTGTAATCTATAAAACCTGGAAAGTAGGTAAGTATATGGATAAAATAATTTGTGTGTGTTATGACTAATAAAATACAGATATCATGCACTCGTAATATATCGAATATTTAAACAGTTTTAGATTAGATTTTATAAAAAGAAAAAAAAAATTAATTATCAGAAGAAGACAGTTTCAAATATAATGAAAGAATAACAAAACTTGAAATAAAACTTTACAGAACTTGAACAATAATTTTGAAATTGGATGAATTGTTCAAATTCTGTGAGGTCCTGAGGAGTGATTCTGTATCTTTTGTAGATACGGAAAAGATTCCACACGGAATTGGCTGTCTATTACTTTTACAATGGGTGATGTCAACATGATTGTAACACAAATTACTGTAAGTATTCATGATTATTTATTTAATTCATTGTACGCTTAAAGTTGCAAACCATGGATTTCACGTTTGCACAAAATAGGTTCTTAGTTTGAGCAAAATAATTATTGCATATATTGATTGAAATGAAATTTCACAATTGTCAAATCTATGGTAAACAACTTAACACGTTCATTAAATGAATAAATAATAACGTATACTTACAGTAATTCGTATTTTAAACGCTCTAAACTAAAATATGCGACAGCTGACATCGGCTCACGTCACTCATAGAAGGAGGCGTCTACTAATATCTACAGGAATTCCAAAAACTGAACAAATCGGACTAATATCTATGCAAACCAAAGTGAGGACGACTATCTATAGCTCAAACTGCTGACTAATATCTATGAGAACCAAAGTGAGGACGAATATCTACAGCACTGGCAGAGGTTGGATTTTCAAATATGTACAGCATATTGGAATAACGTAATAATGCGTAGGTTTGCACTTTAAAAAACTTAAATTTATGTATGTATGTATGTAAAAATCCATAATATCGGACTATTGGACACAATTAGCTGATTATTAAGGATTTGGTTTTTTTGTTTTCACAGCTTTCTTTATTTCGAGTGCTTCTAAATTATTTAGTCTGTTACCATGACTATTTCTATGTCAGTTAGGTTAGGTTAGGTTAGGTTGTGGTGCCATGTATTTCAAAATAAATAAATATCTTTGTATTATGACCTCCATGTTTGCTCAATAAATTATTGTCCTCGTAAACAGCAAAATACGTAATATTATGCAAAAACTTCATGTACGTAGTTTAAACGTTTAAGCCTTTACGTAATTAGTAATTACGTAATTGAAGTAATTTATGCTTTTCCGTACAACCTCTTGCTCAGCTGCCCTCTGCAGATATTAGTTCAACCTACGCTCTGTAGATATTAGTCAACACTGGGACCGTCATAGATATTCGACCGATCTTAGCTCTGTAGATATTAGTCAACACTCTGAAGTTCGTAGATATTAGTCCAACATATGAGCTGTAGATATTCGTCCGACATACAGGCTGTATATATTAGTATCTGGAGTCCCCATAGAAAAGTTAATTATTAGTCCTAGAAAATCACACAAATTTGACAACCGTACATGGGATCTTTTCTTTGTCCACAGAAGATACGGAATCGCTCCTCTGATAATTTTCAGATGACATCAAGATATTTTTAAGGCAGCGACGTCCACAGCATCGTAGCCAGTATCATTAAGCCTAGATTAGCGCTGTCATCGTTAGCTAATTTATTTGTTTTACAATCTGTTCCTTTCCCATGCGAAATCTTCTCTAATCTATACTGATTTATAATATAAAGAAATGCTCACTGATATTTTAGGCAATGATCGCCAAACACTCGAAAGACGTATGGAACCTACCGGACATTCAAAATTTTTAATTTCTTGTCTTTTTTAAATTTTATACAATAACTTTTTTTTCATTAGCTCCACACGGGAGGCCCTGAGGAAAATAATTACACTCGGGACATACAATATCATCTTTGGGTGTACGGTCTTTACAAGGAAAGGAAGAAGAGGAAGTTCTGGGAAGGATAAGGTATTAAGGGTGGGTAGGAGTTTAAGATTAGTGGGTTCAGGAGTGACGAACGTATGAATCCATCCCTCCCACTGCGGTGCAAGGCGATGTTCCGACGGAGAAGTCAACCATTCTCTCCCGCTCCGGCCTGCCATGCAGCTGGTGGGCAGTCGCATCCGCCACCAAGATCTGGACAAACCTCACCCCATGAACCCGGCACCCCTGCTCAAGTCACCAAACGTAGCGAACTCCTTGGGGTGACCTGTGGCAAAGGTGTTGGTTATCCAATAATGATTGTTCCATACTCGCCTCCCACATTGATCGTTTGGTTCCCACAATTACTTATAATTTTGAAAATTAAAAGAACATTGAACGTGATTTTTTTATGTGAATACCTCACAAGCATCCCAGCTGCTCCCGTCTGGAGCCACTGAAGGGAAGGAGATGGGGAAGAGGAAGGGGGAAGTACCTGGCTATTCATATCTAGTCACCAAACACGGTTAAGCCATTTCAAGCGATGTTTCAATTCTAAATGGTGGTCTTATTCTATATATTGTCTTATTATATTGCACTCTGGAACGTGCCGCAAAAATATTACTTTTAATTAATTAATTGTGAAATTACACAAATTTATCAAATAAAATTTATTTGCCCACGCCGGGATTCGATCCCACGACTTTCCCAAGAGTTTTACCGCTTGACAACGGCGGCCGTCGCTGCGTCTGGTGACTTTTAGCAGGGGTGCCTGGGTTCATGAGGTGAGGTTTGTCAAGATCTGCCCACCTCTCGACGGGCCGGATCGAGAGAGACTGGTCGGGGAAGTCTTTTGACCTCTCCAGCCAGAATTTTTCCCTCTCAGACCCATCGCCTTGCACCGCCGTTGAAGGGTTGGATTCATACGTCTGTCACTCCTGGACACACTGACCCCCAGATTCCTACCCACCCCTCATACCTATTACCTTTCCAGAACTTCATCTTCTTTCTATCCTTAAAAAACCCTTCGCAGAGCATCCCCTTAGACGAAAATTATTTTCCTCGGGGCCCCCGTGTGAGGTTAACGTAAAAAAAAACATTACGCAGGAATGTTTCACATCATCACAGACAAACGAAAAATAGATATTTTTGATGATGTATTTACTGCGTGGCCTTCAATGCAGCCAGTATACTACACGCCCCTATCTGTTGAGCACCCGAGACCTTTATACGTCCTGTGATAAATACTTACGAAATCGTGGGAAAAGTCTATAAGAAATAATAATATATATTTTTAGCACGCACTCTTTTTAAAATTCTTTTAGTACTTACTACAAATGATTTATATGTTGTAGACTACACTAAAAACTCGATTTACCGGATCTCCCCTTATCGGGAAATTCAATTATTGCATATTATCATTAATAGATTTGTTTGTTTATTAAGATGTACGCGTACATTATAATTTATGATACAAGTTATAAGGTAAGTTAAATTAAATTATTACATGGTTATGTGCCTATTATGTAAGTCCATAGCATGTCATTTGGTAGTTTCGCCTGAGATATGAATGAGTCTTAAAAGAGATTGAATGGTTCGTATTTTTTTCTATATTATTATTTGCAAATATTTTATTATTCAACTTGAAACAGCAGAAATGCGAATGCTTAGATGGTCGGCAGGAGTATCACTAAAAGATAAGATCAAAAGTTCACGCATTCGTGGTAGCCTGGGTGTCACAGACATAAATAGTAAGCTGGAAGAACGACAGTTGAGATGGTATGGACACGTAAGAAGGAGACCATCAGACCACACAGTGAGGCAGGCAATGTCTATGGAGCTTCACCGACAGTCATCCAGAGGAAGACCGAAGAACTCCTGGATGACTCAATGTTCCAAAATTGTTCAGAGAAACGGCCTGGATGAAGGCGATACCCAGAATAGAAGAAATTACAACCTGAGAACGAGAAGAGCCGACCCCAACAGCCAACCTAGGCAATGAGTTGGGACAGCGCAAGGTAGAAGAAGATTTTATTATTCAATTTATAAAAACAATTTATTAGTAAACAAGTTTTGCTGTGTAATAATTATTAAGCGTGACTGCTGTTTCGCCTTTTGAAGACACTATCAAACTGTGTTAATGTCTTTAGGATGCGAAAGAGCTGTCACGCGTAATAATAATTTACACAGCAGAACTTGTTCATAAATAAATTGTTTTTATAAATTGATAAATAATATTATTGAATGTACAAAAAAAAACTACAAACTGAAATAGAGTTGTGGAAACTTGCAGCTATTGGGAGTGGAAAGCACCAATAGATGTATAAAGTGTGAAGAGGATGAAGAGACTCCAATTCACTTATGGTACCAATATTCCGCCCTGGTGGGAACTAGGCTCAGATACCCTGTAGTGGGGAGGCACACTGTAGGACCAGCAGACTTAGCCACATATCCAATGACAACTCTGGTGAACTTTATTAAAAGCGACTGGGTTATTGTAAAAGGATTGAGGTAAAATAGGAGATAGTTCAATGGGCCTCGCAAATCTGGCGGGTATTATCTTAAACAGCATTTAAAGAAACACTGTGAATTTTTTCATACATATAACTTGTAAAATAACTGAAACAAACGTGGTAATAATAATTTTTGGAGCATACTTTGCGATTTTTTTCTATCGTGGGAATTTTATATAATTTGCGTTTCGGTGCGGGCAAAGTCTAGATATTATCTTCAAAAATAACATATATTTTTTAAGAGCTTTAAAACTTACCGTGTTTAAGACAAATATGTAATAAATCGGTACAAATCCGGGTTGCGGGCCCTTAAAGGAAGTCATTAGGTGTTTCATGGCACTCTGCATATTCTAATATCATCACTCGTAACCAAGTAATTTTGAAATTATATTTAACAAATTATTATATTTATTGGTCATGTATATCTTGCGATGTAATAATTATGTTTTGTAAAATACCTATTTTTTAATTTGAATAATTGTTTAATTTTATTTATTTGTTCTGATTGGTTAATGATACAGCGCAATTCAGAAAGAAGGTTATTATAGTGTTTTATGACTTAATAGTTTTTTTTTAATTTTTTATAATGGTTTTGCATTTGAGTTGTTTTAAAATTGGTGTAATACTTAGATTTGTTAAAAAAAACAACATGTTTCGCAATGCCTTACTTCATCAGTTCATTTTTTTTAAATTTATTTCATATTTGTATGTTTTAACAATAATTATACATTTTTTTACATGTTAAACAGATTTGTAATATGAATATAATAAAAGCCTTTCCTCACCACAAAGAGATAAGTCTTTTGTGTTTGGTGAATGAATTCATGCTCAATTATGTGTTATCATTTGGTAAGTAACTAATAATATTGCAACCAATAACAATAGATATGTAAAAAAAACTTGAGATAGATTTAAATGTCTGTGTTAAATTTTCCCCACAGGAAAAACTAAGCCCTTTCACACACCTCCTCAAATGATCATCTAATCAATTCACGCTATGCAATTGCACTATTTAAGTATAATAATAATAATAATAATAATAAGCCTTTTTTCTGGACTTCTGTTAGGTATGTATTAGACATGATCTTATTTGTTATAGTATATCCCGAAGCTCAGTTTGCCTCTTGGCATAGGCCTCCTCTAACATTTTCCATTGGGACCTGTCACGCGCTACTCTTCTCCATTGATGTCCAGCAGTGAGTTTTAGGTCATCTTCCCATCTTATGTGTTGACGTCCTCTACTTCTCTTGCCATCTCTGGGATACCAGTCAGTGACATTTTTGCACCATTTCTCATGTGGATCGCGTATCATGTGTCCTGTCCATCTCCACTTTTGTTGGTCTATTCGGGTAACTACATCGTCAACTTTAGTTTTCTCCCTTATTGTGCTACCTCTCACTCTGTCCTGTTTCCTTGTTCCTGTCAAACTTCTCTCCATGGCTCTCTGGCAGCGTTCCAACTTTTCTCTGTGGCGTTTGGTGAGTGCCCAAGTTTCACATCCATAGGTGATGACTGGAAGTATACACGTGTTGAAGACTTTCCTTTTTATTTGCATACTTAGCTCCTTAGATTTCAAGACTTCTTTCAAAGACCAGTATTTCTTCCATCCATTTGCTACTCTTCTCTCGATTTCTTTAGTGGTTTGATCTTTGTGAGATATTATCTGTCCTAAATAGATGTAATCTGACACATATTCGAGTGGTTGGTTGTCAATTTTTATAGTTACTGGTTCAGAGTTTGTAAGCAATTTTGTTTTGTCTTTGTTCATGCATAGGCCGACTTTCACACTTTCCTCGTTTAGTGATTCTATCATTCTAATTAGGTGCATTGGGTTTTCCTCGAATAGGACTATATCGTCTGCAAATCTTAGGTGGTTAAGTTTTACACCTTGTACGTTGATACCATATTTTTCCCAATCTAGTTTGCGGAAGATACTTTCCAGAGCAGCCGAGAACAATTTTGGTGATAGAGGGTCTCCCTGTCTTACTCCTCTCTCGATCTTGAACTTTTTTCCCAAGGTTTCTAGTTGGATCCTCGCTTCGCAATTCAAGTATATGTTATTTAAGTATAATAAATACCAAACAATACACGAACAACATGTCAACCTACCAGAGACCAAATGGGAAAATAATTCACCGAGTCCAGATATTTTCATATCAGAGGGTTCGGCTCTGTGGAACTCCTGATTGGACCTATAAATCCTACTGATCCCTCAATAAAAACTTGAGATATATTAAAAAATATATTTCAAAATTTAAATGAAAATTAATATTCGTAATGAACTCTTACAGTTGTTTCGGGTAATTTTTTAATTTAATTTGGAATTTACGTTTATTTTAGATAATTTTTAGTTTGAACTGTGTTCTGGGTGTAGAGATATGGTTGATATCCTTTGTGAAGATCGTAAACTCTACGTGTATTTGGAAAAGATGCTCTTTAAAAGTTCAAGGAAACTGTGGCTGTACAAAGAACTGACAGCATTACCCGAGGACCAGTAATTAATATACTTGTTAATCTCTATGGACTTATACATTTGGAAGACGTGTTAAAAGAAAAATGACACTCAATTTTTATAAGAAAAACTCTCTTTTTTTACTTTTGAAGGTTATTCCCATCAATGTAATATATCATTGAAGAAGAAGATAATAATAATAATGCAAACAAAAATATGAAAGAGAAACGCGCACGTCCCGATTAGACGAGAGGTTCTGGGTTCGAGTCCCAGTTGCGACCATTATCTTTTTCTGTGTCTTGTTCTCTTTCATATTTTCGTTTAGATTATTATTGTTATTTTCTTCTTCAAAAATGACACTGTTTAAATTCAGTATTATTGGTCATTGGCATCAACCATCAAATAAATAATTGAGCAGCCAAAAGGGTAAAATAAAGTAAATGCAATCAATGCTAATGGGGTGAGGTTTGTCCGGGTCTTGGCGGCGGATGCGTCTGCCCATCTGCTGCGTGGCGGGCCGGATCGAGAGAGACTGGTTGAGAGAGGCCTTTTGAACTCTCCAGCCGGACTCTCCCGACACTTCGTCTTGCACCGCAGTTGGAAGGATGGACATACTGACCACATGACTCCTATCCAAGAACTTCCTCTCCTTCCTTTCCTTAAAAAGACCCTCCTCACAGCATCCCCTTAGACGATATAGGCCCTGAGGGAAATTATTTTTTATTGATCTAATGTAAAAAAATCCTGAATTAATTTACCATGTAATGCGAAAAAATGTACCTGCTTATTTTGACTTTTCTTATAATTTATTTTTTATTTAGGTATCATTTGAGAATTTCACGGCCAAAAGAAATGTCGTAATTTATTTTTGGGGTGTTATGGCCCTCCTTCTTTATTCAACGTTTCAGATAGCGTTACAGTGTCCATCGTCAGGGCAGGTGACTGAGTAATATTTTTTTTTCATACCTACGTCTCTCACTCCCCAGATTCCTACCCACCCCTCACACATTTTTCCTTTCTAGAACTTCTCCTTCCTTTCCTTAAAAAGACCCTCCACACAGCATCGCAAAAGACGACACAAGCCCTGAGGGTTTTTTCCCTTTGTGGGGCTATTGTGTAAAAAAAAAATTATTTTTTAATATAACTGTTCGATTCCTAACTATTATACATTTTTTTTAAATTAATTTTGATATTCATTCTAGTTTGATTTTTGAACAAGACTTTCCATACATATTTGAATTATTGTAAAACGCTTCTAACATAAATAAAACCCCAATTATTGAACTGCTTGCTGCATCCTATACGATAACAAAATATGAGCAGAATCTAAAATATATTATAGAATGGGCAGTTTCCTGCGGTTGAAACAATGAAGGCTGTATTGCATACCGGATGTGGATGTTTGGTGGGATTAACACAGCCTGTCTGGCCGCACAACCTGCGACCAACAAGGGTGGGAAACCTAATTAGAGCTCTTTAATCTTAATCCTATGCAGCGAGTGTTTAAATTGGATTCCTTATTGCATTTATTAAAACCCTCCAGAAGTTTGGCATATTTTTCAGATGGTACATTTTTAAAATTTCAAGCCAAGAATGCCAAAAGTATTTTCGTTATTTGTTTTTGGGGTGTTATGCCGAGTTGCGCTACCTCCTTCTTTAGCCAACGTTTCGGACACCGTTGCAGCGTCCATCACCAGGGCAGACATCTGACATCTGCCGGATATTTTTTTTATATTAATATCATCATCAGGGCAGACATCTGACATCTGCCGGATCTGCCCTGATGATGGACACTGCAACGCTGTCCGAAACGTCGTTGGCTAAATAAGGAGGTAGCGCAACATGGCATAACACCCCTAAAACAAAAAACGAAAATATTTTTCAAATGTTCAAAATATTTCCGCTTTACAAAAAAATGCAAATAAATGGATTATTTCTGAACATATCCAAAAACCAAAAATTGTTTTTGAATGGTAATAAAATACGATTTGACATTTTATAATTCAAAATAAATATGTATATAATTTTTGAAATATAAAAAATTTGCAAGCAAACATAAAAAAGTTTGAAAAACGGCTCACCTTACGTTTTTTGTAACTAAAATTACTGACAACGAAAAAACAACACATACATACTTTATTACACAAATGGATTATAAATGTTATTGTCGCCTAACTTTTTTGTCGTAGCATGTAAAAATAATTAATAAAAAATTCTCAAAGTAAAAATTTTTTAACAAAGATGTAGGTATATTTTACTTTGTAACAGTTTGAAATTATAATGCAGAAGGAATCACTTGATGAAGTAAGCACCCAATAATTAAGTTGGTTGCTACGTATCAACTCAGATTGAAATTTGAATTCCTAATTGGAAATATTCTTTGAACAAATCGAATCCAGCATTTTTTGTTGTTGCCCAAAACATACTACGAACTAGAGAATTTTTCATCAGCAGTTCCAAGTAAGCAGCCAGAGGGTCCGGAAGTTTGTTTCAACGTGAGAAGACACATACTTCGGTGAGATCTCCATTACTTGTGAGCTGTAACTTCGGTTAGTTTTGAGTTTATTGATTTACCATTTTATATTGTGTTCTATTTGAACTGCCCCCCCTCCCCCTTGTAGTAATTTTAACATCTTAAGATCATTTTTTTAAAACATGACAAGCCATCGATTCATTTATTAGTTTTCCAACCATTTAGTTTTCTTTTAGGGCTAAACATGACCCTGAAGTATTAGAATATTATTATTTTGTTAGAGTCTCAGGTTCTGATTTTATAATTTAATAATATAATTTAATTGTTGCCACAACTCTTTTATTTATAGCTAATGTTTTATTAAGTGTACTATTCAATTCATTTACCATCATTACAACTTTAGTGGTTATTTTTTAGATTTGAATATTAAGCATGGTATTTTGCCTTTCTAACACCGTTTAGAACATATTTCTCAGTATTGTTTTTATATGAATACCGCACAAGAGTCCCAACTGCTCCCGTCTGAAGCCAGTGAGACTATGGCATCCCCAATTGGGTATGTTGTGAGGTTGAAGGTAGTGGGGAGGGGAAAGTGATGGGGAAGAGGTAGGTGGGTAAATACCTGGCTATTCAGATCTGGTCACCAAACATGGCTAATGCCATTTCAAGCAACGTTTCAATTCTGAATGGTGGTCTTACACCAGGGCGATACTAAGAGTATCTTCCACTCTGGAACTTCGGTTCAAGCGAGGTTCGGTGCAAGTCAAGAGTCTTACCGCTGGACTACGCCGGCCGTCAGTAAGGGAGTTACAGCGATTTATATGAGACCTGTGTAAGCTGGGACAAATTTGGTCTCCTGTGATTAAACGGGTTAAAAGCAATGAAACGATTTTTATAAGATGTGACTCATAAAGTAAATAAAAAGAGAAGATTGTTTTTCACGGTTGGCTACACAATTCACATAACTACGCTGTGTGAGCGAGGAATCTACGTCATCCCTCAAATAAGACATGTCTAACTAAATTATGCACGCGAAATTAAAGGTTTCAACTCTTTTTTGTATTGATACCCGCCGCACAAGGGTCCCAATTGCTTTTCACTACTTCTGAGCGTTATACACTTGCTCAGGCAAGTAGGACTACGGTATCCCCAACATGTGGTGTATTTCGTGAGTCTGAAAGGATTAGGGAAGGATAGGAAATGAAAAAGAGAAAGGTTGAGTTAAATTAGATTAGGTTAAGACATTAATTAAAGGTTGGTATATGATAAAGGTTGTCAACGTAGGCGATAACGCCCCGTTGGGGGTGTTTCAGACCTTCAGGGGGCGGTAGAAGACCAAGAGAAAATTAGGGGCCGTTTCAGACTGTCAAGGGGGCGGTAGGAGACCCAGAGAAACCCATCGTATCCTGCCCCATCCCATCCCATTAGGGGCCATCCATAAATTACGTCACACCTTAAAATATTTTCACTATCCCATTACGCACCCTCCGTTGTGGCAAATGTAACCCCATCACGGTATCCCATTGCGCCCCCTCCGCCTTGGTATCCCGTTACGCCCCCTCGGTTGTGGCAAATGTAATCCTGTGGTGGTATCCCATTGCACCCCCTCCGTCGTGGTCAATTTCTGTTTCAGATTCACGAGTTAGGGGGCGCTAGAAATAAAAATATTCACAAAGTGGGCGGTGGGCAAAAAAAGGTTGAGCATCTATGGTATATGGTCTGGTAGCTTCGAAACCTAAGCGACTGTTAGTGTAGAATCATTTTTAATAGAATCTTGCATGTTCAGTGGTGTACTGTATCGTGGTGTACTGGGGGGTAAGAGGGCACTGCGGACAAGTGTTCTAAACTATTTAGAATCAATTTGAACCACTGTCGGTGTGCACAAACACATTCAAACATGTGCTCTTTAAAATGATTTGTCAGTACAAGGGTTATTCTTCTGAGTTGTTCCGAGATGTCTGAGTTGTTGTCTGCAAGATGAAAATTGCTTTGATGGTTGTCGACCTCCGATAGGAGAGAAAACCAGAAGATGGAGAACTGACCGAGTTAATGGTAGATTCTCTCAGTATCGCTCTGGTGGACGGCCAACATTCAGAATCGAAGCTTTAAATGGCAGAATCTTTAAACGAATTTAGCCGTGATTGATGTCATGACATGAATACCCAGATTTTTACTCACCATCCTCTTTCCCATCTCCTTCCTTTTCTAAATACCTTAGGCCTCACAACATACTCATAATTGGGAATGCCATAGCCTCACTGGTTGCAGATGGAGCAGTTGAGACTCTTATATATTTTTAATAAAGAAGAACACTCTCGGCATCGTCGGTGAAAATCCACCATACCGAATCGAAACTTTGCTTGAAATGACTTTAGCCGTGTTTGATGACTATATATGAATAGCCAGGTAGGTTCTTCCCAACCCACCCCATCTCCGACCCCTCCCGACTCCCCTCAGCCTCGCAGCATACTCAAATAAGCAAGAATGCCATAGTCTCACTGGCTCCAGACCGTTGGGAGCTCCAGACCGTTTCTTGTGCGGCATTCACATAAAAAACTGTAGTACCTATGTGGGGAACGCTAAGAGTTGGGACGTAGGTAACTGACAAAACAGAACTGGTCCCAAAATATAGCTAAAGCCATTCCAATAAATTCGTTTCGTTTCGAAAATCTAAATATTATGAAATCATAATTTTTTTTCATTATTAACCAATTTGAAACCTAAAATCGAATTAGCGAATTTATTTAGTGTCGATTTTTGTACTTATACTTTGGTACATACAGTACACAAGAAGATTTTTGTACTTATACTCTGGTACATACAGTACACAAGAAGATTTTTGTACTTATATTCAGGTACACACAGTATACAAGAAGATTTTTGTACTTATACTCTGGTACATACAGTACACAAGAAGATTTTTGTACTTGTACTCTGGTACATACAGTACACAAGAAGATTTTTGTACTTATACTCTGGTACATACAGTACACAAGAAGATTTTTGTACTTATACTCTGGTACATACAGTACACAAGAAGATTTTTGTACTTATACTCAGGTACACACAGTACACAAGAAGATTTTTGTACTTGTACTCTGGTACATAAAGTACACAAGAAGATTTTTGTTCTTATACTCTGGTACATACAGTACACAAGTAGATTTTTGTACTTATACTCTGGTACATACAGTACACAAGAAGGTTTTTGTACTTATACTCTGGTACATACAGTACACAAGAAGGTTTTTGTACTTATACTCTGGTACATACAGTGCACAAGAAGATTTTTGTACTTATACTCAGGTACACACAGTACACAAGAAGATTTTTGTACTTGTACTCTGGTACATAAAGTACACAAGAAGATTTTTGTACTTATACTCTGGTACATATAGTTCACAAGAAGATTTTTGTACTTATATCTGGTACATACAGTACACAAGAAGATTTTTGTACTTATCTCTGGTACATACAGTACACAAGAAGATTTTTGTACTTATACTCTGGTACATACAGTACACAAGAAGATTTTTGTACTTATACTCTGGTACATACAGTACACAAGAAGATTTTTGTACTAATACTCAGGTACACACAGTACACAAGAAGATTTTTGTACTTGTACTCTGGTACATAAAGTACACAAGAAGGTTTTTGTACTTATACTCTGGTACATATAGTTCACAAGAAGATTTTTGTACTTATATCTGGTACATACAGTACACAAGAAGATTTTTGTACTTATACTCTGGTACATACATTACACAAGAAGATTTTTGTACTTATACTCTGATACATACATTACACAAGAAGATTTTTGTACTTATACTCTGGTACATACAGTACACGAGAAGATTTTTGTACTTATACTCTGGTACATACAGTACACAAGAAGGTTTTTGTACTTATACTCTGGTACATACATTACACAAGAAGATTTTTGTACTTATACTCTGATACATACATTACACAAGAAGATTTTTGTACTTATACTCTGGTACATATAGTTCACAAGAAGATTTTTGTACTTATACTCTGGTACATATAGTTCACAAGAAGATTTTTGTACTTGTACTCTGGTACATATAGTTCACAAGAAGATTTTTGTACTTGTACTCTGGTACATAAAGTACACAAGAAGATTTTTGTACTTATACTCTGGTACATATAGTTCACAAGAAGATTTTTTTACTTATATCTGGTACATACAGTACACAAGAAGATTTTTGTACTTATACTCTGGTACATACATTACACAAGAAGATTTTTGTACTTATACTCTGATACATACATTACACAAGAAGATTTTTGTACTTATACTCTGGTACATACAGTACACAAGAAGATTTTTGTACTTATACTCTGGTATATACAGTACACAAGAAGATTTTTGTACTTATATTCTGGTATACCTATATAGTATACAAGAGGATTTTTGTACTTATACTCTGGTATATACAGTACACAAGAAGATTTTTGTACTTATACTCTGGTATATACAGTACACACGAAGATTTTTGTACTTATTCTCTGGTATACACAGTACACACGAAGATTTTTGTACTTATACTCTGGCATATAATATTTTCAAGTATTATTATTCCTCCCAATCTCTACATATCGTCGTCTGTCTGTCTGTTCGCGATAAACTCGAAAACTACTGAATGGATTTTCATGCGGATTTCACCAATAGATAGAGTGTTTCGTGAGGAAGGTTTAGGTATGTAATTTGTCAAGGATTTGTGTAAATTGGTTGAAACATAACGATAATTGTTAGAAGTGTCGGAAAAAGTCAAGCCGCCTGGTAGCTTTCGTCGAAAGTGCTGCCTAATTCTTTTGGGATATAACAGAACAATGCATGGTGGGATATTCCTCTTTAAAAACTGTTTTTTAGACGTATACAGTAGATATCAAGGGCGGATTTAGTGGGGGGCACGGTGGCACATGCCCCCCCCCCCCCCCAGACGGTATTTTTGTGAGTTATTTCAAGTTTATTTCTAACAGTAATTTTTGATTTTTTCCCGTCCACCCCTTGTGCCCCCCCCCCCCCCCCCAGAAAAAAATCCTGGATCCGCCCTTGGTAGAAATTAATCCTTATTACCTTAAATACGTTAATTACCCCAAGCATTTCATGCACATTATTAAAATCTTTCACACCATCTCTAGGTATTATAAATTAAAGTCCTCCGCGGCATCTGTCTGTCTTTTCGCGATAAACTCAAAGACGGCGGTGGTTATAAAGAATGGATAACCATCAATGTAAAAAATACCAAATTACCAAAATGTAAAAAATATTATATAGTTACTAAATAAAAAAAAATAAAAAAATCCAGTAGATGACGTTGTGTTTTATTAGCCACAGCAACGCGTGGCTGGGTCAGCTAGTATTGTATATAAGTACATATACAATACTATCCTTGACTATCCTTTGTCCTGCCTCTGACTACCCAACGCTGAATTTTCTTTTAGTCTTCGGGTATTTTACCCCAAATATTCAGTTAACATTCTTTGAGGCTTCACTGAGTGGTTGGCTAAGGGACACGGAAGCTAAGTGTAGTTTATGGTCAGACCGAATGCAATTCACATTTTTCGTTGGTACTTGCCAATTGATTTGCGATTTATTGTATTACTTATGTTCTCTATTTTATGCAGGTGCTTGCGGGTTTTTACAGATGCAATGCCGCGTCATGGAGCCTCATGAATGAGTTTTTCTTTTGCCCTGTTTAATTAATCTTTGTCTTACTAACCTATTGTTTGCATTTTGTTTTTCCTGTTAAGCACTTGCATACTGCTTACTAACAACGTATGCAAGGACACTGGAGGTCTAGATTCGTTCAAAATAAATAAATGTAGCTTCGTTTAACAAAAAAAAATTAGAATCTTGAGAGAGCCTTGAAGGAGTAACAATCAGTTTCTTATACCAGGGCGGGTAAGAGGTGGATTACCTCCACTCTATATAAGTACCCTGGGAGGCTAACTGTCGGATGATCAACTGTCATGGAACCCCCACCGAGACAATACTGAGAATTAATACGTGATACAAAAAAATACTACATGTATCTTAAATCGTTTATTATTATTTATTAGGCAGGCATAGTATAATAATATTGTTCATAATAAAGTGAATACACTGACATAAATTACACTTTTTTTGTCCTTTTCGGAATTTTGAACCAGCGACCTCTGGGTTCAGAGCCAATGAGCTTATCGCTTTACCGCGGTCAGTCGAGGACACATTCCTTGTTTTTTGTCCGGAGAACCAAACGGTTCCCCCTATCGATAGTCCTAATCTACTATTTTTTCTAAGAAAATGAGCTGAGTAAATGTAAAAATGTGTAGATACCGTCCTAGGGTTTGACTGTACGTTGGAAATTAATTAAAGAGGACATTCATTATGAGTATCGCGATGGCAACACCGATTTTAGAACTAAAAATATTAGAATTTGAGGTTATGCTTCTCTCGCGAGTTTGACAGTTAACGAGAAAAAAGGTATAAAATTTTATACTTGGATCAGTTCTATTGCAGGTGGCGTTTTTGTTTCTTTCACATAATATGTATTTTGGGTAAATTATGGACAAGCCGCCGCATGCCGCTACACTTTAAATAGGCATAAAATTTGAAAAGTAAACTACTTTTAAACTTAATTACCACAAGAACCATCGGATTCAGTCGGGATAGACGGAAAAATGTGCATTAAAATTCGATTTTCATTAAAAGTTTAAAAATCACCATCTCCATTACAGCCATGTTTTTTTTATGAATTTGACATTTGCGAAGTTTCGTTTCAAACTAAAAACGCATGAATTACTTTTAGGTAATTTACCTAAACTAAGAACCTTATAACCTATTTTGTGTTCGTAAATAGTTGTTTCTTATAATAATTGTTGAAATGAAGTATAAATTTCCGTAATCTGTGCATAAAAATGCGGCGGCTTATCCATAAATTAATGTATTTTGATTTAACATAAAAAGACTTTCTTAATATGTAGGTATCTAACACTCGTTTATAAGTTCGAATGTGAAATATCCATGGAATAATTCAACTGTGCTTTGGTAAAAGCTTTAAAGTCACATTTTTCGTGAATGTTACTTTTCATTGGTTTCTTGTAGAATAGTCATTGAAATACAACATGGTAAAATACATTTTGCTGATTTAGGCTTTTTTGTAATAAAAACTAAATATGTTCGTAATATTAAAAAAAACGTAGATGAAATTACTCAACTCTCAAATCTTTCAAAATTACAAAGAGATTTGCAATATTCAAGTTTTTATAAGAACAACTACTCTCTTTTTATAACTGTTGAAGGTTATTCCCATCAATGTAATATATCATTGAAGAAGAAGATAACACTAATAATCTGAACGAAAATATGAAAGAGAAAAGACAGAAAAAGAGACAAAGATAATGGTCGCAATTGGGACTCGAACCCAGAACCTCTCGTCTAACAGGGACGTGCGCTTTTAGGTAAAGTGATTTGCAATATATTATCGTCAAAATTTTGAAAAAGAAAAAACAATTTTCTTACAAATTTCAAGATGTTTAATTAGTTTTATAAATGTATTAATATTTATATTTATAAATATTTCAGGCCATGTCAAGAGTCAGAATAATAGAAGAGAATGTATGAGACGTTGTATGAATGTAAACGAGGCAAGGAATGTGTGCCAAGACCGGGATGTTTGGCGGTCCGTCCTCTCTGCCTACCCCTGCGGGGAAACGGAGTGATGGTTAGTTAGTTTTTATTTTTTTCTTTTTTATCGTCTCCTGTATCTAAAGTTGAAAATGAAATGAAGGCTTGAAGGATTTTACCAAACCTCAGTTGAATATAGTAAATGTACCCTTTCGCAAAGTAGGTACTTACCACTAATTTCAAAACACCGTGCAGTCATATGTGCAATGTAAAAATATGCACTCGAACCATAATGCTTTTTTTAAATAACACTCTTTTACCTTTGAACAATCTTAGTGTTTTCGTTATTTTCGTTATTTGTTTTTGGGGTGTTATGCCGTGTTGCGCTACCTCCTTCTTTAGCCAACGTTTCGGACATCGTTGCAGTGTCCATCATCAGGGCAGATCCGGCACACATCTACCGGATCTGCCGGATCTGCCCTGATGATGGACACTGCAACGATGTCCAAAACGTTGGCTAAAGAAGGAGGTAGCGCAACACGGCATAACACCCCAAAAACAAATAACGAAAATGCTTTTGGCCGTGAAAATCTTAAAACTTATCCAATCTTAGTGTTATTTAAAGCAATTTAAACCTTATTTCAGCGCTCTCCACTTATATTTATCGAAGTACATATTTAATCAGACTATAACCTATCTGCTCTAAAAGCCTCAGAGAAAATAAATATATGCAATGAGACATAGTGCTTTTATTAAATTAACATATATTTTACTTTTGAACCGTCTTGGTGTTGCCATTACCTATCAGACAATTACCTACCAACTCCAAAAGCTCCGGAGTGTCTCTGCATTTCAGTGCAAACTTAATGCAAATTAAACGCCCTGGTCAGATAAAAGTGAGATTGGAGCACAAAAAACCCTAATAAATTCAAGATTCGTTTATTTGCCGCCGCCGGGTTTTGATCCAGCGACCTCTGGGCCAGTCCCAAGGAGTTTTGCCACTCGGCCAGTTGGGTCGTTGAACCTTATTCTGTGCTGTCACCATATAAAAGAACTTTAAGGATTCTCTTTGAAACAACAATTGGTATGAATACCTATTTGGGTTAGGTTACAAATGAATCACTTCTTTGAAAAACGGAAATTGTCCACACGTTGTCGAATAATGTCGTTTTAATATGGGTAAATCTCAATAATTAAAAAAATTATAGATAAAAATTCGACATTATTGCTGTTGCAGCTGCAAATGATTTTTTTTTAAACCAAAATTTCATATTTCTCGTATGAAGATTTTTTTATGTTGGGGAGGCTGGGCTGGTGATAAATGTGAAACGATTATTTTACATAAACCTTTATATAAATTAGATTTACATTGTGAATACCAAAAAATATTTTTTAGATAAATTGAAAATTTTCCTATCGGTTTGCTTTTTTTTTTTTTACATGATCTCCACACAGGAGGCCCTGAGGAAAATAATTTCCCTCAGGGCCTATATCATCTTTGAGGATGCTGTGTGGAAAGTTTTTTTTAAAGAAAGGAAGGAGAGGAGAGTTCTGGGAAGGAAAAGGGTTTAAGGGGTGGGTAGGAATTTGGGGTTCAGTGTGTCCTGGTCATCCGCCTCCAAGACCTAGACAAACCTCACCCCCATGAACTCGGGCACCCCTGCTAAATCACCAAACGTAGCGAACCACTTGGGGCGACCTATGGCGGAGGTGTTGGTTATCCAATAAAGGTTCACCGGGCGGCGCGGCGGCACCCATTCCCGCCTCCCAAATTGAAAAATTAAAATTATTTAAGACTGTAAAAAACATTAACGTAAACTACCAAGAAATGGATGAACACATATGAGAAACAACTTTAAAAAATAAAGTATTATGAATTAAATTATCTGTGACAGTTTCTCGAGATTAACTTTTTTTTTACTTATAAAATTACTAGCAGACCCGGGAACACGTTGATGTGACTAACGAAACACAATGCCATTACCCAACCTTTATAACCAACGTCATCTATTAATTTGGATACACATCAAATCCACACCGCCCGCTTGCTAGCCCGCTCCCTTTATATATCATATATTTCAACCAATTTACCTTGACAAAGTATACCTAAAAACCTTCCTCGTGAATCACTCTATCTATGTATTAGGGAAAACCGCATGAAAATATGCGTAGTTTAAAAGATCTGAGCATAGATGACAGCGGGAGCGACTTCATACTATGTAATGATTCACAAAATTAATCACTTGATGAAAAAATAATTTTAAAATAACCTAACTTTACCTATTTAACCAATTTAAAAAAAAAATATCATCTCCCTTTATGACCTTTCTGAGGTGGTTTTGATTGGTTTCATTCTGGGTTGGCCGGTCACCGTTTAAGGCACAACAAGGATATATATATATTTTTTTTTTTTTGGCTTGTGGGGTGGGGTCATCTTAAGGTGATCAACTTGTCCTTGAAATTGGAAGAGCCCCGCCTCTTTTTGAAAAGTATTTAAAAATTCGAGAAGACTTTTGGAAGGTTTTGGAGATTTGTTCTTTACATGTCGATTTCGTAACGGCCTGTAAAAAACATTAACTCCTTTTTTACGGATATGATTTAAAATTTTCAAGGCCAAAAGTATTATCGTTATTTATATATGTATATATGTGGTATATCTAAAAGCTTCCGAACTTGTCACATAGAGGGCAGTGCTAAGAGCTGTCCCGAAAGTCCGCTAGATGGCAGTTAGTTTAGTTCGAAGTTTGGGCACCAGGGGGGCCAAGGGCCCGGGTGCAGTGTAGACTTAGGTGCTCATTCGATATTCGATTTAGATCTCAATTAGCCAGCTTCCAGCTAGGTCGACTATCGTAGTCACTACTTGTACACGCGAAGTACCTATTAAATGAATCCCAGATTAACGTAAAATAACTGTATTCTTTCCTAAGAAGTAATCTCCTCCCAAGACGAGTTGGAGAACTGTTTGTCTGAACACAACAAAAATAAAAAAAATTAGGTGGACAAGACGTGTTTTTAAAATAACTGACTCAACAAATGAAATGATTTATTTTAACCTCTCGCTAACCATACACACATTGCGCTCATGTTTACAATACATTCCTTTGTCTTGAGTCAGATTTAGATCCCATGGCATTTTTCCGCAATGAATAATACCAAATTAAGACATTTTTAATACACCAAAGTTTATAATGAGATATTTTAATATGCAATTAGATGTTGACACTCAGTTCACACTGTTTATGTTCAATAGTATCAATCAGGCAAAATATCTATTGCGTACAACACCTGTGAAGATTTAAATTAGTTTTTGGGCTCAAAAATCTGAGTTTTTCTTTTTAAACTTTAAAAAAGAAAGGTAAACATTCCCGGGTTATGAATAACGTGAAAATAATTTGAAAATCTTCTACTAAAATCACGGTAAGCGGAAAATGTTGCTTGTGTCGTGAATAAGGACTTATTTAAGGTGGTCTTCGTGGTCGAGAGGTAAGGCTCTTGACTCGCAATCCGAAGGTCGCGGGATCATAATAATATATAGTATATTTGCGGCACGTTCCAGAGTGGAAGAAACTCTCAGTATCGTTCAGGTGAAGACCACCATTCAGAATTAAAATGTAGCTTTAAATGACTCTAGCCGTGTTTGTATGACCAGATCTGAATAGCCAGGTGCTTCCCTACCTTCATCTTTCTCATCTCCTTCCCCTCCCGACTACCTTCAGCCTCACAACATACTCAAATTGGTTTGTCTAGGTCTTGAAACAAAAAAAAATTGAGGAGCATACTCCTTGTGAGGCTGGTCTTACTGGCTCCAAACGGGAGCAGTTGGGACTCTTGTGAGGTATTCACATTAAAAAAAATCAGCCCAGGAATTGAATTCACGAAGCCTGGGTGGGATTCAAACGCGATATTTAATGCGGTATTCACAGTTTCACCGGTGAAAATCCACCGCACGGCATAATAGCTTTAGCCGTGTTTAGTGACCAGGCAGGTAGGTACTTCCTAACCTACCCCATCTTCTTCCCCTCTCCAATCACCTCAGCCTCACAACATACTTCAATAATTACGAATGCCATAGTCTCACTGGCTCCAGGCTGTTGGAAGCAGTGGGGACTTTTGTGCGGCATTCACATAAAAAAGCAGATGTGGGGAACAGTGGGGAACGCTAGGAGTTGGGAAGTGGGTATCTGACTAATCAGAACTTGTCACTAAACATTGCTAAAGCCATTCCAATAAGCTCTCACCATCATTTTTACTCTCACCATTCTCTCGGTCTCACTATTATTTAAAGTGTACGAAAGAGCTGCAGGATTGTAGTGACAAGGAACTTATGTTTATTGCCTTTTTGCCG
The DNA here is from genome assembly GCA_929108145.2 of Limnephilus rhombicus. Classification (NCBI taxonomy): domain Eukaryota; kingdom Metazoa; phylum Arthropoda; class Insecta; order Trichoptera; family Limnephilidae; genus Limnephilus; species Limnephilus rhombicus. Next base: position 40,284,776 of record OV815296.1, read on the forward strand.
TCACGATACCGTAACCGTGAATCGTTACGGTAATTATAAAAGTGCATAAGGAGTTGTTACAGTGGGACTCTTAGCGGCAGGACCATTTTTTCGTGGAATAAACAGGAAGCAAAATGACCAATTATTGTTCCAAAGGTATTTTGTAAGAGAAGATTATCGTCGCGTGGTTCGCTGATCGTAATTCAAGCACACTTGTGATTATGTAGAAAGGATCGCCATTGTATAAACATGCATAAAATATAATTAACTTGTATTCATCGTGCAGGAATGCGTCGGCCCCAAGTCATAAAGAAAAAAATATATATATCTGGAAAAAGTAAGCGCGAAAGAAAGGATTGCTTTCAAAGATAAAAGGAAAACAGTGTTAGAATAAAGTATTTAAAAAAACGAAAGAAAAGGAGATACGGTATTATTTTACCTGAAGTGAAAACCCTTTACTTTTAACCTCTTCAGTGCGGAAACTAAAGATCAGGTTATCAAGCTTTTACAAGAGTGGTTTAGTTTCCCTAGATCTTTTTTCCCCTTTATTTTTCCCAATTTCCCTTTTATATTTCCCAAATATACAGGACCACACTTACCTGGGAGGTCACTTGAGATTAACACCGTTTATTGTTTATTTAGGGAAATTTAGGTACAGTTCGCACGCAGGGGACATAATTGGGGAGACGTGTTATTTAATCATGATATATATTTTAATCATAACTAGCCGACCCGGAGAACTTCGTACCGCCTCAGAACCAGTAACTGTTGTGTTAATCAGTAACAACTTATTAGCTGAATTAAATTCCGTTTTTTTATTAAGTTAAAAATTACACAATGAAGCAATTATCGATGCGCAACTGCCCGTGCTTTGTTTTGATCAGTATAAGAGAAGGCGTTGTGTACGGATTTATATTTTTTGTAATTTTCTTACTTTTCTACTTACTTACGGGAATTGCGTTTCATTTTCTTTATGCGTGTTAGGATGATTTATTATAATTATTGTATTTTTCCTTTGGGGGGGTGCAGACATACGTTCACCGTTTGTCTCATTTTCGACTATCGACATTTAGTGTGTAAGAAAGAGGAGCAGTATTATATGTTTAAGAACAAAAGCAAAACAATCAGTGCATTGACATTTGACGTTTTTGAATTTTTGAAATTCACTCACTATTCAATATTATACTTATCACAATATTGCTGCAGCTATTTCAAAAGATGAGAATTCGTTCCATAAAAAATGTATGAGGAAAAGAATTATCTTCCTAATTTTTTTTTGTCGTTAATATTTCCGATGTTTTAATGTTCGATGTCTCCACCCCAAATAGCTATTATGCTATTTGGGGTGGAGACAAATCCAACAAATCAAAGATCATAAAAATCGGTCCAGCCGTTCTTGAGTTATAAATGGTGTAACTAATCCGACTTTGTTTTATGATGTACAATATGTTCTTTATTGAGCGTATTTTGGAAATCAAAAGCAAAATTTTATGATGGGCGGTACAATGGTACGAGGATTTGATTAGAATATTTATCTTCCTAAATGTGATTCGTCTCTCGGTAAGAGACCGATCGAGATGTATGGATTGGAATAAAGTTAATCTAATAAGAAAAGTGTGATTAAGACATATCATAGGCAATATAAGAATGATACTCTCAGATAGGTATTTCATATGAGATGCAACCGCGTCCAATGGGTTAAATGCAGTCTCACCAGTGTAAAATGTGCTCATATCCGAAGCAATTGAAATAAACAAGAGTGTCACGACACCTGACAGCTTCGCAAATCTCAATTTACAATATTGTTTTTGGTACTGTCAGCCCGCACAAAGATAAAATCTGATTTAATATTATTTGAGGAAAAGAATTCCGAAATAAAGTTGGTTTTCCTTAAAATTTTAGGTTTCGTTTTACCAATAATCTTTGTCATTTAAAAAGATAACCTACATTAATTATGAGACAAAGTTAAAATGTTAATTGGATTTATTTTCTTATTTAAACAATCGCAAAGCACGTTCCGAAACTAAGAGTTTTTAAATCTGAAAAACAATAGCAAAACAAAACGAAGCAAAAAGTGAAATTACAATTTTAGATTAATCTTTACCGCAAATTGATCTAAATTATGAATTCCAAAAACTTGGTTTTGATTAAATGAAAGTTTTTTTTATCGTATCGTTTGAGTAGAATTAAAATACAATTATTAATTACTTTATAAAAAAATTGAGCGTAAACTACTAAATGGCGTATTTTTTCATTGTAAGTGTATGAACCCACATAAGAAAGATCTTTTAAAATTAATTTTATGCTAGGATTGTCTGTAACAGTTTCCCTTTTATAACTTTTTTTATTTCTTATAATAATTAGTCACAAAATGAATAAAAACCTACTTTTATCCGATTTGATCCGGCCAGCAGGTAGGTACGCAGTAGGTGGGCAAACGCATCAGCCGCCTAGACCTAGATAAAACCCGGGCACCCCTGCTAAGTGTTGGTTCCCAGAGCGGTGGTACCCATAACCGCCTCCTAAATTGAAATTTGTTATTACATTGGAAATGGTTCCACGACAGTTGTCCCGCCGACAGTTGATCTCCCCGACAGTTGATTCCCCCGACAGTTGAACCCCCGACAGTTGATCCGGCGGACAGTTGATCCCTCGGATGATTGATCCCCTAAAAATGATTTCTTCAAGTAAGTATGCAAAGAGGATATACGGCCGTACAACCATAGTCAATATGCTTATACGAGTATCTGAAGGCATCTTAAGTGAAAATCCGTTGTGAAAATATTTTTACTAACAATAATTTCGACTCTCCGAAGAAGATAACAAAATCAACATACTTATACGCGCAGTCGGCTGAGCAAAATACCGCTAAAGGTTCCTACTTGCATGTAATATAACTTTTTTATCCAAATACGACATAAGAGGCCCAACTGTGGCATCCCTAACTTTGGTATGTTGTGACGTTGAAGTTAGTGGGGAGGGAAAGGAGATGTGAAAAATGTCTCTGACTATTTTTTTTTTACATTAGCTCCACCCAGGAGAACCAGAGGAAAATCATTTCCTCAGGTAGGTACTGTGTCATCTTAGGGGATGCTGTGTGGAGGGTATTTTTAAAGAAAGGAAGGATAGGAAGTTCTGGATAGGAAAAAGGTATGAGAGGTGGGTAGGAATCAGGGGATCAGTGTGTCCAGGAGTGATGAACGTACGAATCCATCCCTCCAATAACGGTGCAAGGTAATGTGTCGAGAGTGTCCAGCTGGAAAGGTCAAAAGGTCTTCCTCAACCAGTCTCTCTCGATCCGACCCGCCACACCCGACAACACAGCAGACGCATGCACCGCCAAGACCTGGTGGTCTTGGCGGTGAACCACTTGTGGTGACTTATGGCAGAGGTGTTGGTTATCCAATATATGGTTCCCGTGGCCGCGGTACCCAAACCCACCTCCCAAATTCTTGGCTTTTCAGATCTAGTCGCGAAACACGGCTAAAGCCGTTTCAAATAATAAGTCTAAAACAAATGCCAACTGTGTATTAATATACATGCGTAAAAATACATAAAAAATCAAATAACGTGTTTATTTGATTAATTTGTGTTATTTCACAATTTTTCATTAAAAATAATATATAATATATTTGCGGCACGTTCCAGAGTGGACGATACTCTCAGTATCGCCCTGGTGTAAGACCACCATTCAGAATTGAAACGTTGCTTGAAATGGCTTTAGCCATGTTTGGTGACCAGATCTGAATAGCCAGGTACTTCCCCCCTTCCTCTTCCCTATCTCCTTCCCCTCCCCACTACCTTCAGCCTCACAACATACCCCAATTGGGGATGCCATAGTCTCACTGGCTCCAGACGGGAGCAGTTGGGACTCTTGTGCGGTATTCATATGTATAAAAAGTCGAGTTTCAAATCACCACTGTGGTTAAGAAATTTTCGCTTCAAAAAAATGGTACGCTCAGACCCGGCAGCGTTTATACAGTTTATGAAACGTTTTAAATATTAATATCTACGTGGAAATTACTCGTACGAAACACAAGCCATTATGTAATCGTAACACACAACAGAAAAATTATGGACCAATTCATTGCTTTATGCATTTATTGTCATTTATCTTTTGCCAAATAGTTTGGCCATCTTTGTACTATTATAAAACAGATTGATTGGGAAATAGATCCCAAAAGAATCAACAAAGGTCTACGTGATTTATTGCGGTGTTCTCAAACCATATTGGCGCATCCTTAGATGTATTATAATTCGATTTATAGAGAAGCAATGTAGATGTCGCAATTTATAAAACTTATAAAATATATAAAACTTTAGCTGGATTAAGGAGACCCTGTTGGTTATTTTTTAAAGTTTACAATCTTTTATTATACATTCCCAACTTACGATTTAAGTTTGCATCACTGCAAATAACACATGAACCATGTTGTCTGCAGTGGTGCCAACTATGCCAAACGAATATAGAGATGAACATAGCGATTGTGTTAAGCGAAAAATTTTGTCTTTGGTCTCTTACGGTGCGCAAATAAAATTTATTTGGTTAATTTGCGAAATTAATTTTCAGTAAATAAAATTGTTTGCAAATAGAATTTTATTTCAGTAATCTCAATATCGCCTGGCGTAAGCCCACCATCCATTGAAACGTTGCTTGAAATGGCTTTAGCCGTATTTGGTGACCATATCTGAATTGCCAGGAAGGTGGGAAAATACCTTCCTCTTCCCCATATATGGGAAGGAAAAGGGTTATTAGGGGTGGGTAAGAATCTGGGAGTCGGTCGGGGTGACCAGGAGTGACGGACGTATGAATCCATCCCACCCACTGCAGTGCAAGGCAATGTTCTGATAGAGTACGGCTGGAGAAGTCAAAGGGACTCCCTCAACCATTCTCTCCCGATCCGGCCTGCCATGCAGTTGGTGGGCAGACGCATCCGCCGACAAGACCCGGTCAAACCTCACCCCATGAAACCGGGCACCCCTGCTAACCACTTGGGGTGACCTATGGCAGAGGAGTTGGTTATCCAATGAATGGTTTCCGCCGCCGCACTGGTACCCATACCTGCCTCCCCTGAATTGAAGATTTGAATATAATTATTGAATCTAATATTGAAATTGAAAGTAGATTCCTAAGTATTTGAATCCAGACCCCCCGGATAAAAGGAGATTCTTATCTGACCAAAAAATCTTCAGGTCAATACGGATTGTTACAAGATTCGGCGCAAATTGGCCATAGGTATCTACCATTAAAAGATCATTTACTACGCATCTTGACATTTCAATGTTGAAATAATGAAGAAGTTACTAATTTAGTGTTACGAAATGTAAATATATATACCACTAGGCCACCGATATACCAAGTATTTATTTAGTTAGGTAATTATATAACGTTAACCAAACTAAACCTGACCTTTATAGTAGATTCGAGCACATCCGTGGTCGAGTGGTAAGGCTCCGAAGGCCGCGGGATCGAATCTCAGCGTTCTCAAATATTTTTTTTTTCAAAAGAAGCAAACACATTCAGCCTTACTAAAAAAAAAAACACAGCGCGACATACACTATACACTAAAACACGATATATTACTAATAACACTCTTGCGTGATCACGTTGTAAAAATACATTCAATGTATTTTAGATCTGACAACGTTGTAATTTCTAAGAATTTACTTATTAAATTGTTTGTTTTCTTTCGCACCCGGTAGGTGGCGACGGTTAGTGAGAATGCGCATTTGTCGTTCGCGCTGGAAAAAATTAAAGCCCCGAAAAAATCTGGCTCCGCGGATGTGTGTTTTAATTTTACTTATATGTGATTATAAATTATATTATAATGACCAATTCACTTTTATATTCATATAATTAATATATTTGGTGTTATTTGAGTGGTTTTACATCAGTTTTACAATCAAATTAGCAAAGTATTCGTACTTTGAAAGTCGAACTGTCAGGAAATTGTATCAAATAAATTAACGTCTTATGATGTGCAAGCAATGCATTAGAATTTTTTTTTTTTTATTATTATTTTTTTGGAATTAAAACCAAATTTAATTTATTTTTACAATTTTTTATTGTATGAAACAGAAAAAAGTGAAGTGACAGTAGTTGTCTTCCAAATTCATTACATAAAAGGACTGTATTTTTTTAATTATGTTTTTTTTATAAATTTCTCTACACTTTCTCAAAAATGTTTGGTAAGAAATTTTTTTCTATTTTTTTCCTCGTTTGAATCTTAAAATATGGCAGTTTTTTAAAACTAAAGTGTATTTCAAATACATAAATCTAAAATGTAATTTTATCTTGTTTTTATAAATGGTATTTGTTTTTACGACACCTTCAAAAATAAGAAATATATAGAACATTCAAAATACTTTGGAAAAATTCCAAATTTCGTTGGGACATCAATCGTTAAAACAGAGATAAACTACCCTCTCAGGCCGTGTAAACAATGTGTATATCTTTCAATGAACAATTTTTTAATTAGTAATGTTTTCTCATCCGCGGCCGTTCGTCAATTGAATAAAATTTTCACTTGGTTTTTTAGTAAGGCTGATTGTGACTTGACATCTTAATATATAAAACAAAGTCGGGTTAGTTCAGTTACACTATTTATAACTCGAGATCGGCTGGACCAATTTTGACGATCTTTGGTTTGTTGGATTTGTTTCCGCCCCGGATAACATAATAACTAATAACTATTATAAAATAGCAAAAATTCACGAAAAAGAAAGTTATGAAGAAAATTAAATTTTTCATACATTTTGTATGGAACGAATTCTGATATTTTCAAAGAACTGCAGCAATATCGTGATAGGTATACCTAATATTTAACTGTGCGTGAATTCCAAAAATTCAAAAACGTCAAATATCAATGCGATGATTGTTTTGCTTTTGTTCTTAATCATATAAGGCTGCCCCTCTTTCTTACACACTAAATGTCAATAGTCGAAAATGAGACAAACGGTGAACGTATGTCTCTGCACCCCTCCAAAGGAAAAATACAATAACAATAAATCTCTGAAATGAAAGGCATTTTTGTTACGTAAGTTCCGCTCAGGACCTATGTCATCTTAGGGGATGCTGTGTGGAGGGTGTTTTTAAGGAAGAGTAGGATAGGAAGTTCTGGGAAGGAAAAAGACATGAGGGGTGGGTAGGAATCTGGAGGTTAGTGTATCCGGGAGTGAATTCATCCCTCCAACTGCGGTGCAAGGCCATTGCCTTGACCGGAATTGACCTTTTACCTTGACCTTTCCAGCCGGACTCTTTCGACCCATTGGTCGAGAGAATCCGGCTGGAAAGGTCAAAAGGCCTCCCTCAACCAGTCTCTCTCGATCCGCCCGCTACGCAGCAGGTGGGCAGACGCATCCACCACCAAGACCCGCACAAAAGTCACCCCACGAACCCGGGCACACCTGCTATATCACCAAACGTAGCGAACCACTCAGGGTGACTTATGGCAGAGGTGTTTGTTCCCGGGGCGGCTGCACCCAAACCCGCTTCCTTTAAAAAATTCCAGTAAGTAAGTGGAAAAGTAAGCAAATCACAAAAAATATAAGTCCGTACACAACGCCATCTCTGTTACTGACAAAAACAAAACACGGACAGTTGGGCATCGATAATTGCTTCATTGTGTAATTTTTAACTTAATAAAAAAACTTTATTTAATTCAACAGCTATTGATTCTGAGGCGGTACGAAGTTCGTCGGGTCAGCTAGTTTTAAATAAATAATAAGAAAATACTTGGTTGTAAGTCACTTTATTAGTATTTTTTTAGTAACACATGTATTATCCTGTATTTGTTAGTATTTTTATAACAGTCCTGATGAAGGTACGGAGGTACGGAAACCGCTTCACTAAAAAATAACAATAAAGTGACAAAACCAAGTATTTTCTTTTTATAAATTTTATTTTATTCATTATTTGTTTTATTTCACAATTAATTAATGAAAAATAATATACGGCACATTTGCGGCACGTTCCAGATACTCTCAGTATCGCCCTGGTGTAAGACAACCATTCAGAATTCGTGAAATGGCTTTAGCCGTGTTTGGTGACCAGATCTGAATAACCAGGTACTTTTCCACCTTCCTCTTCCCCATCTCCTTCCCCTCTCACAACCTTCAGTCTCACAACATATTCAAATTGGGGGTACCATAGTCTCACTGGATCCAGACGGGAGCAGTTGGGACTCTTGTGCGGTATTAACGTAATTTATTATTTTTTACACTAACTTCACACAGGAGCATTTTCCTGAGGAAAATAATTTCCCTTAGGGCCTATGTCATCTTTGGAGATGCAGTGTGGAGGGATTTTTTAAGGAGAGAAAGGAGTGTAGAGAAGAGACCCGTGTTGTAAGAGGGAGCAAAAAAAGAGTCTGTATTATTATTCTCAAATCAGGATTTGTTTGGCTTCAAATCCCAACATGAGCAAAAAATTTTACTTGGTTATTTCACGCATTAAGAGGGCATTACCAGAGAAAACCAGAAATATGTCATTTTCAAATCAGATTTTAGACGTATTGACTCTATTTCACAAAAAATTATAAATGGATTTCGAAAGATTGTTCTTTTATCTAGCATTCGCATGTAATAAATTTTGAGAATTTTTTTAAAATTTTTAGTATAATAAGGTTATTCCATAGGTCGTTGGCAGATTATTTTCAAAAAAGATATTGTATTATACCACACCCATTTCAAATAATATAATCATGCATTAAAATAAATCAAAACATTATCTAGCAAACGCATGTTTTAAAATTTTAATTTTAGTTTCAATAAAATCATTAAAAAATATGTACGTACATGTGTTTCTTGACGAAAATTGTTCCATTTGTGTATTTATTTGCGCAATTACAAACTAATATATTTAAGATTTTTTTAACATTCTTATTAAATTTAGACATTATCGAAAAATGATAAATACTTATAATCAAAAAATAACTACAAAAAGTACATTATTTTAATAGTTTTATCATCACGCCTTTCAGCATTTTTGGATGAAGATATAAATTAAAGCTAATTTGAATTCAAACAAATTCGATATTAAGTTATAATTTTAAAAAGCTGGTACGGAGAATAATTAACCTTTCTCACTGTAACCGCCCTGAACGATCGTAAGAACAACTTTCGACGAAATGTGGATTTTCGTCCGCTGGCTGGTTAAACGCTCTTAAATAGTTAGTTTTGTGAAAGTTTTTCAGAAAGTATTAAAAAAGTCCAAAAAACGGTTTTTCTAATTAAAAAAAAATGTTTTCAGAAATCAAAATATTTGTAAATATGTACTCGTATGCACTTAAATGTTTTTGTTGGTGTGAATAACTCACAATAATCCCAACTTACAATTTGGCAGGCGGCTATGAATACAGCCGCCCCGGAAACCATTTATTGGATAACCAACACCTCTACCATAGGTCACCCCAAGTGATTCGCTATGTATGGTGACTTAACAGGGGTGTCCGGGTTCATGGGGTGATGTTTGTCCAAGTCTTGGCGGCCATCGCGTCTGCCCACCTGCCGTGTGATGGGTGGGATCGAGAGAGACTGGTTGATGAGGGAGGTCTTTTATCCATTCCAGCCGAAATCTCTCGACCCATCGCCTCGCACCGTGGTTGCAGGGATGGATTCACACGTCCGTCCCTCCTGGACAGATTAACCCCAGATTCCTACCCACCCCTCATACCTATTTCCTTCTCAGAACTCTCCTCTCCTTCCTTTCCTTTAAAAAAACCCTCCACACAGCATCCCCTAAGATGACAAAGGCCCTGAGGGAAATTATTTTCCTCGGGGCTTCATGTTTTTTTTTTTACACGAGCTCCACACAGGAGGCCCTGAAAAAAATAATTTTCCTCAGGGCCTACGTCATCTTTGGAGATGCTGGGTGGAGGGTTTTTTTAAGGAAAGGAAGGAGAGGAGAGTTCTGGGAAGGAAAAGGGTTTAAGGGGTGGGTAGGAATCTGGGGTTCAGTATGTCCTGGTGATCCGCCTCCAAGACCTAGACAAACCTCACCCCATGAACCCGGGCACCCCTGCTAAATCACCAAACGTAGCGAACCACTTGGGGTGACCTATGGCAGAGGTGTTGGTTATCCAATAAAGGTTCCCGGGGCGGCGGTACCCATTCCCGCCTCCCAAATTGTTTGAATCTAATGTAAAAAATAACTGTCTTGAAAATAGCCTGGAGCCAGTGAGACTATTACATCCCCAATTGGGGTATGTGGTAAAGTTGTAGTTAAGTGGGGAGGGGAAGGAGATGGGGAAGAGATCACTGGGCTGCGGAAGAAAAACATTAAAGTATTTTTTTTACATGAATACCGCACAAGAGTCCCAACTGCTCCCGTCTGGAGCCAGCGGGACTATGGCATCCCCAATTGGGGTATGTTGTGAGGCTGAAGGCAGTGGGGAGGGGAAAGAGATAGGGAAGAGGAAGGTGGGGTAGTACCTGGCTATTCAGATCTGGTCACCAAACACGGCAGAAGCCATTTCAAGCAACGTTTCAATTCTGAATGGTGGTCTTACACCAGGGCGATACTGAGAGTATCTTCCACTCTGGAACGTGCCGCAAATATACTATATATTATTTTAAATGAATAAATTGTGAAATACACAAATTAATCAATAAAATTTATTTGCCACGCCGGGATTTGATCCCGCGTCCTTCGGAATGCGAGTAAAGCGCCTTACCGCTGCACTACGCCGGCCGAATAAAGGTGGTAGTTGTCATTGATAATTAAAAGTCATCAGAAAGCGTTTTTATGGATGTTTTATAACCCTAAAACCGTGGGGCGCTAATTTGGGTAAGGCGTGAAGTTAGTGACACATGCATTTGTTCACATAATTAATCTTGCATTTGGTTTTTTTATGCCAATGCTGCAAGAACCCGGACTCCGTGGTTGAGAGGTTACAATCCTTGGCTCAGAGTCCGGAGGTCACAAGTTCAAATTCCAGCGCTCGTAAGTAAAATTTATTTGAGCTCGACTTTTGTAGTCTGAGCTCTGAACTCCTGAGTGTAGTTAATTTAAGAGTACCTACTCAAATCACTAGGCACAAAGATATATTTCAATGTCACCATTCATAAACAAATTATGTAGTAAACTCGCCAATACCTTACATAGTTTGGTCGCTGGATCGAATCCCGGCGTGGTCAAATAAATTTTATTTGATTAATTTGTGTTTTTTCACGATTAATTCATTTAAAATAATATACAGTACATTTGCGACACGTTCCAGAGTGGAAGATACTCTCAGTATCGCCCTGGAGTAAGACCACCATTCAGAGTTGAAACGCTGCTTAAAATGGTTTTAGCCGTGTTTGGTGACCAGATGTGAATAGCCAAGTATTTCCCCACCTTTCTTTTCCCCATATCCTTCCCCTCCCCACATCTTCAGCCTCACAACATACCCCAATTGGGGATGCTACAGTCTCACTGGCTCCAGGCGGGAGCAGTTGGGAGTCTTGTGCGGTATTCATATTAAAAAAATATATATTAAATATTATTTCACAATTATAATAATGTATGGTATATGGTGTATTCCCACTATTCCCAGCACGTGGATACATTCAGTACTGCGCTAGTAAAAGACCACGCCACGTTATCCACACCGATTTTTTTCTATTTTCCAGAACATTTAAAAAAATACTATATTGTAGTTTTAATAAATAGTCTACACTAATATTGGTCAGGTACCCATCCCAATTAGTACCTACCTGCAGACAATAGAGGAAAGTGGATATTTTACCTGCGCAATCGGGGGCGGCACTTTATTTTTTTTTTCAATCTAACGTAACTCATCACAGCTACATTTTATCTTACCCAACCTAACCTCAACGAAGGTCGAAAACCATTGCGTGTGTACAGTACATAAAATAGAACGAAACAATGTTCCATCATTAATTTCACCAATCAAAACATTACACGATCATTTAACGCTGCTTAATTCAATATTGAGAGCTGCTCGTTGGATAAAAATTTCAAAAGACATTATTAAAGTCGTTAATATCAAATTTTCCCGCCGAATTAGCGACGAAACGAAATAATATGGCGGCCATTGATGAAATTCGGAAAAAATCAAATTATTCTGACCTTAATTTGCCCCGCGGACGAACAAATAAATGGCATCTTCCCACGGGTAGGTACCATTCAATTTACTGATCTACATAGGTAAGTACCTATCTATCGTATTAAAACTCGAGCAAGTACCTATTATACTCTTACGCTTAATTATGTTTTTATGTAAAAGGTGCACTATCTTCCTTTTGATTAATTTACCTAAGAAAATATTCTTTTGCATTTGGAAAGGTCAAACAAGAATAAATTATATACATTTTTTTAAATGTATACCTAGATTGCATAGATACAGACGTCCCAATCCTCAATAACCTCGGAATCTGTGTTCAAAATGTGGTAGTAAGCATATGGAAAGCAAGTAGTAAGTGACGAGAGCGACGGAAGCACTGCCCATGTGTAAAAACTACAATAATACCAGCAGTAGGTAACAAACTTACCTAAATTGAACATAAAAAAGGTTTTGGAACTGGTACCTGCCAGAAAAAATACGTTTTAAACGTTTTGGAATCTATGCGCAAATTTTCAAATAGTCAATAGCCATAAAGTTTAAGAAATTCGCTTCCGTTTTCGTAATTCGAATAAAATAAATATACAGCAATCTACAGGCAGCTGAGAAGTTTTCTTTCCCCGCTTTTTCGTAACTATTTCCTGCAAATTAACCGATTTTCTATCCAAAACAAAATGATACTAGCTATTGGAAAACCTTTTCCAGATTTTAAAGCCAAGACAACGGTGGGAGATATCCAATTTTACGATTGGCTTGATAAATCGTGAGTTTTACCAACTTTTTATGAAAAACATTGTTTTTTAATATACCTACCGCCATTTTAAAAACTAAGTTTGTTGTAAAATAATTTTCCAATTTTGGCAGTGGATATTCGATAATAATATAATAGGTACCTACCGTAAGTTTTCATAAAAAAATAAATAAGTTTTCATTAAACACATCAAGTAACGACATTCAAATACCCTGCAAATTCCTTCATGAAGCTTGAATTTGGAAAGCAAAAACCCATACCTTAATAATTATTCTGTTTTCAATTATTGGATTATATTTTATTACCTTTCGCTTATTCAAATGTTGACTCAAACCTCCTAGATCTAAAGCTAAGCTAAGCATTAGCTTATTAGCTCCAAACTATTGTTAAGGTATTACCCTTTTTTATATGAATACTGCACAAGATTCCCCAACTGCTCCAGTCTGGAGCCAGTGAGACTACAGTCCCAACTGGGGTACGTTGTGAGGCTGAAGGTAACGGGGAGGGGAAGGAAATGTGGAAGAGGAAGGTGGGGAAGTACCTGGCTATTCAGATCTGGTCACCAAACACGGCTTAAGCCATTTCAAGCAACGTTTCAATTCTGAATGGTGATCTTACACCAGGGCGATACTGAGAGTATCTTCCACTCTGGAACACACCGCAAATATACTGTATATTACTTTTAATTAATTAATTGTCAAAAACCACAAATTAACCAAATAAAATTTATTTGCGCATGCCGGCTTCGAACCCGCGACCTTCGGATTCCGAGTCGAGAGTCTTACCTAACAGATCATAATATCAGGTGGAAATTCAGTGTTTAACATACAACATGCTGGCATTTTAATAGAACATACTGGGAAGAACCAGCATCATTTGATCTCTTTGGCACCAGCGTGCAGTCAGGTCTACCTCAGATATGATAGAAAGATGAAGGAATATACTTGGTTTCATGACAACTCAGAATCATTTCAACACCCCTTTGAAAATTCATCAAAAGTTATGAAAAGAAAAAAAATCGAGTGTGCAATTCAGGCGGGGTAGAAGTGAAACCTTCAGAAAATTAAAGTAGACAAGAGTGGGGAGGCTACGAAACACTTTTTTTTATCAATGTGAAGGATGATTTTTTCCATTTTTTTGTCATCGAATTCCAGTGCAACTTTTTCTGTAGATTTGGTTGTCTTATTAGTATTCGTGTTTTCTTCTTCGGAGTCGCTAGATGTCGCTTTCTTTTGTGTTTTCTTTGCCTGTTCATTTTGGACTGGTTTGAAGATTGGATATTAATTTTATGACCCTTGGTCCGTGCTGATTGTCTGGCCGCTTAGGTTCGTCATACCACTTGACCAAAGGAGGCTTGAGTGGGACTGGATTTAGCGTATTATATTGGAACCGAGTACCCATGAAAAAATAAATATTTTATTACTATCTCATTCTCTGGCAGGTTACATCCTGTAGATGTATGTGTAAATCTCTTTTTAGTGTCGCTCGCTTTCGTTTCATCGATTTTCAAATCACAACGGTGCTAAAGAAGTTTTCACTTCAAAAATGATGAATAGCCCATAAATCTAACCTAACGTAATCTATATATTTTCTTATATATTTTTTCATCACTTTTAATGACTTTTCAAAGGAGGTGTTGAAGTTGCGTGATTCAGAGTTGTCCGGTCACCAATATAGGTTATGTTGTAAGGGAAACCTCAGGCCCTCGTCTATAAAGTTAAAACAATGTAATATTTTCTGGTTCCGTGCCCAGCTGGTGCCTGCTGTTCTCAATGAGCAAGGACCGCGGCGGCACATGTACCTCGGAGCTGATGGGGATTGCAGACCTGCTTCCAGAGCTGCAGAGGAGAGACGTCAAGCCGCTGGGCCTCGCCTGCGACTATCCGGAGGTGAACCAGCAATGGCTGAATACCGTGACCAATGCCTCGGGTAAACCAATCAATGCAACAAATCTATTATCTGAACTAGCAGTTCCCAATTTTTTTTTTCAGTTGAAATTTATCCATTAGAACGGGTCGCTTCTTCGACTCATTATTGAGTTTAACAGCTCGGCTGTGGAACGATTTTCAAGCCTCTGTGTTTTCTCCTTCCTACAACATGGGTCTCTTCCACTGACTTGGTCGAAGGTCTCTTCAAAACCAATGTTCATTTCTTCCTCTCCTCAAAAAGACCCTCCACACAGCATCTCAGATGACATCGGCCCTGAGTGAAATTATTTTCTTCGGGGCCTTCTGTGTGGAGTTAATGGTAGAAAAAAAAAGTAACATATTTATTATTTTTTTCATACTTTTAATGACTTTCAATGGAGTGATAAATTCCCCCTTATCTGAGTTGTACAGTAACCCTATGTTGGATAACACCACTGCCAACATGCATTTTATTTGACACTAGCGGGTTCTAATAAAGAAATTATTTATCCCTGCGTGTACTTTCTCATTCGTCCCGTTCCCTTTCCGCCTCCGTTTCTTCTCCCGCATCCTTCAATCTCTTCCCCTCATGCATTCCCACTCCGCTTATCCACCTTCCCTCTCCCCATTCTCCTCTCCCGCTTCCCCCGCCCCGCGAACCCTCGAACCTCCCAGGTTCACCTTCCCCTCCCTGGTTCGCCTCCCTCCCCTCCCGCGAACCCCACTCCCCTACTCCCACTCCCCTCGCCCCTCCCTCATTCAGTTTTCAAACAGTTCGTGTGCCACCCATTTCAATTTTTTATACAAATTTCAATGTAATACCAGAACTCATCAGTATTTTTATACAAACCTTGTCCTGACTATAACAAACCCAAAAAAAAAAAGAATTATCCAATTTGGTGCAGTCGTTCGGAATTTGTGCATACATACATTTCGGCGATTCATTTTTATTTATATATAGATATAGAAGAAGATAGAAGATAGATAGATAGATAGATACTATGTGACCGATCGAAGTTTCGGTTTCGGTTTCGGCAAAAAAATCTAGTTTCGGCATTAGTTTCGATTTCGGCAGATTTTCTGCCGAACCTTCGGCCGCACCGAAACTCTGCAAAAGACCTCAATAAATGGTTAATTCGGTCTTAAGAATGTTGTGATTGTAAACGCAATTAAAATTAAAATACTCAATTAATGAGGCCCTTCCTTTATAATGTACATAAGTGTTGATGATTTACAAATTTTTGTTCCAAGAAGTAGTTTACATGTTTGTTAATTTTTAGTAATATCAAAAAAAAAAATTCACTTACTTCAATTAATGTTTTTTTTATTTCATTTAACACATGTTAGGGAACGTACCCATACTACGTGACCCGTTCAAGGGGGGGGGGGTCTTCAAAATACCATGCATGGTACAAATGAGTGGCGGGGGGCTTAGGTTTTTAGTCACCGGGGGGAGGGGGGGTTAAAAATTGCAAAAAGTTGGTCACGTAGTATGGGTACGTTCCCTTAACTGTTTGCATAAGTGTAAAAAATTAGCCGAATTTCAGTAAACAATAGATTTTTAAGATGTCTAAAAAAGTTTCAGTTTCGGCCGAAACTGCGACGGCTACCGGAGATTCGGTTTCGGTCGGACACTAATCAACTACCATCTCCAGGTGGCAAGATGTCCCACTTTCCGTTCCCCATCATCGCAGACCCCGACCGTCGCCTGTCCTGCCTGTGGGGCATCCTCGACTCGGACACCAGGGACGATGAGCAGATTCCCCTGGCCGCCAGGGCTGTGTTGATGGTGGATCCAAACCACATACTCCGACTGATGATGATCTACCCGGCCAAAACGGAGTATAGCCTGGTGTGAGTTGATACTCTTAACTAACTAACCATCACGCCGTTTCACCGCAGGCGTAGGCAGAGAGAGAACGGAACCGCCAAACAACTCGGTCTTGGCACACACTCTTATCCTCACTCACATTCATACATCATCATCATCATCATATTGGCTCTACAACCCCTGGTGGGTCTTGGCCTCCTCAAGAGTCTTTCTCCACTCATCTCGGTTTTGTGCCAGCTCTCTCCAGTTTAGAAGCTCCAAGATAGATATGTCTTTGAGGATGTTGTTGCTCCATCTTAATCTTGGTCTTCCCAGGCTCCTTCGCCCTATCGGTCTTAAGTTCAGCAGGGACTTTGGTGCTTGATGATCGGTCATTCTTTCCACATGACCCAGCCACCGAAGTCTTCCCAGTTTCACATTCATACATACTCTTCTATTATTCTGACTTTTGACATAGCCCGACTCAAATATCTGATTCACTTGATCGTGCCATGTCTTCCTCGGGCGTCCCCGACTTCTTCTTCCTTTCTCATTTGCGTCATATATTCTTCTCACTTTATTTTCTTTTTTCATTTGCTCTACATGCCCAAACCGTCTGAGGGTCCCTTTCTTAATCTTACTCATTATGCTTACATCAGCCTTACATTCTTTGTGGATATCCACATTTCGCACATGATCATACATGGTTTTACCACACATCCGCCTCAGGGATCTCATTTCAACAGCATTCAGTTTACTTTCATCCTTCCTCTGCCAGTTCCATGCCTTACTGCCATACATCAGGGTAGGTACCAGCACTCCATTGTGGACGGCTAGCTTTGCTTCTTTTGACAGTTTTTTATTAACGCCAATGGCATTCAGTCCTCCATTAATGGGGTCACCTGCATTTACTCTTCTTTCAATATCTCTATCAGCCTTGCCATTTCTCGTAAACATACTACCCAGATACACAAACTCATCCACCTGCTCCAAGTATTCATCATTCACAACTATATTGCACACTGTTTTCGTACTCTTTCAAACACCGTGACTTTAGACTTCTTACATTCATCATTAACTCATTCTTCATACATACTTCGTTCATCCTAGATGCTCATCGTTACTGAAATTGAAATAATAGTCCTTAGAAATGTGATCTGATCCGGCCTGCCACACAGCAGTTGGGTAGATGCATCTACTGTCAAGACCCGGACAAACCTTATCCCATGTATCCGGGCACCCTGCTGAGCCACCAAACATAGCGAACCACTTGGGGTGACCTATGGCAGAGGTGTTGGTTATCCAATATATGGTTCACAGGGCAGCGGTACCCATACCCGTCTTCCAAATTGAACTGTTAAAACATTGCAGAAAAAATTATGCAAGACCATTTTTGTTTCAGAGAAATACTTCGCACGATCGAGTCCCTTCAACAAACAGATAGGAAGAAAACTGAATCCAAAGTAAGTCAAAAAAATTTATCATGACCCCTGTATCGGACGTAGATTAAGATGATGTCTGTCATTTTTAAATAATTTGTCTGTCCCGTCGTTATGAAATAATAAATTTAATCACAGCGTCACAGCATTCGAAACTACATTGTTCAACCTGGTTGACAACATATTAAAAAAAACTATACATCCGATTTGCATCACCAAGTCTTTAACTGTTCAAAAATCCAATCTTCAATAGGGATGTCGAAAGTGAAAAAAAATATCGATATATCGATGCATCGATATTTATTAAAATATCAATATCGACGTCGATATATCGAGGAAAAAATATCAACATATCGGTCAAATTTTCAAGAGATTTTGCGTTTTTAAAATAATAGTGTATTCAGCTCAATATTATCAATAGTAATTTTTACACACAATGTCATTTTTTTAATGAACAGAAATCTCAATAAAAATTAAGGTATTTTTATCAGTATTCATTTTTATTAGGTAATAATTACAAAAATATCAAAAACTAAAAAGCTGTCTTCTAAGTTATATGTAAACTGAGATGCATACAAACTTTGTAACATTCTATTGGCGTATTAATCTGTCAAAAAGGACTTCGTGTTTGGAATAAGATATAGTCAATAATCATAGACAATTGGGAACCAACACATGGGAGTGGCCTTGAAAAAAATGGCAAAAAATAGCATACATTTCTATGTATGTACCTACACACATGAGATAGTATTAGTGATCACAAATACTAATGCAAAGACAAATAAATTTGTAAGCTATTAATTGTTAAAATTTCAACCGCCAAATGTCATGACCCAATACAGTTACTTTTTCTGTTCGTTCCTGTGCGGTTTTGAATTCTGGTGACTTTAAATACATAAATTTAAAAAAATATAATTTTTGATATAATTTTCGATATTGGATATTTTATATCGATATATCGGATCAAAATATATCGGCTAAAAATATCGATATATTGAATTAAAAATATCGATACTTCGATACTTTTTCAACAAGCCTAATCTCTAATCTCACGTAGGGGAATTTCGATATCTGAAAAAAGAATAAATGGCGGACCAGCGAATTTTATTTCAGGTTTTATATGGATTATTTAATATGTTGTCAATCAGGTTAAAAAACATAGTTTCGAGAAAAACGTGTTCAAAGTTTTGATGAAGGATAATTCAACATACAAACCGTTTCACATAAAATGCTGAACTCCGTCAATTTTACGAATATCTGTAAAACATTTATTGAGAGCATTCTTAACCTTTTAACCGCTAAAAAAATATACCTAAGCAGTCGTCCCCACGCGGCACTTTCTTTTTCGAATGTCATTTTTACATAGACCCTTTTAGAAAACAAAATCATTGTCTGGATTAATCCTAAAAACATTAATAAATCTTGATAACATCATCCTCCAATATCGAAGTATCAATAAACATTCATTTGAGATCAACTGAAATGAAGTTAACGTTATAATTGCGTTAATATAAACACGCCGTGAATATCAACAAACAAAGCAATCTCTAACATGGCCGCTTCTAGCAACGTATGACGTAACATATAGCTACCTACTTGCTCGTGTAGTGAAATACGAGACGCGTCAAGAAGGGCCACTGCGCCGATGCTCTATTTTTATTAATTGTTTTTGTGTTTAATTCGTAGAACTCCATTTAATTTTTTGTTTTTTTTTTTAAATTTAATTTGATAATGTTATAATGTTTGCAAAACCATTTTCAAACTGTAAACTGAAACAGCTGTAACAAAAATACACACTAAAATACTTGCAGAGCTTGATAATAACGTTATCAATTTTAATTTTATCGAATTTTAAAAGATGCTATGGTTTTAGTTTATAGATACTTCTATAGTTAACATTTTATTGATATTTATGTTGTGACATTATTTTATATTGTTTTCACTGATAAATTTGCATTAATAAGATCGACATTTTACGGCAGTAAATTGCCGTAAAACGTTAATTTATGCGGTTGATATCGACCTAATTCGTATTATTATTTTATAAATCTAAATTGGTTTACACCGGAATGCCGTATTTTTACGAATTTACTTCGATTATATGGATTTAAAGAGCCGGCTGCGGCGGAAATCGGCCGCAAATTTCTATTTTCGAGGAAATTTACCGTATTTTTACAAATTTACTCGAAATATCTGAATTCACAGGGCCGGCCTCTATGGAAACGGCCACAAATGTTTGATTTAAACAGAAATGGTGGGTATTTTTACGAATACTATGAACATCTTAATTAGAATGGACGCCTGCAACGGAAATCTGCCGCGAAATTTCGATGTACACGGAAATATCGTATTTTCTGTGAATCAAACGGGTATCTAAATTTAGAGGGCCAGCCACGACGTGATTCGGCTGCGAAATTTCGATTTACGCAGAAATATTTTGTATTTTTACAAATTTACTTCTAATTCCCGAATTAGAATGGCCGCCTGCAAAGGAAATCCGGTGCGATATTTCGATTTTCGCGGAAATATGGTATTTTTGTGAATTTATTTCAAATAGGTATCTAAATTTGGTGGGGCGGCCGAGATGGGATTCGGTTTTGGAAATTTCGATTTACGTGGAAATATATTGTATTTTTACAAATTTACTAGAATATCTAAATTTTAAGAACCGGTCACGGCGGCAATCAACCGAAAATATTTGGTTTACGGAGAAAATATTCGGTATTTTTGCGAATTTATTACGAATAGGTTTCTGAATTTAGAGGGCCGGCTAGGTTGAGATGGGAAAGTCAAAGGTTCAGCAGAAGAAGTTGTTGGCTGAACTGACGGGATTGAGACATAACTTTCATAATGCCCAACAAAAACAATATCTGTATCGTCATCAGTCATCACTTATTTCAAAAACACTTTCCGAATCTAACATTGCTTCAATATCAATTTCAGATAAGCCATGTGTCGACAATTTGAATGTTGTTAAAAAAAAGTTTTAAAATTCATACGTAAACACACAAAACAAGATGTTTTTAAAATTGAATTAGTCAATTTTTAAATAATACAACAATTAAATAATTATGTACACAAAAATAAAGTAGATTTCAAAGTGGATATCGACGCACAAGTATTATTACTAATACGCTACGGGGTCCGCTCGAAAGAGACAATCAGATTCGCGCGCATTTTCAAAACTGTGACTGGCGGCTGGGGCCGCGCTCTCGGTTTTATTCATTTACCAAGATAAACAATGAAGTAGTTGATAAACATTCTCAGAGAGGTCGCACCACAAATGAATATTCTTATTTTTAATATAAATTTCGATCGTATACGGCATACATGTGCTTAGAAAACGAAGTCGAAACTTGAAAATGACTGAAGTCAGCCGCCGCGCGGTGTGAGCCACTTGATGAAATGACTTTAGTCAGCCGCCGCGGTGAAAAGATTAACAAGTACATATTTCAGAAAATGAAATTAAAAAATTACGAAAAAAAAAAACTTTATTGTGATCTGGTGCCCCACTGGAGCGACGGCGCATTTTAAAACTTTTTTCTCTATTTGCTCGAGATTTTCAGAAGACCTTTTTTTTAATTTTTCGCTAACATTAAAAAAAAAATCATATCTTCGAATTTTAACATGGATACATAAAAACTTATTATAGTGCTATATAGCCAATGAATCAACCTGTATTTTACTGTTTATCTCATATTTGTAGGATTTATAAAATAAATATTAAAAATCGTAAATTTTATAACCTCGCGAATCCTGCGTGTTTTTTACTTTGATACTGGTTATTGTTAGTGAGAGGTTATTCGAGTCAACATAGAATATTTTCGATTTCTGTATATTGTATGTGGGTGTACTTGATAATGAAAGTTGCATATCTACAGAAAAAGGACTTAATTTTAACCGTAAACAGCTGATCAAAAATTCTCCATGAAAAAATATTTTAAAAATTCATTTTTAACATCGTTGTAAAATAGTCTATGAAGTTCGGATATGCGCCATCTGTGGTCATAATAGATAAAGCATATCAATAGCTTCGTTTTAAGACCAACAGAACAAACGTGGGAGCTATAAATATATTTTTTTTTTAATTTTGCCGAATCAAGGAGATAATTGCCTTTTATATCTGAAAAGCAATCGGAGACATTTAAAATGGCGGGAATATATGGCAAAAATCACTCCAATGGTTAATCTACTCTGGATTATGGAGTAATGGTTTACTATTTAAATTATTTATTTTCATTTCAGCTGCATCCCGGGTTACCTACACCAGTTGATTTATTTCCAAAGGAAACATCCAACTCTAAATTTGCAAGCATCTTCCCAAAGGACTCATTCAGCTATTTGTCTCATTAAAATATAATTACATAAATTACCATAGATAATAATGGAATCAAGGGAGATGGCTGTGTAAACTGTTATTAGTATGAAACCACAGCACAAAGCATGTTGCCAACGTTGTTCACCCATACTATTGCAAATAGCATGAATGCACAGAGGCAATCCGCCTTGGCTTCCGCCAACACACTAATAGAATAATATGTGCAGTTTAGTAATAGCCCGGCAATAGTTGGCACGCTTCTATGTCATATCTCCCTCTGTCTCTATTATCTACATAAAATTCTTGTACCACAATCTTATTCCACTTTTAGTTCATTGTTAAGGTCTTTGTTTAATTGGTAATTAATAAAATAAAATAAACTTACAAATTCAAAATACTGTACTTACAGAGAACTCTTCTTGAATTCATCAATTTATTGAGAAAATAAAAAGACAATAATTTCATATAATATTTTATTGTTAGAAACAATTAAATAATTATTAAAAATACTTTAACCTTTTTTGTAACTAATAAACAACCATAGTATTTAATATTCAAACAAGAATATTAATTATTATTCTCAAACTTTTTACACACACTGTTATTGGATTTAAGAAAAATTATAATAAAGATAATAGTTGCGAAAATGATTTTTATGTTCATTTTATTTTGATTTATAGGTAATTATGGATTTAATTAGTAAAAATAATAATTAAATTCATACAAACATGCTAAATTTTTTAAACAATATTACATAATGCACTTATCGTGATTCGAGCTTGATTACGCTTCTTCCTTTTATAGCCAACATTTCGTACAGCAATAGCATTACAGTGTACATCATCAGAGGTGATGTGTAGATTGCGGTGTAATAATATAAATGCACGTTTTTGAAAATGCACTAGTGAAAATATTTCGTGTATCGCAATCAAATGCAAATTTTACATTCTATGAGAAAAATAATTTGCAATATGATTCTTGAAAATGTCAACATTTTCTGTGTAATATTTTTATGTGCATAACAGTCAATAAATAGCTTTGTCCAGATTTCGAGATGCATGTGACGCACTAGACAAGTGCGAATAAGTATCAAGCAATAGTTGACCATTAAAAAATATTTTTTAAATGCGATTTTAACCCTTACATATAAAGAAAATGTATGAAGGACAAGGTCAGAATCCCTTGCGCCAACATCTTGATATAGCCAAAAGTTTAATTTATCTAGGCAACACCAGAATATTTTTAAATGAATTATCTGCAGAATTTGGATGTCCGATTTTACCGCGATTTAAACTGTCAAAGTCTGATGCGTGATACATCGAAAAACCTATCAATTTATCAAACAAACGCAAGTAATGTTGTTTTTCTACATAGGAATCTGTTTCGGTAAATAAAATATACTATAGCTCAAAATAAATCCACAAAATATTAGTTCAAAGTGATGCATTCAGTAATTTCCAGTATGCAATAAAAGAAAAAGAAGAAGTTTCAAAAATGGCTCTCCACAGATTAATGGAAGAGTCTGAATACGGAAATTTAGTCACTAATGATTTCCTTTTGGACAAAGCTATTCATAGTTACGTTATACATACAAGTATAATTTTATGTACATATTTTTTAACATCACAGTTTTAAATTGCATTTTTGTGACAGAATTTGATGTTTAAACTTGCAACAAACAAAAAAATCAAATTTAAGAATAATTAAATTAACAACTGCTGAAAGAAAATTCAGCATTAAATGAAACAGAAAAAAGAATATAATATATTTTATTTTATAATATTGTTATATTATTTACTTCAGTACATCGAAGATCAACGACTGAAAAAGTGTGATGTTCAAGAAATTGTGTTAGGTATAGTGATCGGACGTAATTGTCTGGTGATATGTCTACATTTGTTGTGTGGAGTTTCCGTTCCACGTGTTGTTCTCATCGTCAGAGTCGCGGTCCTTCAGTCTGTAAGTGTTGCCATCTTTCCTCACCGTGCTCATGCCGGAGCCACTGTTCTCACCTCCCATCTTTCTTCTTTTGACGGCGCTGGAATTTATTTGTAATACAATATATTATAACAGTTAACAATGTTGACTTAACCATCAAGAATCGGGAATATTTTGTCAGAAGGTCAATATATTTCCGCTTTGAAATAAAATCAAAATATTTCTAAACACCAGTTTGATACACTTTATATTGTTAAAATTTATAGTTACATCTACCAATATCTTGTTTAAATCACCTGTCTTCCTGTTGCGTGGGTCTCCTCTGTGCCCCTCCGGTGGTCGCGCCAGCCCCTTGAGGGGGCCCCGGAGTAACGTCGGGGCTACTGCGCCCCCGTGCCCTCTGCCCTGTGATCAGGTTGGATACGTAGCGGAACAGATCATTAGCGGGGTTTACCACACATGACCAAAATATCGAAGTCAGCATACCTGGAGAAGGATTAAAATTCGTTTATTAATCATTTAAAAGTGGAAGAATTTGTGAATATGGGAGGCGAGTATGGGTTCTGCCACCCAAACAACTATTTATTGGATTACTAACACCTCTGCTGTAGGTCACCTCAAGTGGTTCGCTACGTTTGGTGACGTAACAGCGGTGCCCGGGTTCATGGGGTGAGGTTTTTCCAGATCTTGGCAGCGGATGTGTCTGACTACCAACTGCATGGAAGGCCGGATCGGGAGACTTTTTGACATCTCCAGACGGACTCTTTTGGAACTTTGTCTTGTACCGCAGTGGGAGGGATAGATTCATTCGTCCGTCACTCCTGGGCACACCCCTAGATTCCTAATCACCCCTGATACTTATTTATTTTTTATTTATTTATTTAGAATTTACGCCATAAGTGCCATTTATATACATGTGTTTTTTATTATTTTTTAAACAGTCAATAGTAGTACAGTGAAGTAATCACCGAAGAAGCCGCCCATCTTGCTGACGCTGGAGCCGTGGGTGGGGGGAGCATCGGGGTCTCCGCGCAGCAGTAGGATGGCGCTGTTGGGGCTCAGGCCCAGCGCGCGCATGCTCTGCGAGTCCTCGGCCAGCGTCAGGCATCGACGAGGGTACAGGGTGGACAGGGAAAAGTTGCCCGAGCGCTGGAATACACAATTCATTAATGTAACACAGACAGATTAGCATAGTAAATAAAAATATCACAACTTGTGAGGATTTAGAGTCTTAATTCACCAGCATCACAGTGTGGCACCATCAACGGCATCAGCAAACCAAATGTGTAATGCTCTACGAAGGGTGTTTGCTTGGTGGTAATTACATCACTTGTTAAGTTTCGTAACGAATATGCTAGCATGATGAAATTTTGCTCACTTGGTCTGTAAACTTTAGTCTGGTCTGGTTACAGTGATGAAATAATTTACAGGTATTAACCTTTCCTGGTCTGTAATGCGTAAATACTACACATTGCTTCTAATAACTTTTATATCTCTATAAATATAATGAATTCTGGATTCAGAGTTTAGGTATTCCTCCGTTATACATTTACACACTGAATTAAAAAATAATATTTTAAATAATTAGCAAATTTAATTCAAAATCAGAGATATTTTGTTAAATATCGGGAATAAACCACAAATACAATCAACCGTGTGCCAGTGTGGACCGTGATACGCGAGGAGTGTGCGGGGGGAGATGACACGCTATGTGACGTCTCGCTCTACTTTGCTATACGGGAACACGAGAAACAGAGACCGCCGTGTTGTGTTTCGACCGTCGATACCTATGACCGCGTAGTAGCTAAACATACACAGATGTATGTATGTATTGGGTAGCAGCCCAGCGCCCAGCGCCTCAGTCGTTCGCGGGCAATCCTTTGAGATGGTCTCCTCGCCCGTTTTTTGAGCAACGGACGATGGTTTTTTCATGTTTTCAGCAATTAAATTACAATTATTATCACTTGTAACACAAATTACGAAAAACAAAAGCGATTAGCTATGAATGTTCATATATTTCCGATATAAAATCAATGATTTTAACACGTGAATTGATTACACAGCACCGGAGCGCGCGTATTTTTTTAGCACAGTAAGGGAAAGGTTAAATAATATTTCATGGTGGGTTTCAGGGTGGGTGGGTGGAAAAGAAGTTTGGTACAGTCGATTTTATTATTTTAAACTCGGTGTATAAATGTTAAATCAGCTATTGCTCGCCTTTGTTGAAAAGTTTGAAATGTGAATTCAAAGTTATTGTTAAATTTGAAGGTAAGATATTTTATAAATTTGTTTTGAATATGTTCTATGCTATCTATGTATACTTTGTATTGCGGTGAAACGTATCATGTTCGTATAAAATGTAACCTTGCGGCAGAGCAGAGACCAGGGCTCAGGATAGTGGGCCAAGTAGTTATCTGTCATGTAGGTAGGGTTTACAGTCAAATAAAAGAAGAGGAACTTTATAAAAATGTATTGAATCCAAACCAAAAAAGCAACAAGGAAGTGTACAAACTTCATACCAAGGTAACAAAAGGAAATATAAAAAATACACATACCAGATGGACTCCTAATGGACACGCTAAACTAACTATACGGAAATAACCCCGGTAGACGAACGCGATCTTGCTTCGCAGTGAGAGAGCACGAGACGGGACGGGAACTCCAGTCTTCCCATATGGGAACGGCGCGGAATCCAGAGCACCAAGGTCGTCCTTCTAATTGGGCAGAAGGCCGCTATACCTCCAAGGAGCGCATTCAGCCACGGGCCATCTCGACGAACTCCAATCAAAAGGCACGTGGCCCCCAACAGTATCCAAGTCTGGCGTATTACGGTTAGCAGACCGTGACTTTGCGACGCGGGGTCGTGAAGGCATATTATAGTAGCCAACACCAGGACCAATTCACTTCACGATTCCTTTTCCAGAAATAATTCCACAAAACGGCCAACAAGCCACATCGGAAAAAAGTGGGACTTTCACGTCATCCACTATAAATAACTCGTACACGAACCTCGCGTGTGACGTAAAAACACCCCGCGTTCTTTTAGGTTTAAAATCGACTTAGATTCTCATGATAAAATCCAATAAAACACTTTTCCAGTGAGTGACCAATTTCCGACCCAACTGCCCAAGTTGATCGGAAGGAAGTCACCATAAACAAAAAGGAAACTCTCCCTTTTCCAAAAATTACCAGTGTCCAAAAAAAACACCATAGACAAAATAACCACCTAAGCAAGAACTGCATTAGTCACATAATTATTTATGTGACAGCGGGTTCCAAATTGGCGACGCGTATTCCAGTGTACTTCTGACTAATGCAAAATAAAACATTAAACTGTATGTAGGTTACTGAATACTTTACTTATATGAGCGATTAAGTCGATATAATAAATAATTAATTAATGAAAAAATATAACATTGCGAACTTCCTATAGTTTGGGTCAAAATGTTGCCGTTTAGACAAATTTGAACACATGCACTGCTGCCCGCTATTGTTCAGCCAATAATGTGCCTCGAATGGTCACTCACACACTCACGCATGGGATTAAGACACGGCCTCCATAAAAGTTTTAGTAGGGGATCTTATGGTAAACTGTTCTAAGATGGAACAAATTACAAAGTTATGACAACAATAGAATCAGACGCCAAACTGCAATCTTAATATATAAAACAAAGTCGGGTTAGTTACACTATTTATAACTCGAGAACGGCTGGGCTGATTTTGATGATCTTTGATTTGTTGGATTTGTCTCCGCCCCGGATAGGATAATAACTATTAAAACATCACAAAAGTTAACGAAATAAATAGTTAAAATTATTTTCCCCATACATTTTGTATGGAACGAATTCTCCTATTTTGAAAAAACTGCAGCAATATTGTGAGGGGTATAATATTGAACTGTGCATGAATTCCAAACATTCAAAAATGTCAAATGTCAATGCGTTGATTGTTGTGCATTTGTTTTTAATCATATAATGCTGCCCTTCTTTCTTACACACTCAATGTCAATAGTCGAAAATGAGACAAATGGTGAACGTATGTCTGCACACCTCCAAAGGAAAAATACAATAATTATAATAAATCTCTGAAATGAAACGCATTTTTTACATAAGCTCCACACAGGAGGCCCTGAGGAAAATAATTTCTCTCAGGACCCATGTCATCTTAGGGGATGCTGTGTGGAGGATCTTTTTAAGGAATGGGGACGATAGAAAGTTCTGGGAAGGAAAAGGGTATGGGGGGTGGGTAGGAATCTGGGGGTCAGTCCGTCACTGGGAGTGACGGACGTATGAATCCATCCCTCCAACTGTGGTGCAAGGCAATGGGTCGAGAGAGTCCGGCTGGAAAGGTCAAAAGGCCTCCCTCAACCAGTCTCTCTCGATCCGGCCCGCCACGCAGCAGGTGGGCAGGCGCATCAACTGCCAAGACCCGGACATAAGTGACCTCATGAACCCGGGCACCCCTGCTAAATCACCAAACGTAGCGAACCACTTGGGGTGATCTATGGCAGAGGTGTTGGTTATTCAATAATTGGTTCTCGGGGCAGCGGCACCCGTATCCGCCTCCCAAATTCCCGTAAGTAATTGTAAAAGTAAGAAAATCACAAAAATATAAATCCGTACACAATGCCATCTCCGATACTGACAAAAACAAAACACAAGCATTGATAATTGCTTCATTGCGTAATTTTTAATTTAATAAAAAAACTGAATTTAATTCAACAGCTATTGATTCTGAGGCAGTAGAGATCGGCTGGACCGATTCTGATGATTTTTGATTTGTTGGATTTGTCTCCGCTCCGGATAACAGAATAACTATTACAACTTCACAAAAATTCACGAAAAGGAAAGTTATAAGAAAATGCATTTTTTCGTACATTTGTATGGAACGAATTCTCATATTTTGAAAGAAATGCAGCAATATTGTGACAGGTATAATATTTAACTGTGCTTGAATTCCAAAAACGTCAAATGTCAGAGCGCTGATTGTTTTGCTTTTGTTCTTAATCATATAATGCTGCCCCTCTTTCTTACACACTAAATGTCAATAGTCGAAAATGAGACAAACGGTGAACGTAGGTCTCTGAACCCCTCCAAAGGAAAAATACAATAATAATAAATCTCTGAAATGAAACGCATTTTTTTACGTAAGCTCTATGACATTTTAGGGGACTACTGTGTGGGGGTCTTTTTAAGGAAGGGTAGGATAGGAAGTTCTGGGAAGGAAAAAGGCATGAGGGGTGGGTAGGAATCGGGAGGTCAGTGTATCCGGGAGTGAATTCATCCCTCCAACTGCGGTGCAAGGCCATTGCTTTGACCAGAATCGACCTTTTACCTTGACTTTTCCAGCCGGACTCTTTCGACCCGTTGGTCGAGAGAATCCGGCTGGAAAGTTGAAAAGGTCTCCCTCAACCAGTCTCTCTCGATACGGCCCGCCACGCAGCAGGTGGGCAGACACATCCGCCGCTAAGACCCGCACAAAAGTTACCACATGAACCCGGGCACCCCTGCTAAATCACCAAACGTAGCGAATCACTTGGGGTGACCTATGGCAGAGGTGTTGGTTATCCAATAAATGGTTCCCAGGGCGGCGGCACCTGTACCCGCTTCCTTTCAAAAATTCCCGGAAGTAAGTGGAAAAGTAATAAAATCACAAAAAATATAAATCCGCACACAACTCCATCTCTGATACTGACAAAAACAAAACACGGACAGTTGGGCATCGATAATTGCTTCATTGTGCAATTTTTAAATTGATAAAAAAACTTAATTTAATTTAACAGTTCAACATTCTGAGGCGGTACGAAGTTCGCCGGGTCAGCTAGTAATAATAATAATGGACAGACCTCGACATTATCCCGGACGTATTGGCGCAGCTCCCCGAGTGTGGATTCAGAACTAACACTGGTGGTGTGCGTCTGTCCGTCGGGCATCTTGAACTGGATCCTGGTCACATTGCTGGTGTCCGCAGGTGGGGAGAGAGCAGTGGGAGTGGTGGGAGACGCTACAAGAAAAACCACTTTTATTTTAAAAAAATAAACTCACAAGCCGGTCTTGCAAGTGCAGCGACGATGTGTGTTCATACATAGAAATGAGTTAAGCTATTAGATAAACAATTAACACATTAATGGACGCTTGCCAGAAAACTGAGGTGCGCGATACCTCACTTGGTATCACATGTTTTTTGAATACACATGTTTTGTTAAGTCAATGAAAATTAGTCATCTTCGCAACGCTGCGTTTTTCTTGTTAACCCCTCCGAATTTTCGAGAATATTAGCTTTTGGTGTCTTAAACGAAATGACATTTTACGAAAACTTTTAGTTATAACCGCTTCACAATTAAAGCACTATAAATGAAACATTTCTGAACGTAGTCGAATAGTAAAAACTGTTTTAGACAGGTTACAAAATAAGCTTTCGAATTATTATATTACAAATAAATATTAACATTTGTAAATATTAAAATTTAGAATGCAAACATTTAAAAAAATGTGAAAATGACTCACGTGATGTTTTTATGTGAAAACGGTACTAAAATCACAGATTATGTAAACAACAATACGTATTCTATTGTATAAATGTGTAATAAACACTTTTGTCACCTCACTTTTTTCAACGTATTTGTGTTTCTTGGTAGGTAGTAAGATTATCATTTTTTTTGCAGATCAGCTTTTATTTTTTAAATATTTTCTACGATATTGGGGTACCTACCAAATTCCATAAAGGAAGCCTCAAGTCTTGGCACTTTTCGTAAAACATGTGCTACATACAATAAGAAAAATTTATGAATTGTATTTATTTGTATTAACTGTATGTCTTAAACCCTATTGTTTGTATTTCTAACTGGAGTAACTGTATTTCTTTTTAAAACTGTATTCTTTCCGTTATAATTTTATGACTATATTTATTTTATTATGTATTTTATATGTTTTTTTTAATACTAGATGTATGAAAAAATTTGCTTACATCTAAATAAAGTTACAAAAACAAACAAAACTTTTTTATCATTTCATATAAAAATATTTAATAGAAATTAACAATGTCGGGCGCCCGTAGGAAATTCGGCGGTATAAATTATGTGTCAGACTGCGCGTCTGACAGAATGTTCTTTTTATGTATTTCTATGGACAACTTGAATAGAGATGTGCAGCATGATTCACTATCGACCTTTCACTTTTTATTTTACGGATGTAACTAAAACAATAACGGAGTTATAACGGTTTCTATGGAGACACACGCGCTGACGTGTAAACACGCTTATTGTACTTGACTGCTGTCGTATTTTTAACGCATATATCTGCTTACGTTGCTGACCGGTTAAGATCTGTTTGTTGCATTTTAGAGGTTTCCATTTCATAAAATACAAAAAGTTTTCATTCAACAAAATGTTGTTTAACTTTAAAATAGAGAATGATAAAAATAGTTGCTCAAAATTGCTCAAAAATCTTTAATATTTTAGAAGGCGCCCTTGAGGTGAATTTTCACAAACACGGCGCTCTATAAATTATCCAATTATTATTATTATTAAAAATAAAAATCGAACAGTTTGTTCGATTAGTTTGGCTTGGAGATATAAACATTTTGGCCTGATGCGCTTTGATTTTGCATTCTGGCATTTTTAAATTGAAGGTGGCAATGGCGGAATTGGTAAAGGCACACATCCCTGTTAGACGAGAGGTTCTGGGTTCGAGTCCCAGTTGCGACCATTATCTTTTTCTATTTGTCTGTGTCTTGTTCTCTTTCATATTTTTGTTTAGATTATTATTGTTATCTTCTTCAATGAAAAATTACCGTTTTTGAAAATACAAATAGGTTTGCGACACGACCAACTGCAAATTTAGCAATGTTAAGCTGTAGGTACCATACTCTCTGCAGCCCATGAACGAATTGAAAATGGATAAATTGGCAAACTATAAAAAAATTTATAATCCAAATAAAGAGGTTGATCATCACCGTCTTAGAGGGAACATTGGCTGCAAGCCTAAAGGGTGAAGATTATAATAATAATGATTTATTGTCTTCCTTTCTTAGTAACATGTAGAGATAATGATATACTCACTGGGATCTCCCGTGCTGAGGATTTCATTTACATATTATAATTTAATTATAAGAAATTAATATGAATTTGTTATAAACATATATCATGTAGAATTTTTTTTAAATAATTATAAAGTAGATAAGATAGTGCTTTTTTTATAATTCAGTTTACTAGATTCGGTTTAAGTCTGTATTTGATATCAGTATATTTTCTATTTCTGATCTCCCTATATTTAGTATCCAGCTTTTTATTTGAGATTTATAATGTTGAGGTTTTTGAGTGAGAGTGGTATTTTATTGTAGAGTTTAATACCATAATATAAGAAGCTTTTTTGCCCAAATGTTGTGTTAGTAATTACTTGTTGGATATGTTTTTAACCGTGAGATCTAGTGTTTCTAACGTACGTGTTAGTTGTCATTTCTTGATTTTTGTATTTATGAATGTAAATGAGTATAGTTTTAGAATATAGTTGTTTAATTGACATGATGTTAAGATTGTTGAAGATTTCGTCAGTGCTAGTTCTTACAGGAACTTTCAGTATAATTTTCATTATGGTTTTTTGAGTTTTAATTAGTGGATTTAGTATATTTTTATTTGCACTGCCCCATCCGATAATACCGTATTTTAACAGTGATTGGCAGAGAGCCATGTAAATCTTGATTAAGTCTTTTTTAATGAGGTCATTCCTGATAGTTTTGAAAAAATAACATAGTTTTTTTAATTTTATTATTTAAATAGGTAATGTGTTCGGTCCATTTTAAGTTTAAGTCAATTTTTAGACCCAGATACGTTATATGGTCAACGTTTTCTAATGAGGGACGATTACAATGCTCATTTAAGTGATGCGGGCTATGAATTTTCAAGTTCAGGTTTTCTTCAGAGTTTTTCTTATTTTTTTATTTATTGGTCTGACGAAAGCCGATCACTGATAAGGGAGTGGAAGAATGTAATCCTGGGAAGTCTCCCAAGGTATTGAAGTAGAACTAACCTGGTTTGGGAGCATCGGAAGGAGATCCGAATTTGCCCTGACGGTCGAGCCTGTCTTGCGCAATCTGCTCCAATATTCTAGCACGGATCTTCTCATTTTCCTTCTTTTCCTTCATCCTCTCTTCCTGGAAACAACATTGTTTAATTACATAAATTATTAAACTTTATCAAACACTTTGTTTTGAAGAGTTTTACTTTGCATGGACGTTCATTACTTACATTTTAATTTATCTGCTACCGGTTTCGACACATCCGCGTCATTCACTAGCAAACTTAAAACTAAACTTATCCAACGAAGTCTAAAGTCATCAACAAAACCAATATGGGTTCATGGGGTGAGGTTTGTCCGGGTCTTGGCGGCGGATGTCTGCCCACCAGCTGCATGGCAGGCCGGATCGGGAGAGAATGGTTGAGGAAGTCCCTTTGACTTATCTTGCCGTACTCTCTCGGAACATCGCCTTGCATCACAGTGGGAGGGATGGATTCGTCCGTCTCTCCTGGACACACTGAACCCCAGATTCCTACCCACCCCTAATACCCTTTTCCTTCCCAGAACTTATTCTCCTTCCTTTCCTTAAAACAACCCTCCACACAGTATCTCCTAAGATGACATAGGCCCTGAGGGAAATTATTTTCCTCAGAGCCTCCTGTGTGGAGCAAATGTAAAAAAAAAAATGTAGACTCTTTATTCCCTCATTCCAAGGCCATATTAAAAGAATAGAAAGAATGGTATATATTTACGTGGTAAATCAAATAAGCAGACCATAGATACAATACTTACAGGTTTATTTAACAAATTACATACGAACATAACGCACCATAATTTAATATGAACAATTGTATAGGAAAGTGGAGAGCGAACAATTACGATTTACAAGACAGTGTATTTATTATCTGGCAGTTTAAAGTAGAATGATTTGGATGATCTTCGTCGCAGCGCTAGAGAGTGACTTGTGATAAAGATAGATTCCTATTGGTGTATGGGGGACCAATCGGATTGCCGTGCGACTGCAGATCGGTGTCCTTGTTCGTCCTCCACACACCTAAATTTTTAACTAATCTGATAATTTTCAAATTACACGCCCTTTAATTTCATTGATTTATTGACTCAAGGGACAGACGAACATGATGCCATTGCACCAATAATAATGTTGCATTGTTTTAAATGTTACCTTCAAAGTCTTCATTTCTTGTTCTTGCTGCCATCTTTTAAGTTCTGCCATGCCCGCTCCCTGCGCTCTTCTTTCTAGTTCCTTCTCTATCTCTGCCTGCGAAGGATAACACCAATATTAGGAAAATAAGAGTAATAGACTATAAAAAATATAACCAAATACAGTCTCTTTCGCTTAATTGGGACACATTAGGCCCCAAACATTTTGTCCCAAATAAGCGGATATCCAAAATAAGAAGTTTAAGTTATTATAAGTGTAAAAATATATCATGTAAGCAAATGTATTATTTATTGAACTTTTTTATATCCATGCGTATTAATTAAATTTATTTGAGTTCTCTCAAATGTGTTTTTAAACTTCATAAAATTTTGAAAAAAATATTTAAATACTCAAAAATAATTATGTACTAACTATAGGTGCGTAATACATACTAATATGAATATAAAAAAATAAAATAATCAAAGATCACATATTATAAACAATAACCCGAAGGGTGACTTATTATTCTTGTATAATTTACATGATAATATCATAAGAAGTTTTCCCCGATTGACTAACTAAAAAAAAAATTTAAATATCTAATTTTGGAAAAAATTTTCAAAAATATGTATTCATACAAAAGTAAACTGATTTTACTATTTCTACACAAACATGAATACGTACATAAGAAAAAAAAAAACAATTCAAAGAAGTTTTCAAAGAAATAATCATCTTCAAACTATTTTGAAAATGTAAAATATCCATATTTCTGCTATTGTCAGCTGCTGAAAGTGACCCGCAAAGCCATAGAAAATTAATTTAAAATCATTCCGAGAAGCTAGATTAATCAAATAAGGTGTGACATCAAGAAAGATATTGGCGCAAGCGATTCTGACCTTGTCCTTCATACAGTTTCTTTATATATAAGGGTTAAAGTCGCATTAAAAAAAAGCATAGTTTTTTTGTGCCCACCGGTGGGCGAAGCACAGATGAGAGGTTAATTTGAACTGAATGACAAAAATGTCAGTAAATATTGACAAGGGCAAATATTTGGCAGTACCTATTAGTTACTTCAATACAGGGTGTTAAGGGACGTACTTGACTTACTTTAACCAGTGATTCCTGACACTATTTGGAGTAAAAAATGTAAATGAAATTTTGGTCTCCGGTGACATTTTTGATGTTTTTTTCTACAAAAACATTAAAAAATGGTAGTTGTTGAACAGTTGGAGGCGGGGTAAGGGGTTCGTCGGACACCCGGCTGAATGACCAGTGACGACATGCGGAAGAAATTTTTTTTTGTTTGAAAAAAAGTCGTCAAAAAAAGTCACCGGAGACCAAAATTTCATTTACATTTTTTACTCCAAATAATGTCAGGAATCACTGGTTAAAGTAAGTCAAGTACGTCCCTTAACACCCTGTATATACATATATATGTAAAAAGCACTGCTATACTAGGTTATAATTATTTTGTATGTGTTATCACTGGGATACCACAATTCCGCTAATAGTTAAGCGGAAACGACTGTACATGTTATAAAATGTTACATAACATACATTTTTATAAGGCAACTTAAAAAGAAAACTAACACAAATTAAATGATTTTTTTTGTATATGTATTTACACTATTAGAAATTTTAAAATCGAAATTAATCAGATTAAGGTGATCCAATAGTCCAGGGAAAAATCGAAATTGGAATTCACGCCTCTTTTTGGGAGGAGTTTAAAAACACTTGAGAAAAAGCTTTTGGAAAGGTTGGAAAAGGTAT
Source organism: Limnephilus rhombicus (assembly GCA_929108145.2). Lineage (NCBI taxonomy): Eukaryota > Metazoa > Arthropoda > Insecta > Trichoptera > Limnephilidae > Limnephilus > Limnephilus rhombicus. The sequence goes on from OV815296.1 coordinate 40,320,929, forward strand.
TTGAGAATTTTTTTTTACAGGTTGATTTCGTAAAGGCTTTAAAAAACATTAACTCCTTTTTTAAGCATTGTTTATAATAATAACAAGGAAATTTAAAATTGATTTCAAGGAACCAAGTGACGCGGAGTCTAGGATGTCTACTCCCTGTCACAGCCGGGGCCGAACTGATACAAAATGTGGGTGTGGCAAGTCTGCAGTCCTTAGGTGGACGCCATAAGGTTCACTTTGAAAATACAAATTCGTCGACTGCTGACCGTATTGATTGGTGTCAAAAATAACAATGCGAAAATGCATATTTTATTTTATTTTGTGAAGTTCGGGCGTAAATATCAATTTTTTTTGCGATTATTATAAAAAAAACTGAATTTGCCACATTAAACAATAAAACCATATCCGAAAAGGGGTTTATAAGTAGGAGAGTTTGCACTTGAAAGTGTTTTTTTATAGACCTAATACTTAATTTTTTTCTAGGCTTATGAAAAAAAAATGACTGATATTTTTAAGGGCCAAGATATGTTCTACTCGCAGTATTTAATTGAAGCATCTATAATACTTCTAAGTGTTTAAATTTTCAAAACAAAAATACATGACTTTGTACGATTTTGCATCTTAAATTGACTCACTTTTCTTTCTTCCTCCATTTTCTCCAATCGTTTTTTCTCAATCAGTTCTTTTGCTCTCTCCACCTTATCATCGATATTCAGCTCAGCAGCAGGAGTGGGCACAGGTTCTGAAGGAGAAGTCGTAGAAGCTGCAGCTGTAGAAGTCGTTGGAGGAGCTGCCGCTGTAGATGTCGGTAGGGGAGTTGCAGCAGCTGTGGAAGTCGGAGAAGCTATAGAAGTCGATGCTGATGTGTTGGTGGACGGAGTGGGGATGTCTCCTTCCGAGGTTACTGGAGATGGGAGGCGAGGACGTCTGACACAGACCTCTCCCTCGCAAACCACGTCGAATTCTTCTTTTGCATTGGGTGCTGCTGTATGAAAAAAAATACTTTTGAATTAAGCATAATGAAATTATGTTGCATTCTGTTGAATTCCATGGACAGCCAGACGCACAAATGTGTCCATTCTGGAAGAGCAAGGCATTCACAATAGGCTTTCAACTATCTGCCTATAACGTATTTTAAGTTACTTTGGACACGCTTTTGGTCAAACTGAGGACTCCAACTTGGAGAAACTCATAATCACTGGCAAAGTGAAAGGCAGAGGAGGAAGAGGAAGGTCATCAATGTGCTGGAGTGACCAAATATCATTGGCATCCGGTAAGTCGGTGTCTGGAGCTCTCCACGCAGGGCAGAACCGCAAAGAGTGGAGGAGCCTTCTCCACCATGGAATTGGTGGAAACATGGTGGAACTGCGGTGCTAGGCGATGAGTCAAGGCTGGAGAATTCAAAAGGTGTCCACAACCAGTCTCTCCGAACACAGTGACATGACAACTCGGAATCATGCAACTTCAACACACCTTCTTTGAAAAGTCATGAAGTTTTAACCTAACGTAACTTATTTAACCAATTTTTAAAAATATATTTTAATAACTTTTCAAGTAAGGAGGTTATCCGGTCACTCTTTGGTGTGTAGAATTCCCCTACCTGGCCTCCAGTCTGACATGAGGATGAGACATAACAATGAGGATCCAGCAGAAATCATACTTCTCTTTGCTGCCATTTAAGTCAGGAAAACCAAATTAATCATATGTAAGGCCATTGTCAGTACTGTATTGGCATATGGATGTGAGGCGCTGACACTGACGGCAAAGATGGCTGAAATGCTGGATACTTTTGAAAGAAAAGTGTTGAGAAGACTATATGGACCACAACAAAGAACTGTATGATATATATCAGGCCCCTAACATCTCAGCCCATATGAGACTCCTCAGGATGAGATGGGCTGGGCATGTACAGAGAATGCCAGACACACGCGTCCCAAACAGAATTATGACTGGACACCCAGGTGGAAAGAGAAAAGTGGAAAGACCCAGACTGAGGTGGGAAGACGAGGTAAGAGGAGATGCAGCACAGCTTCTCCAGGTAACAAACTGGAAGTCAGTCAGGAGGAGTTGGAGGCGAATGTTGCGGGAGGCCAAAGCTCGATATGGGCTGCAGCGCCATCGGAGAGAGAGAGAGTTTGGTGTGTACGCAGAGAAACAAAGATGTTGCGCCGTTATATATATGTACATACAATTTGCAGAAGAACGGGTTAACGATGTTGGCGACATGCGGTTTCATACTAATAATTGTTCAACTCCCTTATTTCTATTATATATGATTGCAGCAAATGAGAAGGAATAAATAAAAGATATGTAAAACACTTACGTTGGGCGGTCTTGGCGGCAGGCTCCGTCCAGACCTTGTTCTTGGGAATAGCTCCTTGCTCCGCTGCCAGGAATGCTGATGAGGCAGTCGAGGAGCTGGCTGCTGCAACACTGGGGGGGGCTGGCTCCGACAGCTGGGCAGGGGAAGGTGTCTTGCCAACTGTACAACAAGTCAAGAAGTTGGGAAAATTACTTCACAATTGAAGAAGGTTACTTAAATTATTTGTTGCAAAGTTAGGTTTGACAGGTGACACCCAAAACTCATTCTTCTGGCACTTCTAGTCCCTTTGCTTATTGGAGGTTGGCTATCATCAGGGCAATCTTTACCGTGCAGGTTGCTGTGTATTTGTCATTACTCACGATGTGACAAAAATATCATTATAAATATAGTTTTCTTCAGATGTCATAGAAGAATTTCTCAATTTTTGGCTATTCAATGGAGAACTTCTAAATACAAAACCAGTCTAAAACACTGTATTTTATTTTGAAACACATTAAAAACCAACTAATTTATCTGGAATCAAATGTAATGCAAAAATATTTCCTGCGCAAAAAGCATTTTGAAAGTTTACTTAACTAATATTAAAAAACTGATATTTCCACTTTGCAATAAAATCCAAAAAAATGGAATATTTCAGAACGCATCCGAAAACTAACAATGGTTTTCAAAAGGTGATGAAATACGCTTTCGAATTTTATTATTAGAAATAAATGTATAATATTTGAAATATTATAATTTTTAATGCAAACATAAAAAAGTTTAAAATTTCATATAAAAATAATTAATAAAAAATTCACAAAGTTTCATATAATTTTCTCAAATTGCGGTAGAAAACTTTGGTTTCACAAAAAATTCACCAAAAATGTTGCATCTGAAACTGTGTTCGGTTACAGCCTCAAATGCAACTGGCAAAATGGACTGTAATTATGCGAAACGAAATTAGTTTATGTATGACAAAGACTATGTATAACAAGAAACTAGGAAAACCAAGCACTTACCAAATTAGAAGTCGAACACAACATATAACAACTCAACCAGTTGCTACAAATGTCACATAAAATAGAAACGAAAAATGAATTCATATCATTTTGAATTATTCTGTTTTAGCGCAGCACACTGTCCACAAATAAAATAAAGGTGCACAAAGGTGGTTAACTTCTAGATTTGAATATAAAGCGTGGTGTTTTATCTTTCTAACAACGTTTAGATCACATCTCTCACCGCAAGGGAGACACAATGATTTCCTCGAGACCTATAAGAGCTGTTCCCAAAAGTGAACAAATTAGCCTGAGGGGATTACAGAAATATAAGGTTACATTGGGTTAAGTTAGGTTAGGTTCGTAAGTAAGTTACCCTTGTTAGCAGTGAGGTTGTCTATCCGGCTGCTCAGTCCACTGACTCCCCCGGCAGTGCTCCCGGCCACCACCTCCAGTGGAGTGCCCGTAGTCCCGATGAAGAATATCGAAGGAACCGGTACCAGCTGGTCTGCATACAAGAGTCAAGGAAACACCGCAGCACTCTTGGTAGGTAATATAAGCTTGCCATTTGGCATATATATATATTAATGTTCATAATTATTATTGGTCAACATTTTAACTGACTAATTTTAAATAACTTCTTTCGAAATTCCAACTTTTACGGGTACTTTTATGGTAAAAATATAAAATTAGTCCGGCGTGTGCAGCCAGCATTATTATTTTCCGCTGTTACGATACGGGCCAATCACAACGTTACCACGATTGCGCCCGGCCCGCTCACAGCATTTTTAATGGGCAAGTTTTACCTTAACTCCTTAACTCGGAATTTCTTAACTCCTACTATCATGTAGAATCTCCTTAAATATTTTTTACTCATATCATCATTTAAAAATGTAGCAGCCAAAAACATAGGAAAAAATGTTTTGAAATTTTCACGGCCAAAAGTATTTTCGTTATTTGTTTTTGGGGTGTTATGCTCCGTAATTAAAATGACCCCCTCTCCTGTTTACGGCGGAGAGGGGGTCGAATAACTTTTGGCTTTATCTGCGCATCACCTTCTTAGGTGTGACGGGTCTGTATGGCTAGCGATATTGTGCGTGCAATGATCTTTTATAGCTGTGTGTGACCCCATTAACCTCTGAGTGGCCACGCCATTTCACGAAAATTCACTAAAAAAGCACCACTTTGAATTTTGAATTGAATGTTTTGTTGATTAATTTTGAGCTATTGTATATTTTATTGACTGAAACACGTTCACAACACAATAAACTATCTACCAAAACAACATTACTTGCATTTATTACGTAAATTAATAGGTTTTACGATGTTTTAGTCGCGGAACACGCATTAGTTGCGACGGTTAAATTCTCGGCAAATTCTGACAGGTCAATGTCATAAACGAAATCGTTTAAAAATATTCTGGGGTTGCAAGGTGAATGAACCTTTTAGGCGTCTCATAGAGTAATGTTGGCGCAAGGGATTCTGACACTGTTCTTCATACAAATTCTGTACACAGAAGGGCCAAAATCGCAGACCAAAAGTTTTTTCTCGAAAATATTATTCAAATATTTGAATTATTTTCTCGCGCATGCGCATACGACGCGTGCGCCGGTGCGTCTCCGGCCTGTCACCGGTTAAGCTGGGCATGACTATAAATAATTCTGTTATCACAACTCGTTTTTAACCTTTGTGTATCCTTCTTACTTTTAGGCTGCTTGTGAAATCATAAATCGTGTTGATCTACATAAATAAATAATGATTGTCAATTTATGATTGATGACAGATGTTGGCATACGGAAAATCTATTTTAGTCTAGTTTATTCTATTTATTTTTTTATTTAAACGCACATAAAATGGCTTTTACTTTAAAGTGATACATGAGACTATAACTATACAGTGGTATCAGTATTATATTTAGAACAAAATAAGAATGTACAAGTACACAAAGAATACACAAAAGAATGTACGAGTACACAAAAGAATGTACGAGTACACAAAAAAGCATGAGTACACAAAAGAATGTATGAGTACATAAAAGAAGCATGAGTATACAAAAGAATGTATAAGTACACAAAATAATGTACAATTTGGGAGGCGGGAATGGGTACTACCGCCCCGGGAACCTTTATTGGATAACCAACACCTCTGCCATAGGTCACCCCAAGTGGTTCGCTATGTTTGGTGATTTAGCAGGGGTGCCCAGGTTCATGGGGTGAGGTTTGTCTAGGTCTTGGAGGCGGAAGACCAGGACACACTGAACCCCAGATTCCTACCCACCCCTTAAAACCTTTTCCTTCCCTGAAATCTCCTCTCCTTCCTTTCTTAAAAAAAAACCCTCCACACAGCATCCCCAAAGATGACATAGGTCCTCAGGGCCTCCTGTGTGGAGCTAATGTAAAAAAAAGCACACAAATTAATGTACGAGTACACAAAATAATGTATGAGTACACAAAGCATGTACGAGTACACAAAATAATGTAGGAGTACACCATACTTCACGTCAAATAATTGTTAAGGATACATATTTGCGCAAACTGAGTGTACGCTTCGGAGCCGCTGATGAGTTTGATAGCAACGAAGTTCTCTTCCACTCCAAGACGTGAAGACACTTCCGGAGAATCGATCAGCTCCGTCATTGACTTGGATTGGGCATCGTCTCCTGCAAAATAAAAATAGTATTTATTTGAGTATGCATGGCAAAAATCCTACGACCATCCACACTAATTATGAAATGCAAGTAAAATCATCATGCTAACTGCATTACTATTAATTTAACCACTTGGACCATAAGCTTGTTTTCACCACAATTTAACGTTGCCAGATATACGTATTACGTACATATTATACCTATAATACCTGATTGTTAAACAAATCAACCTTTTATTTCATACCTTAGTAACATAAAATCATCACATCAGGGTCACCAGTTAACGCGAGATGATTTATGTTACTATGGTATGAAATAAAAGAGGATTTGTTTAAAACCAATAATAGTATAAGTCAAAATACATATTTAACACGCATAAGTTTATCAAAAGGTTTGGTATGGAATCTAAGAAGTACGAACTACTCGCAGCCAAAGATCAAAAAGGAATGATTTTGTATTGGAGAAATGTGCTGTCATCGAGTCTCCAATGCACTTGTGCAGGTATTGCCGTTCGTCAAATATTGCAAGCTTTAAAAAATCATAGTTTCTATAATGCAATAACTTAATTTATAGTGGGTTAAAACATCGACCTCAGAAATCGGGCGTATTTTTTAGAAGGTCAAAATATTTCCACTTTGCAATAAAATCCAAATAAATGGAATATTTCTGAACATTTGACGACCTCCGTAGTCCAGTGGGTAAGACTCTTGACTCACAATCCGGAGGTCGCGGGTTCGAACCCGGCATGCGCAAATAAATTTTATTTGATTAATTTGTGTTATTTCACAAATAATTCATTTAAAATAATATATAGTATATTTGCGGCATGTTCCAGAGTGGAAGATACTATCAGTATCGCCCTGGTGTAAGACCACCATTCAGAATTGAAACGTTGCTTGAAAATGGCTTTAGCCGTGTTTAGTGACCAGATCTGAATAGCCAGGTACTTCCCAACCTTCCTCTCCCCCACCTCCTTCCCCTCCCCCACTACCTTAAGCCTCACAACATACCCCAATTGGGGATGCCATAGTCTCACTGGCTCCAGACGGGAGCAGTTGAGATTCTTGTGCGGTATTCACTGTAAAAAAAAAAAAAAACATATACGAAAACTAAAAACTGTTTTTGAAAGGTGATGAAATACGTTAACAAATGTCATAAAAATTTAATTTCTGAAATATTAAAACTTTTAATACAAAGATGAAAAACTTACATTTTTTCTAACTAAAATTACTGATAACGAAAAAAAAAATAAAAACAAATACATAATTTATTAGGCAAATTTACGTCAACTCACTTTTTTGTTGTTTCATGTAAAAATATATTTTTTTAATTTCTCAAAGTAAGTTTTTTTTTTTAAATTGCGAAATAAAAGGTGTGCATTTTACTTCTTTTGTGGTTAATTTTTTAGATTAGAATATACATAACACCATTTAGATCATATTTCTCACTGTGATAATAAGGAAGATACAACGATTTCTATGAGACCTATATGAGTTGTTCCGAAAACCGATCAAATTAACTACATTAAATTGTTTTAAAAATATTTAATTATAGAAAAAATTGTGTACCAACTATATGAATTTGAAAATCAAAACAATCAATAGTAGTACCCAGGTACAAATAAAAAAAATCATGGACAAATTTTACATTGACGAATGTCGGCAGAGGACAAACAGCTGGCGTGGTCAAAGTCTACCGAATTACTGCCGAATGAACTCGGAACTTAATAAACCAGAGTACCAATTAAGTGTGAAATGGATTATAAGTTTGTACAGCGCCCTTGAGGTGATTTTTCACAAAAACGGCGCTATATAAATCATCCAAATATTATTAAGTGGAATCGACTGTACATACTTGGCTAATCAGATACCAAATACAGCTAAAGCCATTTCAAACAATGTTTTGATTCTGAATTGTGGTCTTTCACCAGGGCGACACTGAGAGTATCTACCGCTCTGAAGACGGGAAGGATTTTTTTTTTTGCATGAACTCCACACTGAGGAAAATAATTTCAATGTCATCTGAGATGCTGTGTGGAGGGCCTTTTTGATGAGAGGAAGGAATGAACATTGGTCCTCAAGAGACTCATGTTGTAGGAAAGAGGAAACACAGAGGCCGGCAAATCGTTCCTTAGCCCAGCTGTTGAACTCAAGAACGAGTCGAAAAAGCGACCTATACTCATGTGACAAATTTCAACCTTGTACACATGTTGGACGCGCGTTTGGCATGTTTCCCGACTATGCACTGGTGCCGAAGGGATCAATGACACTAGTTCCTCGGAGCATCTTCTATTGAAATACCGGTAGAACAAGGATAGAATTTCCACCTGACACTGTGCTCTAAAGATTGTAATCCGTTTGTTAAGATGGAAGAATATATCAAACGGACCGCCCGTTTCTGCACGGATTCCAAGGTTTTTTCAGGTATTTTGGAGCTCCAGACCAAGAGTGGCTGCCAAATTCATCTGTGGTGCGCTCTTGCGATTTGTATAGGGTTAGCAGTTGTGTATTATTAAAGTATCTGCGGGCCCTGTACAATACGCCTAGCTTTTGAGAGGCTAACTTAACTCTGGCTTCGACGGAGCCCCCAAACCTGAGTAGTTCATTAGAGTTACACCAAGCATATCAATGGAGGGCCTATTCGGAAGATTGCTTCCGTTGAAGGAGACTAAATTTTCATTTCTATCCCTTTTAGACGTAATCAGACATGATTGGATCTTTGACACATTAAATTCAACGAGATTATTTTTACCCCAAGAGAAAACACTCTCGAGGTAAACTAGGTAGATTTCTAGGAGCAAAACAACAGATTGTACAAAACAATAGGTCAGATAGCATCATCAAATAAACCGACAAGGGACCTGCATGGCTAGTAAGTTTGTGATATAAATATATTTTTTATCTTAAGTGGCACAATATGATTTGACAATCTTAAACCACAAAAAACACTTCTTTATCAATTTTACGCAGAACTGGATTTGATCGAGGATCATGGATTTGATAACAATATCAAGGATCTATTTAGTTTCACCGAATCGATAATCAAATAACCTCTAAATATTTTACAGAAACAAGGCTTTTCACCCCTGAACCAAATATTTAAGTACAAGTATTATAAAATTTAACAATCTGAAGATGTAAACCTTCCTCATGAATCACTCTTATCTATTGATGAAAACTGCATGAAAATCTGTTCAGTAGTTTTTGAGTTTATCGCAAACAGACAGACGCAGCGGAGGACTTTAATTTATAATATGTAGAGATAAACCCTACAAATATCCTAGTCTTGATACTCTGCATTCGTCTCATTCTTTCCAAGTTAAGTTTTCTGAAGGTTTCACTTCTGCCGCGTGCGAACTGCACACATGATTTTTTATTTTTTTATTTCTCAGTAATGATAAACTTCAAATACGCACAATTCAATTATTCAATCAAACCGATTGCCATCGTGGGTGTCCAAATAAACGGCACGTTACGAGAAAAAGGTGGCATTTCCCGGTACACAATCTCACAAGGGACACGCCTTTTAGCAAGTACTGTGGGCTGTTAAATCAGTAATCTTGCAATTCTTCTTATTGCAATTCCTCGAAAAAAATGTCATAAGCCATCTGTCAAAAGATAAGAATGAACAATATCTGAACACTTGAAATATCACTGACTTTGGCACATTTATTAGAATAGTAGATACTCTCGGTATCGCCCTGGTGAAAGGCCACAATCCAGAAATGAAAAGTAGCTTTTTATAAAAATGAAAATAATAATAATTTAATTATTTATTTGTTAACTTTGGCACTGTCTAGGTCTGTCTTTGAGTGTAACTTTGGTTCAATGAACTCCGATTTGTTTTGAATTGACGGCTGAAGCCTTTTGAAACAATGTTTCCATTCTGAATGGTGGTCTTTCACCAGGGCGATACTGAGAGTATATACCGCTCTGAAGATGGGAAGAATTTTTTTTTTACATTAACTCCACAGAGGAGGCCCTGAGGAAAATAATTTCCCTCAGAGCCTATGTCACCTGAGATGCTGTGTGGAGGGTCTTTTTGAGAAGAGAGGAAGGAATGAACATTGGTCTTGAAGAGACCCATGTTGCGGAAAGGAGGAAACACAGAGGCTGGCAAATCGTTCCACAGCCGAGCTGTTGAACACAAGAACGAGTCGAAGAGGCGTCTCGTTTTCATGTGACAAATGTCAACCATGTACATATGTCGGGCGCGCATTTGGCATGTTTCCTGACTATGCACCGGCGCCGAAGTGATCAATGAAGCTAGTTCCTCGGAGCATATTCCATTGAAATACCGATAGAACAAGAATAACATTCCCACCGAATGCCTGTGCTCCAAAGATTACAATCCTTTTGTTAAGTTAGGAGAATCTATCAAACGGACCGCCCGTTTCTGCAGAGTTGAGTTTTTTTCATGCATTTTGGGGCTACAGACCAGAGGTGGCTGCCAAATTCAATCGTGGGGTGCACTTGTGATTTGTACAGGGTTAGCAGTTGTGAACTATCTGCAGTATCTGAGGGCCCTGTACAGTACGCCCAGTTTCTGAGAGGCTAACTTAACTCTGGCTTCGATGGTGTGTGAAGAATGATTGACTTGATTCTGTGACGAATTCAGACAAGCAATAAAGTACCTACCTATAATATAATACATTAACAGAAAATTATTTTAATAGTCATTTTAAAAATAGGAACTGATGTGTCAACTGATGTGTCTAGATTATCCCGATGTGATTTTTTACATGTATATAACATACGCGAATATAAATTTAAAAAGTCAAAGGACTTTGGGAAACTGTGATTTTGACCAACAATAATAAAAATAACACTACATACCATTGTGCTAGCGGCCAAAAAATCCACAGGATTAGTATATAAAGATAATCATGTTGAAGATTATAATATTTTCAAGAGAAATTCTTTATCATCTTAAATAAACACCTTTTATTTATTTTCCCTAAACGTGAAGATACGGAAATCGTAAAAATTATGAATTATCACCAACACTACCTTGTAATGGTTGATTCGTCATACGTATATTCTTGCCCCGGTTTCTGGTACCAAATCAAGGATATTGATCGGCCGCCAACATCCTAGATACATTTTGACAGACAGAAAGAAGAGCGAATTCACGCGCCTGACCGATCATCAGGCAGGCTCAAGACGAGGACGTGTACTTTGACTTCCAGAGTGGATCAAACATGGCAAAACATCGGAACCGTGAATCCGTCATTTTATTAATTTATTTTATGATTTTAAATTCATTTAATTGACTTGCTTGTAATGTTTAAACGGTCTGGCACCCTTGTTCAGCCATATGTTCAGCCATTTTAACTAAGGAAATGGGAAAATTTTTATGACCTATAGGTCATAAAAAAATCTAGGAACCTACAGTGAATGAACACAAAATTAATTGCAATTTTAGGCACAAAATGAATTCAGTAAACAAATTATTTTTTAGACCACCACGGAAGAACGGTCTGTTCCTTGGCTCAGAACTCAGAGGTCAAAGGTTCAAAATCTGGTAGAAGCAAAAAAGTGTGGAATGGGGTATTTCCACGTTTTTTTATAGCTTAAAAAAATTAAGCAAAAAATTACAATGATTATAGCATTTTTATTTTATTTTTATGTTGACGAATAAATTTTCTATAGTGAGTCAAAGTTTCCCATTTTTGAAATACCTCTAAAACGATATTTTGGGGTGGGGCTATCGTGTGGCCTCATGAGCATGGATGCTCACTGACAGTGTTTATTTATGCTGACCAAGCAGAGCGACGCTTGTGACGTCACAATCTGATTTGCCAATCATGGGCCGTTTTTATTTTGTTTTAGATCATTTTTAAAATTAATAATATTGAATGAAAACATAAAAAAACAAACATTTTTAGTAGGATGATTAAAATCAGAAAAAATATCTTTAAATATTCCGTACATTTTCAACAGAATCCCTCGTTTGTGGAAATACCCCATTTTGCAGTCTAAAAGAGTAAAATTTAATATGTACTTATTTAACCGGTCAGCAACTTAAGCAGATATAAGGGTTAAAAATACGATAGCAGTCAAGTACAAAAAGCGTGTTTATACATCAACGTGTGTGTCTCCACGTGAAATCGTTCTAACTCCGTTACTGTTCTAGTGACATCCCTAAAACAAAAAGTAAAAGGTCGATAGTGGATCAAGCTGTACATCCCTATTCAAGTTGTCCATAGAAAAGCGTAAACAGACCTAATCTGTCAAGTCACACGGTCGACGTGTATTTTACCCGCCAAATTTCCTACCGGCGGCTCGACCGCGCTCGACATTGTTAATTTTTATTAAATATTTTTATATGAAATGATAAAAAAGTGAGGTGACATAAGTGTTTATTATACATTTATACAATAGAATAAGTATTGTTGTTTATATAATCTGTGATTTTAGTACCGTTTTCACATAAAAACATCACGTGAGTCATTTTTACATTTTTTAAATGTTTGCATTCTAAATTTTAATATTTACAAATGTTAATATTTATTTGTAATATATTTGAAAGCTTATTTTGTAATCTTTCTAAAACAGTTGTTACTATTCGGCTACGTTCAGAAATGTTTCATTTATAGAGCTTTAATTGTGAAGAGCGTTTAACCAGCCAGCGGACGAAAATCCACATTTCGTCGAAAGTTGTTCTTCCGATCGTGCAGGACGGTTACAATGAGAAAGATTAATTATTCTCCGTACCAGCTTTTTTAAATTATAACTCAATATCGAATTTATTTCAATCCAAATTAGCTTTAATTTATACCTTCATCCAAAAATGCTGAAAGGCGTGATGATAAAACTATTAAAATAGTGTACTTTTTGTAGTTATTTTTTGATTATAAGTATTTATCATTTTTCAATAATGTCTAAATTTAATAAGAATGTTAAAAAAATCTGAAATATATTAGTTTGTAAGTGCGCAAATAAATACACAAATGGACCAATTTTCGTCAAGAAACACATGTACGTACATATTTTTTAATGATTTTATTGAAACTAAAATTAAAATTCTAATACATAACTTTGCTAGATAATGTATTGATTTATTTTACTGCATGATTACATTATTTGAAATGGGTGTGGTATAATACGAAAAACTTTTTTGAAAATTTAACAAATCTGCCAACGACCTATGGAATAACCTTATTATACTAAAAATTTAAAAAAATTATAAAAATTTATTACATACGAATGCTAGATAAAAGAACAATGTTTCGAAATCCATTTATAATTTTTTGTGGAAAAGAGTCAATACGTCTAAAAACTTTTTTGAAAATGACGTATTTCAGGCTTTCTCTGGTAATGCCCTCTGAAGCGGTAATAACACAAAGTTTTCGTAAAATGTCATTTCGTTTGAGACATTATAAGTGAATATTGGCGATTTTCGGAGGGGTTAATATCTTTCGAGTTAAAAAGATGAAATTTAATTAACCCCTCAGGCTAATTTGTTCGCTTTTGGGAACAACTCATAAACGTCTCATAGCAATCGTTGTCTCCCTTACTATCATGGTTAGAAATATGATCTAAACGGTGTTAGAAAGAAAAAACAACACGCTTTATATTAAAGTCTAAAAGTTAACCATAAAATAATTAAAATGTACACCTTTATGGAACCAAAGATAGTGACCGCAATAAAAAAATAATTTTGTGAAAGTTTGGGATTTTTTCATTAATTACTAGCGGGTTCCCGGCAAGCGTTGCTATGCCATTTAATAAAGAAATTGTTTCTCTTGTGTGTAGGGAATGCAATCTCGTTCTCGCGAGATCTCGTTTTCGCGAGATCTCGGCCTTTTTTAGCGAGATTGATCTCGGACGAAAAAAGGGCGAGATCTCGCGAGTTTAACGAGATTGCACTCGAGCATAAAAACGTCTTATTCGAAGCGCGGAAATAAGAAGTCGTTTAGCAGATGATTCTTTGGACATTTTGTGCTTCTTAAGGAGCTATTTTCAAAATTCGTAATAATGGCTTGTGATTTGAACTGAACAAATCTTTCATTTGATTAGTATATTTTGTTAATTAATCTGTAATTTCTAATAGTTTGACTAATTGGTATATTTTGTTAATTAATCTGTAATATCTGATGGATTTACTGAGTAGATATAGTTTTATTAAATTGATAATAATTTCTCAGTTTATAGTCAACTCAACTTAGATAATAAGTTTCTTTTTTTTACTTCTCGTTGTTTGTTGTTATAAAAGAACTGTTTTATTACTAAAAGATTTTTGTTTGATATTAGAAGAGAAGACTGGTTGTTTCTTTCATTTGTTATTTGATAGATACGTACATCAAAGTTTACTATTTAGAGGTTTATTAAAAAATTATAGACAAATACGTCAAACAATGTTTGATGCATAAAAGTCTGTGGAAAAATTCGTGAAAATAAATGTTTATCTTATAATACTTAAAAATTTTATTATTTTTTTCCTAATTTATTCAAATATTGTGATTATTTGCAAAAAAAAACACACAAAACTGCCAATCTCGAAATTGACGAGATCTCGCAGTATTGTTATTCATAAACTCGCGGGATCTCGCTTGAGCCCCAATCTCGCGAGATTTGCATTCCCTACTTGTATGTCCTTTCCCATTCGTCCCGAAACCCTTTCGCCTCCCCTTCCTCTCCCATGACCCCTTCCCCTCTCGCGTTATCCACTCCGATTCCTCCACCTTCCCGCTTCCCCGTCCCGCGAACCCCCTCCCGAGTTCCCCTCCCCCCTTCCTTATTCCCCCTCCCGCCACCACGCATTTCATATATTCAGTCCCGGTACATTCAGTCCCAGTACATTCAGTTTTCAAACAGCTCACGTGCCACCTACTGCATTTTTTAATACAAATTTCATAATGCCAGAGCTCACCAGTAGTTTTACACAAACCTTGTCCTGACTATAACGAACACAGAACAATAAGAATTATCCAATTTGGTTCAGTCATTCGGAAGTTATGCGCGTACATACATTTCGGCGATTCATTTTTATGTATATACTAGCTGACCTGACGAACTTCGTACCGCCTCAGAATCAATAACTGTTGAATTAAATTAAGTATTTTTATTAAGTTAAAAATTACACAATGAAGCAATTATCGATGCCCAACTTTCCGTGTTTTGTTTTTGTCAGTATCAGAGATGGCGTTGTGTATGAATTTATATTTTTTGTGATTTTCTTACTTTTCCACTTACTTACAGGATTTTTTTAAAGGAAGCGGGTACGGGTGCCGCCGCCCCGGGAACCATTTATTGGATAACCAACACCTATGCCATAGGTCACCCCAAGCGGTTCGCTACGTTTGGTGATTTAGCAAGGGTGACTTTGGTGCGGGTCTTGGCGGCGGATGCGTCTGCCCACCTGCTGCGTGGCGGACCGGATCGAGAGAGACTGGTTGAGGGAGGCCTTTTGACCTTTCCAGCCGGATTCTCTCGACCAATGGGTCGAAAGAGTCCGGCTGGAAAGGTCAAGGTAAAAGGTCAATTCCGCTCAAGGCAATGGTCTTGCACCGCAGTTGGAGGGATGGATTCACTCCCGGATACAATGACCTCCAGATTCCTACCCACCCCTCATGCCTTTTTCCTTCCCACTTTTTTACTCAACAGAGGTGCATATGGTACCACCCAACGATTGTCCGTGATTGGACCGTGAATCATGTTTGTAGTAACAATATCAAACAGTAATTGATTAGTAAAAAATTTAAAATTAGAGAAAAGAGGCCGGCTTCTTTCTCATCGGGTCAGAAGTGACACCGGTTTGAATTACTAATATCACTTTTAAAAAATAGGGGTTGATGGTAGAAGGGTGAAAATTTAGGGTTGCATGTATTTTTTAATGCCTCACCATAAAAAAAATTAAAAATTAAAAATTTGTCCAAAAAAAATAAAATAAAAATTCGGAGTGGAACACCCTTTACTTTTAGGGGTACGAAAAATAGATGTTGGTCGATTCTCAGACCTACCAGATAAGCACACAAAATTTCATCAAAATTGGTCCAGCCGTTTCGGAGGAGTATGATAACAAACACCGTGACACGAGAATTTTATATATTAGATATAGATATATAGATAGATTTGTACATGAAATGACAAAAAAGTAAATTGAGGATAACGGTTCCTGGTTCCCGGCATGCGTTTCAATGCCATATTCAAAGAAATACATTGTTTCTCCCTGAATCACCTTTCCCGTGCGTCTCTATTTCCCTCCCGCGTCCCCTACCTAGTTAGCAACATAAATTAGAGCCTTTATGTTATTCTGATGTATGAGCTATAAGTTTCTTTAAAATCCATTGAGTAGTTTTTGCACGAAAGAATAGCAAACACACATACATCCAAACAAACTCAAAAAAATATGTGTTTGTATTTTTTTTCGCGATCAGTAATTTTAGTCAGAAAAAACGTATGGTGAGCCATTTTAAAAACGTTTTCATGTTTGCATTCAAAATTTTTATTTAAAAAATTTTATGTTTATTTCGAATCATAAAATTTGAAAGCGTATTTTATCACCTTTCAGAAACAGTTTTTAGTTTTCCATTTATTTGGAATACAGAATAGAAATATTCCATTAATTGGGAATGTTTTAACCTTCCGACAAAATAGGCATGACGCCTGGGGGGTTAAA
Source organism: Limnephilus rhombicus (assembly GCA_929108145.2). Lineage (NCBI taxonomy): Eukaryota > Metazoa > Arthropoda > Insecta > Trichoptera > Limnephilidae > Limnephilus > Limnephilus rhombicus. The sequence continues at coordinate 40,337,487 of OV815296.1, forward strand.
ATAAAATATTAAATAGAATAATTATTATAATAGTGCTCTTATCAACAGCAGACTATCTCAAGATAAGGTACTCCTGATAAGAGACCATATTGTTATGAAAAACATACGGAATCATTGACGATTCGATATTTCACCTGAAAACACTGTTAGGAATATTCCAAGAAACTGTCAAGTTTTTGTTGCGAGTTACATTTCGATGTTTTAGTGAAGTGATTTGACTTAAAATTTGAAATAAAAATCCATATACATACATGCTATACAGAATTTCTACACTAAACTAAATAGAAAACTGTTGAAACTTTTTACAAGTGAAAGTTATAAAAAAGGTTTATTAAGTAATGGAGTGTGCAAGAGGTGAGATATTTCATATATTTTACTCAACGCAACCTAAGGCCCGGTAGTAAATGCTCAAAAATGAGAAGGAGAGATATGTAAATACGGATGTAAGAGGGAGCCTGCTAATATTAAAAACGATAATATTTAAGTTAAAATTAAATAGCATTTAAAGAAACACTGTGAATTTTTTCATACATATAACTTGTAATAACAGAAAAAACCTGTTTATAATGATTTTCGGAGCATACTTAGCGATTTTTTTCTATCAAGGGAATTTCATATAATTACCGTTACTCAGGCCCTATGTCATCTTTGAATATGCTGTGTGGAGGGACTTTTTGAGGAAAGGAGGAAAACTTGAATCATGAAGAGACCCATGTTGTAGAAGGGAGGAAACACAGAGGCCGGCAAATCATTCCACAGCTGAGGAATGAATGAACTCAAGAATGAATCGTAGAAGGGACCCGTTCTCATGTGACAAATGTCAATTGTGTACATAAGTTGGGAGCACTTTTGGCTTGTTTCCCGACTATGCACCGGTGCCGAAGGGATCAATGATGCTAGTTCCTCGGAGCATCTTCCATCGTAATACCGGTAGAACAAGGACAGCATTCCCACCTGACACATGTGCGTTCGATTGTAAATATAGGAGAATTTGGCAACTGTCCAAAGAAGCGAAGCTAGCAGTCCACAATGGAGTTCTGGTACCTCATGATGTATGGCGGTGAGGCATGGAGCTGGCAGAAGAAGGATGAAAGTTAACTGAATGCTGTAGAAATGAGACGTATTGTGTGTAAAACCATGTATGATCGTGTGAGAAATGTGGAGAACCAAGAATGCAAGGCTGATGTAAACATAATAAGATTAAGAAAGGGACCCGCAGATGGTTTGGGCATGTAGAACAAATGTTTAAAGAAAGGAGTGTAAGGAGAATATATGACGCAAATGTAAATGGTAGACAAAGTCGGGGATAGCCCAAGGAAGACATGGCACGATTGAGTGAATCAGATATTTGAGTCAGGCCATAATACTAATAATAGAAGAGTATATATGAGACGATGTATGAATGTGAATGAGGCACAGTATGTGTCAAGACCGAGTTGTTTCGTGGTTCGTCCTCTCTGCTTATCCCTGCGGGAAAACAGTTAGAAGCAGCTAGAAGTCGTGTGCAGCATAAATTTTTTTTTAAGTGTATATAATTACTACCTAACCCGGCCATGCATTGCTGTGGCTAACTAAACACAACACCATCTGTTGGATGGTTACCCAACTTAGATAACCAAGTGTTGTGTCAATAAATTAACTCACACCGCCTTCTGTCAGAAACTTTTGGAACTTACAAATAATAATTACAAAGCATTGTCCTATAACATACATTTAATGAACATTTAATTAGCAATAATAAATATTGAGGTCAATAATCAAGATAAAAACTATCCTATCTTTTAAGTTGGACCAAATTACACATGGAAAGCTAAATTTCATCAAAATCGGTTAAATAATTTCGTAGTTTATCTCTTGATGCGAAATTTTTATATATAAAGATTATTGATGATGGTATTTTCAGGTATCACGGGCATCCTGGCCATTGTGGTGTTTCTGAGCGGCCCCGAGCTCACGGAGCAGTATGTGGTGTCCACCTATTCAAACAATCCCTGCGGAGCCGAGCCAATGAGCTATGAGAGCGCAGAAAGGCCCAATCTTAATCCTTACCCCGAAACCGCACTCAAAATGACCAGGTGAATATCATGTTATTTAAACTAATCAACTGTTTTGTCCTCGAATGTCTAAAACATTATTTATACCAGTGACTAATCTTTTTTCATTCACAAAATACCAAAGTACAAAAGTTAAATAAAAATTGATAAACAAATTTTGCTTTTTTTAATAAATCGATCGTCCAGTTGATAAGTCAGACGTCTCGAAAAATTCAAAATTTTATTTGAGTATGCAGTTATATGTAAAATTGTACCATCCGATACAATACCCAATACTCATAAACACCACCAAATCAATTATAACGCACTAAAACTTGTAGTGAATCAAACATAATGTTGGTACGATTTTAGATTTTCACGACCAAAAGTATTTTCGTTATTTGTATCATCTGCCCTGATGATGGACACTGTAACACTGTCCGAAACGTTGGCTAAACAAGAAAGTAGTGCAACACAGCATAACATCCCAAAAACTAATAGACGAAAAAATCTCACAGAAAAACCATTCCCGTGTTCTGACTGCAGTTGTTCATGGTAATTTAAAAATGCACCTTTGAAAAACCAATCTCGTGTTCTAACTGCAGTTATTCATGGTAATTTAAAAATGCACCTTGGAAAAACCAATCTCGTGTTCGGATTGCAGCTATTCACATTCGCAAAAATCGGATATAAAAATGAACTTTTGTTTTCACAGCGGATAAAAACCGTTCTCGTGTTCCGATTGTAGTATTCATATTTAAAAAGGCTTATGTGTATTCGCAGTAAAAATAAATCATTCTCGTGTTTTGACTACAGCTATTCATGTATCCATTTGTAACTTGTGCGTACGACGAACGTTAGCTAATTATTACTATCTAGTGTTTTCCTTTGTTTCAGATTAAACCTGAAGATGGCACTAGATGACTTCCATCACATGAATAAGACAAAGTTGATGCCGCTGTACTCTGGTAAAACTGTGACCCCCTCGTGCATGGACCATAGTCTGCCTCACCGACAATTATGGGAATACAACGGGTTCAAGAGGGCACATAGGAATAATATGACCTCTGAATTAATGGTAAACCACTTCATTCAATTCTATATTGTTAATATGCTAATGTCTGTAGTATATTAGTATATTAGTAGTACCTTACCTTATTGAAGTTTTTTTCATCAAATAGGGGAATATTTTGCTAAAGCTATCAAAATTGACTAACACATTGACAGTATTTTGTTGGCTGAAAGAAAAAAAAACTATTTCGGATTTTTTGTATTTTGTACCTACATACTGTGTGGTTCAAATTCAATACCTAATATTTTTACTTTGTATTTATTTTTGTGCAAGTGTTTTAAACAGTAGTTTCCTGCACTATTTACTAGTATAATTTCGTTAATATTGTTATATATATGTATGTAAAAGCCTAAATAGGCGTAAATAAATAAATAAATATACTCGCTCCAAACTTTAGTTACAAACAGCAGTGCTGCCATCTCTAATAATCAGAGAGAACTGTTGAAGTTATCCTTGCAAACAATTATAATATTTACATGTATTAAATTTTTGAAGTATTTATCATGTGTTAACTTTTCCGATAGGTTCATCACACTCTTCCGAGGCTTCTCAGCAAACTTAACGTCTTTGGGAAAGCTTTTGACGTGCTTTCCGAAATTGCGGAGCCCAAGTTAAAAGACACAGACGAAACATTGGACGAACGTAGATGGATCATACGCAGAGTTAAAGCCAAACTTCGGTCCCTGTGCTGCGAAATAGAGACCAGCATAAACATATCCAATATAGATAAAGCTAAAGAAATGGATCCTGCATTCGATAAAGTAGGAAAGGATTGGAATAGAAGGCCTAATCTTACAACACTGCTGACAAGAGACATGAGTACCTTTATGGCCTACAAGATATTCTTGGAGGAGTCTTATAAGATCCAGCTCGACATATCATTGGAAAGAAGACATTCAAGACAAACCCACCACAGGTTAAGGCAAAGCACACCGGTAAAGCGGAACATGCCGGTAAAGTCGCCAAAAAGGCTGAAGAAGGCGAAAAGGCCATCACAGCCATAGAGATCAGCAAAGACGGCAAAAAGGAGATATCAAAGCTGTGGATGCCAGCAAAGAAAAGAACGCTCCCAAAAGCACTTTAATAGAATGAACTAGAACCACCTTGAATAGAATGTTGGCTGTTTGATAAATTTTCATACACAAAAACAAATTAAAGTCGGTTTGAGCAATTAGTGAAAATTTAGTTATAATTTATTTTAGATAGTCAATAAGTATTAGCATAAATGTTTTTTTTTTGTATGAAAAGGAAAAATAAAACTGTGAATATCATGAATTTTGAACATCCTTTGTTTCTTCTTCGAAAAAGATCAGAACTATCTTATATAATTTACAGCGCCCTTGAGGTGATTTTTCACTAAAACGGCGCTCTATAAATTATCCAATTGCATATTATTATTAAAAATCAATATTTGTTTTCTCGTATTTTATGCGCTGCCATACCGTTCACCCGATTGCAATGAAATTTTGAAGTTTTGTTGTGCGCACGCCCGCGAAGGTTATAGGCTATATATAATGGTAAGCTCTGGCGTAATGAATTTTGTATAAATGAAAATGTGTGTATTTCATATATTTTAGCGGCAGGGAGGGAGACGATAACGAAGGAGGTGGGGTTCGAGGGAGGAGTGACAAGGATAGGGGAAGGTGGAAGGGGAATATGCGAGCAGGGAAGGGGACACGGGAGGGGAACAGGGATGCATGGGAAAGGACATGCAGGGAGAAACAATTTATTTCTTTGAATAGCATTGCAACGCATGCCGGGTAACAGCTAGTTCAGAATAAAAATGTTACTGATTTAGTAAACAGATCTGACTTTCCATCTTAAGCTTTTTTTCCCAATCTCCTTCCCCTCCCAACTACACTTTAATTTTATTTAAATATCCAGTCAGTGGCTGAGTTGGCATCGCGTTTGGGTCCCACATTTTCCACTTGTTGTGGTGGTCGTAGAATATATTCAAATATTTTCAGGTTATTCGTAACCCAGGAACCTTTGTCTTTTTTTTTTTAGTTTAAAAAAATTAAAATAAATATTGATTAAAAGCGTTGCACAAGAAATTATTAAATTGAAGATTTAGGCTGTTAATTAAAAAAATATATTTAAAATACAACTCGGCGACCTTAATATAAATATTTTTGACATCCAAATTAAGACTTGCCCTAACATGAAATCTAGGAATCATTTTCGACGGGCTGGAGGCAAACCACGTTACCATATTTTTAGCACCAGGAGGGTACGAGAATGCTTTGAATAAACTATGACATCAGTCATTAGACCACTGAAGAGCGCGCATTGAAATAACCAGACCCTATGCAGAAAAGTAAAGTTCGCTAAAAGTAAGGCAATGGTTTGCAGCTGAGTCCATTGTGGGACTTTTCCGTTACCGCAAAAAACATTGGTTTCAGTCAGGACCGGTGGAAAAATATGCATTTAAATTTACATTTCATAAACAAAAAATTTTGTACATAATTTCCCGTTACGGCTGACGTTTCGTATTACTTTATTTTGCATTCTGAACAACTTCCACTATTTCCAGGGTACCAATCAATAAATATTAAAAAAAGATTGCTATATGGCAAAAATCACACATATTCTAGGAACGTACTAACTAAAGTTACCGTACAAATTTTCAAAATAATTTATGGATAAGCCGCCGCACTTTTAATAGGCACAGATTTTGGAAAGTACACTATTTTTAAACTTAGCTACCGCAAAAAACATCGGTTTCAGTCAGGACAAATTTTCCTAATATTAAAAAAAGATTGCTATACGGCAAAAATCACGGTAATTTTTGGAGATCGCTGGCAACGGTTAATATGCACTTTTAAAAATAAAAACCTTTTGATTCACCTTAATTACATTAAAAGGCAACTATTTGCATTGGGGGAAGTGGAAAATATTTCATTCTAAATTTCGATTACGTAAAATTAAAATTAGCTTTCGTCTTGTGAGATTGTACGCCAGAATCACAAACCATGTTACACAAACCTAGCGTAACCGCTAAACTACTTGAAAACTGGGATGTTTTTCTTGCCTTGACGCGAGTAGGCGTTATAAAGGGACAAACCATGTTACACAAACCTAGCGTAGCCGCTAAACTACTTGAAAACTGGGATGTTTTTCTTGCCTTGACGCGAGCAGGCGGTATAGGGGGGGCACTTTCTTTAATGTGTGCAAATTATTTTACTATGAATTTGTTTTGTATGGTTGGCACTACTGATATATGTCACTATGTGGTTTCTATGGACAAGATTCAATATGGCGTCGGCGTCAAAATGGAAAATTACGTGAATAAAAGTTTTTACGAATATAAATTTAAATGCACGTTTTTCCGCCGTTCTCGAATGAAACAGATGGTTCTTATGGTTTTTAAGTTTAGGGGTAGTTTATTTTTTTAAATATATGCCTATTAAAAGTGTAGTGGCGTGCGGCGTCTAGTCGTAAATTTACCATAATTTCTTATCAAAATAAAAATAAAAGTACCTACCTACTTCAAATTATTCTTGATACAATACCGGTTGAGGTTCAAGCTGCGGAAGCTGCGTGTCATCATCAGATATATCCTAGGTTCTGAATGATTTATACGGCAAGCAGGGTTTGTCTAATGGGTATGTATAATTATTCTAATACCTTTCTTTCCATGTTCTTCTCTTATAAATACAGGTTCACACTTGTCAATAATGAAATAATTAATGAAACGAAGATGAACATTCGCTCGAGTAAACATTTGCACGAGTGAAGCGTCTGATTCCGCCACTGATACAAAGTGTACTTTATAAAGTGTGCATATTAAACGTATCCCTACTTTCTGTACATTTACGCCGGTCATAGTTTTTACCACAGAACAACTGCGAGACAAGCACCTCAATTCCCCTAGTAATTAAATAAAAGTTAAGGTGTTTATTCACCTTTAAAATATAAAATATCTCAGGAATGTATATTGTGCATACCTGCTACGAGTCTTACAAAAGTAGACTTTGTATGAAATCATTTCAACACAAAGAAAAACATGAGTCAGAAGTCAAACACAAAACTACATCTTTCAATGGATTTAAAATATAAATAAGCTGTTGAAATTTAGCAATTATTTAATAAGCCAATCAAAAGTTAGTTGTGTCGACTTTCTCGTTACTTCAAAAACTCTCAAAAACAACAAATCCCATTGAAAAACACGTAGGTAGTTGGGCATTATAAAATGTAAAATTCACAGCATAAAAATGACATTATGGAGTAAATAGAGGTCCTTTTTTCCGGGGAATATTAATTATAATCGATTAATGTCAATGGTGGGTCGCTTAACGTTTATGGAAATAGAAATATACGTCTAGAAAAAATAAATAACACGAAAAGTTCAAAAAATTACGTACCTTCAACATACACGACGAATATGGCGTTCCTCTTTTTAGAGAGGTTTACCGCCTCGACGATGCTTCCTCCGTACCAACGCATTTTCCAAAATAATAGTTGATCAAAACCGCTGGAAAATAAATAATTAAAAACAAATTGCAAGATTCGGCAGAACGGCGAATTTCTGTAATGACATGACACTTCGAATTTCAGTTTTCCAGATCGCCCAAATAATCTGACGTGTTCAGCTGATCATTCGCACAAATGTAATGATGTCTCTTTCTGGCATGCAGTAAATGTTATATGTTAGAAAGAGGTGGATAAATTTTGTTTACCTATGTTGGCGCCGTCGGCGGGGACATTCGCCGGTATATCAGCCGTCTGTTGGTAAAACAGAGATATCGACAGATGTAATTCAATTAATGATTGCCATCTGTGGACCAAAGTTTTTGTTATTATTGTAAGAAATTTTTTGGTATGATAAAAGTTTATTGGATAAATTGATAGGTGACTCTAAAAACAACGCCTGAAATTTTAGTTCTGCTTGCGGCATAATTTGGATGTTATGAAATTTGCACATGCCAGGCGTCGCGTCGTAATCATAATCACCCACCCAAGTACCTAATTGTAACGAAAATTTTATTTTGACTATTATTGTAACTAACTAACCATCACGCCGTTTCCCCGCAGGGGTAGGCAGAGAGGACGGACCGCCAAACAACTCGGTCTTGGCACACACTCTTTGCCTCACTCACATTCATACATCGTCTCATACATTCTCTTCTATTATTCTGACTTTTGACATGACCCGACTCAAGTATCTGATTCACTTGATCGTGCCATGTCTTCCTCGGGCGTCCCCGACTTCTTCTACCATTCACATTCGCGTCGTATATTCTTCTTACACTACTTCCTTCGTTCATTCGCTCTACATGCCCAAACCATCTGAGGGTCCCTTTCTTAATCTTACTCATTATGCTTACATATTGTAACAATATTATAATTAATAAATACATCAGTTTTATGAAGGATTTTTTTTACGTTCTTGCAAAGCCAACGTAAAAAAATTATAAATAAATGAAATTGAAATCTTTTAATAAATCTTTTTTCAGAATAAATACCCGAAGCAACAAATGCAAAGCCCACCGGAAATAAGGAATATCTTACTATGGTTCCATGCCAACTCAGAATGAAACCAACTCAGAAACATCTCAGAAAAGTCATTCATTAAAAGCTATGAAAAAAAAGAGTGTGCTTTAGACCACACGACTGAAGTAAAACTTCTTTAGCTCCATCTATATGATATAAAGAGAGAAAGAAAATATGCGCGCGCACTGCTCTCTCTTGCTCCTACAGTGTGATACAGACAATAGGCCTGCACTGTGCCTTAGAAATACGAAACGTAACTGGCTATGAGAGAAAGAGAGAAAGAAAATGTTTGCTCGCACCTCTCTCTCTTGCCCCTATAGTAATATACGAAACGTAACTCTCTCTTTCTATCTTCACTAATTTATATCTCCCTCTCATCACTTCAAATTTCAATCTCATTTACTTCAAAGACCAGTGTAATTTCCGTTTCAAATCTCAACCAATAGGAGCCTTTAAAAGTCACATCATAAACAATATACAGTGTTAATTTCAAGCGACCTCCCAGGTAAGTATGGTCCTGTTTTCATTAATTTTTAGGCAGCATCACGTTCATTGGTCAAAATAATGTACATATATTTTCGTATCGGTGATCAATGAACCGGTGTATGCAATTTTTAGCCATAAGTTGACTTTAATTGATTGTCTAGCTTGTAGTTTTTTTAGAATTTAGAAATGTATTATAAGTTTGTACAGCGCCCTTGAGGTGATTTTTCACAAAAACGGCCCTATATAAATCATCTAAAAATTATTATTATTATTAAAGCGGTCAATGAGCGCAGTTGTGCATCACAGGTGCAGTAACATTATTTCCGTTTCATCCGAAGTCCAAATCATAGCGGGGCTATAGAAGTTTCACTTAAAAAAATAACATTAAAACATAATTTTAGGAAGAAAAACACCAAAAAATGTGGAACGCTTCACGATTTTGCGTGTCATCCTTGCGCAGGGGCCATGCTAATCTTCTCTGTATCGTTCCAATTTTAGTATATGTACTGCCGAAGCGAGTACAACAATGCTTAGAAAAAAGTTGTATATATAGCGTTATTGCAGAAAACAAGCACATGCTTGTGCTAAGGGGTGCGTTTTGGTTCATTTACCTGCTAAAATAGTTATTAGTTCCGACGATAGATGTCAGTAACAGCCTACAATTGAGTGCTGGGCCGTTATTTTAATTTTTGACAATAATTTATTTCCCTTCATTCTGGACAACATTCTGGATTCTTTTTATTTATTTAATAAGTATATGGGTATTTATTATTTTTTTACATTTTTATATGAAACATGTTAGGTAGATATATATATATATATAAAGTATAAATTATATTCGTAGTCCTCCTCACTAGGAGATCCTGTGCTTAGATTACATATACAACACTTTAAATAAATTGTGGATTTTTAAATAAGAGGGTATAAAATATGCAGTAAATAAAACACTTGTGTAAATAGGAAATATAATCTACTTAGAATTTGAAAACCCCCTGGATTGTACGACCTACGGAAATTTTAAATGTTTTTTATATGTATTTTGGTTTAGAAATTTAACAATTTTTTAAAGTAAACAAAGGTAAAATATTAAGATTTATCCATTTTTAAAGAAGTATATACCTATTGTGTCAAACGTTTGATGAAGATTGTAATTAAAACATTAAAGGAAAAAATCGAAATCGGAATTCAAGCCCCTTTATGGGAGGAGTTTAAAAATACTTGAGAAAAAGCTTTTGGAAAGGTTGAAAATGGTATTTGAGAATTTTTTTACAGGTTGATTTCGTAAAGGCCTGTAAAAAACATTAACTCCTTTTTTACGAATTGTTTATTGTAATAAAACGGAAATTAAAAATTGATTTCACGGAACAAGGCGACGCGGAATCTAACGTCTGTTCTCCGCTCCGTCCGGGGTGGTCCGGGGCGTAACTAATAAAAAAATGGGTGGCGACAAGTATGTAGTCCTTCGGTGGACGGCATAGGGTTCGCTTTGAAAAACCCAATTCGTCGACTAGCGGCCGTATTGTAAAATAACAATGCGATAATTCATATTTTATTATATTATGTGGAGTTCGTGCGTAAATATCAATTTTTTGCGATTATTATAAAAGAAACTGAATTTGCCACATAGTATAATAAAACCATATAAGAAAAGGGGTTTATAAATAGGAGAGTTTGGACTTTGAAAGTATTTTTTAAAGACATTATTCTTTATTTTTTTCTAGGCTTGGGATGGATTCAAACGTCCGTCACTTCTGAACACCCTGACCACCAGATTACTGCTCTCCCTTATACCCTTTTCCTTCCCAGAGCTTCCTCTCCTTTCATTCCTTAAAAAGAGCATTCCCAAAACAGCATTCGTCCAAACAGCATTCCCTAAGATGATATGAGCCCTGAGGGAAATAAGAGAGACACCCCCTTTGTGGAGGTAATGTAAAAAAAAATTACAACTGCATGTAGGTACAGTTCACACGTAGTAGAAGTAAAACCTTCAGAATATTAAAGTAGACAAGAGTGGGGAGGCTACGAAGCACCGCATAAAGAAGGGACCGATAGGCTACGAAACATGCAAAAAGAGGAGACCGATTATTCTCTCTCATTCGAATATTTATTTAACATTTTAAACAAAATAAAATCAAAGAATAGTTCAGATGGATTAACTTTTAGTAAAATAAGAGATGCTTTTCCAGTAATTGGATCTACTCTATTAAATATTATCAATGAGACGATTGAAGAAGGAAAATTTCCACAGTCATGGAAACTATCTACTATTATACCGGTTCCAAAGGTTAAAAATACCAGAAAATGTGAAGAATTTCGACCAATCAACACCTTACCAAAATATGAGCAGATTCTTGAAGTTATAATAAAAGAACAAATTTTGCAATATCTAGATAAACACGATATTTTATACCAAGAGCAATCAGGGTTCAGATCTAATAACTCATGAGAAACAGCATTAAACGTAATTGTCGAAGAATGGAAGGAAGGAATGAATAATAATAAATTTATCTTAGCAATATTTTTGGATTTTCAAAGGGCATTCGAAACTATAGATCGAGACATACTAATAAGAAAGCTTAAAGAAATTGGTTTCTCATCTGTAGCCATTAAATTAATACAAGAGTATTTGAGAGACAGAAAGCAGGTAACAAAAATAAATAATCAATTTTCAAAACCAATGGAAAATAAGTTAGGAATACCACAGGGATCGGTCCTTGGACCTCTATTGTTCATACTCTATATTAATGACATGGTGAAAATATTTTCAAAATGCAAAGTACGACCATTTGCCGATGATACACTAATATACTTAATTGGAGATTACTATGAAGAACTAATACACATTTTAAATGATGAATTAAATGATGTATCAAGATGGCTAAAAATAAATAAGCTTAAATTAAATACAAAAAAAAAAACAAAATGTATGGTGATTGGATACAAGAAGACATCCAGTGAAAGCAAAATTAAAATTGATGGTGAAATTATTGAAAATGTTACTGAAATGAAATACTTAGGAGTTATATTAGATTCCAAACTAAACTTCAATAGACATGCTGAATACACCCAAAAGAAAATTGGCAAAAAGATATCTTTTTTTGGAAGAATTCGGCCAAAAATTTCTAGAAAAACTGCAATCACCATATACAATTCAATTATTGCTCCACACTTCAACTACTGCTCAAGTATACTTTTCCTATGTAACGAAAGAGAACAAAATAAGTTACAAATTCTCCAAAACAGGGCAATGAGAATAATTCTTCGACGAAACAGATTTTCAAAAATTATTAAAATGTTAAAGGAACTAAATTGGTTGACCGTGAAACAGATGCTGACCTTGAACACGATGGTATTTATCCACAAAATATTGAACAACACGTTACCAAAATACTTCTCAAATAAAATTGTTTACAATAAAGACATTCACAGATATAACACAAGGACGTGCAAGGAAATTAGGCTACAAAAAAAGGACAAAGCGAATACGCAGAACAGTCTACTGTACAAGGGAATGAAGTTGTATAACACACTACCAGAAACTTTAAAGTCCACACCAATTGGAAAGTTCAAGATGTATTGTAGGAGCTACATAAAACTTGAAAAAATATAGTGAATATGAAATATTATTATCAATTAGAAATTTGTAAACTTAAATGTACAAATTACTAAAATAAAAAATATTATTATATTATTATTATTCTCTCGCGGGCTATATCCTATGAATGTATGTGTTAGTCTCTTTTTAGTGTCGTTATTTTTCGTTTCATCGAGTTTCAAATCACAGTGGTGGTAAATAAGTTTTCACTTCAAAATAAAAGTCACAGGACAGCCAATCAAATGAATGCTTAGGTAACTACCAAAGCGCTGATGTCTTACTTAGGTACAAGTAAATTCATACTTGTTTTATAGCACCGGGTTTCTACGGCTGAAAGATTCTACATCAGAGATAATCCCAGTAAGTCTCGGCAATTAACCGCTCATTAATTGTGTCCAATTGACGTTATCGGGTTCGAATCTCACGTGCGCAAACAGGGGACAATTCTAGTTATGGACAACGATGAAAAAATTGCAAAGAACGCGTTACCTTTTCAATTCTGAGTGGCAGAAATTCTCAACATCATCAGAGACCATCATTCAGAATAGACACGTTGCTTGTCATGGCTTTAGTCATATTTGGTAATCCCTTCCTCTTTCGCATCTCATTCATTCACACAGCATACCTACCCCAAGCGAGGAGAGTTTAAAATGTGGATCTTTGAAGTGCAAACTTCTTTAGCACCGTTATGATTTGAAACTCGATGAAACAAATACTATCAACATTAAAAAGAGACAAACAGATACATATCTATAGGATTTAGCTTGCGAGAGAAAGAGGCAGCAATAAAACATGTATTTATTTTACGGGTATTACAATATAATACGATAAATCCACGGACCCACGTAAGTCTCTTTTGGCCTAGTGGTATAAAGCGACGGACTAGCGACCGATCTTAACGGCTAGAGCGGACCAAGGATCGAATACTAAGAAAACAAAAGAAAAAAAATGTTAAATCAATATCCAATCTTCAAACCACTCCAAAATGAACAGGCGAAATAAAACACAAAGGAAAGCGACATCTAGCGACTCCGAATAAGAAAACACTAATACTAATAAGATGACCAAACGTATAGTATAGTCGGTCTCTTCTTTGTGCGGTGCTTAGTAGCTTCTCCACTCTTGTCTACTTTAGTTTTCTAAAGGTTTCACTTCTACCGCGTATGAATTGCACACTCTGTTTTTTTTTTTTAAATATCGTTGTCACTGAAGTGGATTTTGTTTATATGGGAATAAATGGCACAGTGAGACAGTGCGTGTGCTAAATGGAATATTGCTTTCCATTCAAATTTGTATGAAAAACACTTCGAATTTTCTTATTTTCTTCTGTAAGAACACCACTCAGAATTGAAACGTTGCTTGAAATGGCTTTAGCCGTGTTTGGTGACCAGATCTGAATAGTCAGGCACATCCCCACCTTCCCCTCTGCCGCTTCATTCCTGTTCACACCACCTTCAGCCTCACAACATACCCCAATTGGGGATACCGTAGTTAGTAGTGGCTCGTGGCTTTTAGGCGTGGTAGAGTGCTAATATTTAAAAAATGACATTACCTACAGATGTTGTTGTAGCCGAAGATTTTCAGGAATTTTCAGTTTGGCAGAGCACTGCACACGAATTCCATGAAATTCATCACACAAAAACCGATGTTTCAGAAAAAAAAGGAAAAAAACATTTCGGCACTCCAGCTTGGAGCAGAAAAGTCATGCCACTGGCCATAGTCTGACTGGAGCAGTTGGTTATTTAAAAGAAAGACAAACAAATATTTGAAAATCTCCTACTACCATCACAGTAAGCGGAAAATGTTGCTGTGACGTGATGGAGGACTTAGTAAGCCGAGGAATTCAACTCACGACACGCCTGGGTGGGAACCAGATGGACGTCCCACGTCCAACTCAGCTACAGACCGGTTTGAATGTGAATGAGTTGTTTGGCGGTTGATCTTCTGTGCATCATACATATACCTTGGCGAGACGGTTAGTTAGTTGGTTATTTTCACAGTAGCGCTTCATCCTCCGCATTTGTATGTCCCACGGCCATAAGAACCTAACCAGCAACCAATCAAGTAGCAATGGAGAAGTGCACACAATGAGGAACCGAAAACGGAGGCCGCTCTTGAATATGTAATTGCGCCGCCATGAATGTCAAACCAAAGACAATTATTATTATTATGATAGGAAGATTATGACTTGTGACACTTCAAACCCCGATGCTACAATTTTTTTATTCTATTATCTATTCCAGACAGAAGACTCCAGATACTAATATCTACAGCCTGTATATCGGACGAATATCTACAGCTCATATGTTGAACTAATATCTACGAACTTCAGTGTTGACTAATATCTACAGAGCTAAGGTCGGACGAATATCTATGACGGTCCCAGTGTTGACTAATATCTACAGAGCGTAGGTTGAACTAATATCTACAGAGCGTAGGTTGGACTAATCAGCTAAATGTGTCCAATAGTCCGATATTAGGGATTTTTACATACATACTTACATAAATTAAGTTTTTTAAACTGCATACGCAATATTACGTTATTCCAATATGCTATACATAATTGCAAATCCAACCTCTGCCAGTGCTGTAGATATTCGTCAACACTTTGGTTCTCATAGATATTAGTAAACAGTTTGAGCTGTAGATATTCGTCAACACTTTGGTTCTCATAGATATTAATTCGATTTTTTCAGTTTTTGGAATTCCTGTAGATATTAGTAGACGCCTCCATACAGAAGAGAATTATTGTGAAAAGGAACTAAGAAATACAAACGGATTTACAAGCTCTCTGCACCAAGTGGCCGATAGTGGAACATAATGGCGTTTTACGCGATGTTTTTTTTTCATTCCGAAGATATATCGGGTTTTTTAGGGTCTTTTAAAGGAACGTAAGGAGCGGATGTTTTGGGAAGAAAAATGTATGAGGTATGGGTCATATCTGGGGGATCAGTATAGGTCTCACTAAAGGACAGATACGGTCTCACTAAACCAGCCCCTCCCGAGTCGGCCTACCCTCAAACCTCACGTTACCCAATAAATGGTTCCCGGGTGGTGGTACCCATACCCACATCTCAAAATGAAAAATCTATGCCTTACACCAGATGTGGGGAACTTGCGACCCGCGAGCTCTTTTGGTGCGTCGCGTCGTGCCGAAGGAACCGCAAAAAATCGAGAAAAAAAATTAGAACGCTAGAATGTTTTCTTTCACGGTATTTCAGTTATTGTTTAAATTACAAAAAAAAATTGATAAATAAATTATACGAAATGATGAAATCGTAGTTATTTATGTAAAGGAAAACCTTTGTCGAGGGCTGTAAACATGCGAACGTCAATTATACTTTATAGAATGGTATTCGTGTTCCCAGAGCAATTTAAAAAAGGGGTACAATTTTAATTTGTGCTGGAGGACGCAGATTCAATCTTAAATTGAAATCAGTCTTTTGTTTTCAGAAATCGAAAAAATTCGGATTCATTTTGAACCGACAAATTTCGAAGGAAACCATTCTCGTGCTCCAAGTGCAGTTATAAAATTCAAGAAACGTTCTATGTGCCGCAATAATCTGAGGAAAACCGTTTTCGAGTTATGGGTTTTTCGAACAAAAATTACTGATAACGAAAAAAATACACACGGACACTCACATTTAATTACCAAATGTATTATAGAAGAAAAATAAACGACATAAATTTTTGTTTAAAATTATTTACTCTGAATTAGATTGTTGAGAACTCCTGCATCTCACCGACTTTAAGGTACCCAATCGAGCAACAAAGCAAAACATAATATTATTCTGCAACAATAATTCCGGAACCAACTTTATGCACCTATTTCAACTAACAACAACCAACCTCATTTATGCACCTATTTCTCGTCTTTACACACTAGGGAATAAATTCACCTCAAATGTCGATGTATTTAAAACAAGTTTAAACCTGAATGATATTTTTATGTGGAATATTTTGATATTATAGGAGCATCACATTATCACATAGGGCTATTGCATATATTTGTGTATTTCTATATTAATCCACAACGTAAAAACTTGTTCCCGTTTTGTTTTTATGTATTTTGTCATAAACATCACAATTAGGGCGATTCCGCTATAGACGATTCTCGACAGTAATTTTTAAATCGCAATACTTGTTACTTTTTTTGATATCAGTGCAAAGAAGAAGGTCTATATTTAATAATAATAATAAAAAAATTGAATTTTACTTCATATTGAAATTTTTGGCGCGCTTGGAAATATTATCATTCGAAGAATCGGTATATAAACTGCAAAATCACACCGTGCAACACTTGCGCGAAACAGCTGTTACCGATAGTTTGAAGTTATACTTTACTGCTAAACGTGTAGTGACAATATTAATTTATTCTTATGTGCCGAAAGATGTAAGTACTTGTTGTTATTTTTTAAGCATCATTGACTAAAAGAAGTCACTGCTAGCTTGTTGCACCCGCGATACAAAATATGTAAAAGTTTGTGTTTTTCACAGAAATAAAGTGCTAACGTTTTGAAACTTTGTAAAAGTAAGAAGAAATCACAGGCAATCTTGAATAAAACGTTTTTAAGAGTATAATGTTAGCTGAATTGAAATAAACGTTGACTCAAATTGGTTGCACCCGCGATTGTGTTGTTAAAATCGCGGGTGCAACTTTTTGACAACTACCCTTGTTGTATGATTTATCATATATTTTATTGTTTTTTTTATGCCTTCAATAATAATACGTGCTGTGTATTACTAGTGATTTATATTTAAAAGGTGTGTTTACATTATATTCCGCTTTTTTATAGAAATTCTATGATTTGGTACGCTGTATCTCTGAAATATCTTCTTTATATTAAAAAAAAAAAGAAGTTAAAAAAAGATGGTCACGTTGGATGATAAATGGGAAGGGCTGAAAAATAAATCAGGCATTCAATCAAAACATTTCTTTCAATCTGAAGACGGCGATAGCATTTCTGTGGCGCGAACCTCACCGTCTCGTCTCAAATACACATTGGTTTTTAAATCTCCGAAAACCACCAATGAAACGGAAAGTGATTTAGACGATAACAATTTGGAACCTCTTACAAATTACAAAATATAAAAAGGAATTCTACAAAATAAGAAAAAAAACATTTTATTTTTATTTTTGAAAAGGATTGATGGATGCAATATGTTCATTGAATTTTCGGCGAATTTTGTAGTAACCAAAAAGAAATAATTAACATTAATGATCAAGAAGTGTACTGAACAGTAATAAGCATTGTTGGATTTTTTTATTTCGTTCCTCTATCAGGGTTTATTGATGTTTGACGAGTTCCACCCGCGAGAATTTGATGTTGCACCCGCGATTGCTTGAAAAGCTAATAATTCATTGCTTGTTTTTGTTTTCTATATATTTGTTTATTTTATTAGTTGATTAGTTTAACGCCTTACGAAATATCAAGGCATAACATAATAAATGTATCACAATTAACAGACTTTTGTGTTTTTGTCCTATGATCTGGAAAGGGTGGGCCAAATTGGTCGCACCCGCGATCGCACTTTGAACCTCCCTCCTGACTATTTAAATACTTCAGTAATATTCTTATAAACCAATAAAAAGTAAACGGTTTAAAATGTAGCTCTTCCAATAATAATTTCATTAAAAATGTTTTTTTGTTTTATTATTAAGAGGCTTCATATGCGTTTAAATGTTGCACCCGCGATAATGGAATCACCCATTAGTCAGTCACCTGTAAATTTTGTACCTACTTACTAACATACTTGTTTATTTCTATGCCATCTGCAACTTAAAAGCTTTCTCTTTTATTGTAATGCACTATCTTTCCTTAAATTTATCTGTGCGAGTAGGTATACCAACTTTTCATATGATGTTTACTAGTTATCTTTTTATAGTTTATCTTTTTTATTTAAAAGATGTTTTTATTTTTTATTTTTAAGTTTATCAGTAAAACCTCAAATTGTAATAATGAATTAAAGGAAGCCAATATTAGCGAAACTAAATCGAAAATCTGGACACAAAAAAATCAGAAAAAGATATTGGCACCTCTGGGACTCGAACCCAGGACCTTATGGTTACAAGGAAACAGCTCTACCAACTGAGCTAAGGTGTCTTGGTTGAGGGAATTGAAGTTGTAATTTGCCAACACTAAAGGTTCGATGACACAGCGAGTTTACAAGCTACTCTCTACTAAGTTTAAAAGCGGGTAAATCGGCGAGTGAGATTGTCATGATGACACACAAAACTGTCCACTCGCTCAGTAGCGAAGGAAACTGACGTCGCTGCTAGCGCCAGTAACAAGAATAACGATGCCTGCGTGAATTAATTATGTGATGTTTGACAGTCGAAATCAGCTGTTTATTGGCAGCCATCTCGAAAAACATAAATAAACCAATCAGGAGCAAGCGTGTAGCGAGTAAAGTTGACGAACTTTCAACTTTTTTCGTAAATTATCAACAATCTTCTAGTTAGCAAGTAACACGATGATACTGAGCGAGTTTACTAACAGATAGTGAATTTCCCAGATAGTAGCTTGTAAACTCGCTCTGTGTCATCGACGCTTAAGTAAAATGCTTATGCTGTGGATGCTAAAACAATAAGGCATTTTCAGAAATGGTTATAAATATAGATAACATGTTTATTATACATAAATAAGCACAGTAAGATTCTTCAAATTCCACAGTAAAAGCTCGTCCCGCCAATAAAATCAAATATGATCGTTAAAAAAATCATAATGCGCGGGACGCAGAGTGTCATTATTGAATTCTTAATGGAAGATAATTTAAATTCACGACGAACACAGCGTACAGTTTTTCGTGAAAATCGATGCCGGCCGAAAGGCAATACACAGAAATTTGAATATAATTTATTACACGACATCTACTTATTTGGCAGCCATGACGCTTCCGCTCCTGGCGGCTTCCTTTGTTTTTTCTCTGTTTAAAAATCGAACGTGCGGCTTCGTGACAGTTGATTGGTTAGATATCCCGCGCGCGCAGTTATGCATTTGTCTATGGAATCGATTATTAATTTGTGTAATTATCTTTGTTTATAGAAGTAGCTACGAACAAACAGTTCTTTCTATGGCAGCGCGGGCTTCATTGAAGTGAAAAATGGATGGAATTGTGTCCGAGAGCCAAAAGTGAGCTCAAATTTTCCTGACCTTTATGGTGAAACTGATCTCAAGTTTAAACAGGACTTCGCTCCGCTCGCTCTATCAATTATCTAGTGAAATTCACTCGGTCATTCGACGAAGAACTAATTATTGAAATTCGCGTCATTTATTGTAGATTTTTTTTGGAAAATCTGTGGTATACTTCAGCAAAAGTGGTAGTAAGGTAAGATAAGGTAAGGGCTCAATTGTCACGGAATCAATTATTCGATTAAAAATATATTAAATTTTTTATAAGAAAAACCCAATTTTATAACTTTTTAAGGTTATTCCCATCAACGTAATATATCATTGAAGAAGAAGATAACAATATTAATCTAAACGAAAATATGAAAGAGAACAAGAAAAAGAAAACAGAAAAAAGACAATGGTCGCAACTGGGACTCGAACCCAGACTTCTCGTCTAAAAAAATGTAGTTGCTCATAATATGGAAAAATAATTAGTTGAAGATAATATTGTTAATTCTAAAAAATTTGAAATACGAGATTGACTATTATGACTGCTTGACAGAAGGTGGCAATAGCGAAATTGGTTAACGCGCACGTTCCGGTTAGACGAGAGGTCTGGGTTCGAGTCCCAGTTGCGACCATTGTCTTTTTACTGTTTTCTGTGTCTTGTTCTCTTTCATATTTTCGTTTAGATTATTATTGTTATCTTCTTCTTCAATGATAAAAATATATACCATTTTGTTTAGCAAGTTAAAAAAGCAATTCTTTTGTATTTTATGTACCGGGTTGATACCTCCTTCTTTCTTGTATTCACGATATAGTGTCAATTATTCATAATAATAATACACGTGAGGTGACAATATTACCTAGATAATAAAATAGAAAAAAACGTATTATCCAATTTAGTGCAATGGAATCTTTCAGTTCAATTTTCATCTACTTCCCGAACTACTGAAATATGTGAATTCTCACGTACGTTATAAAAATTATTACAATTACAATTTTTGTTTTTTTTTTTTTACATTAGCTCCACACAGGAGGCACCTAGAAAAATTTTTCCCTAGGGGCCTTTGTCATCTTTGAGGATGCTGTGTGTAGGGTTAATTGCATAACAAAAATTAACCAATATTAAAGTTTACTTTGCTTTATTAATACGTGATTAGCGTGTTTTTGTTCTTTTTTAGAACATTTTTGTTATAATGTAATAAGCAGTAATTGTTGAATGAAACACCAGTATATATTGAATTATTTGGCGCGTATTAGATAAGCCGACATAGCTCAGTGGTAGAGCACTTGACCGGCAATCAGAAGGACACGGGTTCAAGTCCCGTTGGCGGCATGTATCTTTTCTCGGAAGATTTTTTCAATACAGATGAGTGTTTCAGGCTGATAATTATTGCTTATAATAATTGTTACCCTTTGTGCTATGCATAAAAATCTTGTCTTAAACGTTTATCAATTAAAAATAATAACTTTTTTTATTCAAATAAATAAAGACAATATAAGCGAAACTCAATCGAAAATCTGGAAACAGAAAAATCAGAAAAACATATTGACACCTCTGGGACTCGAACCCAGGACCTCTTGCTTTCCGGGCAAACGCGCTAACCACTGCGCCACGGTGTCGATATGAAATTCGGTCATGTTTAACTGTACCATACTTCGACTAAGAACCACCTACATTATCTTCATTTTCTTTAACGCATATATTATTGGCAACTATCTTTATGTATGATTGCAAGATTCAGGTCCTGGGTTCGAGTCCCAGAGGTGTCAATATGTTTTTATGATTTTTCTGTTTCCAGATTTTCGATTGAGCTTCGCTTATATTGTCTTCATTTATTTAAAATATTACAATTTGAGGTTTTACTCATAAAGTTAAAATAAAAATAAAATATTCATCCTAGACTTGCAGAAAAGTCGATAGATGTCGCATATTAAATAAAATTGATAAAAATTTATCCAGACACTATCTAGAGTGCATTTAGTTCGGGTTTGAATCTTGCAATCATACATAAAGATAGTTGCCAATAATATATGCGTTAAAGAAAATGAAGATAATGTAGGTGGTTCTTAGTCGAAGTATGGTACAGTTAAACATGACCGAATTTCATATTGACACCGTTGCGCAGTGGTTAGCGCGTTTGCCCGGAAAGCAAGAGGTCCTGGGCTCGAGTCCCAGAGGTGTCAATATGTTTTTCTGATTTTTCGGTTTCCAGATTTTCGATTGATTTTCGCTTATATTGTCTTCATTTATTTAAAATATTACAATTTGAGGTTTTACTCATAAAGTTAAAATAAAAATAACTTTTTTGTTACCTGCCCACGCCCTCACTATGCCATCTTAACGCCCCCTAATTTTCTCTTGTTGTTCTACTGCCCCCCTGAAATTTTCAAACGCCCACAAGGGGAGACGTTATCGCCTACCTTGCGAACCTATGACGTACATTATGCTCGCATTCAAAATCGAATTAGGATACGTTCATAAATCAACTCAAGCGGCCTACACACGACACTGCATGTAGTGACTGCGGCAGTGACTGCAAAGAGGGTGGAGTTGGGCGAACTAGCGCTGTCTCGTTCTAGCAGCCCTTTAACAAACGAGACAGCGCTAGTTTGCTCAACTCCACGCTCTCTGCAGTCACTGCCGCAGTCACTACATGCAGTGTCGTGTGGAGAGCCCATTAGGATGTGTTGAAAAACCAACTGGGCGTTATAAAATCAAATGAATAAAATCGATGGAACAACGTGCGCTGGATGCCTGCCAGACTCTTTGTAATTTTTTTTTTCAGTTATTTATTTCATTTAAACATATAAATGTCGACTTTGGCGCATTTGCCCCCCCCCCTCCAAAGACCCCGGGCTGCTCATAATGCGACCCTGCTCACCAAATTAATTGATTACTATAATATATGCCATCAACTACTGTATTGTTTTAGTAGAAGGGCCGACGTGACGCGACGGGCTGAAGGTACTGTACTGTAGGTTGAAACAATCTATGTGTTAATCGAATTGCATCATAATTTCCCAATAGCCCATTATCCGGACGTGTCTTTATAGACTGATCAAAGAGTCTACATATTGTTTACCGACAACGTAACAAACAACTTCTACCACGTAGTTGATGTACTTCGTAGTTAGGAACCTACCTGTGGTGGTAGTGTTTAATTTCTACCGACTGCCTAATTAAAATTACAATAGATATATAATAACTTGCGAGTTACCGGCATGCGTTGCAACGCCACTTTGCCACTTAAGCTGCCGCTACCCGAATTTCTACCGATTTCTTACACATCTCCCTCAAGAGTTAGTTCAATTTCATCATATGAGTAATAGACCACTTGCATCCTTTTTTTTCCGATTTAGGCAAATATTCTAAGACATTCCGTTTTTTTTTAATCGTATTTTTGAAACCATGGTGATTTTTTGAAAATTTCAATCCGAAAAATCAGACCATTTTTTATAAACCGGAAAGACGGGTTATAATTTTATAGGTGCGAAAAAACGATAATTACATAGCCGAAAACCATTTTTAAAAAAAGAACGTTTTCCACACGAATGGCGCAGGAGAATAACGAGGCATACCAAAAATATTACATCTCATAAATAATTTTTTCCTTGATCCATCTTATTGATCATACATCATTATAATGTATAACGTCTATATTACTAAATCCAATGTCATATACTTATACTTACAATTAGGGAGGCGGGAGTGGGTACCGCCGCCCCGGGAACCTTTATTGGATAACCAACACCTCTGTCATAGGTCACCCCAAGAGGTTCGCTACGTTTGGTGATTTAGCAGGGGTGTCCGGGTTCATGGGGTGAGGTTTGTCTAGGTCTTGGAGGCAGATGACCAGGACATACTGAACCCCAGATTCCTACCCACCCCTTAAACCCTTTTCCTTCCCAGAACTCTCCACTCCTCCCTTTCCTTAAAAAAACCCTCCACACAGCATCCTCAAAGATGACATAGGCCCTGAGGGAAATTATTTTCCCCAGGGCCTCCTGTGTGGAGTTCATGTAAAAAAAAAAAGAAAACTTGTAAATTAAAATAATAGTAAGAATATTATAAAATTTTATTTTGTTAAAATCAGCACCATAACCATTATACCCCTAAAACACTTACCGACATCTAAAATGTACGTGGTTCTCTTCAGAACATCTGTCAAAAAGTCAAACCAAATGATAAGTTCGCAGAGAACAAACAATAAATCTAGTGAACGTTAAATTTCAAATTCAAAAATTCGCCTGAAATCAAAGTGATTCTATACTATAAAAAAATAAATCAGTGTCGAATTTTCCAAAATTAATAGGAACATTTTCGGAGACGGGATATTTTCATGTAGTGACGTCACGAGGCCAAATAATGGATTTATTTATTTAAAAATAAATAAAAAACTGTACATTTCTAAAAAAATTTACCAACATTTTCGTAATCTTAGTGAAAAGATATATCCAATGCAATTGGCCTATTACCTCTTTCTAATCCTAGCCTTCTAGCAGTCCCTCTTTTTCCTGCATGTCCTTTCCCATTCGTCCCGTTCCCCTTCCCATTAGTGTTATATTTTTTATATATGTTATTTTTTTATTTGGGTTTTTAATTACGATACATATTTACGTCATTAAAGGAATCAATTTTGCATGATTTCAGAAGCAAAATTGGCATATTTCAAAAGTAATCTTGCCTTATTGTGATAATATAATAAAAATAAAATTTAAATTATCATCATTGTGAAAGCGATTCTTAATGATGTTAATGTATTCATTTATTTACGACAAATTTGTAAATCGGTCGTTTATAATTTCAAGTTATGCCCATCAAAATGCCATTTTTAAACGTTTGTTTTATATTTCAATATATTTATATACTACCATTAATATAATTATCATTAAGTCACAAATATTTGCCAAAGTTGCCTCCAAAATCATGAAAAATTGAATTATTGTATGGCCAATATTACATTTTGGCCATATAATAATTATCTTGATATTCCAACCCACCCCTAATACCTTTTTCCTTCCCAGAACTTTCTCTCCTTCATTTCCTTAAAATAACCCTCCACACAGCATCCCCTAAGATAATATAGGCCCCAAGGGAAATTAATATTTTCCTCGGGGTCTTCTGTGTGGAGCTAATGTAAAAAAAGTCTGAAAAATGATTAATAATGTCGCTTAAAATTTTTTAGTTTTAATTTTTAACTTTATGAGTAAAATCTCAAATTATAATATTTAATTAAATGAGGACAATTGGACACGATAGTAAGACATGTAAGCAAAACGTCTCCCTGTTGGTTATCCAATAAATGGTTTCCAGGGCGGTAGTACCCATACCCGCATCCCAAATTGGTGCACACCACGGAGGAAAGAATAGATATAATATAAGAAATAATAATTAAAAATGAAATAATAAGAAATAGTAGTGTGAAGTGGTTAAAACTGGGGATTAGCCCCCATTCTGGCCAGAGGGATGGGCATATCCATTTTAAATCCCACCCATACTTACCGTGCGTCCCTTACCTCTTACCGCAAACTGGCGACAAAATTATCGAAGAAAAAGTTTCCATCGCCACCTCCACTCTATTCTTTCCTCCGTGGTGCACACGTAATACACAATACACACTTTATTATTCAAACGTACCTCATAATTCATAATGTTTGTCTATACTATTATTGTATTTTATTTTATTAATTTCATTTTTTAATTATTTGAAGAGATCCGTGTTGAAGGAGGGAGGAATTACAGAGTCCGGCAAATCGTTCCACAGCCGATCTGTTGAACTCAGGAACGAGTCGTAGAAAGGTTATCCGTTATCGTGTGACAAATGTCAACTGTGTTTCCCGACCGAAGGAATCAACGACGCCAGTTCTTCGGGGCATCTTCCATTGAAATGCAGGGATACAATATTTTTCCACGAATTCAGGCGACAAGTTTATATAAGTAGGAAATTGGTGTCTAAGCGATAAGCGTTAGAAATAACGTTTAGCGTATAATTCCTAGAACCACAATACTGTTAGAAATTCAATAATTATTGCAGAGTGCAGCAGAAACTATTAAATAGTTTAGTATCACCGTTATTAGACTTTCCCGATACATTTTATTAGGAAAGTTGCAGCAGTCATCAATATATAATAGTCAACTCCACTTTGCAGTTTGTTGTCGTAACAAATAAAATTCACACCATTAGAAAGGCAGGACGATCTTACAGCCATTTTTAAACACATCTATTAGATGAAAGAATATTTTTAAAATGAATGCAAATCTTGGAAGAAGAAATTATCCCATTTAGGGTATCCGATCGAGCTGAAACTCGGCAGATAAACTCGTTGTTTGTGAAAATGCATTCTGTTAAAGCATTTTGATAGCACTCACGCACACACATGCACCCACGCACGCTCGTGGCGGTTTGTAAAGTGAGGAGGCACAAACATTTTAAACTAAGTATTGTGTATACCTAACCTATAAAAAAGTGCAGTGGAGGTTATCCACCTCTTACCCGCCCTGGTATAAGTAACTGATGGTTACTCCTTCAAGGCTCTCGCAATATTCTAATTTTTTTGTGGAACTACATTTATTTATTTTGAACGAATCTAGACCTCCAGTGTCCCTGCATACATTGTTAGAAAGCAGTATGTAAGTGCTTAACAAGAAAATAAAACATAATACGACAAATCAGGTTAGTAATACAAGCAAAATAAAACTCGTTCAAGAAGTTCACGAGGCAGCATTGCATCATGTGAAAAACCCTGGAAGCACCTGTATAAATAGATAGAGAACATACGATAAACAATTAAGTCTCCAATCATTTGGCAAGTACCGATAAAAAAATGTAATTTGCATTCACCCTGATATAAACCACACCCAGCATCCGTATCCCTTAGCCAACCACCCAGTGAAGCCTCAAAGAAAGTTAGTTGAATAATAGAGGTAAAAAAAGTGCAGTGGAGGTAATCCACCTCTTACCCGCCCTGGTATAAGTAACTGATGGTTACTCCTTCAAGGCTCTCGCAAGATTCTAATTTTTTGATTAAACGAAGCTACATTTATTTATTTTGAACGAATCTAGACCTCCAGTGTCCATGCATACGTTGTTATTAAGCAGTATGCAAGTGCTTAACAGGAAAAACAAAATGCAAAAAAATAGGTTAAATTAAACAGGGCAAAAGAAAAACTCATTCATGAGACTCCATGACGCGGCATTGCATCTGTAAAAAACCTGCAAGCACCTGCATAAAATAGAGAACATAAGAAATACAATAAATCTCAAATCAATTGGCTAGTACCAACAAAAAATGTGAATGGTTTTCGGTCTGACCATAAACTACACTTAGCTTCCGTGTCCCTTAGCCAACCACTCAGTGAAGAAAAGTGCAGATATTACTTACGTCAAACTAACATAATAATGTGCAAACACAAGATAGACCATCAACTGAAAATTCGCCCTTCTAAATCCAAATAGCCTACTCCTTAAAAGTACCTACCTACTGCCGCGTACTATCAGCCAAACAAATTGGTCACTAGAGCGTTAGAGCTAATCGTAAATGATCGGTTCTACTTCGGAAGTATTCGTTTTTTGAGGCGCGCCTCAAACTGAACAACACTCAACCGCACAACGGCTACCATTCATTTCGATTCCATGTCACTACCCCATTCCCCTCCGCCTTCACGAAATCAACGACTCTTGGAGGCGGGCTCTATCTCTGCATCCCTAGCGCATTAATAATACTGCGTTGAGTAGTAAGCGAGCTGAAATCCGCTGGCCAGCCGCGTTGCACTGGCTTGATGAGTTACATAATATAAAGACAACCAGTTCTAGAGAAATGCGAACATATTTATGGAATATTATATTTAAACTGAAGTAACTCTAAGACTCATAAAAAATTGTAGAATTTATGTTATAATTTAACTATATTTTGATGAATACGTTTATCTTGCATCTTTTACCCTTTTTATATTTTGGAGAGGCGCAGCCTCCCCTGCCTGATTGCTGCACTGCTTGGGACTTTTGCACGATATTCAAACTAAAACGAAGTTTAAAATCTGTTCATGACTAAATCATGTAAGCGTCCCATTCGCAATCTTGATAACCTTTAATGTATATGTATCGAAATACTGTCTTAAAGATATATTTCACAATGGCCGACGTATCGTTCAAAATCCTCTACC
Organism: Limnephilus rhombicus; assembly: GCA_929108145.2. Classification (NCBI taxonomy): domain Eukaryota; kingdom Metazoa; phylum Arthropoda; class Insecta; order Trichoptera; family Limnephilidae; genus Limnephilus; species Limnephilus rhombicus. Next base: position 40,365,448 of record OV815296.1, read on the forward strand.
AACGTCACGAACCCAACCGGGCAATCAAAAATACATATCCAAATAGCGGAGCCGCTACGTGATGTGAAATAAATGCCAGTCCGATGGGTGACGGGTGATGTGTGCAGAGAGAGGGGTGACAGTCGCAGTACCGGCGGAGAGCAGTAGTACCGAGTGACGGCCTGTGAAGACGCCGCTCATCCGTATGCGAAGCGCACACCTGATCCATGATCGCCGATATCTATAATTTGAATGTACAAATGTGCAGGAGCGGATTTTTATTTTAAAGTCTCAGGCAAAATTGTGTCCCACCAGTCGCATCAATAAGTGGCTGATTTCGGCGATTTGCCTGCAACAATTTTGGAGGCGGGTATGAGCACCATTTATTGGTAGCTGACACCACTGTTGTAGGTGAGCCCAAGTGGTTCTCTATGTTTGGTGATTTAGCAGGGCCATATGGGGGAGATTTTTCTAGGTCTTGGCGACGTATAGGTCTGCCCACTTACTGCGTGATAGGCCGGATCGAGAGGGACTGGTTGGGGGAGACCATTTGGCCTCTGCTGCAAGATTCTCTCGACCCTTCGCCTTGCACAGTAGTGGGAGGGATGGATTCATACGCATCCATCACTTCCCCAGATACCTACCCACACCTCATACACTTTTCCTAGAACATCCTCTCCTTCCTTTCCTTTAAAATACTCTACACACAGCATCCCCAAAGAGCCGTCAGTTTTGAAAAAACTCAGCTGACAGAGTTGCAATACGTTGTGTGTATAGCGCACCTTACTGATTGTCCCACAGAGGTTATTTTACCATCAGCATCGTCTTGATAGCTTGTACGTAGGATAATATATATTTTCAATTAACGTTTTGTTTATTTTTATTCAATACTCGAATATATTTATGGATAGTGGTTATAAATCGGATAAGTTAGTCGAGTATTCTACCGTTTGCGACGATTTATTTGTTTTTTGTTTTAAGATAAAAATACAATATATTAAATATCGGTGAGTAAGTACTTTGTTTATATTGGATAATCTATTAAAGCAGGTGTGGGGAACCTTTTATTATTTTCAAAGGGCATTCGAAACTATAGATCGAGAAATACTGATAAAAAAGCTTAAAGAAATTGGTTTTTCATCTGTAGCCATTAAATTAATAGAAGAGTATTTGAAAGACAGAAAACAGATAACAAAAATTAATAATCAGTTTTCAAAACCAATGGAAAATAAATTAGGAGTACCGCAAGGGTCGGTCCTTGGACCTCTATTGTTCATACTCTATATTAATGATATGGTGAAAATATTTTCAAAGTGCAAAGTACGACTATTTGCCGATGATACACTAATATACTTAATTGGAGATAACTATGAAGAACTAATAAATATTTTGAATAATGAGCTAAACAATGTATCAAGATGGCTAAAAATCAATAAGCCTAAATTAAATACAAAAAAAACTAAATGTATGGTGATACAAGAAGACATCCATGAAAGCAAAATTAAAATTGATGATGAAATTATTGAAAATGTTACTGAAATGAAATACTTAGGAGTTATATTAGATTCCAAACTAACATTCAACAAGCATGCTGAATATACACAAAAGAAAATTGGGAAAAAAATATCTTTTTTTGGGAAGAATTCGGCAAAAACTATCCATTAAAATTGCAATCACTATCTACAAATCGATTATTGCCCCACATTTTAACTATTGCTCAACTATCCTTTTCCCATGTAACGAAAGAGAACAAAATAAGTTCTCCAAAACAGGGCAATGAGGATAATACTACGGCGAAATAGATTTTCAAAAGTAAACAAAATGTTAAAGGAACTGAATTGGCTAACTGTGAAACAGATGCTGACCTTGAATACGATGATATTTATACATAAAATAATTAACAACATTTTACCAAAATACTTTTCAAATAAAATTATATTCAACAAGGACATTCATAGACATAACACAAGGACATGCAAAGAAATCAGGCTTCAAAAAAAGGACAAGGCGAATACGCAGAACAGTTTACTGTACAAAGGGATGAAGTTATATAACAAGCTACCAGAAACTTTAAAGTCCACACCAATTGGAAAGTTCAAGAACCATTGTAGGAGCTACATAAAATTTAGTTTGCAATGTGAAATATTATAATAAATTAGAAATTTGTAAACTTAAATGTACAAATTACTAAAATACAATTAATAAATAAATAAATAACTTTCTCTTTTTTTTGTAACAACAACTTAAAAATGTAACTGAAACACTGCGAAAGAAAACATTTACGCTTTGTAAGCGCAATTTTTTGTGGTGCCTCACGCCGCACCAAAAGTGCTTGCGGGCCGCACCAAAAAGCTTCGCGGGCCGCAGGTTCCCCATCACTGTATTAAGGGAATCGTGAAATACCACCTGAATAATATTGCAACCTCATTAGATGGTTTTAGAAATTTTGGTCTCCGGTGATTTTATTGTTATTTTTTTTTATTTCTTGAACGGGACACGGATCCATCAAAATAAATCCACCAATCCAGCCCTACTCGAAAACAATTTGTCTTTTCCTTGTGTCCAGCCAATCGTTGGTATTGAGCGCTTGTTAATAAGTCAATGTGTTGGGGATGCTAAGGCTGAGCTTTTTTTAGATTAGCATATTTTATTTTATTTTAAACTGGGAACTGCCGATTTCTGCGGAATGTTGCACCCGTGCCCTGCATGCGTAATAGCTGTCACTTCGTCCGGTAGGAGCAAGCAGATAGAATTTGTGATTTAAAAACACAAATTAAAAATAGGTTGTTGTCCAAATATTAAAAATTTATTAAAAAATTATATTTTTTATTATATTATGTTGGCTGATGTTTTTACTGCTATTTTTGTGCCACATTGTCATATTTCGGCATACAATTGTTTTTTTAACTAATTATTAAATTTATTATATTATGTAAATTTATTATTATCTAATATTTTTAATTTGGTGACTTAGCAGGGGTGTCCGGCTTCATGGGGGTTTGTCTAGGTTTATCTAGGTCTTGGAAGCGGATGCATCCGCCCACCTACTGCGTGGAGTCTAGAGAGACTGGTTGCGGGAGGCCTTATGACCTCTCCAGCCGGACTGTCTCGACCTATATCGCCTTGCACTGCAGTGGGGGGGATGGATTCATACGTTCATCACTCCTGGACAACTGTCCCCTGATTTCTACCCATCCTCATATATTTTTTCTTTCCCACAACTTCCTCTCCTACCTATCCCTAAATAGACCCTCCACACAGCATCCCCAAAGATGACATAGGCCCTGAGGAGAATTATTTTCCGCAGGTTGAAATAGGTACTTAAATTCCTCTAATATTCACAAAAGAATAATAATATGAAGTAAAAATCACCAAAAGTAGGAACTTTTTTATAGATTTCAAATGCAATACGCGTGTATGGGTAGGTACCTACCCTCATAAGTAAATCACCCGGTTACTTATTCAGGGTAGGTACTTACTTCAGTAGTATTGCAAATTTTATGAAAAAAGCAAAAAGATTGACGCAATTTTTTAAGGAAATTCGCAGGTACCTACCCGAGTAGGTAGCTACACAATTAATTAGGTTTTAATGCAATAGTAAGGTAAAGTTGTTTCAATGATACTGAATAATTGTGTGGAATTTATCTAAAAAAAAACCTATTGATGGATCTAATCGTCTAGTAGTATAAAGTGTAAAAATGGCAATAAACATACGTTCCTTATCACAATAACGCTTCAGCTCTTTAAAAAGATGAGATGCACAATGTACGTAGGTCAGTTTTCTCCAAAGGAAAAGAGTAATAATTTTCTTGCATCTCTCTCACACACCACACCGTGACGTCTCCGTAGAACCCTACCAATACTACTAGCCGTGATGATAATTTTGAAAGTATGGAAAATTGTTACAAGGATAATATTGAAGTGTAAGGCCTTGTGCGCACTAGCGGCTAGCCGTGTAGGCGGTCAACCGCGCGGCCAGCCGCGTTTTTATTTTAGTATGCAACCGCTCATATCCGTACGCACCCAACCGCCGAAAAATTTCATACTAAAATGAAAATGCGGCTGGCCGCGCGGTTGACCGCCTACGCGGCTAGCCGCTAGTGCGCACAAGGCCTAAATAACAACAGGTCGAAAACGAGGCAAACGGTGAACGTATGACTGCACCCTCACCCCCCCCCCCCCAAATGAAACATACAATCATTGTCATACATCTCCCTCACATGTATAAAGAAAATTGTAACTGAACCGTAATTAAGATAAATCTTTTCCACCAAAGGAAAAAAGTTCAATTTTGTAGGAAACGGTCACACGTATTTTGGGTGTCTCATCTTTTGTCTCATAATTATTTAATGTGTAAGAAAGATAAGATTAGAAAGGTATGTTTACTGTCTTTCGTATGCCGTCACGGTACCGTAATCTCAAATCGTCACGGTAATAATAAAAGCGCTCATCTTCTATCTATCTATATAAATAAAAATGAATCGCCAAAATGTATCTATGTACGCGCATACCTTCCGAACGACTGCACCAAATTGGATAATTCTTTTTTTTGTGTTCTTTATTTTCAGGACAAGGTTTGTTTTCTACTGGTGAGCTCTGGCATTATGAAATTTTTATTAAATAAATTGCAATAAGTGGCACGCGAGCTGTTTGAAAATTGAATGTACCGGGACTGAATGTATGGAATGTGGGAGGGGGGGAGGGAGGGGAGAGGGTAACTCTGGAAGGGGATTGGTGGGACGGGGGAAGGGGGGGAGTGGGAACGCGAGTGGGAAGGGGATGCATGAGAAGAAGGGGAGGCGGAAGGAGAACGGGTGAATGGGAAAGGACACGCAGGGAGAAACAATTTCTTTATTAATGGCATAGCAACGCATGCCGGGAACCAGCTAGTTGTACATAAAATCGTTTGATATCTATACCAACTTATTATTAATCGTATTAGCATCACTAGTTTTTTTCACGACACAACGATATAATTTAAAAGTTGTTTACAAATTAGTCTTTGGCATATTTAGCGACCTTACACACATCTGAAATAAAAAGCAATTAATACCCACTCGAGCCGCGGCCGTCTCAAATGAGAGATTTGTCTGGTTGGTTTTATTTGGTGGTGCCGACACCATCTTTGATTTGTGGAACATCTGTGTCTCCTGTGGAGATCTGCGGTGGAATGGGCCCAGTCCCGGGTCTCTCAGAGACCGTTGCACGCCTTGCAGATCCATCCTACTGGAATATATCATTTCCGGAAGTCTGTTGAGATGTGACTGGCTACAGGGTGGATGGAAAGAAATAATAATTTAGGTAAATCATTTTTTATAAAACCCTTGTCAGATGCCAACTAGAGTATAACTCTAAGTTATGGTCTCCCTTTTTCATTTTTCATTCCGACAGCATTGAAAAGATTCAACATAGGTTCCTGGGGTATATGAACTATAAATTGCACATTCCTGTACAAAATATCATCCATAATTACCTCCTGAATAAAATGTCCCTATTAAAACTTTCAGAAAGAAGAATAAACACAGATTTAATTCTATTACATAAAATACTGCATTACAAAACACTCCTGAAATGCTTCAATTAATCAACATCCATGTTTCCAAAAGATCTTGCCGACATTAATTTGTCAACTTTTTACTTTGATAACGCCAGAACATTGGCTAATCAAAATTCACCGACTTCTCAATCTCAGAAAACAATATGCTGATCTGGGAGATAGGTATATTTCACCTTAAAAATAATCAGCATAAATGTTGTTTATTCCAATAATTTTATATTAGGGAACGTACCCATACTACGTGACCCGTTTAGGGGGGAGGGATCTTCAAAATACCACGCTTAGTGGCTTAGGTTTTTATCACGTAGTCAATCTAGAAAGCTTTTAACATTTTTTCCACTAACTTTTTAATATTTTTTCCACTTGAAATTATAGGTATGCATGCACTCTTGCCGTCACGCAGCAAGCGCCGTATTAATAAAGACAAATATATTTTTTAAACTTTTTGTTAGCAAGAAATGATTCAAAACCATATTGATGATTTACTACGTGAAAACTGTAGGGGGGGGAGGTCTTGGAATATAGATACTACACGTGGTCACCGAGAGGGGGGGGGGGTTAAAAATTGCAAAAAGTGGGTCACGTAGTATGGGTACGTTCCCTTATACATATATCCAGACTCAAATAGACGTAAATACTTTCTACTATTTTTGTTGCATTGAATATCTATTTATGTGAGGATTCTAGTCTCTGGTCAAATTTTTACCTTTGTGTTTTTATTTTATGTTTTTTGTCACTTTTTGTCAATAAATATATTTTGATCATTGTTTTAATTAATTACAAAAACAGTGATACAAACAACTTATAAAATAGAATGTAAAAGCCCATTAGGGCGTGTAATAAATAAATACTCAATGGAAAAACCATTTTCAGAGCTGTGGAACTATGGCATCCCCATTTGAGGTAGGCTGAAAGTTGTGGGGAGATGGGGAATAGGAATACAACGTTGATAATAACGATTTCTTGAAAATAGATCTGGAAAACTGACTTTGGACGGGTAGATTCAGAGGAATTGTAACTATTCATCCAATTTCAAAGTTAATTTTCAAGTCGTATTAAATTATTACGTTCAATTCAAGTTCTGTGTTTTTTTTTTTAAATTTCGGGTCAGTTGATTCAAAATTTTTGATTTAAAACGACCCTTCCAATTAAACAAAGGGATTATGCATTTCAAACACAATATTAAAATATTATACATAGTTATAGGTAGGTACTTTATTGCTTATCTAAATTCTTGATATAGTCAATTGCAATTGTTAAAATTCACACCATCACCATCACAGACAGTCCAACTACTGAAATTAGTATTTTTCATTGAAATACAAATAATACATAGGTACATTATAATGAGGAACTCCTCCAGTCAAGTACATCATAAATCAGTTTTGGCGATAACGCCTCTTTTTCAGGCAATACTTTTTTTTTTCTGGAGTTCCTTATGTTATTGTTTTATCCGTGATCAGTGACGGTTTCACTATATATACAAACTAGCTCACTCACACAGGAATTTGCTTCTGTCAAGACAACTTTTGAGAACATTCAAAATTGTATTCTGGTGGTTTCTTCATGTTTTTGAAAGAATCGCAAAGATGTAATTTTTTTCAAGGTCATTTTGGAGAACATTAATAATTGCATTCAGAGTGAGTGAGTGGTTTCTTTGGCGAGATCACAAGTAGGAGATTCTTTCCGGGACATTTTAGGGAATATTTACAATTGTATAATTAGAATTTACATATTTATAAACCAATATATGACACATGAATTCCCAATGTATTTATGACTATTAATTGATTATTTTTAATTGATCGAACTTCTAACGGCCTGAACAGCCACGTGTTTTGGGAGTTATTAAGTAATTGATAAAAAAAGTGTTTCAGTTTCTGTTCACCGTGTAGTTATGGTACGCTTGGCTTGGGTTCTGTATCTGTGGGGTTCCCAATGGGCCATGCTTGGACACTTATAAATTGGATTCGGGACAAATGGCTGCTCTCCCCGTCATGTCATCTGCTGTTTTAAATACTTGTGCTTTCTGGAATACATTTTATTACGTGTTAAATGGGACGTATTATTGTTTTTCAGAGGTTACTCCAAGTGATTTGGGATATTTACGGTCGTCTGAAAGTTTTAAGAGTTTAGGACGGCAATAAAAGTTTAATTAATTGATGTTGTGGTTGATTATTTGCAAATGTTCTGTCTAGTATTATTGATGTGACGTGGAATACATACATCAGCAGGTACCTACTTATGATAATAATAGAGTTTATGATTTGCTAGCGCGGATCCGTGAAAAATCACAGATATCATAATTGTGGGATAGTGTTGGTAGTTCTAAGTATGATACAAAAGCGTTCGCTCAGCTGGTAGAGCTGCGCCCCGGCAAGGTTAAGGTCCTAGATTCGAGTCCTAGATGTGACCGTATCTTTTTCTGATTTTTCCGTTTCAGATTTTCGATTGAGTTTCGCTAATATTATCTTCATCGACATCACTCTTGGGTCTACAACCCCTAGTAGGTTTTGGTCTCCTCAAGAGTCTTACTTCACTCATCTCGGTTCTGTGCCAGCTCTCTCCAGTTTAGAAGCTCCAAGGTAGATATATCTTTGAGGATGTTGTCGCTCCATCTTAATATTAATCTTGGTCTTCCCAGGCTCCTTCGCCCTATCGGTTTTAAGTTCAGGAGTGACTTTGGTGCTTGATGCTCGGTCATTCTCTCCACATGACCCAGCCAAAGAGTATATAGCTCATTGTTGTAACGTCTGCGCCAAAATCCATTTTCTAGAACCGGCCCGAAAATGCGCCTAAAAAAATTTCCTTTAACACTCCCAGATCCACGATGCGATTTTAGTTTACAACGCTCTTTCAAACATCAATAACTCCTCAAATGCTTCAATCATTAAATCAACATTTTAGGTATTCCTAAAAAATATATTTTTGCATCCGTAAAAAATATTTAAAAAATTGTGACGATTCTGTATAAAATAATAAAAAATATTTTCCTAAAAGTCGACACATTTCTATGTCAGATGAGACAACAAATTTTAAATTTCTATGGGAATAACAGAGAAGACAAAACATTAATTCATTCCAACCTCACAAACCTACGTCCAATATTACGATCTCCTTTTAGTAATGTATAACAAAAAGAGATGTAAAATAAAACGTTAAAACCTTTTGCCTATCTGTAGAGACTATTTTACTTCTCAAAGTTGACATCATAATACGTTTGTCGTCGCTTTCTAGTGCATTTATTTGAAATGTCTGAAAACAGAGATGACAATATTAATTATCTTGCTGCAAAAAAACTTGGGTTGCTTGACATTCCGTTTTCATTAAAAAAAGAGCCACAAAAAAAAATAAGGAACCACATCGGAAGGTTTGGCCGACCGACCACCTGATCCTCAAACCAGAGTCATTTTTTAATCCCTTTCTGCGTATTTCCTTATAATTAACGACAAAATGTTACGATTGTAGACAATCAGATGACGGGGGATGTTTTTTTGTTTAGTTTTATGGGTTTTGGGTTACTTGCAGGGTCATGCCACATTAGTTCAGAAGTAATAAATGTTTGTTTAATTTCATTTTATTTCTATCAAATAATCTCTTCGTGGAAGACTTGAGACTTAAGACAATGACAATGCAGTACTTTTTTTACAATAGTTCCACACAGGAGGCCCTGAGGAAAATAATTCCCCTCAGGGCCTATGTCATCCTTGGGGATGATGTGTGGAGGGTTTTTTTAGGAAAGGAAGGTTAGGAAGTTCTGAGAAGGAAAAGGATATAAGGGGTGGGTAGGAATCTGGGTGTCATTGTATCCAGGAGTGACGGACGTATGAATCCATCTCTTCCACTGCGGTATAAGGCGATGTTCCGAGAGAGTACAGCTGAAGAAGTCAAAGGGACTCCCTCAACCATTCTCTCCTGATCCGGCCTGCCATGCAGTAGGTAGGCAGATGCATCCGCCGCCAAAACCTGGACAAATCTCTACCCACGAACCCGGGCACCCCTACTAAGTCACGAAACGTAGCTTACTACTTGGGGTGACCTTTCGCAGAAGTGTTGGTTATCCAAAAAATGGTTCCCGGGGCGGCGGCACCCATACCCGCCTCCCAAATTGAAAAGCAAGGCATTGAACTGGCAAAGCAAGGATAATTGTTGACATGCTGTATAAATGAGATTCCTGATATTTATGTGTTGTAAAACCATATAGTTACATTATAGGTAAAGCGAAATACCCTTGCACGATAATGTCGTTTCTCACCCGGCATGCCGCTTAAATTCTCGAAAACCCTTCTGGACGGAAGGAGAAAGACTCCTTCGAACACCTCTCACCCCAGAAGATAGGTGGAAGCTTGAGTAGCAATCAGCCAACGTCAAAAACGCCCATCTCGTGCAAGACCCCACTGAGAGACAGCCAGGGTTCTCATTTCCTCGCAAACTCTGGACTGCCATCAATAGGATAAGGTGCTCTCATAGCCGTTGTGCTCACATGATGCATAGATGGGGCCTTAAAGAGTCGGCGACGTGTGAATGCGGTGCGGTGCAGACCATCGAACATGTAGTCAACGAATGCCCGCTCCATTCATTCCCCGGCGGGATTGATGAGGTCCACAGGGCAACTCCTGAAGCCCTAGACTGGCTCGCAGACCTAGATGTCCCCCTCTGACCCCCCACCATACGAAAGAAGAAAAAGAATAGGTAGAGCCATGTTAATTTGTGGAGATCTAGAAGGGATACAAGGCCGATAAAAATTATAATAATTTCCACCTTTTTATAGCGCCGTTTAGTGATAAAGTCACGTCAAGTGTACTTGATGGGTGGGATTAAAAGGTACGCTTATTTAGTTAGGGCATTCAAAAAGGAAGATATGACGCGAAGTGAATAGCCAAGGAAACCATGGCATGGTCAAGTGAAGCAAATACTTTCAGTCGGACCACGCCAAGAGACAGAATAATAGAAATATACAGATAAATCATTTTAAAAAGAGCACGTTTGAATGTATCGTATATTGAAATTTAATATATATACCTCGCGGTAGTCCTCCGATAGAGTGCTCCGTAACGCCACCGTGCATCTATTTATTCAGATTTATCTGGACGAGTATTAGACGATTTAAGAATGCGAATGAAGCAAGTAGTATTTGTCGAGATAGAGGGTTTTGGTGGTATATCCTCTCTGCTGCATAATGTAGTTTCGGTATCGAACTTCGATCAATGCTTGGTCGAAGGTATCGAAGACAATACTTCATCCAAAATACGATTGTAAACATTAATGCACCACCATAAAACTCTTTTGTGAGGGTCGGGTGCAATATTTAGAATCTTACCTACCTATTTTATTACCAAAACTACCCCCATAAAATAATTATTTTAAAAAGGGACTTTCTTTCCATTGAAACAGTAGCAAAATGACGTCTTTACAATGATTATTACATGGAAGGAAGTAGCAATAAATATAAATGGTTAGGTTTCAATGAATTGAAGGTACAATTTGCAATGAATGTTAGGATTTTTAGAATATATATTTTTTTAAATTTTTTATTATTTTTACTATTTTAGAACGCTCACTGTCTTTGTTTAACTTGCTATTTCGATCATCTTCTAAAATGCATATTTTTCATAATAACGGCATGCTGTCACCTCGAAAACCATTTATTGGACAACCATCACTTCTTCCATAAGTGTCCTCAAGTAGTTTTTTACGTTTGGTGACTTAGCAGGGGTGCCCAGGTTCATGGGGTAGGTTTGGTTCCGGATCTTGGCGGCGGGTACGTCTGCCTACCAACTGGCTCTGCGTGACTGGCCGGGTCGGGAGAGACTGGTTGAGGGAGACCTTTTGACCTCTCCAGCAGGAAGATCTTTCCCCAAAGATGACATAGGCCCTGAAGCGAATTATTTTCCTCAGTGTGGAGCTAATGTAAAAAAAATACTGTATGTCTGCACTACAGTATCCACAGCTTAAGTTCTTATAGTTTCGTATAGTACTAGATGACGTGTGGTCGCCATTTTACGTTTTTTTGTAGATTTACTATAGACGAATGCATTACATAATATGTAGGTAAATATAATAACAAAGTCTTTGTTTTGCTTTTTTGTAGAAATCTTTTACATTTACATTTTAACCTATATTTTGTTATGATAAACACATTGGATTAATGTTAAAATAACAATTTACCTAAATGTGTTTTTGTCGTTATGTTCCTGTGAAATAAATGTTTTTAATTTGTTGTGTAAACTATTTCCACTTATAAAAATCAATTTTATCCTAAAAGTTATCACTAAAAATCGATATAAAAAATAATTTTCGCAAAAATGTTAAAACATACGAGTATTTAAAAAATACTAGTGGGCAGTTCACACCGGTAGAAGCGAAACCTTCAGAAAATTAAAGTAGACAAGAGTGGGAAGGCTACGCAGCACCGCATAAAGAGGAGACCGATTATTCTAACCCATTCTCTATAAATGCTATAGATGCATGTGTTTATCTCTTTTTAATGTCGCTTTGTCGTTTCATCCAGTTTCAAATCACAACGTTGCTAAAGAAGTTTTCACTTCAAAGTAATTATATCATTATTTTTTTCGTGGTTTGCTTATTGTTTTTTTTAGTGTCGCTTTTTCGTTTCATCCAGTTTCAAATCACAATGGTGCTTAAGAAGTTTTTCACTTGAAAATAATTATAATTTTTTTTTGTGGTTTGCTTTCGCGTAAAACTGTAACAAAAATTAAAAATTCGAGTGTTCTTTAAGTATTGTATTTTTATTGTAATCTATTTCTCTATGCAACTAGTGTTAAAACCATTTTATCTGGTATTAACCTAGATCAGCAAACATAAAAAGCTCTTTACAATAAAGTATTTAAGTAAATGTATTTAAAAAATGATAGTAGGTCGGTGTCAGCCCTTACTAGTACCTAGCGCATTCCACATGTGGCTTTCTGAAACAATAGTGCTATTCTGGAGGCTAACGTGACCCTAGGCGGTCGCTGTCACAGCCGCCCGCCTTGTTGGGCGTTTCAAATAATATTTGATGATTTATTATGAATGATTTTTTTTTAATATTTCAGTTTAACGGCACAAAATCAATATTTTTCCTTACAATAAATTAATATAAGCCGAATAAAAAATATTCACCACAATATTTTTACAAAAAACCTGAAATAATTTCCAAATCCCATACAGTAACGCTGTGTTACAAGACGGTTTGTCGAGGGTATTTTTAGCATGGTATGAGAAAGGTTAAAAACGTCTGGTGCCCGCTCATTCCTCTTAGTTAGTACCCACTTCTCATCTGCGTATATGAGGCCTAATATTGTCTTCATTTAAATAAAATATTACCTAAAATTTAAGGTTTTACTCATTGAGCTAAAAATAAAAATAAATAGATGATAATCATTCATTTTTTTAACAATAGCTCCACACAGGAGGCCCAAAGGAAAATAATTTCCCTCAGGACCTATGTCATCTTTGGGGATGCTGTGTAGAGGGTAAAAACAAGGAGGAAGAGGAAGTTTTGGGAAGTAAAAGGGTATGAGGAGTCGGTAGGAATGTGAGGGGTAAATGTGTCGAGGAGCGACGAACGTATGAATCCATCCCTCCCACTGCGGTACCAGCGGAGAGAGGTCTAGGTTAGGTCGAAGAACACCATATTGTCATTTGGTTTTCTCTAACCCCTCATCCTAATTTGTTTGCTTTTAGTAACAACTCAAATAGGTCTCATAGAAATCATTGTGTCTCCCTTACTATCATAATGAGAAATATAATCTATACAGTGTTAAAAAGATAAAACACCACGTTCTTTGGATTTTAATGTTAAGTGGATATATTTCAACGGTCTGACAGAATATGCCAGAGGCCTGAGGGGCTACACACTACACAACTCCGAATCAATTTCTGTGGATGAAAATGCGTAAGAGGAAACCGGGTGGCGTTTTATCCATACAAATTAATTCCCCAATTTCCTCTCTGGATTTTAACACTACTGCAAACATTTTAAAGTATAATACAGATTCTACCAATAGCGTGTCGGTACGTTTTTCTTTTTTTTTATATGATTTAGGACCCTCCGAAAATCGTTAAAATTGCCTGGTTTGAACGCAATCTAACTAGACAATGTATTTTAAAAAAAGTCAAAACGTACAGACATAGAGTATTTATTTATTTATAAACAGAAACAAACAGTACATTAGTTACACAAGTGAAAAAAAAACTACAATTAATAAGTATATTACGTGGTGGGTACCTATTAGGATGTGTTTCATTGTAGTGTCTTGTTTATAGTATGCATATTTTTTTATTTTTTTATTGTACGACAGACAGATGAGTCCAATTACGGTACAATTTTCTTACAACTAACAATACATGTATATAGTATACATGTATATTAAGTAATTACCGGGTGATGAGTGCAGTGGGAAGGTGTGTGTTGTGTGTGACTATGTGTGTATGTATGTATGTGTATGCGCATTATTATTGACATGATGCTGTTTTTAAATTTGGGCAGTGAATCGGAGAAAATGTCGGTGTTAGAATTTAGACCAATATTATTGAACATATGAAGTGCACGATTGATTGGCGAATTACTTGCTGCATTTGTCTTGTAATTAAGCATGTGGAATAGTTCTGTATGGCGTGTACGTCTTAATGTTATGTTAAATTTAACTAGGAAAAGAAGTTCATTATTTAAAATTTTGTGTGTAAATGTCAAATCAGCTATTGCTCTCCTTTGTTGCAAAGTTTGAAATGTTTATTTATTTTATTTATTTATTTATTGTTTGTTTGTAAATATTACATAATACAATATAATGAACTTAAAATGTCCAACTAGGCAATTGCCCGTTTTAGGACATTCCAATATGATAATGTTTTTACATGTAAATTATAGTAAATAGTAAGTTATAGTGTTGACTATTCTGTTGGTAAAATAATACATATGTATATTCATATTCTAGAATATTTTTAGTTATACCATGACATTTTTTACTATTGTTTAGCTGACATAATAAACTAAAGTAATATTAATAGAAAAAACAAGAAAAATGAATTTGAAAATGAAAATGGATGAAGAAATTCTGTTGGTAAAATAATACATATACATATATATATTCATAAAACTAGTATACTTTCAGTTATACCACGACATTTTTTTTACTATTGTTTAGTTGACATAATAAACTAAAGAAATGTTAATAGATAAACAAGAAAAATGAAAAATAAAAACTGAAAGTAAAGAAGGAACTTTTCCTTTAAGGAAAAATATCACGCAGAATTGAGCAATTTTCGAACTTACTTTATTTAAAAATACAGTTACTTTAATGCTAATATGATACCAATATAAATTAAAATGTAAAGAAAAACAAAAATTACAATTCAATTAATGTTGTTTAGCATATTCTCGCATTCAGCTCTCCCCAAGACCAGAAGCCAATTATTTACCTGCATACGCAGAATGTTAGTACTCTTTGCCTTCCATGCATCAGGTATGAGATTGAGCAATTTAGGGCCTAAGTATGAGAATTGTCTATGTGCTAAAGATGAGGAAGTGGTGGACGGAACTATTGGTTTTTTTTTTGCATGTCTTGTATTATGACAGTGGTTTACGGAAGCATATTGGTGCCTCTGTTTTTGAGTATGTACTATGATTTTCCTCATGTATAATTGTCTTACATCAAGAACACGAAATTCTGCGAACAACGAGTCGCTGGGGTACCTGAAGGGTTTTTTCAGTATGACTCTTATAAGCGATTTCTGGGATTTAGCTAAGGGATCGAGTATAGTTTTAGCACAACCGCCCCAACCTAAGGAAGCATAGTCTAATATGGAATTACATATTGCAAAGTAAATTCGTTTCAAATCATTTACGCATAGAATATTTCTTATTGCTATAAACAGATGTGTAAGTTTCCTGACCTTTGTGGAAGTAAATGCTATATATTTGTCCCATCTCAGAAATTTATCAATGATAATTCCTAGGTATCTTATATTGTCCACACATTCTAAGGTGTTGCATTTACATGTAGTAATGTCGTTGCAATGATGTATTCTAATGTTAAGGATTTCTTGTGGTTGACCCGCTTGAGTTGAACTGAAGCAGATGAATTTCGTTTTATCTGAGTTTAGAGTGAGGAGATTACTATCTAGCCACTGTTTAACTTTGTTTATGCCAAATTCAGCTTTACAGCAAGACTCATTCCAGGTTTTGCCTTCAAATAAAAGTACTGTATCGTCAGCAAATGTAATATTTGTATGTATTGTGCATTCAAAGTTATTGTAGAATTTGAAGGTAAGATATTTTATAAATTTGTTTTGAATATGTTATCTATGTATACTTTGTACTGCAAGTTCCAAATTGGCGAGGCATATTCCAGTGTACTTCTGACTAATGCAAAATATAACATTACTAATGTACGCGGGTTACTGAACACTTATACGAGGAACAATATCAAGCATTTTACATGACCTGTGAACGATTGATTGATTTTCTTCTAATACAGTTAGAATGGGCTGTTTCAAATTTTATTTAAATTTTTAAAGTTAATTTTCACGTTCTGTGACAGTTTATTCAAGTTTTGTGATCATTTCAGTTTCCGAAGCAACTAACCTATAATGATACAATAAAAGAACTTGAATAGAACTTTCACATAACGTGAAAATTAAATTTAAAAAGTCAGCCCAGTTTTGAAGGAGAAAAATGGGGAATACAAAACCTCGATTTTGATGATTTTATTTAGTTATTATCAGCCTGAGGTGAAATTGTCCTTTTCGCTCAGTATTCGAGGGAGTAAGAGGGACAGTGACAGCAACAGTTTGCTTCTTTTCTTCTTAACCACTGGACCATAAGGCCGCCTGTATATACACCTTTATAGCTATAATAGATATAATGAGACAGCCGGCGTGGTCGAAGGGTAAGGCTCTTGACTCGTAATCCGAAGGTCGCAGGTTCGAATCCATTCGAATTCGAATGAATTTGTGTTGTTTCACAATTAATTCATTTAAAATCTATATGGTTACGCCCATACACATACCTACACATACACATACCTACATATCACGCATACATACTGTCACTGCTTGGGATTGGTATTAATAATGTTGCAAATTCCTTTCCTACCTATCCCTATTCCTATCCGTCAATCTTACCCATAGTCAGTCTGTAATAAACGCCCGCCGCAACATATTGCCATTGTGCTTCCGCTATCGTTGAACCGCCATTAAAATAACTCCGCCGTGTACTATCAAATATACGAAACTCACGCCTATTGCTGTTTGAGCCTGTTGGATGGGAGAGAAAGTAGACAATTGCATTTGCCAGCATACAAGTTCTTTTATCCTTTTCGGTGAGTCCTTTCCTTTCTATTTAACATGTGATTTTATCGTTTCAAGCAGTGATAGTAACATAAAATAAAGGTCCGTCGCCAGTCATTCTTTACACAAACATATCAATCCACTCTACACAATCATAATCTCATTCACTATATATGCAAAAATCTCGTGTCACGTCGTTTGTGGTCGCACTCCTCCGAAACGGCTAGACCGATTTTCATGATTTTTTAATGTATATTTGGTAGGTATGATAATAGGTCGTTAAGTATATTTCACAAAGCTAGGTGGTTAGGGTGTCCCCCTATCAAGATTTTTTTTTCTATTTTTTGACAATAATTTTTTTAAAATTTTTTTTGGCATCAAAAAATACCTATAACCCCAAATTTTCAACCTCCTGCTGTAATTTATACGACGGAACAACGTTTTCCGGGTCAGCTAGTAATGTATAGTATATTTGCACCACGTTCCAGAATGGAAGATACTCTCGGTATCGCCCTGGTGTAAGATCACCATTCAGAATTGAAACAACATTCAGTTGCTTGAAATGGCTGCAGCCGTGTTTGGTGACGATCTGAATAGCCAGGTACCTACTTACCAACCTTTCTATTTCACATCTCCTTCCTCTCCCTAATACCTTCAGCCTCGCAACACACCGCTATTGGGGATGCCATAGTCCCACTAGCTTCAGATGAGAGCTTTATTTGGGACTCTTGTGCGGTATTCATAATGTAGCCGAGCAACGAACAACCTTTAAAATATAATTCAATTCCAAATTTACCGACTGGTATCACTGAGCACCGCTTCTCGGACTAGTGGATGACGATGCAAAACCATTCCGGTTTCAACGATCGTTCCGTCCTACTACCTTTCCTCTAGACGAGATAATTATTAAATCTGTGCCAACTTATTGTAACGCAAAGTTTCTTGTAAATATATTTGACTCGCTTAAAATCAAGAGTTATTGTTATTATTGAAAACCTCCACTAAACACGCATCCAGTTGTGGCAAGGACTGTAAACTGCAACTAAGGTTAAATACATAAATATAATTCCCCTTGCCAAAATATAAAAAAAAAGTATGCAGGTATGTTAGGTTAGGTTATGAAGGTACTAGGTAGGTACAGCAGGTAATCTACAATCGCCACCAGTCCAAGGCAGCGCCATCGTTTCACTAATCATCATTGCCTTTGTGTTATCATCTGGAAGGTGTGAGCCACTTTTTGCCAAGTCACCGTCAATCAAACGAACTCACTTAATACAGGGTCTTTCAGAAAAATGTTACCTGTTGTTTCAATGTGTATCCACCAGTTTCCCGCTTGCACCACTAGTTTCACCCGCTAGAGTCTAAATATGCCTATACAGGGTGTTAAGAGACGAACATGGCTTGCTTTAACCGATTATTACTGAGGTTATGTGCGGAGTAAAATGTAGATAACATTTTGGGGCACCTGTTACTTTATTTTTTTGTTCAACTAAATGTATAAAAAAAATCAGTAGGTATCGAATAGTTGACACTCTGCTGAGTGACCATTTTTTTTTAGTTTGGATTTGAAAAAAAACAAATTTAGGAAAAAAAAGCTACCGGAGACCAAAGTTTTATTTTGGTTTATTTTACTCAAAATGTCAGGAATCACCGGTAAATGCGCCGTAACCGCGCTCAAAAAGAAGATGATGGAGAGATATGTTATTAAGAATGTTAGAGGAGCGCGCTAATACTTAAAGCGATAAAATCGATGCGAAAATTGTGAAAATGTTTAATAAAACACGACTCGTTTAAAACAGAGCAAAAATTTCTTGGGGGCTGTCTAAAACAGAATTTAAAGAAACACTGTGAATTCTTTCATACATATAACTTTAAAGTGACAGAAACAGACTTGAAAATAAAAAAAAATTCGGAGCATATAATTTTCGTTTCGGCGTGGGGAATGTATAGATATTGTCTAAAAAAATAATATATATTTTTTTAAGAGCTTAAAAACTTCAAATGTTTAAGGGAGATATGCAAGAAATCGGTAAAATTCGGGTAGCGGCGGTTTAAGGGAGGTCAGCTATATGCTAGGTATATACAACCTCTATAATACTAGCTGACCCGGCCACATGTTGCTGTGGCTAATAAAATACATCTACTGGATGGTTATCCAACCTTTATAACCACCACCGTCTTTGAGTTTATCGCGAAGAGACAGACAGATGCCGCGGAGGACAGATGGTGTGAAAGATTATAATAATGTGCATGAAATGCTTGGGGTAAGTAACGTATTTAAGTTAATAAGGATTAATACTGTATCCGTCTAAATAACTTTTCAATTACCGCAATGTACGTGCCCATTTTTTAGAAGATAGAATGGGTATAGTAAGCTATCCGTAAAAGATAGATGTATGCCTTCGCGGACTTTTTTTGTAGATCTATAAAAGAGGAATATCCCACCATGCATTGTTTTGTTATATCCCAAAAGGATTAGGCAGCGTTTTCGATGAAAGCTACCAGGCGCTCTGACTTTTTCCGACACTTTTAACAATTATCGTGATGTTATAACCAATTTCCACAAATCCTTGACAAATTACATACTTAAACCTTCCTCACAAAACACTCTGTCTATTAGTGAAAACCGCATGAAAATCCGTTCAGTAGTTTTCGAGTTTATCGCGAACAGACAGACGACGCGGGGACTTTAATTTATAATATGTAGAGATGATATTATAATTTAGGTATGTATATAACATACATACGTCTGTTGTTTAAATCTTCGGATTTAGGTACGGTTTTTATTATAAAAATAAATATAAAAAATTGAAGGGCGGTAACCAACGCCTCTGCTGGCGTAAGGTTTATCCGGCCCGGATAAACCGATAATAATGCGTTTGTCCACCAACTGCGTGGCGGGCCGGATCGGGAGACACTGGTTGAGGGAGACCTTTTGAGACTCCAGGATTCTCTCGATCCATCGCCTTGAACAGCAGTTGGAGGGATGGATTCATAAGTCTGTCATTCCTGGACACTCCTCATTTACTTATCCACCCCTCACACCTTTTTCAATGTATTTTTTGTGTAAAATTGATAGCAATTTACCAATTTATGTAAATTTTGTGACAATTTTTAGAACCTAAATACAGATATTAACTTTTTAATGTGTTTTCTACATTAGTAAGTTTAATTATAAACATCCTGTATCCCTTGCTTTAAGGCTTTAGCTTATCTAGATCTAGGTGGAGATGGTTTAGTGTTTAACATACATAGTGTTATTGTTGTGATTGTTAAAAGGTATTTATTCCTCCCTGACCGTGTCGTCGGCGTCACAAGATTTCAATTATTATACTCAACAAGAAAGTGACCAAGAACCAACAGGGCGATACTTAATGTAATCACGTGATCATAAGCTGATTATTTCTGAACGTTTTTTTCCTGGTAAACAATGGGATCGATAAACTTGTTTAAAAGCGTGGATGTGGGAGGTGTGAGAATTAAAATTAGTGATTTATTGTTGTGTGAAAAACGGTTATGATAGTTCACCCGGTGACAATTGGCCCTCCGACAGTTGATCCCCCCAGACAGTTGATCCCCCGACAGTTGATCCCTCGACAGTTGATTCCCCGACAGTTGATCCCTGTGACAGTAGATCCCCTAAGAGATTTTAAGTAAGTATGCAAAGAGGATATACGGCCACACAACCAAAGTCGATATACTTAAATCTTAAGGCATCTTGAGTGAAAATCAGCTGTAAAAATATTTTTGTTAACAATAATTTCAATTCTCCGAAGGAGCATGCTGTAACTAATAGGTGGGTAACTTTGGTTGTACGGCCGTATATCCTTTTTGAAAAAATAATCTTTTAAGGGATCAACTTTCGGAGGGGTCAACTGTCGGGGGGTAAACCATCGTGGGATGAATTGTCGGTTGTGGGGGGGGGGGGGGGGGGGGGTGGCAATTGTCGCCGGATCAATTATTGGGTCACCGTGAAAAACATAAAAGGAACGGCTGCGCCTTTTTCATACAAAACTTATATTTGGATTTTAGGCATAAATACGAAACCAAGATGAAAAATATTATTTTTAATCAAAAGTTGTAGCAAATATCTAGTACGAATATGAGCTACTTTATTTATTTGTGTTTTAATTTATAAAATAGAGACCACTTAAGAATTCAATTTTCATGATTTTAAAGGTAACTTTGCCACTTACTTGTGAGTTAATGATAATAATCTATAAATAATAATCTATCAACTCACAAGCCTTATATATTTCTTCAAAAATCTAAGAAACGTGCTTAATAAAAAGGATATGAAAAAGGTCTACTATGCGTTATGTCATTCTCGAATTGAATATGGAATCATAGGATGGGGATCTGCTGCAAATACGTACCTACACAGCCTGAATACGATTCAAAAAGGAATCATAAAGACCATATTGAAAGTACCAATTAGAACGCCTTCAATTGAAATTTTCAATAACTTTGACGTACCAAATGTACAACAAATATATGCCAAAAATATATTATTGAAGCTCTTCAAAAATAATGAATCCTCTACTAGACCGTGTATGCATAACACTAGATCTAATAAAAATGATATAAATAATATTCCAAGTTATAAAACCACATTTGGAAAAAGAAACTATGCATACTTTGCAACATAACTCCATAACATCCTCCCCCAAGACATAAAACTAATAAAAAATCCAATTGAATACAAATCAAGAATAAAAATATGGCTTAAAGAGGTCAATGAGAAAACCCTAGCGAAGACGCTAAAAACGACATAGAAGACAAATGAACTATATTTAAATAACTTTAGTCCGCCTCGGCACAGGACCCCCTAGTGAGGAGGACTAAGAAATAAAATATTTTGTACTTAATTTCACATTGCATTTTGTATGTAAAGAAATTTTATATAGTCGCTATAATAAAAAATAAATAAAAATAAAAAAAATTCCATACAAATAAAAATGTATACGAACGCGCTTAACTTCCGGACGACTGCACCAAATTGGATAATTCTTTATTTTCGTGTTCGTTATTCTCAGGACAAGATTTGTATAAAACTACTGGTGAGCTCTGGCCCGGATTCATGGGGTGAGGTTTGTTCGGATCTTAGTGGCGGATGCGTCTGTTCATCAAATGCGTGGCGGGCCGGATCGGGAGACACTAGTGAAGGAGACTTTTAGACCTCTCCAGCAGGACTCTCTCGGAACATTGCCTTGCACTGCAGTGGGAGGGGTAGATTCGTCCGTCACTCTTAGACACACTCCAGATTACTACCCACTTCTCACATCTTTCTCCTTCCCAGAACTTCCTCTCCTTCCTTTCCTATAAAGACCTTCCACACAGCATCCCCAAAGATGAAATGGGCCCTGAGGGAAATTATTTTCCTCAGTGCCTCCTGTGTGCAGCTAATGTAAAAAAAAAATCCTCAAAATCGGTCCACTTTTGGGAAAAATCTTCAAAGCGGTCCAATCCACGTTTACTTAGCCAGATACTTCTACACGTTCCTCTTTCCCATCTCCTTTCTCTCCCCACTAACCTTAGCCTCCATAACTTACCCTTAATTTGAGATGCCGTAGTCTTAGTGGCACCAGACAGATGGGAGCAGTTGGGACTCTTAAGCGGTACTCGCATAAGTTTTTTTAAGGGTGTTGCCATTTTTTAACAAAATCTGTGTGAAATCTTAAGTGCGACATTTTTTCCGTATGGGTTCCAATATGGTTTCCAAATGGCTATCGGTATGAAAATGAGAATCTTCTATAAGTCTAGGGCTAGGGACTCGTAGGTTGTTTGGACATCTAAAATACTTTTGACGGCCTCCGTGGTCGAGGGTAAGGCTCTAGTCTAGGTATCCGAAGGCCGCAGGTTTAAAACCCGGCGTGCGCAAATAAATTTTATTCGATTAATTTGTGTTTTTTCACACGTCATTAAGAGCGTTTAACCAATGAGAAAGGACAATGAAAAAGATACGTTTTAAGATTTTCACGGCCAAAAGCATTTTCGTTATTTGTTTTTGGGGTGTTCCTTCTTCTTTAGCCAACGTTTCGGACTTCTACCGGATCTGCCGGATCTGCCCTGATGATGGACACTGCAACGATGTCCGAAACGTTGGCTTAAGAAGGAGGTAGCTCAACACGGCATAACACCCCAAAAACAAATAACGAAAAAGTCAATGAGAAAGATTAATTATTCTCCGTACCAGCTTTTTAAAATTATAACTCAATATCGATTTTGTTTCATTCCAAATTTGCTTTAATTTATACCTACATCCAAAAATGCTGAAAGGCGTAAATGATAAAACTATTAAAATAATGAACTTTTTGTAATTATTTTTTGATTATAAGTGTTTATTTTTTTTCAATAATGTCTAAGTTAAATAAGAATGTTAAAAATATCTGAAGTATATTAGTGTGTTAGTGCGCAAATAAATACACAAACGGACCAATTTTCGTCAAGAAACACATGTACGTATATATTTTGTAATGATTTTATTTGACTAAAATTAAAATTCTAAAACATGCGACACCCAGATAATATATTGATTTATTTTACTGCATGATTATATGATTTGAAATGGGTGTGGTATAATACAAAATCTTTTTTGAAAATTTAACAAATCTGTATAACCTTATTATACTAAAAATAAACATTTTTTTCTCAAAATTTAAAACATGCGAATGCTAGATAAATTTAAAACATGCGAATGCTAGATAAAAGAACAATCTTTCGAAATCCATTTGTAATTTTTTTGTGGAAAAGAGTCAATACGTCTAAAATCTGATTTTAAAATGACATATTTCGGATTTTCTCTGGTAATATCCTCTTCATCATCATAATCATCATCATCTGTGGCTCTACAACCCAGGTCGGGTCTTGGCCTCCAGCAGAGCCTGCCTCCATGACTGTCGGTGTTGTGCTGCGTTGCGCCAATTTCGGATGCCGATGGTGCTTGCATCCTTCACCACTCCATCCAGCCATCGAAGCTTTGGTCTTCCAACTCTTCTCCGACCCCCAGATGCACCATCCATAATTCGCTTTGGAATATCTCCTTCGCTCATTCTCTGGATATGTCCAGCCCACCTGAGTCTTCCAGTTTTGATTTCCTTGGAGATATTAGGGTCCTCGTAAAGATCGTATAGCTCCTGGTTGTATCTGATACGCCATTCCCCATTATCACAGACTGGGCCGTAAATCCTTCGCAGCACCTTCCTTTCAAAACTTTCTAGGGCTCCTTCATCACCCTTACTGATTGTCCAGCATTCCGAACCATACATAAGAACAGGTCGTATAAGGGTCTTGTAAAGCAGGACTTTAGTTCTTCTGGTAAGGTGGCGAGATTTCATATGCTTCTGTAGCCCAAAGTAGTATCGATTTGCAGCTACTATTCTTCTTTTGATTTCGCTGGATACATTGTTGTCATTTGTCACCATAGTACCGAGATATACAAACTCGTTGACAGTTTCAAATGTATAATTATCTATCTGTATACTTGGTGGTTTCTGGCGTCCATGTACGGGCATATATTTTGTCTTCCCCTCGTTGATGACCAATCCCATGTTCCTTGCCGACGTAGCTAAGCTTTTAAACGCCGATTTTAGTTCATATTCTGAGCGTGCAATGATATCTATATCGTCAGCATAAGCAAGGAGCTGAACAGACTTGTTAAAAATATGGCCTGTGGTTTGTATACCTGCATTTCGGATGGCCTTTTCCAGCGCTAAATTGAATAAAATGCAGGTAAGTGCATCTCCTTGTCTTAGTCCATTGAAGGTCTTTAGGGTGTCTGACAGATCCTGTTGTATTCTGACTCGGCACTCAACATTAGACATTGTGAGCCTTACTAAGTTTACCAGTTTTCTTGGGATATTAAATTCATCCAAGGCTCTCTAAGTAATACCCTCTTAATTAAAAATAATATTTTGTATATTTGCGGCAAGTTCCAGAGTGGAAGATACTCTCAGTATCGCCCTGATGAAAGACCACCAATCAGAATTGAAATGTTGCTTTAAATGAAGGCTTTAGCCGTGTTTTGTGAACAGATCTGAACATCCAGTTATTTAAACACTTTAGTTTAGCGATACCAAAGGTCATAATAATATTAGGGTAAGTATGATGTACTGTACACATCAATAAACATGGCTGTATCAATCGAGGTTGATTTTGGTTTTTAGCATCTAGAGTCTAGGACGTAATTTGCACCTGTAACCTTAAGCCTGACAGCCTAAACTTTTACGTTACACCACCAAAGACTGAAGGTCTCCCTCCAACCATACCTCAAATGCTAGCAGTTCTCTGTTATAAATAAAATAACACAAGCTATTATTTAACCTTTCAACGCTAGCGTTAGTCAAAATGGCGAGCATCAAATTCAGTTCTACCTGTCTCTTTTGAATGCTTCAAACGAGAGTATTGCAGTTACATCATATCAACTTAGTGGCCGCTAGACTCGAGCGCACGGCCTGATGGTATATCTGGAGGAAAAACTTTTTTACGAAAAAACCCAAAAATCTAGAGAAATTTAGACTAGATAAGGTTATTTAAGCTTTTGTACTCATTCTGAATTGTAGGGAAATTTCAATTAGAAATCCAGGGAAAAAAAATTTAGGCACACCATCATCATCACCATGGCGGTTTTTCAATTTGAGAGGGGGGCATGGGTACCGCCAAGAACTATTTATTCGATAACCAGCACCCTTTCCATTTGTCACCCCAAGTGGTTCGCTAAGTTTGATGACTTAGATTTGGTTCATGGGGTGAGTTTTGAATTTTCTATCGAGACATCACCTTGCACCGTATTGGGAGGGATGGAATCATACGTTCGTCACTCCTGAACCCCACCCACCCGTCTTATCATTTTCCTTCCCAGAGATGACATGTGCCCTGACGGTTTTACTCTTAAAAATGCCTTAATAAAATATTCGTCAAAAAGTCGAATGTTCACCTTATTGAAGTTGAATAAATAACAACATTTGCCACGTAGGGTTAAAGGCCGAAGTTGAGCAGGTAGATAGCAGATAGGTAAGTACCTGGTTAACCCATTTAACAGGTCTGCAGTCTCTTTCGGACCACACACCATTGTTATGGTGCTAGCGAGGGTGATAATTATCATTTAATGACTTATGGTGATGGTGCACTTTACTATGTCTCATTTCACTAATGGGTGTTCCAGAATATCTAACTGTTTTTTTTTTAAATTATTTATTTATTGTTAATATTACACGTCTTACAATACCATTTAACTTTTCCAGATTCAGAGGTTTTCCATCATCAGGGCAATATAGGGGTTCGGAGGTTTGCTATCATCAGGGCAATCTAGGGGTTCGGAGGTTTGCTATCAATAGGGCAATCAAGGGGTTCGGAGGTTTGCTATCAATTGGGCAATCTAGGGGTTCAGAGGTTTGCTATCAAAAGGGCAATCTAGGGGTTCGGAGGTTTGCTATCAATAGGGAATTCTAGGGGTTCGGAGGTTTGCTATCATCAGGGCAATCTAGAGGTTCGGAGGTTTGCTATCATCAGGGCAATCTAGAGTTTCGGAGGTTTGCTATAATTAGGGCAATCTAGGAATTCGGAGGCTTGCTATCAATAAAGCAATCTTGGGATTCGGAGGCTTGTTATCATCAGGGCAATCTAGGGGTTCGGAGGTTTGCTGTCAATAGGGCAATCTAGGGGTTCGGAGGTTTGCTATCAATAGGGCATTCTAGGGATTCGAAGGTTTGCTATCATCAGGGTAATCTAGGGGTTCGGAGGTTTTCTTTCAATAAGGCAATCTAGGGGTTCGGAGGTTTGCTATCACAGGGCAATCTAGGGTTTCGGAGGTTTGCCATCATCAAGGCAATCTAGGGGTTCGGAGGTTTGCTATCAATAGAGCAATCTAGGGGTTCGGAGATTTGCTATCATCAGAACAATCAGGGGGTTCGGAGGTTTGCTATCATTATGGCAATCTAGGGGTTCGGAGGTTTGCTATCATCAGGGCAATCTAGGGGTTCGGAGGTTTGCTATAAATAGGGCAATCTAAGGGTTCGGAGGTTTGCTATCATCGGGGAAATCTAGGGTTTCGGAGGTTTGCTAACATCAGGGCAATCTAGGGGTTCGGAGGTTTGCTATCAAAAGGACAATCTAGGGGTTCGGAAGTTTGCTTTCAATAGGGCATTCTAGAGATTCGGAGGTTTGCTATCATCAGGGCAATCTAGGGGTTCGGAGGTTTGCTATCAATACGGCAATCTAGGGGCTCGGAGTTTTGCTATCACAGGGCAATCTAGGGTTTCGGAGGTTTGCTATCATCAGGGCAATCTAGGGGTTCGGAGGTTTGCTATCAATAGGGCAATGTAGGGGTTCGGAGGTTTGCTATCATCAGGGCAATCTAGGGTTTCGGAGGTTTACTATCATCAGGGCAATTTATAGTTTCGGAGGCTTGCTATCATCAGGGCAATCTATGAATTCGGAGGTTTGCTATCAATAGGGCAATCTAGGGGTTCGGAGGTTTGCTATCATCAGGGCAATCTAGGGTTTCGGAGGTTTGCTATCATCAGGGCAATCTAGAGTTTCGGAGGTTTGCTATCATCAGGGCAATCTAGGGGTTCGGAGGTTTGCTATCTATAAGGCAATCTAGGGGTTCGGAGGTTTGCTGTCAATAGGGCAATCTACTGGTTCATGGGTTAAGTTTCGTCCGGGTCTTGGTGATGGATGCACCTGCCCGGATCAGCTGCATGGGGGTCCCTTTGAGTTCTCCAGCCGTACTCTCTCGGAACATCGCCTAGCACCGCAGTGGGAGGGATGGATTCATACGTTCATCACTCCTAAACACATTAACTCCCGTTGGTTAGATTCCTCATTCCTCATTTCTCTCATACCCGTTTCCTTCCCAGAACTTTCTTCCCTTTCCTTTCCTAAAAGACCCTCCACACAGCATCTGAAATGATCACATAGGCCCTGATGGGAATTATTTCCCTCAGGACCTCCTATGTGGAGCTAATGTAAAAATGCAAAAAGACATATGACACAAGGTAAGACTCTTGACTCGCAATCCGAAGGTCGCATAAAAATAGCAAATTTGCGGCACGTTCCAGTGTGGTAAATACTCTCAGTATCGCCCTGGTACCACCATTCGGAATTGAAATGTTGCTAGAAATGGCTCTAGTCGTGTTTGGTGACCAGATCTGAATAGCCAGGTACATCTCCACCTTCCTCTCCCCACTATATTTAGCCACACAACAGACCACAATTGGGGATACCATAGCCTCACTGTCTCCAGACGGGAGCAGCTGGGACTCTTGTGGGGTATTCACATTAAAAAAAAACAGAGTGTACAATTCACACGCGGTAGAAGTGAAACCTTCAGAATAATAAGGTAAACAAGAGTTGGGAGGCCACGAAGCACCGCACAAAGAGGAGACCGATTATATTCTCTCACAGGCTGAATCATATAGATTGTCTCTTTTTAGTGTCGCTATAATTTTCGTTTCATCGAGTTTCAAATTACAACGGTGGTAAAGAAGTTTTCACTTCAAAAATCAGAGTGTGCAAATCACACGCGATAGAAGTGAAACTTAAAAGTAGACAAGAGTGGGGAGGCTACGAAGCACCCCACAAAGAGGAGACCGATTATACTCCATTCTCTCGCAGGCTAAATCCTATAGATGTACGTGTTTCTCTTTTTAGTGTTGCTATTTTTCGCTCCATCGAGTTTCAAATCACAACGGTGCTAAATAAGGCAAAGTGAGGCAAAAAGGCTTGTGAAAAAATCTTGCATGCATCTAAATGTAGATCAAAAAAGTCTTTGTAAGTCGATACTTTATTACATTGGATAACACATTGTTTTATTTTGTGTTTTGCATAACACATTATTTTACTTTGTATTTTGCATAACACATTATTTTACTTTTGTTTTGGATAACACATTGTTTTACTTTGTGTTTTGGATAACACATTATTTAACTTTGTGTTTTAGATAACACATTATTTTACTTTGTGTTTTGGATAACACATTGTTTAACTTTGTGTTTTGGATAACACATTATTTTACTTTGTGTTTTGGATAACACATTAGTTTACTTTGAATTTTGGATAACACATTATTTTACTTTGTGTTTTGGATAACACATTATTTTACTTTGTGTTTTGGATAACACATTATTTTACTTTGTTTCTTGGATAACACATTGTTTTACTTTGTGTTTTGGATAACACATTATTTTACTTTGTGTTTTGGATAACACATTATTTTACTTTGTGTTTTGGATAACACATTATTTTACTTTGTGCTTTGGATAACACTTCAATTTACTTTGTGTTTCAGATAACACTGTAGTTGAATTATATTCACCTTGTCAAGGCAGAAGGTAGAAGGCAACTCTTGAACGATATAATAATATTATTAGGAGTGGAAGGATACCCGCTGAGTGCTGAGTGTTATCACAAAGCTGATCTTATAATTGAATTTATTTGGTGTCGGATTATCTCTCTGCCTACTCCGTGGAACTGTTGAAACTTATTACAGCGAGAGGAATTAAATAATCTGGACGCTCGGCTTGTAAACGGGCGAAACAAAGATATTTAAATATAAGAGATGTGCCATCCGCAGTTTTTACTGGGTGGAACTGTGTTTCCTGGCGTCACCGATATTGTTAACCAATACTACTGCACGCCTTTAAAAAATCAACTAAATGAACGAATTCTTTCCGTATTCAAACTATATTGTTAACCATTTGTTGTTTACAATTTGGGAGGCGGGAATGGGTACCGCCGCCCCGGGAACCTTTATTGGATAACCAACACCTCTGCCATAGATCACCCCAAGTGGTTCGCTATGTTTGATGATTTAGCAGGGGTGCCCGGGTTCATGGGGTGAGGTTTGTCTAGGTCTTGGAGGCGGATGAGCAGGATACACAGAACCTTAGATTCATACCCACCGCTTAAACCCTTTTCCATCCCAGAACTCCCCTCTCCTTCCTTTCCCTAAAAAAACCCTCCACACAGTATCCCCAAAGATGACATAGGCCCTGAGGGAAATTATTTTCCTCAATATAATTCTTTTCAGGACCGATGTCATCTTTGGGGATGCTGGGTGGAGGGTCTTTTTAGGAAAGAAAGGAGATAAAGTTCTGGGAAGGAAAAGGGTATTCGGGGTGGGTAGGAATCTGGAGGTCATTGTGTCCAGGAGTGACGGGCGTATGAATCCATCCCTCTATAAAATCAAGGGTGGGTGGTGAGAGGGGGGGGAGGGTGGAGGTGGAGGAACCTCCCTTACACCATGCGAGCGATGCCGCGGGAAAAAGCTAGTATTACAATAAAAAACAAATAATATTAATATTTGTTTTTTATTGTAATACTAGCTTTTTCCCGCGGCATCGCTAAAAAAAAAGAAAAATTATTATTACAAATTTAATATTACATTAAAAAAAATAACAAACAAACAAAAAAATTAACTTTCTCTAACAATCTTTCCAATCTCTTTCATAGAAAGAATATCAAAAGTGACTACAAACAAGTACTCTCAAGCAGAAGTATATCTACTTACCAAATTTTATTTCTATTTTTATATCCAGAAGGATAATACTTACCAATGATTATTTCAATCTTCTTTAAATTATCTTTTTATTATTTATTTCTTATATTTTTATTTTTATCTGTTTTTAGTTTTATTTATCCCTTAATATGTAATTTTTTTCTTTCCTCTTCTAATATTTTATTATTTGTTTATATAAAATAATAATTCATGTATGACTACCACAAAACGGGCAATAGCCTAGAATAGTAGTTAAAAAATGGCAAAAATGTATCATGTAAACATTTATGAAATAATAAAAATAATCAAATTAAATACTGCTGCACACCTTCAAAAAATTAACAAAACGTACGAATTCTTTCCGTATTCAAACTATTCCGGGAATATTTTTTTTACATTAACTCCACACAGGAAGCCCTGAGGAAAATAATTTCCTTCAGGGCCTATGTCGTCTGGGTTGCTGTGTGGAGGGTCTTTTTGAGGAGAACCACTTGGGGTGACCTATGGCAGAGGTGTTGGTTATGCAATAAATGGTTCGCGGGGCGGCGGTATTACCATATCTGCCTCTCAATAAGCACCTAAAGACTTTCAAAGCCAATGAATTTACTTCTATTTCATCATTTTTTCTTTTAGGTTTTATGAAACAACAAAAAATCATTAATTTCACAAACGTGTGAAATATTAATGTATTTTTAACAGAATTCATTTAAACTTGCAGCTATTTATTACAGGACTAGCTGGTTCCCGGCATGCCTTGCAATGTTCGAACCCGGCATGCGCAAATAAATTTTATTTGATTAATTTGTGTTATTTCACAATTAATTCATTTAAAATAATATATAGTATATTTGCGGCATGTTCCAGAGTGGAAGATACTATCAGTATCGCCCTGGTGTAAGACCACCATTCAGAATTGAAATGTTGCTTGAAAATGGCTTTAGCCGTGTTTAGTGACCAGATCTGAATAGCCAGGTACTTCCCAACCTTCCTCTTTCCCACCTATTTCCCCTCCCCACTACCTTCAGCCTCACAACATACCCCAATTGGGGATGCCATAGTCTCACTGGCTCCAGACGGGAGCAGTTGAGATTCTTGTGCGGTATTCACTGTAAAAAAAAAAAAAAGCCATATTCAAAGAAATAAATTGATTCTCTGCATGTCCTTTCCCATGCGCCCCCGTTCCCCTCTCGCATCTTAATACATTAGAAGCCCGCCGAAAAATATTTTTAGGAAAACATTTTTTTAAGATAATCTCTGGAACTATACATAATCCACCTATTTTGAAAGAGATTAACTTATATGTCCCAGACAAGTATACTCGTGGAAGGTCCCATACTCTTTTTTATGCTCCAAAAGCGAGGACTTCTGCCTATCAGAACGCGCCAGTCAACAGAGCGACTGAACTGCTCAACGAGTCTGCATTGACCATCGACATTTTTAACGTAACCTACAGGCAGTTTGACAATTATCTTTTGACGTATGTCACAAAGTAGTGAAACTGACCTTTTTATGTGTTTTGCTATACTTTTTGTCTAATTTGTAATCTTCTCCATAATGTATTGGTGAATAACCGTTTTACGGAGAACATGGAAAGTAAATAAATAAAATAAATAAATAAATCCCCTTCCCCTCCCGCGTTCCCTTTCCACCTTCCCCGCCTACCCTCTCCCGCTCCCCGTCCCGCTAACCCCCTCCCGCGTTCCATATATTCAGTCCCAGTACATTCAGTTTTCAAACAGCTCGCTTACCTCCTATTACAATTTTTTTATTCAAATTTTATTTTTTCATATATTACAAATATTCACTTTCGTATATTATAAGAACAAATAATTTAATTTGTTACCTAACATAAGTACCTATTTAAATTATCTATAATTTAAAAAATCTATAGACAATTCTTTTGTTACAAAAAAAACAGCTGCCTGCTAAATTCACATTCATCAAACGCGTGAACTGTCAAACGTGCGAAGTTAAAATAGTCGTTAAGTTATCTGAACTTATCCAATTTTTTGCGCAATTTTCTTAATTTTTATTTCTTTTAGAACCTTCTACAAAGTATTAGAAAACTTTTTAAAAAAAGATGAATGAAATAGGTAATGTCGTTCTAAAGTTATGGCGTGACCAAGGGAAACAGGGATTCATTTTTATATTTATAGGATATTTATGATACAGTGATTCAGTTCTTATTATTAGAACTAGAAACAAGGTAAAAAATGGGAAAACATATGTACATAATAACATTACCATTTACAATATATATATGTACCTACTTACCAACAACCTAGTCCACAACTCGGTATCAAGCACAGCATCGAGCGCTTAGCACAGCATCCCCCCCTCTGGTGAGACAATTTGCGCCAATTACTTTTGGGTAACGACATTCTACTCTCGCTATAAACGGTACACACCATAAATCCTCGATAGTTACACGCCCTTAATACCAAACAGTGGCGTGCGGGTAAATGCATTCTAGACGCGATAATCAACCATTCATTTTTTTTGTTGTTTAAGACAATTCACCCTAAAGAGAGTGCTATGTGACCATTAATTTTAATAAATTTACTAAATTGCATAAAAGTTGATTAAAGATGTCTGACTAATCAAACTTTTCCCCACCATTTGGATCCAGTGAGACTATGGCATCCCCAATCGGGGTATATTGTGAGACAATGCAGAGGGGAGATTCTGTATGTTTTTGGTTATCTTTTGCGTTTATTCAGCATTATTAAACATAAACAACAACAAAAATCCGTCGGGCATCCGTCGTGCATTATCGGCTGTCAAATTTCTGTGACTTTAATGGTGCTTTTAGCTAAAGTAATTAGTGATGCAACGAATACGAATATTCGTATTCGCCGAATAGTAGACATTTGCCGAATATTCGTATTCGGCGAATATATATTTACGAATACGAATACTATAAAAAAACTTTTGAATTAATAAATTGTCACAGAAATGTCAAAATGTCTATGGATTTTGTGGCACTGTACTATGAACCTCGAATTTTTCATTTAATACGCGTTCTTTCTCTTAGTAGTTTCAGTATTTGACAGTCGATAAGGTCAAGTGCAAGTATATTGTTACATGTGAGTTAGCTGCGAAGTAAAAGGAAATAAATTTAAATCATTAAAAACGAGACTGATGCTGATCTAAAGCTCCAAAAAAATCGCCCTCTGCTGATCCATTGCTCTTCTGGCGAGACGATATAAATTTCCCACGATTGAAAAAAATTGCGCAAAAATATTTTTCATACAAGCCATGTACAGTCGCCTCGGAGAGGCTTTTTTCAAGGGCTGGCAACATCCAAACTGAAAAAAGAAATCGCCTATCACCAGCGAGTATACAGGTGTTATGTTTTCTGAATAAAAATTTGACATTTGTAAATTTTTATTATTAGTACCTATAATAAAACAAATAGAACAAGGTTCAATAAATGAGTGTTTTATTACTCTGCCAAGTTATTCATATTCGTATTCGTATTCGCCGGATAGTAGGTTTGATATTCGTATTCGTATTCGTATTCGTAAAAGTAGTATTCGTTGCATCACTCTCTCTCTCTGGTTTCAATCCTGGGATTGGTTTGCAGCAATTTCATCTATTCGTTTCTTCCACTCTTCCCTGTCTTGTGCGGCACTTTTGAAGTCTGCATATGATAAGCAGCGCACGTCCACCAGCAGGTCCTCCAGGTACTCTCGGCGTGGGCGTCCCCTAGCGTTTGTCCCCTCGGTCATACCCTCCATTATGGCATGCAAGAGGCCTTCTTGTCTAATTGCATGGCCGATCCATCTTGCGCGCCTTCCGGACAAGGTCCTGAGCAGGTGCCTTCCTCCTTCGATTCTTTGGAGAACCTCATCATTTGTGATGTGGTCTCTCCAGGAAATTCCTAGTAGTCTTCTATAGGACCACATCTCAAAAGCCTCTAGTCTCCGTTTATCTATTTCGGATAAGCACCATGTTTCGCAGCCGTACATCAAGATACTCCATACATAGGTCTTGATGAGGAGTATTCTCAGTTTCAGGTCTATATTATTCGATTCTATTATTTTCGACCTTTTATTGAATGCAAGCCTAGCCTGGTGTATACGGCTGTCGACCTCGCTCTTAGATCGACCGTCCCATGTTATTTTGCTCCCGAGGTAGACAAACTCCTTGGTGTTCTTTAGTGGAACTCCTGACATCTCTACTCACTCATCACTAAAAGTAATGAATGGTGATTCAGCTTATTTTGTGTTACCTTTTACGTTAAGCTTTACGGGACAATTGAAACAAAAGGTTAGGCGTCCATCGTGCTTTATCGGCTGTCAAATTTCTGTGATTTTCTACGGCTTTCAGTGGCTTGTCTATGCCTGTCGCTTGTCGTGTGTTAATGGATTAATTACCTACTCAAATCATAATCAACTATTTAGTAGTTATTAAATATACTTAATTTTATAAACAAAATAATAAATATTAATTAGTTTTATAAACAAAATTGGCGTTCAAAATGGCAATGCTTTTGTCATATTAGTTTGATGTTTGAAAATTTTTCCGCGAATGACATCTCTTAACGAGGATTACGCGGTAAAACGCGCGGTCAACTCTTACTACTAGAGTTATTGTCTTAACACAAGCGCAGTTTTTAGCTGTTAAGCGCAACACGGAAAATGGCATTTAAGGTAATTGTCAAAATGTAACATTTACGGCAGATTTAACACGCGTTACGCTGTTGCAAAAGATACAAAATCACCTTCTGATTTCCAAAAACGGGTAATATATAGTGTATTTTCCAAACGTTCCAGAGTGTAAAATACTCTTGGTATCGCCCCAATGTGAAGACAACTATTCAGAATTGAAAGGTTGCTTAAAAGGCTTTTGCCGTGTTTGGTGACCAGATCTGAATATCCAGGTAGGTACTTGCCCACCTATCATTCCTCTTGAGAGTTTTATTCAAGTTCTATTATTATTTCATAATGTGCCGGTTGTTTAGTAGTACTTGGATATTAATAGTACCTACTTGCATAGAATTTTTACAAAACTTGAATTTAACTTTGAAATTTGGTTAACTGTTAAAATTCCATGAATCAACTCGTCACAAAGTAAAAAGTAAATATAATCACATTTTCAATTTTTTTAAAGAAAAACTTAAAAAAGAAGAAGATAATAATAATAATCTAAATGAAAATATGAAAGAGAACAAGACACAGAAAAATAGAAAATGGTCGCAACTAGGACTCGAACCCAGAACCTCCCGTCTGACCGGGACGTGTACGTTTACCAATTTCGCGTTAGACAAGAGGTTCTGGGTTCGATTCCCAGTTGTAACCATTATCTTTTTCTATAGATCCTTGAGGCGGTTGTGTGGTAAAACCATGTATGATCGTGTGAGAAATGTGGATATCCGCAAAGAATGTAAGGCTGATGTAAGCATAATGAGTAAGATTAAGAAAGGGACCCTCAGATGGTTTGGGCATGTAGAGCGAATGAAAGAAGAAAATAATTTGAGAAGAATATATGATGCAAATGTGAATGGAAGAAATCGGGGACGCCCGGGGAAGACATGGCACCATCAAGCGAATCAGATACTTGAGTCGGGCCATGTCAAAAGTTAGAATAATAGAAGACTATGTATGAGACGATGTATGAATGTGAGTGAGGCAAAGAGTGTGTGCCAAGCCCGAGTTGTTTGGCGGTCCGTCCTCTCTGCCTACCCCTGCGGGGAAACGGCGTGATGGTTAGTTAGTTAGTTGTTCTCTTTCATATTTTCGTTTAGATTATTATTGTGATCTTCTTCTTCAATGATATAATCACATATGATTGCCCTGTCCGAAACGTTGGGTTAAGAAGGAGGTAGTGCAACACGTCATAATACCCCAAAAGTAAATCGCGATAAAATATCACCATTAAAATTAATTCGACCCCCGCCGCTGTCCCAAAAAAATAATTTCGTTCAATCCATACGGACTACAGACACAGTGCACACTACGACTGGCGCACAAAGGCCGACGTTTCGGAATTGCGCCACGCCCCGTGTTCACGCCTCGGATTATAATACTGAAAATTATTAGATTAAACGGTTTCAGGACATAGGAGGGACACTGTCACTGCCTAACCATTCCGGAGGGGGGGGGGGAAGTTGGTTGAATTGCAAAACATTTATTCGTTCATTTTTCCATGTTCCTTAGTTGTCACACTTTATAGAAATGAATCGGACAGCTGTTAAGTCATTTTAACTTACGATAATAAACAACATCAAAGTAAAAATATTCTAAAGTTCATTCAAATCTAATTTTCTAATAAAATCTAGATTTCCCTATCAGAATCTTTAGATCGAAGGCGTCAGATGGAAATGCTGTTCTTGATTTACCAGTATTCCAATGGAAAATGATCCGATGAACTAGCGTCATTGATCCCTTCGGCACCGGTGCATAGTTGGGAAACACGTCAAACGCGTGTCCCTAATCAAAAGATGTCATTTCACAAAATCAACACCAAATATTTTTTGAAGTGAAAACTTCTTTAGCACCGTTGTGATTTGAAGCTTGACGAAACAAAAAAGCGACACTAAAATAGTAGAATATATACATCTATAGAATTGAGACTGCGCGAGAATGAGATAGAATAATCGGCCTCCTCTTTAAACGGTGCTTCGTGGCCTCCCCACTCTTGATCTACTTTAGTTTATTTTACACAGGAAGCCCTGATAAAAATAATTCCCTCAGGGAATTCAACATCTTTGGGAACGCTGTGTGGAGGGTCTTTTTAGAATAGGACGAAGAGCAAGTTCTGGGAAGAAAAAGGGTATGAGTGTGTCCGTGTGTCCAGGAGTAACGGACATATGAATTTATTCCTCCTAATGTAGATTCACCATATTATCGCTTGTAAAACTACTTATAAATAGAAAGTAATGAACCGGCAATAAGCTCATTGGCTCTGAACAGAACCTAACCTATCAAAATTTCCCAGCGTTCGGAACTTTGATAACATATTTTCACTGGTTCCATCCCATTCAGGTGTCTGGCCAACCCATCTTAAAATTGCAGTATTTACTTACTAGGTACAACTCTCTTCTCTTTTGCTACCCTAAACTCAGCGCCGGATCTGCCATACGTTCAAAAACGTGCAAAAACCTGGCGCCAACTCCGAAGGGGCGCCGTAAGAAAATAAATATTGTATTCAAATTTAGTTATAATATTCCCTGAATCGTTTAAAAATTACCCATAGTACGAAATAATTATTACTCTCTAGCAGCACTTTCCAAAGAAACAGAATGCGCACGCATCAGGTTGGTATCAACGGCTTACGAATTTATAGTCAGTTACAGAATTTTTTTACAAATTCCATATATTTAGTTTAAACGTAAGATCTTTTTTTCCATATATCTTTTACCGTCTTTTACCACGAATGGGTGCGATTCAAAGTTAATAACCAATCACAGCGCGATATTTTTGTTCTAGAGAATCAAACCAACCGACTTACGCCTTTCAAAATGCTGACAATTTTAGTTAGCGTACGCTCGCTGTTGTTTTATTTTGTACGATTTAAGTCTCTAGGAGAAGGTAGTTAAAGACCATTTCCTTATGAAATCTTCAGTAAATTCCATTAACAAAAACATCACACGGTTTGCAGAATTTGCAGGTTGCAACGTGTTACGTGTTGACAGTTTCATCATTGATTTGACAAATTATTCGAAGTTCGTTAAATGTATAATTAATATCTATTAGATTTGTTATTTTACGGTGTCAGTGTAAGGTGTAAGCGTCTTTCATAAGCCGTTGATACCATACGTCAGTGTTTAGTGTTTGTACGGTGTTTGTTCGCTCAACACAAAACACAGGGGAAATGCGAGGTACAAATTTGAGGTTATATTCTTATCACGAACGAATTTTTAATCAAAATAAAAATGTAGTGGGGGGGGGCGCCATCGGTACCTACTGCACAGGGCGCCAGATTTCGTAGATCCGGCCCTGCCTAAACTATCCACTAAACCAGCAAGCCCACAAAGCCTCGTATTATAATGTAACCCTAAGCATAACATACGAGTATATTGTCCTAATATAAAAAACAATATTGTTGACTTTTTAGTTCAATCGAACGTGAGTCACCTGCCTTTATAATTCAAAAAGTTCGTTGGACATAAACGTGTACAGTATTAAAGCTCCTTTAAAGAAGTAATAATACTACATTGACAAATTGGCCCGACGATTACATAGTAGCTGTTTTTTTTTAAGAGTGTATATTTTGTTTTAAATCAAATTCTAGACGTATCGACGTATCTACAAAAAATGTAAATGGCTTTCGGAAGATTGCTATTTTATCTAATAATTTTTTTTTTTTTTTTTCTAAAATATGTTCACTTTTATTAAAATAAGGTTATAACGGAGAAAAGGAGTGTCAGGAGAATATATGACGCAAATGTGAATGGTAGAAGAAGTCGAGGAAGCCCAAGAAAGACATGGCACGACCAAGTAAATCAGATACTTGAGTCGGGTCATGTCAAGAGTCAGAATAATAGAAGAGAATGTATGAGACGTTGTATGAATGTAAACGAGGCAAGGAATGTGTACCAAGACCGGGATGTTTGGCGGCCCGTCCTCTCTGCCTACCCCTGCGGGGAAACGGCGTGATGGTTAGTTAGTTAGTTAGTTTATTTATTTATTTATTTACGGACTTACGTCCAATTTAAAACAAAGTATCACGAAGTATAGAAATGAACAATGTAAGGATTCGGATGGTACATGAAAGCAAAGACAAACAGTGAAAATAGAAGAAAAAATAAGTGTCAAGTCACGTCAAGACCTTGCAAAAATTAGGGTGAATAGGACATATCTTCATTTGTTTAAAGAGCGACAGAAATTATTTAAGCTAATACGAAAAAAATCAAGGTCTTGACGTGAGTTGACCAGTCTACACATTCTGGACAGTGGTGAGTTATAACCATAGTTAGTCGAGTGCTGATTGAGGAAAAGCAGGTCTTTATTTCTGAGTCTACGAGAAGGTATATTAAATGTGATGAGTTGTAGTAATGTAGGCGAGTCGATTAAACAGTTAATAATTTTGAAGAAACACTAGTTAGTTAGTAACGTTGGCCGTTGGCAGATTTGTTAAATTTTCAAACCAAATGTTGTATTATACAACACACATTTCAAATCATATAATCGTGCCGTAAAATCAATCAATACATTATCTAAGAAAGCCACTTTTCACAATTTTAATTTTAGTTCAAATAAAATCATTTAAAATAAAATTCCCGCACGTGTTTTGCGACGAAAAAACTTCAGTTTGTCTATTTATTTATGGTCTTACAAAGGATCATATTTCAAATAATTATGCTAAAAAAAATTTACAAAGAGTACATAAGCAATTTTAATAACTTTATAATCACGTGTTTTAAGAATTTTATATAACTAACTTTAAATAGGTATATATATACAGGGTGTTAAGGGACGTAATTGACTTACTTTAACCAGTGATTCCTGACACTATTTGGAGTAAAAAATGTAAACGAAATTTTGGTCTCCAGTGAAATTTTTGATGTTTTTTTTTTTTATTTTTTCTACGAAAACATGAAAAAAATATAGGTGTTCGACAATTGGAGGCGGGGTGAGGTGTTGGTCGGTTACTCGGCTGAGTGACCAGTGACGACATGCGCAAGATTTTTTTTTTGTTTGAATTTGGAGAAAAAAATTTGAAAAAAAAGTCGCCGGAGACCAAAATTTCATTTACATTTTTTACTCCAAGTAATGTCAGGAACCACTGGTTAAAGTAAGTCAAGTACGTCCCTTAACACCCTGTATATTAAAGCAAATTTCGAATGAAATAATATCAATATTGAGTTATAGAATATACGAGAATAACCAATCTTTATCGTCGGAACCGCCCTGTACAGTTGCAAGAGTTGCATCTTTTGACGAAATTTGAATGAGTTTTGCGTAAGAGATACATGGTAGTGAAAGGTTGTTGGCTAAAATCATGAACCCGTATAATCACAACAGATCAAATGTGTCCTATCTCAAACAGTTCTCATATAAATCGTTGTTTCTCCCTTGTTGTCAGGATGAGAAATATGATCTAAACGGTGATAGTAAGAGAAAACTCCACGCTTTATATTCAAATCTAGAATTAAACCGTGGAAAAATTTACATATGCACTTCTATGATACCAAAATTTCCAATTGCAATTGGAGAAAAATTAAAAATTTATTCGTTATATTTTTATGAAACGACAAAAACGTTAGGTGATAATAACTTTTATAAAATATTCGCCTAATAAAATTTTTGTGTATTTTTTTCATTTTCATTAATTTTATTTGGGAAAAAAGTATTTAAGTTTGTATAAAAAAAAACATTTCACAAATTATGTGCTTTTTTCTAATAGAATATTTTGTAATCTTTCAAAAACAGTGTTTAGTTTTCTGACACGTTTAGAAATATTCCATTTATTTGGATTTTATTGCAAAGCGGAAAATTCTGATCTTCTGACAGAATATGCCCGAAACCTGGTGGGTTAAAAAAATCAGAGTGTAACACGTTTTGTGTCGATAGAAGTGAAACCTTCGGAAAACTAAAGTAGACAAGAGTGGGGAGGGTACGAAGCACCGCACAAAGAGGAGACCGATTAGTCTATCTCATTCTCTCGCAGGCTAAATCCTATAGATGTATCTGTTTGTCTCTTCTTAGTGTCGCTATTTTTCGTTTCATCGAGTTTCAAATCACAACGGTTCTAAAGACGATTTCACTTCAAAAACAGGTTTCCTCACTCTGTTTTGTACAAATGATTATTTATTTTAATGCCTTGTTTTCAACGCTCACGTGCACCATAATCTATTAATCATGTTTTAATCTGTTTCAATTACGCGTGGGTTAGGAGGGTTATTTTTTAATGTGTTACAGTCAGCTTAGTTCCTTATAAAACCCCCTTTCATTTACAAGCTCATAAACTTTTATTAAATTTGGTACTTATTTGAGTACAATCTTTGTAATGGATATTAAAATAAATTAGTTTAACTAATAATCGTAACTATCTTATATGTATACAAATGAATAAATAAACTTAAATTAAAAAAAAATTGTATACAAAAAAGAATGTATTTTGTTTGCTTGTTCGTTTGTTCCTTATGCGTTTCTAAACCATTCATCATATTGCGATGGAACTTTGGGGATTTGATGTGCGCATGCCCAGATAGTTTTTTTTTTATATAATAGTGATTTCTGGTGTTACGAATTTTTTTCCTGTACTATTCATTCGATTGCGTAGAAACTTTGTGGATTTGGTGTGCCTGTGCCCGGAATGGTTTCTATATATGTACTATTCATCCCGTTACGATGAAACTTTGGGGATTTGATTTGCGCATGCCCGGGATGGTTTCAAAATGCGTTCCGGGAACTTGCTAGTATCGTTGTATTATAACGCACTAGCTGAAGTCCCCGGCGATGCCCAGGCTTTACACAAAGTTTTCGAAATCAAATGTAGACAGTGACCTTCCTCTTGTTTTGAAGGTCACGTGTGCAAAGTAAGTGGAAAAGTAAGAAAATCTTAAAAAATATAAATCCGTACACAACGCCATCTCTGATACTGACAAAAATAAAACACGGACAGTTGCGCTTTGATTATTGCTTCACTGCGTAATTTTTAAATAATAAGTTAACAACAGTTATTGATTCTGAGGCGGTACGAAGTTCGTCGGGTCAGCTAGTAACAATAATAATTCCGTTCTGAAATAAACAATGCATACATTAAAGATATAAGGGATGGAATTATAATTTTAATATATTTGTATGTCTATAACACCCCCTCTAATATCATTTTCCTATATCAATTAAGTTAAATAAAACAACACTTATTTATATCGTTTATTATTCACCCTCGCAAGATTTGCAAACTGATTTTTAACCATAACGCGATAGTCGGCTAAATGTATTATGTCCCGGCGTTGCCAGGGGTTGGGGGAGACTTGTTTAAGGGTGGATTTGTTATTTGAATATGCCACATACTGCCTTGGTGTATGGAGTCATGACAAGTCTTCGGAGTAAAATGCAGCCCGAAACTGAGTCAAAAATGGTGCCTGCAGTGGGGTGCTTTTCTTTTTGAATCCTTGTTATTAATTCGTCTCTATTTTTCATGGTGAATATTATTACTTGAATAGTTTCGACAGGAACTGTATTTCATCCCTCCTACAATATGGATCTCTTCAAGCCATGGTGTATTATATTCCCTCCTTCCTATCCTAAAATTACCATCCACACAGCATCTCCAGAGATGACATTGGCCCCGAGGAAAATCATTTTCCTCGGGGCCTTCTGAATTATTATTTTCATGACTGTTTTTTACATTAGCTCCATACAGGAGGCCCTAAGGAAAATAATTCCACTCAGGGCCTATTTCATCTTTGGAGATGCTGTGTGAAGGGTGTTTTTAGGGGAAGGGAGGAGAGGAAATTCTGGATAGGAAAAAGGTATGAGGGGTGGATAGGAATTTGGGGGTTAGTGTGTCCAGGAGTGACAGACGAATGAATCCATCCTTTCCATTGCGATATAAGGCAATCTTCCGAGAGAGTCCTGCTGGAGAGGTCAAAAGATCTCCCTCCAAGGTCCGGACAAACCTGACCCCATGAACCCGAGCACCCCTGCTATGTCACCAAACGTAACGAACCACTTGGGGTGACCTATGGCAGAGGTGTTGGTAATCCAATAAATGGTGCCGGGGCGGCGTTACCATACCCGCCTCTCAATTACTATGACATGCATAAATGAGTTTTTGTTGTTATTTTATATATCTAATTCTTGACGGAGGGGTGAGGGACGAAGGAGGGCATAGGGAGGGATTGTAAAGGAGGCATAGTAGCGGTAGGGGATAGGGGGGTTAATTTATAAAATCCATGCTTTTCACACGGACAGCCGTTTGTGGCCTACTCCTGATTTATGCGTGTACGCACCAGAAGGAAAAATAAAAACATTATGTATCACAGACACTCCAATAAGCAGAATTGAAACGTGAACATTTTCTTTATTTAATTGGCATTGCAACGTATGCCGGGTACTCGCAACCTTTAAAACTATCAGTATTTTTATTTTTTTAACATGTCGTCTTATTAAGCGATTTGTACCGCCGCCCCGGAAACCATTTATTGGATAACCCATACCTCTTCCATAGGTCACCCTGGTCACCCCAAGTGGTTCGCTACGTTTGGTGACTTAGCAGGGGTGCCCGGGCTTCATGGGGTGAGGTTTGTCTAGGTCTTGGCAGTGGTGACCTGGACACTCTGAACCCAAGATTCCTATCACCCCAGATACCGTTTTCCTTCCCAGAACTTCCTGTCCTTCCTTTCCTTAAAAATACCCTCCACACATCATCCCCAAAAATGACATTGGCCCCGAGGGAAATTATTTTCCTCAGGGCCTCCTGTGTAAAGCTACTGTAAAAAAAACCTGCCTTGAAAAGTGAGCTCATAATCAAAGCGGCCAACGCGCGCAACTTGACAGAGCTCAACGGTTTGTAGGCTAAATCCTGTAGATGTATGTGTTTCTCTCTTTTTAGTGTCACTCGTTTCCGTTTCATCGAGTTTTAAATCACAATGGTGTTAAAGAAGTTACAAGAAATTCATAATTGGATTAGTTTTGTTTTGTACTACAAATGAACACACTGATAAAATTTAATCTGTCGATTTCCCGAAAATATATAAATTAATAAAATTATTAATAGGAAGCTATATATTTAATAGATTATTATAAAGGTATATTTGACGACCCCTGCGTGGACCGTTGCATCCCCCGAGGGTGCCAGTAGACTGCTAGTAAAGTGGTTAGTACTGTAGGCTGTAGAAGTGAAGTGTGGAAATTTGTCTCGCCACGGTGCCGCGGGGCGCTAGGGGCTGGGGGGCGCTGGCTGACGTCACGTCATAACCTCGAGCCCGAGCTGGGGGGGTTGCAACTTACAACTCGGAAGCTTTTGACGTTTGGTGTTTTGTGGAAGATACAGAAATTATTTGATTTTTTAATTGATTTCTTAGATGGTAAATAGGCGTAGTTCAAAATTGAAGTAATTTATCATCTTCAGATCTTTTATTTTATTTGACAGTTTTGAATTATCGCGGACTAAAAAGTTAATGAGCTAATTACTAAAGAATGCATAAATGAGAGATTTTACATGCGAATAGATTAACTTTTATTAAGGTTATCCAATAGTCCAGGAAAAATTGAAATCGGACTCGCCTATTTTTGGGCGTGATTTAAAAATACATGACAAGACTTGAGAAAAAGCTTTTGGAAAGGGTATTTGGGAGTTGTTTTTAAAGGTTGATTTCGTAAAGGCCTGTAAACAACATTAACTCCTTTTTGACGTATTGTTTAGCGTAATAACAAGGAAATTTAAAATTGATTTCACGGAACCAAGCGACACAGAGTCTAGGGACGTCTATTCCCCATCGCAGGCGGGGCATAACTGAGACCAGTGTTGCCAACAGTTATACCAGCTTACCACCAGATTCAACCTTTAAATCCACCAGAAAACCACTAAAAATATAGCACTACACTCACACTCGCTAAATTTTCCACTAAAATAAAGTTTAAAAAAAGAAAATAGGT
This sequence comes from Limnephilus rhombicus, assembly GCA_929108145.2. Taxonomy (NCBI): domain Eukaryota; kingdom Metazoa; phylum Arthropoda; class Insecta; order Trichoptera; family Limnephilidae; genus Limnephilus; species Limnephilus rhombicus. Next base: position 40,410,332 of record OV815296.1, read on the forward strand.
TTAGAAATTATTAATTTCCTTTATTAGCACAAACATAATAATTAGTAACAAACAGACCGTTTGTAGGTAAATTAACATAAAAAATCGCTCAAGACGGAGGTAGCGCAACACGGCATAAAACCCCAAACGCCATTTTCTAACGCCAAGATGTGTTCTATTCGCAGTATTTAATTGAAGCATCTATTATACTTCTAAGCGATCAAATTTTCAAAACAAAACACACGATTTTGTATGATTTTGCATTATTTCGCATGGCTAAGAAACACGGTTGCCGAGAAATTTTACTAATAGGTTTTATACTAAACTGTTGCTCTAACTTTCCCGGATTCTGATGGAAAGGGACAACTGCACCTAAATAATACCTAAATAAAATCATGAAAATTGAGGTTTTGTCTTTCACATTTTTCTCCTTCAAAACTGGACTAATTTTTAAGAATTTGTTTTCTAACTGCATTAGAAGAAAATACTCTATATCTGTATGTTTTGCTTTTTTTAAAAATACATTGTCTAGTTTGTATACTTATACTGAACGTCCATTGAAGGCGTTCAAACCAGACAATTTTAACGATTTTTGGTGGGTCCTAACTCCTATAAGAAGTAACTTATCAAAAAAGCTAAGCGTACAGATAAGTTTTATTTATTTATTTATTTATTTGCAAAAACAGCATAAAACTAACTAATTGCAAAAGCGATAAGAAAAGATTCATAATAAATACATTTACAGTTAGTTAGTGGTTGGTGTCACTGACACCCCTCATACTTGTTTCCTTCCCAAAACTTCCTCTCCTGTCTTTCTCTAGAAAAAAGATGACCCCGAAGAACTGTTTGTGTAGAGTTAATGTAAAAAAATATATATTTTTGTAGAATGTGTACCCGGCTTTACCCGAGTTTTAATAATAGATATATTTTAACGTAACACGAAAAACAAAAGTTTCTTCCTGCATCCCGGTTAGGCGAGGGTCGTCTTTGTGCATAAAGAAGTTACCTGGTGGTGCTACTCATTAGCTATTGACACAACCGTGAAAATAAAGTTGTACGTAGTTATCTACACGTTTTTTGCCTAAATAAAATAGAATAATAAAATAAATAAACATATTTATTATAACGTAGGTAAAATGAAAACCATCCCGTATTGTTATAATAAAAATAGTAGGTATTAACACATCCTCTGTTATTCTTACGTCGTAGACTATCAATCATCACTCCAACATGATATGTTTGAAAGTCAACGATTCGTAGAAATGATACAAAAATACCAGAGGTTGCCATTTGCGATTATTAATGAAAACAAGTTCTGCCATGTAATTATTATTAGACGTTACAGCTGTTTCGCCTTCTGAAGGCATTATCAAACTGCTTTGATAAATCTGAAAATGCCTTCAGAAGGTAAAACAGCTGACACGCTAAATTTTAATTACATAGCGAACTTATTTATAAATAAACTGTTTGAAATAAAAAAATATATATAAAAGAAATAAAAATACTACAAATGTTAAACAAAACATTTTTTTCCTTTTTGGTATCTACTTCATTACTATTATGTTATTATGAGTTTGAGCCTGCTCTGTATGTGAATATTCTTGGATTAAATTAATATTGTATGATGTTTTATTATTTCTCATATTATAATGGTATTCAATGAATTTATAAATACGGTTCACAGTGTTGACGATCGCTGATAGTCGAGGGGTTGTGAAAATGTCAAGAGCGTGTCAAATCTCGAACACTCATACAACAAACTATTGGCTAATTCGCTGGAAAGCGTGACTTGCTCAAAACGTATCATTTTTATATGGGAATGAGAACATAACGAACACCCTTCATGCGAAATAATATCTCGTAATATCAATTGAGAAAATTATACACAGCATCCCAGATGACGGTTCCATGGCAACTCAGAATGAAACCAACTCAGAAACACCTCAGAAAGGTCATTAAAAGCTACGAAAAAATAATTTTACAATAGCCGGTAACCCTAACCTAACTTAACCTATTTAACCAATTTTTTTATCATCACCCTTAATGACCTTTCTGAGGTGCTTCTGAGTTGGTTTCATTCTGAGTTGTCTGGTCACCATAGTTTCGTATCGGTGATCGAGGAACCGGTTTATGCAATTCTTAGCCATAAGTTGTTATAGTGGTTTGTCTAGTTTGTAGTTAAAAGTAAGATTTTGACGGCCGGCGTAGTCCAGCGGTAAGGCTCTTGACTCGCACTCCGAATATACTCGCAACCCGGAAAACAAAAATACATCTAACATAAAGGTGACTGGACAACTCAGAATTAAATCAACTCAACACCTCCTTTGAAAAGTCATTTAAAGTGATGAAAAAAAAATAGATAAATAGGTTACGTTAGGTTAGGGTTATGGGCTATTTTTAAATTATTTTTTATTTCATAGCTTTAAATAACTTTTTAAAGAGGTGTTGAGTTGACTTGATTCCTAGTTGGCATGGAAAAATTATAAAAATTTGGAATGACTATTGAACCTTCTTACCCAGTAACCCTGAGGAAAATAATTTTCTTCAGGACCTGTGTCATCTTTGGGGATGCTGTGTGGAGGTTTTTTTAAGGAAAGGAACGAGAGGAGAGTTTTGGGAAGGAAAAGGGTTTAAGGGGTGGGTAGGAATCTGAGTTTCAGTGTGTCCTGGTCATCTACTTCCAAGACCTAGACTAACCTCACCCCATAAACCCGGGCATCCCTGCTAAATCACCAAACGTAGCGAACCACTTGGGGTGACCGAAGGCAGTGGTGATAAAGGTTAAAGGAATAAAGGTTCCCGGGGCAACGATACCCATTCCCGCCTCCCAAATAGCAAACTGGAGTCAACATCTCTACCAACTGAGCCAAATCTCAATTGGACTGAATCGTCATTTATTTTTTGTTCACTGCTCTATATAACTTTAAATCCCATATAAACACAATCACTAATAAAGGAAAAAAAATGATTGGCTTCATTCTTCGAAATACCAGAGGTTTTAGGAATATTTCAACTGTAAAAATTTTGTATACATCCTTAGTACGTAGTCAAGTCGAATATAACTCCTCGATCTGGTCCCCCCATTTTAAATTACATTCAGATACAATCGAAAAAATTCAACACAAATTCCTAAGACATATAAATTTTAAACTCGGTATTCCCATTGAAAACATAAATTATAATTACTTGATGAAAGAATTAAATTTATTAAAACTCTCAGATCGAAGAATTATATCCCACTTAATATTTATGTTCAAAATTGTAAATGGTAGAATAGACAGTACTGATTTTACTAAGCTCATCGAATTTCATATACCCACTAGAGCATCTCGCTCCAAAATCTTGTTTCAATGTAACAACAACAGGACTGAGTACACGAAACACTCGCTTTTACCTAGATTACATGACGTTAGTAATAGATACGCAGATGTGGCGGATCTATTTAACTGCACGGAAGCTAGGTACAAGAAGGCTATTCTATCATATATCTTCAATCAATATTAATTTGATTTTTTCTATAGTATTGAATGTAATTGTAGCCCTTTGTGTCATTTCTTAATCAAATGCCACAATTAACTTTCCTCTTTTTTTAAATTATTTCCTATGTACTACAACTAATATTTTGTGACACGTAATACGTATTTATGGTATATTTATACCGTTAATAAATAAATAAATAAATATGTCAACGAATTTCAGAAAATGCGCATATGTCCGCGTGTGTGAATTATTTCCACCAAAAGAATGCATTGCCATCGACAACGAGTCTATCTGCCGAGATTCGGCTCGATCGGGTGTCGCAAATGGCTTTAATTTCCACTTTCAAGATTCCATGGCATATATTCATTCATTCGAGAAAACAAAAGTGAAATTCAAATAGATGTATTAAAAAGCTAATATGTGGGCTTTCCTATTAACCAATAATTTTATATTGAAAAATGACTTAAGCCGTTTACATTTAAATTAATAACCTTCAACCACTATTCTCCCGAGCCCATTTGTCTGCTTGTATATGACACATTGACAAATAATCGCCGTAATCCACCAAGGCCCGATTAATATGAACCAAGCCTAGGATCAGTGACAAAGCGCTAAATGCACAATAGAAAAATATCATAAAGATTGTAAAGTCGTACAGATTTGCCATTGTGTAGTACCGTTTAGTAAATTCGAAACACCGGGTGATGCGAAAGAAAGCAAGAAAAAAGTTACAAAATTAAAAAATCAGGGGAAAAAAACTCGATGTTAATAGTTGTGAGTCCAAAACAATTCAAATTCGGTGTTCCCCAAGGATCTCATTTAGGACCACTGCTCTTTATTTAACTAATTAACATACTTTCTTCTAGATTTCTATTGTACTTCAATGCTTTTAATCTAAACAGACATATCAAAAAGATTAAAATTATCGTACATCTTCATCTACGTGCGGTGATATGGTAAAACGAAAATGCTGTAATAGAAATTAGGAATCTTACCAACAGATATTTACAAATTAATTTTATGAGCAAGAGGATGATTGGGAAGTAGGAATGTACTTACATAGTTTTTCTTGGCCCTTCCCATCTATTTTACTCCCGTCTTCTTCCATGGTCTGCTTCTAGGATACTCTAGCTATGTAATACACAACATACTAATTATATATATATATATATATATATATATATATACGAATTCACCAACCGGTTTCGCTACAATAATGTCTTCATGGGGGTCGATAACCAATGGTGTAGTTTTCATGTTAACACAGATAATAGAAACAAATGGAATAATGGCATGAAAGAGCTATAACCAAATTGCAGACTATCAAAGCGATGGAGGTAATGAAAGATATTTGTTTCGTATGTAGGTAGAAGAAACAAAGTGCTGCTTTATATTAACACTGATTCATGACCCATTTCCATTATCTTTTCTGATTTTTCTGTCTCCAGATTTTCGATTGAGTTTCGCTAATATTGTATTCATTTAATTAAATGTTATAATTTGAGATTTTATTCATAAAGTTCAAAAAATTAAAAGAAGTTACTATTATTAATTCTAAAATTTGAAAATATGAGATTGACAATAATGACGGTGTGGTAAAAGACTACGTTCCGGTTAGACGAGAGGTTCTGGGTTCGAGTCCCAGTTGCGACACTTATCTTTTTCTATTTTTCGGTGTCTTGTTCTCTTTCATATTTTCGTTTAGATTATTAGTGTGATCTTCTTCTACAGTGAAAAATTATTATTTAATTAAATGAAGACAATATAAGCGAAAATCAATCGAAAATCTGGAAACAGAAAAATCAGAAAAAGATATTGACACCTGGGTTCGAGTCCCAGAGGTGTCAATATCTTTATCTGATTTTTCTGTTTCCAGATTTTCGATTGATTTTCGCTTATATTGTCTTCATTTAATTAAATATTACAATTTGAGGTTTTACTCATAAAGTTTAAAAAAAAAAAAAATAAATAAATAAATAAATAAAAAAAAATTCAATATGTTTTTATCTTTATTATTAATTAAATTATTTTTTTAGTTTGCGACTTCAGGAACACCTAACTGCACGGTCTATCACACGCACCTCTGCGCATTAGGGCACCCGGCAGTCCAGAGCCAGTCTAGCAACAGTGGCCGCCCCGCCCACCGCACATGCGCACCAGCGCACCACTAATTGTGTTTGCCCCTAACCGACTATTAGGGGGGCCAACTTGCGCTTTTTGCTTTTTGAATATCGAACAAAAAAGAAATACGAACGTGCTATTTAAAAAAAAGGTGGGATTTTGTTTGCATAGAAAGTAGAATTAAGGCAATAAAGTTACATATTTTTCTTTTAATTTAAAATAAAACATTTACTTTGTACGTACACACCACTTTTATTTTTTATATACCTAGGTACTTTAAGCCGACCGGGTTTCGCTACAACCGTAGCTTCTTCAGGGCAGTAAAATTATCGAAGAGCAAATTTTTATTCAACAGCCCCCTTTATAATAATAATATAACAACTAATAATAATCGACCTTATCAATGGCGTAGAATCTTGTACACCGATATTTAAAAAATATATAAAAAATCTCCTACCGGATATCAAAGCAGCATTTTGACGAATATCAATTATTAAAAAAGGACACAATGAGGATAGTTTAGGCTACTCGGGTATGTATTCACTTCAAATAAAGATAATTATAATAAAAATATTCAAAAATCTGTTTCTGAAAAATAAGAAAATATACAGATTTAGGAAATGAGATTAAAGGAATTTGACATTCTCAGGCCATAAAAATATTACCATTTGTTATTTCGGCTACTGGCAATATACCTAGCTCTCTCATTCAAAATTAAGGCATTTTAGATTTGTCAAAGAATTTATATATAAAAATGCAAACATCAAACATTTTAAATACATGTAGGATTACGAAAGATTTTTAAATATTTATATGAGGGATCGATAGGATTTATAGATCCAATTAGAAGTTCTACCGAGCCGAACCCTCTGATATGAAATTATCTGGAGTCGGTGAATTATTTTCCCATTTGGTCTCTGGTAGGTTGACATGTTGTTCTTGTATTGTTTTGTATTTATTATACGTATGTAGTGCAATTGCGTAGCGTGGATTGACGAGATGATCATTTGTGGAAAAGTGTTTGAAAGGGTTCAGTTTTTCCTGGGAAGATTTAACCCGGACATAAAGTCGTTAATATATATCTCTAGCGAAACCGAGTAGTTTCGATCCATGGGTTGAAACTAATTTTAATAGCTTACATTTTATATCTTTGCCTTACCTACCGTACCAAAAGTATTTGAAAAATAAAACAATTTTTTTTGGATTCATTTTAGTACATTTATTTTATTCGCAAATCTAAAATAAATTATATATAATACAGAACATTGCACATCTTTATATCAACTAAGTACTAAGAAATACAAAATTTTAATTATTTTTTCATAGAGACTTGAAAAATTCGCGTTTGCGGGAACGCAAAAACCATTTTTTTTCGCATAAACTATTTTCTCGCTAAAAATGCGATTTTTTCCATTTCACAAGAATAACGCGAAATTCGCAATTTTTGGGCAAGTAACGCGATTTTTTAAAAAACCTCGCGCAATTTTTTGATAACTAAAAAATTATAATTAATGCATTTAAATAAATTGAACGTTGAAAATTATTAACTGCGTTTAGCTTATTTTTCTGCAAAATACCATAAAGTTAACATAACAACATTTAAATAATAAGTATAATCGTGACTATTTTTTGGGTTATTTTGCCGTGTTGGACAACGTTACAGTGTCCTTCTCCTGTGGCCGACGCGATTTTTTTATTAGCGTTAGTTTCTATCACATGCCCTGATAAATGGACACTGTAAAGCTGTCGGAAACGTTGACTAAAGAATTAAGAAGCTCAAAATGGCATTGTAACTCAAACATTAAACACGATAACGTTGCAAAATACCATTGCATTGCTGAAAAACAATCGCGAATTTGGCTGAAATAAAGCGAATTTTGCCAAAAGCAACGAGAACTTTTCAAATCCGTATTTATTAATGATTGTTTATAAATATGTATAGGATTTATGTAATGTAGTATTTATTAGGTACATTCTTTATGTTTTCTTTAGGTTATAGTAGGTAAGACAGAGAGAGATTTTCGGTCAGCGATTTTCTTATTAATTTAAAATCAAATAATTTTACTTTTTTTTATTTATAATTTTTTTTTGTTTTAACTTTATGAGTAAAGAGGTCATGGATTCGAGTCCCAAAGGTGGCAACATATATTTCTGTTTTTAGATTTTCGATTGAGTTTCTCTAATATTGTCTTCATTTAATTAAATAATTTTTCATTTATTCATTTTGATCAGCTTTTCGGGTCAAAAACTCATAAATAAATCACTATTCCCAGATTAAAGCCGAATTTATATTGCGCATCTAGGTCACCTCAAATGGCTCGCTATGTTTGGTGACTTAGCAGGGGCGCCCGGGTTCAAGGGTTGAGGTTTGTCCAGGCCTTAGCATCAGATGCGTCTGCTCACTTACTGCGTGGCAGGTCGGATCAAAAAAATTGCTCGAGGGAGACCATTTGGCCTCTCCTGCAGGATTCTCTCAACCCATCGCCTTGCACCGAAGTGGGAGGGATGGAATGATGTGTCCAAAATATACTGGTAAACGATACGCTTACCGACAGTTGATACACCGAGAGTGGCACATTGTGCAGGGAAAATAGGTATACCTACTTACACAAAAATATCAAGTGTTCCCCAAGGGGTGGATAAAGAGGATGTACCGCCGAAAAACCAAAGTATGATTTTTTTATTCAAACGCATCAAGGAAAAAACTACTTTTCTAGGGTATACATAAGTACACAAAATAGGCACATGTAAATTAATTCGTTTGAAATCCATACCAACTTATTATTAACGGTATTTCGAAGTCGAATTTAAGTTTGAAATTGGTAAATAATAAAAAAAAATATCACTGTACAATAATTATAATTTCGGGGGGGCAAATGTCGGGGGATCAACTGTCATGTCAGCAAACAATACAGAGTCAACGATTGCTTAAGCCCCGATTACATTGAGCGAGTTTACAAGCTATTACCTGGGAAATTCACTATCTGTTAATAAACGCGCTCAGTGTAATCGTATTACTAGCTAACTAACAGATTGTGGACAAAACTACGAAAAAAGTTGAAAGGTAGTCAACTTTACTCGCTACTCGCTCAAGATGGCGGCCCACGAACAGCTGATTTCGTAACTGTCAGAATTAGTTATCGCGGGAGTCGTAATTCAAATTTTTTACAAAATGGTTATCGTGGGAGTCGTTATTTTAGCTGTTACCAAGCGAGTAAACAGTTTGGTGTGTCATCATGACAATCTCACTCGCCGATTCACCCACTTAAACTCGCTCAATGTAATCGCGGCAATAAGCACAATTGCGTTACTAAGAGTTTTTTTATATTTTTTGTATTTATTTATTTATTGTTTTTTTTACATGGTGGGTATTATTGCTAACAATTCTATTTTAACATCACTAGGACAAGCCTGTCTTGAGGTTAATAATTTTATACGTATTAGTTTGTGATTAGGCTTACAATTTAAATAAATAAGTCGGTAAGTACCATTTTGTTCTGATTAAATAGATAGATGATGAATTTTTATTAAATATATTTAAAGTAGGTATATTTATATTTACAATAAGTTTTCTTACGTAGTTATTTTGTCACATTTACATCTATGGCTCCCATTCATTAATTTACATACTATACACATGTTCACATCTCACACCTATGCCAAAATGCACATTAGTTATAAAAATCACATCATATTAAATTATCTTATATCTATTTTGCTTCCACTTATTTAAGTTAGTTAGTTTTTGTATTTACAATCTCTATTAGTTAGATTAAATCTAGGTATTCACTTCAAACATTCAACGACAATGGTGGGTTGTAAAAATCTTGAGTTAAATCGGCCGTATACGACACATTTTGACATTTTTCTTGTATGCGATTTTCTAAAAGCACTTTTACTAAAAGCACCATTAATAAAATGAAAATTTCCAAGTATGCAATGGAGGAAATGTTAGCAGGTTTTCGTAACTGTGTTAGACCATCAAATGTTTGGAATGGAGACCATTCTCTCGACTCAAATATTATAGGAAAGTAATGAATTGGGAATGGCAAATGAATAAAAATGGTTGGTGCAACACTATGTGCGGGTAAACTGAGAACCAGAGACCACAAACATTAAAGAGATATTTTTAAAAGATGCGGAGCACTAAAACTATAGACTCCGTACCAAAACAAGAAACATTGGAGGTGAGAGATACGTCTGATACGGTGGGTATAGATCTCAAGACCCGCTTGTTGTCTATATCCAGCAATGGGTAGGGTATTGCAGTAGAATAAAAAGGAGAACGTACTAAGTTTCTCTTCAATTAATTCATATTATCCGATGGCCTTTATCAAATTAACATTCTGTAAGGAACGAGGAATTTGAAAAGGTTCTCTGAAAGACAAGAAAGTGGCCTGGTCAACCATCTAACAGGTGCGGGTTTTTTCCACAGAAATTCTATTGTAACCCTGTCATCACATGACCATTCCACGGCCACGGGAAAGATCCCCGTTCGATGTCGATTCTAAGTCCGTTTCAGCTTTTGAACAAATTGTAAACAACAAAAGAGGACAACTATTACGTTCTTAAGCTTGTCAGCTTATTACAATTTGATACAAAGTTGAAACACATCAAGAATCGGCGTTTAGCGGGACCTTTCAAAATATTTTTTTAAAAATGGCGCTGAATAGCCATTTGATGACATTGTTACACATTGTGTAACTTGTCCTTAAGAAACATAACTATTATCCTTTACTCACATTTAGTAACGCATTTAATCCCATCAAGTTATTTTCACAAATCACACCTCTAACTGTTATGTCTCTGAAAGGTTCTTGAAGCCGCCGCTTGTTGTCCCAGCTGACTCAACCTGGACATTGCACTAAATCCCATTCCTCCCAAAGGCCCACCCATCATATTACCGTTTCCATTCTGAACCCCAGATCCCAATTGTCCAATTTTCCCAGCACTTAGAAAGGCAGAACTTTGGGACACGTTGAGATGTGGCTGCCCAGAGGTTCCAGGAGTGATTTGCTGGTAGTTGAACTGGACCCCGTTCTGCTTCTCGAGCTGGTGGTGCTGTGTCCTGACTGCGAATCTGTTGACGTGGACGGGGATTGGGACGACTATCTTGGTGGCGTTTGTGTTGGTTTTGCCTCCGGATGAGGAGTGGCTTCCGGAAGCAAGGCCTGCTTTTACACGCTTCCATTTTGCACGCCGGTTCTGGAACCAGATTTTGACCTGCAAGATATGATTTTGGTTAGTGCGACTGAATTATGTTTTGCGAGAATCAAAAGCGAATTTTGCCTGAATTTAATACCAGAAATTGTATTGGTGTAGCCTCTGTTCTCGAAGTTTACCTTTCGACTAATATTGTTAAACTGACTGTTAATTTCAAGATATTGACTCATCAAATGAGTTCATCATATAGATTACAGCATACAGGGTACACCACAGTACAAAGAGCCTTGGAAAGAGTAAATCAAAGGTGACTGATAATACCACCAATGTCCAGGGTCAAGTGAGCCGTAATGCTTGGTTTATAATAAAGAACTGCCGACCACGTATTGATGAGGCTATCAAAAACCACAAAACTGGAAAGATTTAAGAGAGGTCAAAGCCAAAAACTGGACAACATAAGAGTGATGACAATATATAGCTGTAGATAGGGAAGAGAATCAGATGGAGAATGATAGCAAAGATCTTCGAAATTCGTATAAGTGAAGAGTCACCAAGAAACAATAAAACTGAAGCCCGAAGCCGTTGAGGAAGGCCCATGTCGAAAGCTGGATGCCAGAAGGCTGAAGAAGAAGAAAAAGATGAAGAGGAGGAAGACTAAGAAGATGAATAAGATGAAGAAGATGAATAAGATGAAGAAGATGAAAAAGTTGACCAAGATGAAGAAGAATAGAAGGTGAAAAAGATAAAGAAAATGACTAACATTAAAAAGATGAAGAAGAAGGTAAAAAAGAAAAATAAGATGAAAAGGGTGAAGAAGATGAAGAAGAAAATTAAGAAGATGACAAATATGAATCAACCGTCAAACTTCTGGGAGTTCATCTGGATTCAGACCTCTCGTTAAAAAGTCAGGGGAATAGGACCGTTAGCACGGGATTCTTTTACCTAAGACAATTCAAGTCAGTACTTAGAAATCTTTCAACAGAAGCAACTAAGCTTCTTGTTAACTCATATATGGTATCACGTCTTGATTACTGCAATGGCATCTATGCAAGTCTTCCTAAATGTCAAACTGATAAACTACAATCAGTATTCAATGCCGCAGCACGACTTATCACTGGGGTACCCAAATTTTCGCACATTTCGGAACACCTCCGAAATCTTCACTGGCTGAAGTGTCCAGAAAGGATCCAATACAAATTATGCTGGATAGTGTTTAAAGTTATCAATGAAATGGCTCCACTCTATATATCTAAATTGTGCATTCCTGAAAATATTGGCCTAAGACAGTCAACTCTTAGATCAGTATGATCTTCTGCAATCGGAAGGTTAAAAGTACCTAAGCGAAATCCGAACACTAAGTTTGGTGATCGTGCATTTGGAGTATCTTGCCTTGAGGCTTGGAACAAACTTCCCATGGAACTGAGATGCATAACCAACCCAGCGGAATTTAGATCCAAGCTAAAAACTCATCTTTTCAGGCACTCATTTCCTTAAATTCGTCATTCTATAATTATTGATGTCCACGAATTTATAGATATATATATAATAAGTGGGAGCTTAACTCCTCAATCTGTATATTGAGCGATGAATCATCTTAATGCGGTACTAAGATCATTATTGCACCGATAATTCCATTAAGATCATTATTTCACCCGTGTTCTATAATAGTAATATTATATAAGGACTACCTCCTTCTTCTGGCGTTAATAACACTAAAAAATAGAATATAATATGATAAGTTTTAAGATTTTCACGGCCAAAAGCATTTTCGTTATTTGTTTTGGGGGTTTTATGCCGTGTTGCGCTACCTCCTTCTTTAGCCAACGCTTCGGACATCGTTGCAGTGTCCATCATCAGGGCAGATCCGGCAGATCCGGTAGATGTGGAACCTCTGGGCAGCCACATCTACCGGATCTGCCGGATCTGCCCTGATGATGGACACTGCAACGATGTCCGAAACGTTGGCTAAAGAAGGAGGTAGCGCAACACGGCAGATCCGGTAGATGTGGCTGCCCAGAGGTTCCACATCTACCGGATCTGCCGGATCTGCCCTGATGATGGACACTGCAACGATGTCCGAAGCGTTGGCTAAAGAAGGAGGTAGCGCAACACGGCATAACACCCCAAAAACAAATAACGAAAAAGAATATAACATGTATAAAATGTGTATGTTCCTATGTATACAATTTATAAATCCTCAAACTGCTTCGACTCGTAGCAATAACTTATCCATGTTACGAGTTTGTACATATACCTACAGAACTTGTTTGTTGTTTGGTTTTTAATGTTATCATTATCACTGACAACAATGGCAAATAAGTATTTTGAAATGTTGGTACTGTTAATATTAGTTTTAAGTCTCTAACTTTAAGTCACAGTTGTAAATATGTATGTCATTAATTCACTAGTTTTAAGTCAACTATCATAAGTCTTAGTCATAAGTCACTAGCTATAAGTCTTAGATTAAGCCACTAGTTACAAGTCTTAGAGATATAAGTCACTAGTTATAATTACAAATCTTTGTTATACCAATTTTATTACATATTTACTTGTACTGTACTGCGCCCTTGAGGGGATTTCTCACAAAAACGGCGCTATATAAATTAGCCAAATATTATTAATTATTATTATTATTATGAAGAAGATATCTAAGATGAAGAAGAAGTTGAAAACGATAAAGAAAATGACGAAGATGAAAAAGACGAAGAAGAAAATTCAGAAAATGAAGACGATGATTAATATAAAGAAGATGAAGAAGATGCCGAAGATGAAGTAGATGAAAAAGATGAAGAAGAAGTTGAAAACGATGAAGAAAATGACGAAGATGAAGAAGATGAAGAGAGGAAGAAGATCATGTGAGGAGGAAGATAAAGAAAATGAAAAGACGAATAAGGCGAAGATGATGAAGAAAAAGAATTAAAAGAAGGAGAGGAATAAGAATACGAAGAAGAAGAAAAGAGAGAAAAGGAAAAGTACGAATAACCCACCTGGACTTCACTCAGCTTCAAGGCAGAGGCGATCTGACTCCGCTCCGTCAGGCTGAGGTACTTCTTGGCGTGGAACTCCCGCTCCAACTCGAGTAACTGCTCGCTGGTGAATGCGGTTCTACGCCTCCTAGAGCGGGCAGAAGCAGAGCCAGCAGCAACCCCGGTTGCGCCGCATTCCGAGGAGGAGTCATTGCCGTCACCTGCAGAAAAACACTCAGAATTAATACAGATATTATAGACAAACAACAGACCGTTCTTTAGCGTCGAGTCGCATCGTCCGGAAAAACCCCGTTGCGGGAAATGGTGCGGTGGTGTGGAAAACCGCCAACGAACGCTTGCAAACTACTAATAAATCCCGCCATTTCTGCCATGACAACAGTCGCGTGTCTGCGCATCTTCTTTTGCTTACGATCTAGCTATATTGAAATTACTGATTCCGAGAACAATGAGGTAAAAACATCCATGTTTGGTTGTGATTTGCATGCATTAAATGTAGGTATCTGTTTGGGGATCTTCGCTGCACCGAAAATGTTTGCTTATTTGAAACTCAAGTGATTTAAAAAAAGGGTAACATAAATCAAAATGTATTGTAAATTGTAGTTAATTTGCGACTTCTTACAGCCCACAACTATTATATTCTTTGGTTGTTCTGGTTTTCCATCTCTGAAGGAAATAACCTATTTTATCGAGGATTATCTTTCCGAAATTGGCTTCTACCATTTCAATTTACTACCATTCAACTTACTATCATCCAACTTACTACCATTCAAATTACTATCATTCAACCTACTACCATTCAATTTACCATCATTCAACTTACTACCATTCAATTTACCGTAATTCAACTTACTCCATCCAACTTACTACCATTCAACTTACTACCATGCAACTTACTACCATTCAACTTACTACCATTCGCCGGAGACTTGAGCTAGTAAATAAATAAAATATTGATGGACTCGAAGGTTCCTGCCTATCTGTTTGACAGACTGCAGTAGTCCTGTGACTCTCATCTGAGAAATTATATGTTGATTTCGAATAATAAAATTTGAAAGCGTATTCCATTTATTTGGATTTCATTGCAAAGCGGAAATATTTTGACCTTCCGACAAGGGAAACTGAGGAGTTAATTGATTATTTGTTGGAATGCTCCAGTAGTTAAACTTCAATATACTATTTTCTAAAAGTTCTAAAGATCAATGTTTATGGAAAAGAGTTGCATAAATTTTATTTAAATATAATTCCCTGAATATATTTTAGCAGTGTACGTAGAAGACCGCCCGTTTTATGGAGGTGGTTTTTTCTTGGATGCCTTCATATAAAACCTAATCCAATCACCCGGGGGGCGGGGCTGGCTTTTTTAAGGGGGGCGATGGAAAGAAACTGTCAGCAAATTTCCCCGCACGGACTCGGCGGGTAAATAACCGGACTTGTGGCGGGGGGCGGTGGGATGGACCTTAGGTACATTATGATCTCAAGTACAATCATTAAGTTGATTAAATTGACGATATCATATTGAAACTAGCTGGTTCCCGGCGTGCGTTGCAATGCCATATTCAAAGAAATAAATTGTTTCTCCCTGCATGTCCTTTCCCGTGCGTCCCGTTTACCTGACGCGTCCCCTTCCCCTCCCTTTCCACCTTTACCGCCTTCCCTCTCCCCTCTCCCGCTCCCCCGTCCCACGAACCCCCCTCCCGCATTCCATATATTCAGTCTCAGTGCATTTAGTTTTCAAACAGCTCGCGTGCCACCTATTTGCATCTGCATTTTTTTTCATTTTTAATGTATTACAAACATTTATTTTTGTACATTATAATAAAAATCAATCAAATTTGGTACCTTACAAAGGTAGGTACCTATTTAAAAAATTCATAGACAATTCTTTTGTTACAAAAAAAAACAGCTGCCTGCTAAATTCATATTCATCAAATGCGCGAACTGTCAAAAGTGCAAAGTTAAAACAGTCGTTGAGTTTTTTCCTGCGCAATTTTCTTAATTTTTCATCAACAAATTATGACATAAATAAAATAGTTAATAATTAACTGGTAACGAACGTGAGAATTAAATGCTGGTAGCGTAGGAAATATTCATAATTTGATTTTAAATACTGGCAATATTCATTTAGTTGCAGTTCTATTGCTGAAAAAATCATGTCGGTATATTAAATTGGCCTCTCCACTCCCCAACTGTCCCACAATAATCACTACACCCAGTTCCCTTAATAAATCTATAATAAAAGTATATATCTGCAAATGGGATTAAAAAGCTGTCGTAGGCCATTCCGCGGGACCCTCGGCCAGGGCTGGTAGAGGGGTGAAGGGAGGAGGGGGGGGGGGGACACTAAACGACTATGAACAAAAACCAAATCTGCTCTTTTAGTGGCCGAAATACCGTCAAAAATCCTAGAAACATTGGCTTATAGAACTGCGAGTGATGCAGCACAACCACCAAAAAAAAAATTCTTTAAAGGCAATTCCTTTAAAGTCTTTCAAATCTCAATCAAAACTGGCAGTGGTATTATGTATCTATATCTTATGCTTGATTACAATTGATAGAATTATTAGAAAAAATATATATTCAAAATGAACAATATTATCCTCAACTAATTGAGCGTTTTTATCATTACCGTGACTATCCACGATTACGGTACCGTGACGGCACAAAAAGAAAATAAACATAATATGTTCCTTATCACAATAATGCTACAGCTCTTTCAAAAGATGAGATACACAATGTACGTAGGTCTGCTTCCTTCAAAGGAAAAAGGAAACAATTTTCTTGCATATCTCTCACACACCGCAACGTGACGTCTCCGTAGACCCCTACAATACTACTAGCCATGATGATGATTTTGAAAGTATGTAATTTAGAGGCTTTGCTGAAAACCAGCTACATTCCAGGAGAAATTCTGAATGCATAGGCATTGACCTTTTTGTCAATAGAATCAATGATAAATAAACAAAATTGTAAAAATCTATTGATGAATAATGTTATTTATGTCCGGGTTAAATCTTCCACACAGGAAAAACTAAGCCCTTTCACACACTTGACCATCTAACTAGTCAATCCATGTTATGCAAGTGCACTATATAAATATAATAAATACAAAACAATACAAGAACACCATATCAACCTACCAGAGACCAAATGAGAAAATAATTCACCGACTCCAGATATTTTCATATCAGAGGGTTCGGCTCGGGGAACTCCTAATTGGACCTACTGATCCCTCATTATAAATATTTAAAAAAATCTTTCGTAATCCTACATGTATTTAAAATGACTGATTTTTGCATTTTTATACATAAATTCTTTGACAAATCTAATAAGCCTAAATTTTGAATGAGAGAGCTAGAAAAATTATAGAGGTATAAAAATTTATTTATTATTATTATTATATAGTTACAAGGATAATATTGAAGTGCGGGTGAATTCCAAACATTAAACTTTAATGCGCTGATGGTTTTACTTTTGTTCTTAAACATGTAATGTTGCAGCTCTTTCTTACACACTAAATAAAAATAGTAAAAAATGAGACAAACGATGAACGTATGTCTGCAAAATACCTGTAATTCTTACTTACTTGTTACTTCAAGTAAATTCATTAATTTGAAGAGTTTTGATTGAACAATCAATGGTTTGCAAAATGTCATTCTCAAATTGTGACATTTTGACAGTTTCAAAAGAGTTTTTGTAATGATTAAAAACTTTTCAGATGTATTGTCATGTGGTTGTAATAATCCAGAAACTTTCGCTAAGATGAAAAGAAGGTATTTTGAAAGTTTCTAAATTTCGTATGTTTAATATAGCAATACATTATCTTACATACATATAAGCAAGAAAATTTTGATTTTTATATATTTAGATTTTCACAATTTTCGTTTAATTGTTGTCGTTTTTAATATTAGCCCACTCCTTCTAACATTCGTATTGACATATCTTCCCTTCCTCTTTTTCTGCTCTTACTACCAAGCCTTCAAGCAACAAACGATATATTTATTTATTTATTAACGCCCTTTTTCGGGGCTTTTACATATGAATAGTAAGAAATATACAGTATTTATTGTACATAACTGAACTGCCTTCGTAACAATATTTTGTATTTGTTTAAAGATAAATTGAAGATGTCCACTAACTTGGTATAATTGTTTCCCTCCATTAGTATTCTGGGTAAAGAGGAATACATATGGTAGTTAGTTCCAGAATTACTGCACTGAAATAAATCCTGACTTCTAGTATTACGTAGTGGAATCCGGAAGCTTATCAATTCGAGCAATACCGGACTGTCAACTAAATCATTTAGAATTTTATACAGAAATAGCAATTCAGTGAAAGTTCTTCTGTCTGACAATTTCAGCATATTCATATCATTCAAAATAGTATTGTAGTTCAACATAATTAATTGCTGGAATACCCATTTTAAAATTAAGAAAACGTAAGAATTTGTTTTGTATTCTTTCAACAGCTTGTACATGTATATTGTAATATGGGTTCCAGACGGGAGAATTTATTCAAGTTGACTTCTAACATATGCAAAATATAACAGTTTTATATACTCAATATTGTTAAAATTTCTAGGTAGCCTAGTAATAAATCCCAACATTTTTAAGGCCTTATTAGAGATTTCTGTTATGTGGTTATCAAATGAAAGATTAGATTGAAAAGTGATGCCCAAGTCTTTAATTTGTGTTAATGTCTCCAGAGTATTGTTATCAATGTTGTAATGGAAGATCACTGGATTTTTTATTCGAGAAAATCTAACTATATGACATTTTGAGATATTTAAGTAAAGTCTATTTTCATTACACCAAATTAACAATTTATTGATATTATCTTGAAGAATATTGTAACGGTAAATATTTTGAATTATTCTAAAAATTTTGAGGTCATCAGCAAAAAGTAAGATAAATACATCATGAAATATTTTTGAAAGATCATTTATAAACAAGATAAATAATATTGGGCCAAGGTGTGAACCCTGTGGAACTCCACTTGTTGCATAAATTTTTTCCGACAAAGAGGATTTTATTCTAACAATTTGTTGTCTTTCAGTAAGATAGCTTTCAAACCAGGCTGATATATGTACTTATGTGCAAATAGGATAGAAACGGCACAATATTATTATGTATCACAGTTAATGTGTCGATAATCCAGTTAATAGCTAAGAGGGAATAACCAGACAAAACCGGAAATATTTCATTTTTAAATCAGATTTTAGATGAATTGACTATTTTCCACAAAAAAATATAAATTGATTGCGAAACACTGTTCTTTTATCTAGTAAAGCTATGTTTTAAATTTTCAGAAAATATATTTATTTTTAGTACAATCAGATTTTACCGTAGGTCGTTGGCAGATTTGTTAAATTTTCAAACAAAATTTTATATTATACAACACACATTTCAAAAATCGTACAGTAAAATATATCAAAAAATTATCTGGGAAAGCTATTAATGGTTCGAAAGTTTAATTTCAGTTTGAATAAAATCATTTAAAAAAAGATCCGCAAATACGTAAATTTGTGACGAAAATACTTCTGTTTGTCTATTTATTTACGGTTTTACAAACTAATATATTTAAGTTTTTTTTTACATTCTTATTTTGTTTAGACATTTTTGAAAAATTATAAATACTTATGATCAAAAAATAATTACAAAAAGTACATAATTTTAATAGTTTTATAAGCACGCCCCTTTCAGCATTTTTTAATGTAGGTATGAATTTAAGCAAATTTAGAATGATATAAAATCCATATTGAGTTATTATTGAAAAAAGCTGGTAGGGAGAATAATTAATCTTTCTAATTGGAACCGCCCTGTACGATCGTATGAACATCTTTCGACGAAATATGAATTCTCGGCCGCTAGCATGAGAACTTGTCTACGGGAAAACAAAAAAACGCAACGACAATAGAATAAATTGTTGCACCAAAGGGTTGCAAGTTGCAAGCAGATGGTCGGTCTCAAATCTACCTCGCTCCAATTTGTATATCTTGTAAACCTGTACTTTTGTACTTGTACTTTTTTTACTATTCCTCATTTAATTTTTTTCTCCACAATCTACCAGTTGTCGGTGCATTGATTTAAGTAGCCCAATCGCTACATATCCATCGATTCTTTGACCATCCCTCAAAACCACAGCTCGCACCAATAAAACTACAAAACTAACAAAACCCTGTGAAGAACCCCTGCTCGATGGCCCAGTGGGAGTGTCACCCGTCGCGCAGAGGTCAAGGGGTCGGCTCCCGGCGGAGTCTTCCATAATTCTCCCGATTCTCCACAAATAATGGGGGAGAATTGCCAATGCCATTGGTAACGGATGCTAAGGAATTTGGTAGCCGCAAATTGTTAATGTAGGGGCAAATCGATATAGTTATACAATGGAATCTTCTGTGGGCTGTGAGGAGAAGTGCCGACGTCGTCAATTGTGACCATATCCATTGGTTTTATTTGGCAACGGTTTTGGGTTTTTTTTTCAGATGGTTTTTATCTTGTATTTGTGTGAGTCTGTTGAATTTATTTGATTATTTTAGTCGTTTATCTAAATTATTTTTGAAAACAAAAAAGGATATGGAATTTCCTTGGAAACAAGTTGTTGGTGTTTGAACACAAACTCGTTTTTAAGTAAAAAGAAGGAGTTTGACCATCTTGGAAGTAGTGTACAAGATAATATCGTTTCGCTGTGACGATTGAAGGATCGCCGTGGAACTAATTAACTAATATTCCTCCTAACAGTAGAGATACAGTCGTGAGTGATTGGTCATTCCTTTTTCCTTGCATATCCACCTTGTCTTTCCAACACATATTATCATCCAATCCAGCAAACACAATTTCGTCTCGTAGAGATACAGTGGTAAGTAATTCGTCATATCTCTTTCCTCGCATACCTTGTTTTTCCAACAAATATTATAACCGAATTCCAACTTACACCATTTCGTCACGTAGAGATATAGTGTTAAGTGATTGGTTATTTTCTTTTCCTTGCATACCTTGTTTTTCCTATACTGTTATCCCGTAATTCCAGCAAACACCATTTTGTCTCGTAGAGATACAGCGGTAAGTGATTGGTCTCTTTCCTTGCATACCTTGTTTTTCCTACACATACTCTCACCCAATTCCAGCTAACACCATTTCGTCTCATAGCGATACAGTGGTAAGTGGTTAGTCATAATGGTCATTCCTTTTTCCTTGCATACCTTGTTTATCCTACACATAATATTGTCACCCAATACCAGCAAAGACCATATCATTTCGTTTTTAGTTTTTGCAGTCAAGTTCATCTGAAGCTGCAATTCGTAAACAGTTGTAGATACAACAACTATCAATCACTATTTAATTTATCAGTAGGTACCTATGTCATGTTGACATTGTAGAAATTTATATTATGAATATTTTAAAGTAATCTAATAGAAGAAAATTTGATCATCATAAATTATAACTTTTTTCTTGTTAGAAAATCTTTGGTGCAAAGTGTATGAAACGTGAGTAGGTACTCAAAATGTAAACTTCAAACTGAGAGCACGATTTTAGAAGAAATTACCTTGTGCCCGTGTTAATGTCCAAGCGCTGACATTTTACGTCTAAAAAGCTTGGCGTCAGCTTTTTACTACCATCCGGAAGGAGGCTTGAATAATTTTAAATGCAGGATTCTCAAATTTAACCAGTCATATAAGTCTAACGGGCGGAACAAATCATATAGGTCTCATTGTCTCATACAAATCGTTGTGTCTCCCTTGGTTCCATGCCAACACAGTATCAAGTCAACTCAACATCTCTTTGAAAAGTTATTAAAAGCTACGAAAAAAAAACATTTTAAAATAGCCCATAGCCCATAACCTAATGTAATATATTTAACCTTTTTTTTCGTCACTTTTAAGGACTTTTCAAAGAAGCTTCTGAGTTGATTTTATTCTGAGTTTTTTATTTTTTTTTTATTTCATAAATTTTTTATTAGTTACAGATATTTGTTTTTTTGGCTACCACACTAGGCTAATGCCCATTTAATATTTTAAATACGATTTAATTAAAACAGATGATTAAACATTAAAAAAAAAATTAAGAAATACTTAAAAGTAAAGAGAAAAAAAAGAACAAATTTTAAAGAAAAGTAGAAATAAAAATGAAAATTCAAATTTTGAAATACAAAAATTAATAATAAAGATTAAATGTTAAGAACTCAAGTGTTCTACATAAATTAAAACATATAAGTATATAAATCAAAATTAAAACATAAATAAAATTTAGTGAAAAATTAAGAGAAAAAAAATAACAACATTTTAAAGAAAAATAGAAATAAAAATGGAAGTTAAAATTAAAATTGGATGAGAGTTTGTTGTGTTTGGTTTGATAGATAGTTTTCAAGCCATGTGTAGGCTACTTCAGTTATTCCAATCTGCTGCAGTTTTTTAGCAGTAATGGATGTGAGACCGTATCAAATGCTTTTGCGAGATCGAGAAAAACAGCAAGTGGTTTGCGACCAATGTCACAATGACCAGTTGTCGTCTCCCTTACTACCATGGTTAGAAATATTATTTAAACGGTGTTAAAAAGACAAAACACTACTCTTTATATTAAAATCTAAAAGTTAACCGCAAAAATAATTTAAATGTACATCTGAAACCAAAGTTTCAGACCGCAATTTGAAACAAAATTATGAAACTTTCCAGTCGTTTTTCATTAATTACTAATTGTCTTGAAACGACAAAAAAGTATTTTTGCTGCCACGATTCCGTAACCGTGAATTGTCACAGTAATAATAAATGCGTTCAATAACTCTAATTTTGATGGACAATAGATGATACCCTTTTTGGAAGAAACAAAACCAGGAACGAAATTGCCAAAGAAAAATAATTCAAACTGAAAACAACGAGCGACACTACAAGCTACTGAATCTATTACATTTAGTTCTCCGGGTGTCAGGTCATGATATAAAGTAGGTGGAAATGTCAGCGATTTTCCTTGGGGGTACCTCTTACAGTTTATAGTTTTCCCATAAACTTGCACCACTTTCCCTTCTGTGCTTTCTGTTTTTTTCTTATCTACTCGTATTTTTGTCCATCCCCATAACTATAAATTGACTTTTTTGGAAAATGATTTTTTTTTTTTTTTTCACAGTGAATACCGCACAAGAATCTCAACTGCTCCCGTCTGGAGCCAGTGAGACTATGGCATCCCCAATTGGGGTATGTTGTGAGGCTGGGGAGAGGTGGTGGGGAGGGGAAGGAGGTGGGGAGGAGGAAGGTTGGGAAGTACCTGGCTATTCAGATCTGGTCACTAAACACGGCTAAAGCCATTTTCAAGCAACGTTTCAATTCTGAATGGTGGTCTTACACCAGGGCGATACTGATAGTATCTTCCACTCTGGAACATGCCGCAAATATACCATATATTATTTTAAATGAATTTATTGTGAAATAACACAAATTAACCAAATAAAATTTATTTGCGCATGCCGGGTTCGAACCCGCGACCTCCGGATTGTGAGTCAAGAGTCTTACCCACTGGACTACGGAGGTCGTCGTGAATTCAATCAAAATTCATCACATTCAAATGGTTATTATTTCAGGTACTTGTGTTGTGATTATTTTTTTCATCTTTATACGCACCAGATTTAAATGTCCGGGTTAAATTTTCCCCACTAAAAACTAAACAGGAAAAACTAAACCCTTTCACACACGTCCCCAAATGATCATCTAGTCAAATCACGCTATGCAATTGCACTATACAGGGTGTTAAGGGACGTACTTGACTTACTTTAACCAGTGATTCCTGACATTATTTGGAGTAAAAAATGTAAATAAAATTTTGGTCTCCGGTGACATTTTTGATGTTTTTTTTTTTTTTTTTTTCTACAAAAACATTAAAAAAATGGTAGTTGTTGAACAGTTGGAGGCGGGGTAAGGGGTTCGTTGGACACCCAGCTGAGTGACCAATGACGACATGCGGAAGAATTTTTTTTTGTTTGATTTTGAAGAAAAAAATTTTGAAAAAAAAAAAAAAAGTCGTCGAAAAAAGTCACCGGAGACCAAAATTTCATTTACATTTTTTACTCCAAATAATGTCAGGAATCACTGGTTAAAGTAAGTCAAGTACGTCCCTTAACACCCTGTATAAGTATTATAAATACAAAACAATACAAGAACAACATGTCAACCTACCAGAGACCAAATGGGAAAATAATTCACCGACTCCAGATATTTTCATATCAGAGGGTTCGGCTCTGTGGAACTCCTAACTGAACCTAAAAAATCCTACTGATCCCTCAATATAAATATTTAAAAAATCTTTTGTAATCCTACATGTATTTAAAATGACTGATTTTTGCATTTTTATATATAAATTCTTTGACTAATCTAATATGCCTAAATTTTGAATGAGAGACCTAGGTATAATGCCAGTAGCTAAATTAACAAATGGTAATATTTTTATAGTCTGAGAATGCCAAATTCTTTTTATCTCATTTCCTAAATCTGTGTATTTTCTTATTTTTTCAGAAACAGTTTTTTGAATATTACAGGAATTTGGAATAGCTACATCAATGATATTAGGTAGTTATTTTTTTAAAATTTTGTCATGTAAAACTACATCGGGTCTATTATGACTAATTTTTCTGTCTGTTAGTACCTACAGTTTTATCATAATATATTTTATAAAATTCATTTTCTAAAAATGAATTTGGTTCATATTCATAATATGGTACTATATTACGGCAGTCAATCAAGTTATGTTTAATTACCAAACTTTGGTGGATTATTTTTAAAACCTGATTGTGCCTAAATGTATACTCGGATGGCGCTAATACAGAACATCCCGATATAATATGTTCTATAGTTTCCGGAAAAAATATTTTAAATTACATTAGTATTTTGGAGATATTATGTCCGTCTCGCTATGAAATCCTGCATTGAGAGCAAGTTAAGCACTTTACATCAACCAGTTTGAATCGAAAAGAAAAAAGTATATAAGTCAAGAATAATTACCATCACAATAAAAGTCCATTTTTATTGGAATTTTTTATGTGAATACCTCACAAGAGTCTCAGCTGCTCCCATCTAGAGCCTGTGAGACTATGGCATCCCCAATTGGGGTGTGTTGTGAGGCTGAAGGTAGTGGGGAGGGGATGAGGAAAGTGGGGAAGTATCTGGTTAAGATCTGGTCACCAAACACGGCAAAAACGATTTCAAGCAACGTTTCAATTCTGAATGGTGGTCTTACATAAGGGCGATACTGAGAGTGTCTTCCACTCCACACTTCCACAATTAATTGTGAAATAACACAAATTAATCAAATAAAATTTGTCCGCGCCGGGATTCGATCCCGCGACCTTCGGATTGCGAGTCAAGAGCCTTAGACCGCGCCGGAACTTTTGAAGGTTATACCCATCAATGTACCTAATACATATATCATTGAAGAAGAAGATAACACTAATAAATCTAAACGAAAACATAAACTTGAACAAGACACACAAATATAAAAGGTAACGGTCGCAACTTAAAATCGAACCCAGGAACTCGGCAATTGGGACCTTTTATTTTTAAGTCATTTTTATCAATCTCACTTTTCAAATTCCAAATTACCAATTTTTCGTTGCTACCTTTTTAAATGATCACAAAGTTGTAAAGAATTGGTTTGTAACCGTGTCTCGGTTAAATACGTCCGATTTTATTTGTACGTGGCTCTTATTAACCTTTTCTATAAGTATTAATATACAATTTATAAAACTTTAATAATAATATCTTTTGAAGGTAACACCCATCAATAATGTCTCGGATTAACATATTTATTTATATGGAACATGAAAAGGGGTACCTTTTTTATTTTTCTGTCTTGTTATTTTTCACATTTTCATTTAGATTTATTAGTACTATCTTCTTCTTCAATGATAAAATAAAAATCATTCAAAATCGTAACGTTGGTCATTTTTATTACCAATGTACGTATAAACAGGTTTAAAGAATATTGTTGATATTGAATCTCTCTTGGCTGGTGATCCAATACTTTTTGTCCAATTTATATTTAGAGTAATTTGTGTTCTGTCTAATGGCCATTGGAAGAACATTGTATAGCTTTGTTACAAAGTATCTAATAATTTTTTGGCCAAACGTTATTTTAAATGCCGTGCTGGTTGGATATCAAACTGGTGTCGCCAATTCACATATGACATTTTGACTCCTGGGTCCCAGAAAGGCCAATGAAATTATCCTTCTGCTCGTGAAAGAATTTTTGTTCTTGTTGTTTGATCAATTTTCGCGGGAGTAAGGAAAAATTGTGCTTCAGATTTTATAGTATTTTTTTCAGCGCGGGAAAACCCCAGCGTTCATATTTTTATTTTCAAATACCGTTAAAATGGCGCTAAAGATATGTTATAGTTAACACAATTAATTATACGTATACAGGCAATAATCCAATAAATAATTAAAGATACAGTATTTCAATATGCAGATTATATATACATCTAGGAGTAGGAAGTTCATCTGACTTTGATTATAAGAGGAAAGTGGAACATGAACATAATACTAGTTTCACAAAGAATGAAGGAACGCTTGTTCTTAAATACATATAACGATAACTACTGACAGTTAACGTAAAGTAATATAAAAAAAATGTGATTCTCCAAATAGATTAAAATATTTATTTTTAAATTATTTATTAAATAATCAGTTTACAAAGTATAATAATTTTGATAACAAAAATAAATTACATAATTAGTTTTCACAAATTTTGTATGTTTCTCTTCTATAGAAGCTTGTGATTAGAGGGAAGAGTATCGGGATGAAAAATATATTTTGTATCTTCTAATTAATTATGATTTAGGGAACTTTAAATGAGGAAATCTAAATCTGAATATAATAAACTAGTGGTTCAGGGCCTTTAACAAGCCAGCGGTTGAAAATCCACATTTCGTCCAAAGATGTTCTTACGATTGTACAGGGCGGTTCCAATGAGAAAGATTTATTATTCTCCATACCACCTTTTTTAAATTTTAACTCATATCGATTTTATTTCATTCCTAATTCGTTTTAATTCATACCTACCTACACCCAAAATGTTGAAAGGCGTGATGACAAAACTATTAAAATTATGTACTTTTTGTTATTATTTCTTTATCATATCTAAGTATTTATAATTTTTCAGTAATGTCTAAGCAAAAAAAAAGGTGCAAAAAAAATCTGAAATACATTAATTTGCAACACCGTAAATAGAGAGACAAAATAGAGAAAATTTCAAATTAATAAATAACTTTGTATTAACCACTTAAATTAAGACAAAGGAAAGATAAGAGAAATTTTCAAATTAATAAATAACTTTGTATTAACCACTTAAATTAAGACAAAAGAAAGATAAGAGAAATTTTCGTCATAAACAAGTGTACCTACGGATATTTTTTTTAAAGATTTTATTTGAACTAAAACTAAAACTTTGAAACTTGCGTTTACTAGATAATGTATTGATTTACATTAATCTATGATTAGGCACATGATATGAAATATGTCTTGTCTTGAAAAATAAGATTTTTCGTTTGAAAATTTAACACATGCGTTTACTAGATAAAAGAACAATCTTTCGAAATGAATTTATAATTTTTTGTGGAAAAGAGTCAATGCGTCTAAAATTTTATTTAAAAATTACCTATTTCCGGATTTCTTTGGTTATACCCTCTTTATGTTTACAATACAAGACTAACTGCAAACGGTGGACTTGTAATTCCCAGATACCTAAATAAATACGGTCAAAGAACACTAGAATACCTTGATCCAATCATTTACAACATGTTACTAACTCAATAAAAAGCTGTGAATTGAGTTTCAGAAGGAAATGTACCTATGCTAAATGGTTTACCACTGGAGCGACTAAGGTCATAATATGGACCGCTTTTATTTTTCTGCGATTGACAGCGGTCCAAAATTGGACCACTTTTTTTTTGACCAAAGTTTACGATTTTATAATATTGTTTTATAAATCTAACGAATATGTAATAATCTACAAAGATAGGTGAATTCATTGACTATATAGAACTATAATCAGTTTGTACCTATGTCTCCTTACTAAAATTCGGGGGTATAATTTTTTTATTTGGGCGGAAAATATTAAAAAACATCACGAGCAATCGGAGGAAAAAGTTCTTAGGAAAATATTCAAAAAAATCGCGCTGTCGCTCGAGTGGTTAAGACGACAATATACCCTAAAATATATTCAGAATCTTAACGACGTAAGTAAAGAAACCGTGTATACAAATTGCGACTCGCCACCCGTGCACTGGACGGACCTACTGTCGAATTTGCCGTATCAAAGAAAAGAAGAAGAAGATAAATAATGTGAGAATCTTAACAACATAAGTGAAGAAAGCGTATAAACAAATATACGCCGCGACGCGGCGTATTGTACGAACGTATGGTCGAATTCACCCTAGCAGGTCTGGAGATTCGACCTTTCTGCCGCGTTCATTTTAATTGATTCTGAAGAACGTGCTACAAATACTTAAAATGTGTCTCCATGTTGTCCTCCCGAAATTATTAATTCATCGTCTAGAAAAATAAAATCTGGTGCTTACCGCTAATTTTTTTGCTGAAAAACGGGTTATATAGTTTTAAAATCGTTTTACGTAAAATATATTAATGGTAAGATATTGTTTTTATTAATCTAATATATAAATAACTTGCATTTCTTGTGCGGCATGGAAACAAAAAAGTTATTATAGTTACGGATTCGCCGGAAATGATAAAAATGTGAGTTTTGAGCGTACAAAAATTATTAGGATTGTGTACCGCCTTAAATGAAAGAACTTTTTTTTACTAATCTCTGTTTTTCCGCTTTTCGTTTTAATACTTTTCCATTATTATTTTTTTTTTCTTGCTCTCATTTTCCATATTCTTTATTTCTTATAAATTTAACAATATTTTTTCCGAAAATATATGTTTTTATGTAGGTACATATACTAGCATATGTATCTAATGTAATAATGTGTACCTATATTTTGTGTACCTGTCTCAATTGAAAAAAATGTTAACAGAACCCGTTGACATTATCAATCAGTTTAACGGGACTTAAACAAGACATAAAAATATGTAAATAAATAATAAAAGAATTTATTACCTACCTAATTATTATTTTTTTTAAAAAATTAACATCCTGTTGAAAAACTGCTTAATTGCGGTTAATGGGATTGTACCTTGACAAACAATAAACATTTTTTTTTAAAAGGCAATATAAACCTACCTATATCCAAATTGAAGAAATATATTTTCAATGTTACTGAACACATTTGAATATTACCGAATATCTACTTCATCTTCTGCGAAAATCATAGAGCAGAAAGATGGTTAAGTATCGGATATTCTCGCTCCATTAGACTTTGATGGTTTGTTTATGGTAATACGCAATAATGTGTCTATGGATGGCAGAAGTTAGAAATTGAATTTATGACGAAAGTGGTAGAAAGAGACGGAGTGGAGGGATTATTTATGGTGGAAAATACTTTGTTGGGATTTAGTTTACACGAAAATTATTACACAGTTATTCCCTCGACAGTTGTTCCCCGAAACAATTTTTTTTGAACATTTTTTACTAATTTCAAACCTAAAATCAACTTAAATAAGTTGGTATGGATATCAAACGAATTTATTATATTTGTGTATTTATTCTATGCTATATATGTGTAAAGGAAATATATTCCCTTTAAATTTGAATCCTATAATGTCAATTAGAATGCAATCATCGATTGTCATTTGTTTTGTTATTCTATTATTTGATTGTTAGAAAAAACCATTCAAAGTGATATAAATAAACATAAATGTCGTTTCTTAGTTAAAAAAAACTTTGCAACACAAGTGTTTTATTTAGAAATTAATAAAAAGGAATTAAACCTATCAACTTATTATATATATATAACTACCTAAGTACATTTTATAGATACGTAGTTTTATCCTTGACGCATTTGAATGAAAATATGTTTTATACTTTTGTTATTCGGCGGTACTCTCTGCACCCCTCTTCGGGGTCACTTAGTTATATTTTGTGTGAGTAGATATGCCGTATTTTTCAAAACCGACTTCACATTGTATATACGTATGCGGAGAGGGGAGGGGGGCAACTGTCGGCGGATCAACTGTCATGGGACATTACTTGACTTACTTTAACTAATGATTCCTGACATTATTTGGAGTAAAAAATGTAAATGAAATTTTGGTCACCGGTGACATTTTTAATGTGTTTTTTTTCTACAAAAACATAAAAAAATCACTAGGAATTTGACAGTTAGGGGAGGGGTTTAGGGGTCGGGTGGATACTTGGCTGAGAGACCAGTGACGACATGTGGAGGATTTTTTTTTGTTTGATTATGAAGAGAATTTTGAAAAAAATAGGCATCAAAAATGTCACCTGAGCCAACATTTCAGTGACATTTTTTTTTATTCCAGTAAAAAAGGAAATTACATTTTTACTCATTTAATCATAAATAATTAAACACATTAAACTAAACTAAATACACTCGTAACAAAACAGCGCTATTCTATGTCATTACTTTGTTTTTCAAGAATAAATATTAATAATTTTTTTTTTTTTCCCAATTTATTTTCGTTTCTAATTTCATTTACATTTTCATTATTACCAAATATTATAACCAAAATTTCATTTACATTTTTTGCTCCAAGTAGTGTCAGGAATCACTGGTTGAAGTGAGTCAGGTACGTCCCTTAACACCCTGTATAATATTATTTATTCTTAATTTTACGTTAATTCTAAATCTCTAATTTTTAAGTTTAATTTATCTTAATCGTATGTTTTTTATTTACTTTTTTCCTTTTTTTCACCAATATTATGTATATATATATTTATGTGTATTGTGTATAATTTTGTATATGAAATGGAGGCCTCAGCACGGGTAAACCACCCAGTGAGGCCAACATCATTGAATTATGTAAAAAATGTAAATAATATTGCATCAAATAAATAAATAAATGTCGTTTGGATGCAATTATATAAGTTGCCCCCTTCGTAACCAATGGATTGTTTACCATAGTTAGTGTGTATGGTGTTTAAATGTATGCTATCGCGTTTTCGTGAAAAGTGTTTGTGTACTTGGGACGTTTTAATGAATTCTGTGTTTGTAAGTACGTGTGTATTCTTTATTTTGTAAATCAGGAGACATGTAATGTCAGGAATCACTGGTTAAAGCACGTCCGTGGAGTCAACTGTCGAGGGATGAACTATCAAGGATTCCACAAAAATGCAGAAAAAACCTGCAGGACTAGAAAAAGAAGCTTTGTCGTGATTCATTTTGGTTTATTATGCCTTGTTGCTCTTTCTCCTGTCTTTAGCCGCCAGGACAGCGTTACAGTGTCATAATTAGAGCAGATGTGATATCCATCAACATGATTCATTAAAAACTATATTATTAGAATCATCAGCTCGGTCCTCTCTTATAAACAGATTTAAAACTTAATGACTCTTCAATGATTAAAATCACTTTTTTAATCATTGAAGAAGATGACAATAAAGATGGCGGTCTTAAAAATGTGGGAATTAATTGAAGTTATTAGGTACTTGTAGTAGGTACCTAATTCTTAAATGATCATGTCAGTATTGTAAGTTATCGTTTTAGTGATGTAAATCCTTTCTAGTTACTTTCCATATAATTTATATATTATAAATATTGCTGTTGTATAGTGAGGATAATTTTTCAATACGTATCTAATGATTTGAAATTAATTAAGCAGGTTTATTGGTTTATTAGTTACTTTTAAATTGTCATTAATTTGTTTTTTACATCTTCCTTTATTTTTATTTAATATTTAGAATGGTGTATTTTTTGTAAATATGTTAGCCCACGGGTCTGTACCCTTAGTTTATCATTACAATTTTAAATTATGTAAAAATTTGTTTTTTGATGAAAATTTGTTTATAATTATTAAGTTTATTATAATAGACTTGAATAATCTGCCGATTTTCCTAAATATGTAAATAAAGTAGGAATATGAAATAAAAAGGAAGAAATATGTAGAGATAAAGTAGTTTTAAAATAATTTACATAGCGCTAAGAAACTTAGAAAATTATTTTTGTATATGTTAGCAAGAAATTGTGAAAATTTGGAGCCTATATTTCAACAAAAAATATACTAAAACAAACACAATACCTATCAGAGAGGATTGGACGCCACCAAAAGTTGTCTTGACACGCACTTCTTGCTGTCATCTTCGCTGTTATTAGAACTATTTACGTTACCCTAATCAAATATTTGGTTGTTGATCGTACTGCCTTCCTCAGGTATCCCCGAGCACTTCTTCCATCAGGGGCTTCACATAACATTTCTCACATCATTTTTACACGATTGCATTAATGGAAAGGCTTCGGGTGCAATATAACATTGCTTACCGTCTGATGTTTGGACTCCCCAGGCACTGCAGTGCCTCCTCAATGTTTACAGAAGGGCGAGTTCCAGGATTTAAAGCTCTATTAAGAACCAGGATTGCAGGACTGAGGGGAAGGATAAACCACTCCAGAAACATTCTCATAATAGAATCCCGTTTGACTTCAGGATCAAGCTTAGAAGAACATTGGAGGAAGACACTGGCTCCCATAACCCCAGACTGATTTTTTTTTAAATTTTTACTTGTATTTTTATTTTATTTTCTTATTACCATATTTAATAAATATCTATGTGTTTTATGTATGTACTTACACACTATATAGGATGTGTGGGATTGCACTCACCTCCCCACATTAAGACCTTTATTATTATTATTATTATTATTATTAATGAAAATTTAGGTAATGTATGTATTTACTTAGTCATCTATTCATTGAAATATTTGTGTTAATCCATTTATTAATGTTTTTATCTGCCTCCCGGCTCTACCCTTGTCTCGCAAACCAAATTCCAACCATGTACAAAATCCAAAAGATTTATTTCCTGTATATTAGGGTGTGTCAATTATTTCAACTTTTGAATTCAGAAACGCCCGGGGTCTCAAAAGTTGCGTCTTACAAAGAAAATGTGAACTGCATTTTTTTAAATGGTTACTACCCCGCTAAAACCGCGAAACCAGGAAAAAATGTAAAGATCTTTCCAAAAAATGTTACAAAAAGTATAAAACCTCTATCGAGGACACTGCCTTTAAATCCAAAAATCTTTGGAAATTTCTTAAAAAAATAAACAATGAAAACACAGAATACCCGCCAATAACGCAAATGAACGGAACCAGTGCAAACAATACACAGGACATTGTAAACCTTTTTTCGGATTTCTTCAAAAATGTTTATGATGAAAAAACCCCAGATGACAAAATACCTGATTACAAATTTAGCAAGACTACACACTTAACACATTGCCATATCACACCAAAACGCCGCGAACAGAAATTACTTTCCTTAGACACTGACAAATCCACTGGCCCAGACAACATTCCACCAATATTCCTCAAAAAATGCTCTAATACATTATCTAAACCACTCACATTATTATTCAACCGTCTCTTGACCCTTGGACACTTTCCAGACCGCTAGAAATCTAGTTTCATTACACCTATCTACAAAAAAGGAGACTACACTAATATAGCCAATTATCGCCCCATTTGTATACAATCAGTACTACCTAAGCTTTTTGAATCACTGGTCCTTGATGAAATCTATCCCCAATTAATAAAATTAATTGACCAAAAACAGCACAGTTTTATCAAAGGTAGATCTACCGCAACTAATTTAACAATATTTCAAAACTTCATAATACAATCTTTTGCAGAAAATAAACAAGTTGACTGCATATATACAGACATTTCGAAGGCATTTGACAAAGTATCCCATAAACTACTAATCCAAAAGCTATTTGCTCTAGGAAAAAGGGATAACATGCTAAAATGGTTTACTAGCTATTTATTAAATCGTAAACTGTTCGTGAAAATAAAATCATGGATGTCGAAAGCTTTCTGGGCTACTAGTGGCCTACCACAAGGTAGTCACCTTGGCCCGGTTTTGTTCCTCATTTTCATCAATGATATAACCAATTGCTTCAACGATGTCGAGGTATTGCTCTTTGCTGATGACATCAAGCTATACAAGAAAATAACTGATGTAAATCATTGCCATATACTTCAGTCAAATATTAGTATGTTTAAAGATTGGTGCGTTCAAAATAATTTATTCTTAAATGTAGAAAAGTGCAAAACCTTGACTTTCTTCAGAAATAAAAATCCTGTTTTATTCGAATATTCCATCAATAACACAGCTTTAGAAAGAGTCACGGAAATGAGAGATCTTGGAATTATTTTGGATGAAAAACTAAGTTTCGCCAATCATATCCACCAAATTGTAAACAAAGGTATGAAAACACTAGGCTTCGTATTAAGAACAACCAAAAACTTTAATTCCATACAAGTCATAAATTATTATATGTATCTCTAGTTAGAAGCCTAATGGAATATAACTCAGTAGTTTGGTCTCCATCTTACAAAATTCACAAATAACATTGAGCGAATACAAAAAAAAAATTCTGCGATTTATAAATTTTAAATTAAATATCCCACTAGAAGACTTGAAATATAATTTATTATTACATGTTTTACAAATACACACACTAGAAGACAGACGTAAAATAAACGACTTAACATTTTTATTCAATATACTTAACTTTAAATTTGACTTTTGTGAACTACTGCAACTCATAAACTTACGAATACCGACAGTAACTACACGACAAAATACACTAGTCTACTGTAGCATTCATAAGCGGAACTACATTGCCCACTCTCCGATACAACAATTTCACACTATGGGAAATCAGTACTTAGGTGATATTGACATATTTAACATAAACTTGGCGAAATTTGTTGATCTTGTAAAAAACTTATTCTAAAACTATTCCTTAACCTATCTGTTTTTCTGAATACCTATGAAATCGCTGTATTTTTGTATTTTTAAGACTTGTGTGCTTTTTTTATCAAATTTTATTTTTATTATTTCCGTATATGTTAAATAATCTGTCATGAATTATTTGTACTACCAAAATGTAAAAGCCCATTGGGCGTTAAATAAATAAATAATAATAAAATGCTCTGAATATCAGAAAACAAACCTAAAACTTTTTTTAAAAATTATATAAATTTTTTTTTCAATAATTTTACCTTTTAACTTGAGTTTGTTATTAAAAAATGCGTACATGTGAAAAAATGCAGAAAAAAATCAAGTTTATGAATAAAAGTAAGTCAAATATCGAAAAGTATGTCGATGTTATTTTCTGCTTTTATATTTTTAACAAACACATCACATATGTTTCAAAAAAGTTTTTTTTTGCGTTCTTTGAACTTCAGTTGTAGAATAAAAATTAAGTTTGGTACAAAATATAAAATATGGACCCTTTGTTTTATTTTTTTTCCAAATCACAAAATCTATTTTTTTTTCAAAACTCCGGCCACTTTAGCGGGCTAATAGTGAACAATAATTTCATTTATTTTTATGTTTTCGAATAGCTACAGATCATACAAAACTTTTGAGAT
Source organism: Limnephilus rhombicus (assembly GCA_929108145.2). Taxonomy (NCBI): domain Eukaryota; kingdom Metazoa; phylum Arthropoda; class Insecta; order Trichoptera; family Limnephilidae; genus Limnephilus; species Limnephilus rhombicus. The sequence goes on from OV815296.1 coordinate 40,445,547, forward strand.
CCCGGGCGTTTAAAAATAAGGCCATTTTTTTCTCTCTATGGAGAGCGGCACAAGCTACTACTGTATATTGAGAATGAGAATCGGTGAGTGCTCTAATGCGCTGCATGAGTCCTCGATAGTCCATTCTGCCAGTGCGGTGTGGAAGAGGAGACTCTTGTTTATGTCTTCTTCAATTGTAAAAAATCATTCTCCTTTCAAAAGCATACATCGTTTGCTTAATCACCCACCATTCTCCCTTCAGTATTCCGTATTTGCTGTCTCTCAACAATTCTCGCGTTTTTCAGTTCTATATGATAAGTTCATAGACTTGAATGACTTCAATATTTGATTTGTCCTATCCCCTTATAGATTATCCTCAAAAACTATAACTAGCTTTCTTAACTTTATCGGCACAAAGCACTCTCTTTAGGGTGAAATGCTTATTTCAAAAAAAATTCTACAACAAACCCTCAACCACTTGCTGCGATGATTTATAATTTAATCAAATTAAATATATAGGACGGTTTGTTTCACAAAATTCGAACAATTCATTGAATTTCAAAGTTCATTTTCAATATTTCTATTTTTGAGAGTGATAGTTCATGGTGGAATTCCATTATAATATATTATAATAAAATGAATAGAAAACTTTATTCCACTTCATTTTATTTGACCGTAACCGGTTTCAGCTCGTTAAAGCCATCTTAGATTTTAAATTCGTTTTATTATAATATGTTCATTTTCAAGTTCTGTGATAGTTTTGTAAAAAAACTGCTCAATAATTATCAATTCGATATCAATTTGCGAGGTAATCAACACCTCTGCCATCGGTCACCCCAAGTGGTTCGCCACGTCTGGTAACTTAGCTAGGGTGCCCGGGTTCATAGTCTTGCGGCGGATGTGTCTGTCCACCTGCTTGAGGGAGGTCTTTTGACTTTTCCAGCCAGAATCTCTCAACCCATCGCCTTGCACCGCAGTGGGAGGGATGTAACTTATACGTCCGTCACTCCTGGACAATACATTCCTACCTAACCCTCATACCTATTTCCTTCCTAGAACTTCCTCCCCTTAAAAAACCCCTACACAGCATCCCCAAAGATGACACAGGTTCCGAGGGAAATTATGTTACCCGGGGCCTCATTTGTGGAGCTAATGTAAAAAAATGACGGGTTGTTTCACAGAACTTGAGATATTCACAAAATTTCAAAATTAATTTCTGGGATTATTTCAGTTTTGTGAAGAAACTGATCAATATTAAATATGCAATAGCAGAACTTTAAAATTAATTTTGATATTTGATGAATTGTTCAAATCCTGTGAAATAACTGACCCATCTACTTAACCTTATTACTATTGCTAAAATTAATTTAACGATAAGTAACAGAACCTATAAAATATTTATTCTTGATTGGTTCAAATATCTATGCAAAACGGCTACTGAAAAATCTAGGTACTTAAGTAATCCGTGTGGACAACAAACCTAAAAATTTTCTTTCGCGTGTAACCAAGCGGTATTACTGATTTGGTAGGTATTTCTAAACATCGCTGGTTAAGGCTATCTACTACCAATAGGAAAACTAATAAATGCATTGTAATACACTGTAGGTATGGTATGGTAATTATAACAGTGTTACTGCATATTTTCAAAATAAATATTTTCATTATGAGTGTAACAAACCTTGTCCAGATTTTCCGTTAGTGAGGTCCTGCGCCTCGGTGGCGCTGCAACAGCTCATGCTGACGTCACTTCCGCTTTCAGAGTCTCTGTCACTTCCGCACACACTTCCGTCTTCCCTATCTCCCACGTCGAGAAACATCCTTGAAGACTCCCCGTCCGTCCCCGCATCCTCCTCAAAATCCTCGCCCCTCTCTCTAATAGTGGTCTCATCATCGAACCTTGAGGTAACCCGATCTTCGTGCAAATTTGGATCATCATTCAAAACATTGCTATCACATAATCTTTCCGATCCTTTATCCATGTTAAGATTATTAGCTTGATGGTGTTGCAGACCACCTAATAGTCCTTGTAAAGGGTGGAACCACGAATTCGCGTATAGATTCAAGGGGAAATTGATTGATGGAACGTTTTGGTGGTGTTGCTGAAATAGTTGTTGACTAATTGGGTTCAAATATTGCTGCATCTTAACTAGTTCTTTTATCCTTGCAATTTCTTGTTCTTCGTCTATTGGTAGTTGTTCTTGTAGCCTCTGTTGCTGCTGTTGTTCTTCGATAGATTGTGAATTACTTCTGATGTTTGCTGGTTGATGTCTCCTGTTTGTAGGTTTATTGTCTTGGTTTCCTATGATAGATTCTATTGAGAATGGTTTTGGGACCCTGATGGCACTCGGCGATGTCTTTTTCAAGTCTTTTATAGGTACTGTAGTTGTGTAGGGGAGGTTTAGAATGGGCGAAGCCATTTTTTTATGAGCTGGAGAAGTTCTGTGAGGAGAAAGGCACTGTTTCTCGTTGTCTTCTAAATTCGATAATTCTTCTCGATTGTTTTCTTTTTGGTCTTTCGTTTCATCCATTTTCACGTCTAAGTGTATTGTCTCATTATAATAAATAACTGCATCTTTAGAATTTCAACGGCAATATTGTTTGTTGTCTGCCGACTTTAAATTTGGGTATTCTTTATTCTTTTAGGTATTTTATATTAGGATGGTTTATGATTATTTTGAACTTATTGATATCAAATCAAATGTGTAGGTAGTGAGCCTAGAACCAGGTAAGTACTATTTATCACTTTTATTATATACTCTAATTAGGTGAGAGATTTATATATTTTATAACATTCGATCCAAAATTTAGTGAATTCGACAGTTTTCCGTTTTACGCGTTAGGTATTTAAAAAAGCTCACTTTATTTGATTTTTAAGTAGGTTTATCTTTTAAAAAACATTTATACTAGCACTGCAATTTTTAAATAATAATTGTGTACCTAACAATTTCATAGCCTTGATAATTTATTTATTAAACCACCATTGAAAAATTTTTTTTTTCAGCTGTAAAAAATCTTCAATTATTAAATTTTATTTGTATCTAATATTTACCAAATTAACGTTGTTTAAAGTTTTAATTTATTATTACTGACACATGCTTATAGATTATATACACATTTTTTATAAAATAAGCAAACATTTCTATTTATATTAACAGTGCAATCTTCTTTTAAGTTCTCGTATCACATCACCATTAAATTTAAACTCACAACAACCATTTAAACAATTTTTTTTTTCAAATCAAACGCAAATAGTCTAAATAAGTAATATTTTTAATTAAATTTTGTAATACATCTCCGCGGCAAACGAATGAAAGGTTGGTTTCTATGGTTAATTTGTAAAGCGCGCGCACTGTCTCGTGCAACTGTCAAACACACACTGAGCCAACGAGTGGCTATATTTCTATACGGGACGGGCACCGAGTAGCTACATATAATGTTACTCTGTTCAGTACTAGAGGATAGGCTGTTATGTGTGTTAGTTTGTACCGAATGTGGGTAGGTACGGATATGGCGCGGTCCCCCTTTGAATTAATTATCGATGATGACTGAAATTAGGCGGGTTTAATGATTTGATCGATTGTTTTGATGTTGTTTGTTGTGACTTATGACATTTTATGATGCATAGACTTTTTTTAAATATTGATTGTTGTAATGTTTTTTAAATGTTTTTAAATATTGATTGTTAAATGTTACATATAAGAATGTAAGATGTCCCGCCACCTCACAAAATATAAATTGGTACCTACTTATATATTTATACATTTTTTTAATGTAATATTAGTATGTTTTTACAATAGGTATTTTTTTTAAATGTGTTATACAGTGTTTTAAAAGAATATAAAAATAGCCCTTCCTCACCATATGGAGGCAAGGCTTTTGTATTTGGTGAGGGAAATCATGCTCAATTATATGAAATTTGTAGGTAAATAAGTAAATAATAAAAAAAACATTAGTAAGAAAAACTGAAGATTTATGAATAATATAGATTTCAAATTTTAAAATAAATAATAACTAACTAACTAACCATCACGCCGTTTCCCCGCAGGGGTAGGAGGAGAGGACGGATCGCCAAACAACTCGGTCTTGGCACACACTCTTTGCATCACTCACATTCATACATCCTCTCATACATTCTCTTCTATTATTCTGACTTTTGACATGGCCCGACTCAAGTATCTAATTCACTTGATCGTGCCATGTCTTCCTCGGGCGTCCCAGACTTCTTCTACCATTCACATTCGCGTCGTATATTCTTCTTACACTACTTTCTTCGTTCATTTGCTCTGCATGCCCTAACCATCTGGAGGGTCCCTTTCTTAATCTAACTCATTATGCTTACATCAGCCTTACATTCTTTGCGGATATCCACATTTCTCACACGATCATACATTGTTTTGCCACACATACGACTCAGGGATCTCATTTCAACAGCATTCAGCTTACTTTCATCCTTCCTCTGCCAGTTCCATGCCTCACTGCCATACATCAGGGTAGGTACCAGGACTCCATTGTGGACTGCTAGCTTCGCTTCTTTTGACAGTTTTTTATTAGCGCCAACGGCATAAATATTTTTTTAATATTTATATTGAGGGATCAGTAGGATTTATAGGTCCAATTAGGAGTTCCACCGAGCCGAACCTTCTGATATAAAAATATCTGGAGTCATTAAAAATAAAAACATGTTGTTCTTGTATTTATTATACTTATATAGTACAATTAGCGTGATTTAACTAGATGATAATTTGTGTGAAAAGTGTATGAAAGGGTTTAATCTCTCCTGTGGGGAAGATTTAACCCGAAAATAAAATCTGATGCGAAATAAAAAATTAATTCTTATAGTGGTTTCAGGTAATTTTTCAATGTAAGTTGGAATTCGTGATTAACAGGAGGTTGTTGAAATAAGTTATATCTAGATACAGATAGGTATTTCGAATGTGCTAGGTATTAAATGATTATAATATTCAAATAATTAAATTATAATAATAAGTGGAATTTATAAATTGAAATGTAATGATTGTGATTTCTTTTATATAGGTAAAACTTCGAGAAACTTTGAAATAAGGATTAAAGAGCATATGAAAGCTTTAAATAATAACAGTTTCTCGGAGTTTGCCAACCATTTAATAGAAACTAGTCATACCTTTAATTTTAACAGTGGAATAGAATTAATACATTGTAATGTCAATGGCATTCAGTTGGATAAATTAGAAATTTTAGAGATTAGAAAGAATGTTAATGCATATTTAAATATTATTAATAATCAAATATTGTTTTTAAATGACCCATTATTAAATCTATACCCCTTTTAAATTTTTAATTATTCTATATTGCCCCTTGTCTCCTACACAATTTTTCTTTCAAATTTTATTATTATTTATGTCTATTATTTTTCTCTATTACCTATGTATGTCTATTTTTAAAATTAGTTCTGTCAAAACCCTGAAGAAGTCAGCTTTGCTGACGAAACATGTCGGTTTTTATAAATAATTAAGTGGTTAATACAAAGTTATTTATTAATTTGGATTATAATATTATTCAGATATCTTGCTGATACATAGAAATGTAAGTTATTTAGCTATATTTCTTTAAAAGTTTGTTGTACTAAATATTTTTAATATATTTTGTCTATCGTAGGTACATAGGTACCTACATTGAATATTGAAAAGATTTTTTCAGTAGGAAACGTAGATTAGGGATGGTTTTTCAGGATAACCTTAATTAATTATCAATCTTTGGACTAATTCGAGAGGATTAAAAATATATAACATCATAAGTTCCTCCAAAATCTAAATTTCCCCACAAAATATTTTGGGGAAATTTTCCATTTTGGCTATACAAGATTTTAGCTCAATTTTTACTCTTTTACAGCTAACACTTTACCTTATTTCAGGTGGGACTTTAACACCTCATTTCAGTATTTGCTTTCCTTGTCTAAACTCATTTTAAAATCGTTTCCTATCCCAAGACTACCTTATTGATGGTTTTTGTGGAATGATTTCAGAAATGGATATCCACAGAGATAAAACAGAATAAAAATCTTTAGGTATTATAAGTGAACTGGAACAAGGCTTTTTGCTTGATAAGCTCACGATGGAATCCATCACGTTATGAATTTTAAATAATAACTATTACATATTTGTGAAACAATGAATTTTTATTATAATAAGTATTAATTATTTGCAAATGATGCGTTGAAATATTTTGATTGAGAATTCTGTGAAAACAGTACATAGGTAAGTGGGTGAAAGGTACTTAATTAAAAATTGAAAGGTTTTTTAGAGAGTACCTAGAACTTTTTCAAAGTGAAATTTTAACTGATCCTGTACTACTAGGTAGGTACTTAGGTACTTCTTACATCGTTCAATTAAAATTCTGTATTGCATGCTAAGTTTTTTGCCTATGCGAAGGAGCCAATAATCGGAATATTTATCTAAATGTAATATTATTTAATTCTCAAATATTTTATATTATATTAATTAGCACATGAAAATTTTATCCCAAAATAAATACATATCACAATTAGAGAAAATATTTCTTAGATGAACTAGGAATCTACTAACTCTGTGAGGGAAAGACATTGAGGAAAATTCACAAAAAGGTAATCGTACGCAGAAATTTGAATGCACATATTATGACCTCAAAATTACTTATAAATACCTTTGATTATAAGTTGGTATGGATATAAAATTAATTTGTATAGGCAGAGTTTCGATTTTTAGTACTTATGAGCTGGTAAATACATTATACAGATATGTAGTTTTATCCTTGATGCATAATAATTTTTAAACTTTTGTTATTTGGCGGTACAACCTCTGCTCACCCCTTCGGGGGATGCTTCGTTATATTTTTTGTAAGTAAGTTATACCTTATGTTCCCTAAACCGACTGCATATTGTATATAAGTAGGCCGGGGGGCAACTGTCAAGGGCTCAATTGTCAAGGAATCTCACATTTTACACCATTAATAAAGATGATATGGATACCTAAGCTTAATTAGTAATTGTTATTCTTTACTTGACGGATACATCAAAACTAAACGCTTAAAACAACATTAATTTAACTACATAGTATTAACTAGGTAACTATAATTATACTGAAATACCAAGCCTAATGGATCACGGTTAGGTATAGCTTTTATATTCATAGACAAATAATTCACACATCTTTTTTTTAACATTAACTCCACACAGGAGGCCGTGAGGAAAATAATTTCCCTCAGGGCCTATGTCATCTGGGATGCTGTGTGGAGGTTTTTTTTGAGGAGAGGAAGGAATGAACATTGGTCTTGAAGAGACCCATGTTGTAGGAAGGAGGAAACACAGAGGCCGGCAAAACGAGTCGAAGAAACGACCCGTTCTCATGTGACAAATGTCAACCGTGTACAAATGTTGGGCACGCGTTTGGCGTCTTTCCCGACTATGCACCGGTGCCGAAGGGATCAATGATGCTAGTTCCTCGAAGCATCTTCCATTGTAATACCAGTATAACAAGGATAGCATTCCCACCCGACGCATGTGCTCTAAAGATTGCAATCCGTCTGTTAATATGGGAGAATCTATTAAACGGACCGCCCGTTTCTGCAGAGAGTCGAGGGTATTTTTCAGGTATTTTGGAGCTCCAGACCAGAGGTGGCTGCCAAATTCAACCGTGGGGCGCACTTGTGATTTGTACAGGGTTAGCAGTTGTGTACTATTACATCTGCCCTAATGATAAACACTGTAACGCTGTCCGAAACGTAATAATATCGGTCATCCAGTTGATTAATCAGACATCTCCGAATAATCAAAATTTGGGTTGAGAATACAGTTATACCATACCCTATATCTGGTACAATACTCAGATAACTCATAAACACCACCAAATCAATAATTTTAATGCACACAAATATGTAGTGAATTAAACAAAATTATCATGTTTTCTGGGTCACAAGCAGGACATTTCAAAATGTCGTACTAATATACTTACCGCAACAATGAACATATTTAATGTGATAACTTAATTATTATTTTTTTATTTCATAGCACAAAAGGTAACAATTATTATAAGCAATAATTATCAGCCTGAAACACTCATCTAATGCCGCCAACGGGACTTGAACCCGTGTCCTTCTGATTGCCGGTCAGGTGCTCTGACCACTGAGCTATGGCGGCTTATCTAATACCCGCCAAATAATTCAATATATACTAGTGTTTCATTCAACAATTACTGTTTATTACATTTTTCCACCTGAAAACCACCAACTTTATTTATGTGAGAGAGACATTGTTAGTGTTAAATCTCTCGCTAGGTGGCGTTGAGACAAATTACCTATGTCTACATTTTTTGGGGAAATACTTTAACTTGTCAAATGTTAATTATTAATATTTGACAAGTTAATAATTAAAAATAAATAATAAAATTAATAATTATTATAATAATTTTAGACCTAGGTATTTCGGCTACTGGTATTATACCTAGGCCTCTGATTCAAAATTTAGGCATATTAGATTTGTCAAAGAATTTATATAGGTTTAAAAATGCAAAAATCAGTCATTTTAAATACATGTAGGATTACAAAAGATTTTTTAAATATTTATATTGAGGGATCAGTAGGATTTATAGGTTCAATTAGGAGTTCCACAGAGCCGAACCCTCTGATATGAAAATATCTGGAGTCGGTGAATTTTTTTTTCCCATTTGGTCTCTAGTAGGCTGACATGTTGTTATTGTATTGTTTTGTATTTATCATACTTATATAGCGCAATTGCATAGCGTGGATTGACTAGATGATCATTTGGGGAAGTGTGTGAAAGGGTTTAGTTTTTCCTGTGGGGAAAATTTAACCCGGACATTTAAATCTGGTGCGTAAAATAATTAATAATAAATAATAAATAAATAAAATAATAATTAATATTTGACAAAGCAATAATTATAATTATTGCTTATAAAAAGTGATAACTTAGTATTTGAAGATATCTGAGTAATGAACTGGACGATCAATATCTTTTAGACACGTAAGTAAGTAGGTATTTACATGAACAACGTAGTTTCTTTTATAAAATTTATACTTTTAAAAAAAGACAGCATTTTTTTAGATATCAAGAAAAAATTGAGTTTTTTTTATGAAATCCTTAGATGTGTCTTTCATCCCGTTTTTTCATTCATCTTCAATCGACGTTGGCTGAGATGGAAGACTCTCTTCGTTCCTTATAGCGAAAATAATTGACGGAATAATTATTTTGATTTCTCGATTTGTGCAACGTTTTGCCTCCGCGCCATCTCTTTCCTTTCCACGTATACAGCAGAAGGAGAGAGCGGGACGTGTATACGTGATTATGCCATAAATCAAGGCGTGATCTCGAACGAAATAATAATAAACGGAGCTACGCCCCACTATTAAAATGCTGGCCCCTGATTGGTCGGGCCAAAACGATCAGAGGGAGAAGGAGAGAGAATTAGGAACGCCCTGCGAAGACGCGAGGGAGGGAGACGGGGAACTTGATTGTTTGCAAAGCAATTACAAGAGCAATTTTCGAAAATGGAACGTTTTATGTTTTAACCCTTTCAAACCTGGACATTGAGGAAAATGCACTTTTCTTCATTTAATTTAAATTAAAATTAAATATTATTTTTTTTAATTTATAAACTAACGTTTAGACAAGATTTTTATGCGTAGCACAAAGGGTAACAATTATTACAAGCAATAATTGTCAGCCTGAAACACTCATTTACATTGAAAAATCTTCCGAGAAAAGATACTTGCCGCCAACGGGACTTGAACCCGTGTCCTTCCGATTGCCGGTCGAATGCTCTGACCACTGAGCTATGGGGGCTTATCAAATACCCGCCAAATAATTCAATATATACTAGTGTTTCATTCAACAATTACTGCTTGTTATATTTTTTCCGGCAATCGGAAGGACACGGGTTCAAGTCCCGTTGGCGGCAAGTATCTTTTCTCGGAAGATTTTTCAATGTAAATGAGTGTTTCAGGCTGACAATTATTGCTTGTAATAATTGTTAAAATTAAATAGTTATTATTAAATGCTAATTAAGTCTCAAATACTAATCGGTTTCGCCTAATACTCAATACCTACCCAATTCCAATATTGAACAAACAATTGGCATGCAACTTAAAACTAACGGTCTCCGTGTTCAAGGGGTAAAGCTCTCGACTCGCAATCCGGTGGACGTGTGCCATAAATTTAATTGATTAGTGTTGTTTTATAATGCATTCATTAAAAATAATATGTAATATATTTGCGGCACGTTCCAGAATAAAATATAAATAGGTACTTATAGTACCTATAGATATCGCCCTGGTTCAAGGGCGTAGCTAGGATTTTGTTAAGGGGGGGGGGGGGGGGCAGGTGTAGACAAACCAAGAGTATCTAATGTAAATGCTGCAACAAAATAATACCTACTGGGGGGGGGGGTTGGCTAGAGAATTTCAGAAATAGGCTATTTTCGTCTATAAAAAGACCGTCAGGCACAAACTTTGTGCATTTTCTTTAAAATCAATTAACGACGTATTCAACATTGCATTGTACAGGTACAGGGATGTAGCGACATTAATCCGAAAGGCAAATTTTGGTCACCAAAACGCTGCTCCAGTGCAGATATTAGGGAATCTAAATAAGGAATTATAATAATCGATCGCTTCCAAAAATCGCAAAGTAATTGGACCGATGTTGTTGGCAAGATACAATGCGTGGGACTTGTATATCAGTTCCAAAGGCAGCTGCAGTTCTAATTGAAATATCTAAAATATTTTGGCTCTATGTCTACGTAGTTGCCTCGATGGTCATTTACCTATAACAGAAATTATACCTTTAATATGACTCATACATGCGTATATATCGATAGTTTCCGATTGTAAAGCATTGGCAATAGATTCCAATATGCCTGAGTAGGTACTTTGCTATCAGTTGAACACATATAATGAAAACTGATTTAATAACAGCGCAATGTAACTGATAGGCACGATTTCTTGATGCTTCATTAATCAAGATCAACTAAAAAGGTAATAATAAAAATTAAATTGATTCTCACAAACAATAGGCTATCGACGTAAACTTTACGGTTTGAGAGCATTCCTGCACCTTCTAGGGTGGGGCAACTGCCCCCCCCCCCTTCTGCCCGTACCTCGCTACGCCCTTGCTCTGGTTTAAGACCACCATTCTGAATTTAAACGGTGCTTGAAATGGCTGTAGCCGTGTTTAGTGATCAGATCTGAATAGCCAGGAACTCTTGCACCTTCCTCTTTCTCATCTCCTTCCCTCCGCACTCTCTTTAGACTCGCAATATACCCCAATTGGGGATGCCATGGTCTCACTAGCTCCAGACGTTTGGGAGCAGTTGAGTGTTGCGCGATATTCATATAAACAAAAAAAGCTTGACACAGCCAACTTTGCAGATTGGCAAATAAGGAACAAATGAATAAGAGAACTTTTCGAGGTTGTTGTTGTTTTTTTACATTAGCTCCACACAGGAAGGCCTGAGGACAATAATTCCCCTCAGTAATGATAATAATAATTCACCTATGTCATCTTTGATGATGCTGTGTAGGGGGTCTTTTTAGGAAAGGCCGGAGAGGACATTCTGGGAAGGAAAAAAATATGAGGGATAGAAATCAGGAGGTCAGGGTGTTCAGGAGTGACGGACGAATGAATCTACACCTCCTACCGCGGTGCAAGACGATGTTCCGAGTTAGTCCTGCTGGAAAGGTTAAAATGATTCTCTCCCGATCCAGCCCGCCATGCAGTTGATGAGTAGACGCGTAAGTAGGTAGGTACCTATTTTAGCTAACCGCTGGCAAAGTTGAGAGCGATTAGTTGAGTGATCTTTTCTTATTTAAAAAAAGCCTAATTGCTTCTGATGTTGTGGAATTCTTGAAAACAGTTTTAGGCAGGTAAAATCTTTGCATTTTCCATGACTTTCTTTTGCTGATCAGAAAAGATTTTTTATGCTTTTTCCCCTAAAATTTATATTTGTAAGCAGATTAAAATTATGCTGAAAGTTAAATGCTAAAAGCCTTTTTTGGTAATCAGGCAAACCGATGAGCTAATTTCTAATAATAAATAAAAAAAGGTTTAGGTACCTTAGATATCAGCACTTAGATCTGCTAAAATTCAAACCCATGTAGTCGGCCTCCAGGTTTGAGTGGTTATTATTTTTGGCTACCTACGAATAAGGAGGTCGCGGATTGAAATACCGGGGGGCGCAAGTAAATTTTATTTTATTGAAGAAGAATATAATCTAAACGAAAAGATGAAAAAGAACAAGACACAGAAAAATAAAAAAGATAATGGTCGCAAGTGGGACTCGAACCCAGAACCTCTCATCTTACCGAGATAAGCGCTTTACCAATTAGGCCACTATCACCTCTCATCAAACCGTAATATTTGTCAATATTTAAAATTTTAGAATTAACAATTGACATCTATTATTTTCGACAATTTTTTTCAATATTTAAATTAATATTTTTCAATATAAAAAAGGGTAAGGTTGCGATGATTGAGAAGATTGAGGAAATTGAGAAGGGGGGGGGGTCGCAAAATATATTTTAATGTTTTTTGGGACCTCTATTTACCACAACTTATTATTTACATCACATTGATAAAAGAAATGTTTCAAAATAATGGTGTTATATGCGTAAAAATATACGTGCGACAGAGAGTGGGCGGGGGCGGGGGGCATGCCACTTTTTTGTTCTTCAACTCACGTACTGCGACGATTTCTGATTAACTTCGGCTGTCTTAGGTAATAATTGGCGTGCACTAAACTATTCTCTTTTTTCTTACGCATACGAATGGCGATGAGCGTTTCGAAAATTTCGGGGAATCTACGGGAAGAGCTATTTCGTTGAAAACCATGAAAATTCATTGTGATTTTTAATGAGAATCTACACATACAATCATTTCAATTTAGGAGGCTGGTATGGGTACCGCCTCCCGGTAATCATTTAATGGATAACTAACACCTCTGCCAAAGGTAACCCCAAGTGATTCGCTACGTTTGGTGACTTAGCAGGAGTTCTCGGGTTCATGGGGTGAGGATTGTTTGGGTCTTGGAAGGAAAGCCTTTTTACTTCTCTTGCCAAACTCTCTCGACCATTCGCTTTGTACCACTGTGCATGGGAGGGTTGAATTCTTACATCCGACACCCCTGTACACACTGACCCCCAGAAATTCACACCTTTTTCCTTCCAGAACTTCCTCTCTTCCTTTCCTTAAAAAGACCCTCCACACAAATGACACAGGCCCAAATGGAAATCATTTTCCTCGGGGCCTCCTGTGTGGAGCTAATAAAACAAATAAAAAAGATCAATAATTATTGTAGGTCGGTATAATTTAATGAAAATTTTCCGGGCTTGAGCGGGTCAAAAGAGCGGGAAGTCGTTAGGATGTCCGCCATTTTGGAAGCAAATTGCCGGGAATCGGTGTCATTTGGCGGGAATTGAGAAGAGGGACTTTGCTGCCTAATGAATGGTCGACCATTATTTCTTTGTCCGTCTCCCGAGAACATACGTCTTGGACGAGGATGAAATAGGTACCCTTCTGAGAGGATGTGTTTCTATGGTAGGTAATTGGTAAATACATATTTAGTTATCTGACACAATTATGTCTACCTACCTACAATCTCCAATTCTCCAATGCACACTTTGTGGGGGGTTTTTGTTTAGATAAAGGAAGGAATGAACCTGGGTCTTGAAGAGGTTGAGTTGTAGGAGGGAGGAAATACTGAGGCTGGAAAATCGTTCCACAGTCGAATCGTTCCAATCATGTTGAGTTCAAGAACGAATCGTAGAAACAACCCGTTCTCATGTGAAAAAATGTTAGACGCGCGTTTGCACTCTTGGGACAGGGGTACGACATAATAATATAAACCAATACATACAAGATAATAATATCAACACAATGAAGGTTATTTATTATTATGTTGATTGTTGATATTATTACGTTGATTGTTGATATTATTATGTTGATTGTTGATATTATTATATTGTTGTTGTTATTATTTCGTTGGTTGTTGATATTATTATGTTGATTGTTGATATTATTATGTTGATTGTTGATATTAGTTCGTTGATTGTTGATATTATTATGTTGATTGTTGATATTATTTCGTTGATTGTTGATATTATTACGTTGATTGTTGATATTATTATGTTGATTTTTGATATTATTATGTTGATTGTTGATATTATTATATTGATTGTTGATATTATTTTGTTGATTGTTGATATTATTTCGTTGATTGTTGATATTATTACGTTGATTGTTGATATTATTATGATGATTGTTGATATTATTATGTTGATTGTTGATATTATTATGTTGATTGTTGATATTATTATGTTGATTGTTGATATTATTACGTTGATTGTTGATATTATTATGTTGATTGTTGATATTATTACGTTGATTGTTGATATTATTATGTTGATTTTTGATATTATTATGTTGATTGTTGATATTATTATATTGATTGTTGATATTATTTTGTTGATTGTTGATATTATTTCGTTGATTGTTGATATTATTACGTTGATTGTTGATATTATTATGTTGATTGTTGATATTATTATGTTGATTGTTGATATTATTATGTTGATTGTTGATATTATTTCGTTGATTGTTGATATTATTATGTTGATTGTTGATATTATTATGTTGACTGTTGATATTATTTCGTTGATTGTTGATATTATTATGTTGATTGTTGATATTATTTCGTTGATTTTTATATTATTATGTTGATTTTTGATATTATTATGTTGATTGTTGATATTATTATGTTGATTGTTGATATTATTATATTGATTGTTGATATTATTTTGTTGATTGTTGATATTATTTCATTGATTGTTGATATTATTACGTTGATTGTTGATATTATTATGTTGATTGTTGATATTATTATGTTGATTGTTGATATTATTATGTTGATTGTTGATATTATTTCGTTGATTGTTGATATTATTATGTTGATTGTTGATATTATTTCGTTGATTGTTGATATTATTATTTTGATTGTTGATATTATTATGTTGATTTTTGATATTATTATGTTGATTGTTGATATTATTATATTGATTGTTGATATTATTTTGTTGATTGTTGATATTATTTCGTTGATTGTTGATATTATTACGTTGATTGTTGATATTATTATGTTGATTGTTGATATTATTATGTTGATTGTTGATATTATTTCGTTGATTTTTGATATTATTATGTTGATTGTTGATATTATTTCGTTGATTGTTGATATTATTATGTTGATTGTTGATATTATTTCGTTGATTGTTGATATTATTATGTTGATTGTTGATATTATTTCGTTGATTGTTGATATTATTACGTTGATTGTTGATATTATTATGTTGATTGTTGATATTGTTATGTTGTTTTTTGATATTATTATGTTGATTGTATGATATACTCGTAATATTATCTTTGTTTTTAGCACATATTGAAGTGACAGCATAAAGTAAAATAGTAAGCTATTATAAATACAAATATAAAGAAAAAGAAAACCTCATATACTTGATTCTATACAAGATATTATTATTATTAACTAAAAAAATACTAAGTAAGTACGTAAAAAATTAATAATTTCAGAAGTAAACATTGATGAAGAATATAAACTTTCAAAGTATATTAGATTAGGATCCAACTGAGATCCAACTGAGAAGTGCTGAAAAACAGCTTTAATTAAATAATGTTTGTACGTAGATAATCTTTCAATATTTATCACATCATAAACAACATATTTATTACAAAGTATAAGCAATCGATTTATTATGGCATATAATTCAGCATTAGATCCTGTATTGTTACAATGGGAAGGTAATTTGTGACGAACTAATATACTCGGTACATGAAAACATACCTATTACCGAAAGAAGTTCAGGAGAGGTCAACAAGTTATTAACAATTTTATAAATAAATAAAATAATTCAAAACATTCGTTTAATGTATCAAGTCCCAGTAAATGTAACAAAGAGAAGTAACTAATGTTTTCAATTCATATTCCCAATTTAAAATTAATGTGACGTTAGAATTTATCTTGGACACGCTCAAGGGAATTTTAATGTGTACTGTAATATGGATTCCAAATGGTGGAGTTAAATTCTAGTTGGCTTCTAACAAGAGAAGTGTATAGTAGGTAGTTTGAATTAATTGTGTGCTGACTCCTCTACCAATATAGCATCCCAGTTCTTGCCGTCTAAATTTCTTACTCTTATTCTTGCCAAATTATCTAGCAAACAATTTAATTCATTGTGTTTTTGTGCGAGTAGAAGTGGAAGGAGAAGGAGAAGCTAGGAGGAGTCATTAGGGACTTTTTGCTTTGCTTTTAGATAAGTAATTCGATTGTTAGCGAAGGTTTCATTTACAATATTATTATGGAGAGAATTATAAGGTTACCAAGCATTTTCATCCCGTGACAAAATATCCCCGACACAATATCCCAAGAACAAAACATCCTACGGACAAAATATACTTCAACAAAATATCTACTAAAACCTAAGGGAACGTACCCATACTACGTGACCTGTTCAGGGGGGGGGGGGGTCTTCAAAATACCACACATGGTACAAATGAGCGGCGGGGGGCTTAGATTTTTAGTCACCGGTGGGGGGGGGGGGGGGTTAAAAATTGCAAAGTTGGTAACGCAGTATTTTTTTTTTGAAAATTAGTTTTTTGTTTGAAAAATTTCAGGAAGTTTCAATTTGGCCGTGCGCCTCACGCATTTCCTGAAAAATCTTCATACAAAAACCGATTTAAAAAAAAATAAAAAAAAATTCGCCTACGACAAGATCCGTGATGCCATTTTTTTTTAATAACACCCTAGCACACCCAAAAGTCACGAGCCGCCACTGGACTAGTATGGGTACGTTCCCTAACCTAACCTAACCTAAAACCTATCCTTAGTGTGCATTTTACTATTTTCGAACAATAATTTATTCTATTTCCAGGATATCTATATTATTTTTGTCCCATTTTTGTTAGGTTAGGTTAGGTTAAGTTAGGTTTGGTTAGTTTAGGTTAGGTTAGGTTAAATTAGGTTATGTTTTTTTTCCCTTAGTATAGTTTGTTGTGGATGAAAATTCGTGGAACCATTGTAAGACCTATACCTATCTCAACGAAGGAAGACAGATTTTAATGTTGGTTCTTATAAGGGGTCGTCCATTAATCACGTGAGGCTCGAAAGAGGGGGGGGGAGGGGGGTTCGGAAAAAATCACGAAATATCACCGGGGGGGGGTATGATGAGATATCACGTATATTTATTTTTCGTGAAATATTCTGAAAATTTCAAAATACTTTGTACTAAATAAATACACGTGATTTTGGGGGGGGGGGGTAGTCTAAAACCTCACCACATATCACCACGGGGGGGGGGGGGGGGGGGGTTAAAGAGTTACTAAAAAACATCACGTGATTAATGGACGACCCCTAACCTAATATTAATTTTTTTTTACAATATTAATTTGATATTATTATTGATTGATATTATTATGTTGATTGTTGATATTATTTCGTTGATTGTTGATATTATTATGTTGATTGTTGATATTATTTCGTTGATTGTTGATATTATTACGTTGATTGTTGATATTATTATGTTGATTGTTGATATTATTATGTTGTTTTTTGATATTATTATGTTGATTGTATGATATACTCGTAATATTATCTTTGTTTTTAGCACATATTGAAGTGACAGCATAAAGTAAAATAGTTAGCTATTATAAATACAAATATAAAGAAAAAGAAAACCTCATATACTTGATTCTATACAAGATATTATGAACTAAAAAAATACTAAGTAAGTACGTAAAAACTTAATAATTTCAGAAGTAAACATTGATGAAGAATATAAACTTTCAAAGTATATTAGATTAGGATCCAACTGAGATCCAACTGAGAAGTGCTGAAAAACAGCTTTAATTAAATAATGTTTGTACGTAGATAATCTTTCAATATTTATCACATCATAAACAACATATTTATTACAAAGTATAAGCAATCGATTTATTATGGCATATAATTCAGCATTAGATCCTGTATTGTTACAATGGGAAGGTAATTTGTGACGAACTAATCTACTCGGTACATGAAAACATACCTATTACCGAAAGAAGTTCAGGAGAGGTCAACAAGTTATTAACAATTTTATAAATAAATAAAATAATTCAAAACATTCGTTTAATGTATCAAGTCCCAGTAAATGTAACAAAGAGAAGTAACTAATGTTTTCAATTCATATTCCCAATTTAAAATTAATGTGACGTTAGAATTTATCTTGGACACGCTCAAGGGAATTTTAATGTGTACTGTAATATGGATTCCAAATGGTGGAGTTAAATTCTAGTTGGCTTCTAACAAGAGAAGTGTATAGTAGGTAGTTTGAATTAATTGTGTGCTGACTCCTCTACCAATATAGCATCCCAGTTCTTGCCGTCTAAATTTCTTACTCTTATTCTTGCCAAATTATCTAGCAAACAATTTAATTCATTGTGTTTTTGTGCGAGTAGAAGTGGAAGGAGAAGGAGAAGCTAGGAGGAGTCATTAGGGACTTTTTGCTTTGCTTTTAGATAAGTAATTCGATTGTTAGCGAAGGTTTCATTTACAATATTATTATGGAGAGAATTATAAGGTTACCAAGCATTTTCATCCCGTGACAAAATATCCCCGACACAATATCCCAAGAACAAAACATCCTACGGACAAAATATACTTCAACAAAATATCTACTAAAACCTAAGGGAACGTACCCATACTACGTGACCTGTTCAGGGGGGGGGGGGTCTTCAAAATACCACACATGGTACAAATGAGCGGCGGGGGGCTTAGATTTTTAGTCACCGGTGGGGGGGGGGGGGGGGGTTAAAAATTGCAAAGTTGGTAACGCAGTATTTTTTTTTTGAAAATTAGTTTTTTGTTTGAAAAATTTCAGGAAGTTTCAATTTGGCCGTGCGCCTCACGCATTTCCTGAAAAATCTTCATACAAAAACCGATTTAAAAAAAATAAAAAAAATTCGCCTACGACAAGATCCGTGATGCCATTTTTTTTTAATAACACCCCTAGCACACCCAAAAGTCACGAGCCGCCACTGGACTAGTATGGGTACGTTCCCTAACCTAACCTCACCTAAAACCTAACCTTAGTGTACATTTTACTATTTTCGAACAATAATTTATTCTATTTCCAGGATATCTATATTATTTTTGTCCCATTTTTGTTAGGTTAGGTTAGGTTAAGTTAGGTTTGGTTAGTTTAGGTTAGGTTAGGTTAAATTAGGTTATGTTTTTTTTCCCTTAGTATAGTTTGTTGTGGATGAAAATTCGTGGAACCATTGTAAGACCTATACCTATCTCAACGAAGGAAGACAGATTTTAATGTTGGTTCTTATAAGGGGTCGTCCATTAATCACGTGAGGCTCGAAAGAGGGGGGGGAGGGGGGTTCGGAAAAAATCACGAAATATCACCGGGGGGGGGTATGATGAGATATCACGTATATTTATTTTTCGTGAAATATTCTGAAAATTTCAAAATACTTTGTACTAAATAAATACACGTGATTTTGGGGGGGGGGGTAGTCTAAAACCTCACCACATATCACCACGGGGGGGGGGGGGGTTAAAGAGTTACTAAAAAACATCACGTGATTAATGGACGACCCCTAACCTAATATTATTTTTTTTTTACAATACCTAGCTACACACAGGAGACCCCCAAGAAAATAATTCCCTTCAGGGCTTTCGTCATCTTTGGGGATGCTGTGTGGAGGGTATTTTTATGAAAGGAGGGAGAGGATATTCTGGCAAGGAAAAGAGTATGAGGAGTGGATAGGAGTCTTGAGGTCAGTATGTCCAGGAGCAGTGGCGGCTCGTGACTTTTGGGTGTGCTAGGGTGCTAATATTAAAAAAATGGCATCATGGATGTTGTCGTATGCGAAAAATATATATATATATATATGTATATTTATTTTTTTATTTTTTTTTTAAATCGGTGTTTCGTATGAAGATTTTTCAGGAAATCGGTGCGACACACCGCCAAACCGAAACTTTCTGAAATTTTTCATACAAAAAACTGATTTTCAAAAAAAAAAAAATTTTTTTTTTCGGCTACAACAACAATAATGCCATTTTTTAAATATCAGCACTCTAGCACACCCAAAAGTCACGAGCCGCCACTGCCCAGGAGTGACGGATGAATGATTCTATCCATCCCACTGCGGTGTAAGGTGATGTTGCTGGAGAAGTCAAAAGGTCTCCCTCAACCAGTTTCTCCCGATCTGGCCTGCCACGCAATTGGTAGCAGACGCATCCGCCGACAAGACCCGGACAAACTTCACCACACATATCACCACCATTCGGGGTGACCTACGACAGGGATGTTGGTTATCCAATCAATTATTCTCGCGTTGGAGGTACCTACCCATTTATTGTTGAAGACATTCCAAAAAATTAAGTGACAGTGATAAACTAACACCCAACTCATAGCGGTTTGATGGTCTCTATGCTTACCCACTTTCCACCCGCCCGGGGGTGCTATACAATTATGTACACCCTCCCCTCTCCCCCCTCCCGCTATAACCTCCCATAATGTATATATTCACATCCCCTAATGGCCCCGGCTTAGTTGGACTTAATTTAGCTTGACAAACTAAGTATTAATTTAATAGCGTAATTTGTTGGTTTGGAGAGAGTTAGTAAATGGAAAGTGGTTGCTTTTCATCATATTGCTCTATTATTATTCATTTATTGATTAACGCCCTTTTTCGGGGCTTTTACATATGAATATATTGGAGGTTATCCACCACATACCCGCCCCGGTATAAGTAACGTATGGTTACTCCTTCAGGGCTCTCGCAAGGACTCTAATTTTTTTCTATAGAACGATTCTACATTTATGATTGCATATGAATAGTAAGAAATATACTGTACTTATTGTACTATCTGAACTGCCTCAGTAACAATATTTTATATTTGTTTAAAGATAAATTGAAAATGTCCACTGACTTGGTATAATTGTTTCCCTCAATTAGTATTCTGGGTAGAGAGGAATACATATGGTAGTTAGTCCCAGATTTTCTGCACTGAAATAAATTCTTACTCCTAGTATTTCGTAGTGGTATCCGGAAGCTTATCAATTCAAGCAATATCTATCGACTAAATCGTTTCGAAATTTATACAGAAATACCAAGTCAGTGAAAATTCTTCTGTCTGACAATTTGAGCATTTCATTTAAATAAGAAGTGTCGTAGTTTAAGAGCGTTTAACCAGCCAGCGGCCGAAAATCCACATTTCGTCGAACGTTTTTCTTCCGA
Source organism: Limnephilus rhombicus (assembly GCA_929108145.2). NCBI lineage: Eukaryota > Metazoa > Arthropoda > Insecta > Trichoptera > Limnephilidae > Limnephilus > Limnephilus rhombicus. The sequence goes on from OV815296.1 coordinate 40,466,848, forward strand.
TCGTAGGTACGGGGCGGTTCCAATGAGAAAGATTAAGAATTCTCCATACCAGCTTTTTCAAATTATAACTCAATATCGATTTTATTTCATTCCAAAGTTGCTTTAATTTATACCTACATCCAAAAATGCTGAAAGGCGTTATGATAAAACTATTAAAATAATGTACTTTTTGTAATTATTTTTTGATTATAAGTATTTACCATTTTTCAATAATGTCTAAGTTAAATAAAATTGTAAAAAAAATCTGAAATTTATTATTTTGTAAGTGCGCAAATAAATACACAAACGGACCAATTTTCGTCAAGAAACACATGTACGTATATATTTTTAATGATTTTATTTGAACTGAAATTAAAATTCTAAAACGTGCGACACCCAGATAATGTATTGATTTATTTTACTGCATGATTAAATGATTTGAAATAGGTGTGGTATAATACAAAATCTTTTTTGAAAATTTAACAAATCTGCCAACGACCTATGGTGTAACCTTATTATACTAAAAATAAACATTTTTTCTCAAAATTTAAAAAATTGCGAATGCTAGATAAAAGAACATTCTTTCGAAATCCATTTATAATTTTTTGTGGAAAAGAGTCAATTCGTCTAAAATCTGATTTAAAAATGACATATTTCTGGTTTTCTCTGGTAATACCCTCTTACCCATTATAAAATTATATGAATACTCAATGAATTATAAATTTCTTACACACTAGAAATGCTTTCCATGTAGATTTGAATGGAAACCAATGTCGCCACTGATTTAGTACATACCTTTCGGTTCTAGCCCATTTAACACGTCCCCTAACATAATAACATAACAGAAGTTGTCATCAAGAAAATTAACAACGAAACACAAAAATATTGAACATCTCTTTGTACAAGTAACGACTCCTCTCGAGAAAATTATATTTGGAACGGCCTATCTACCACCACTTTCTGACCCTCAAACATACAGAAACCACTGTGAAGACATCGAAACAATTTCCTCAAAATATTCTCACTCAAAAATTGTTATCGTTGGAGCAAACAACTGTGGTCTCATCACAAACGAAAGTGAAAACGATCGTGCACGTCAAGTTTTGGACATGGTAAACCTTCTAAACTTTCACAAACATAATTTTATATATAATAATAACAATCGCTTATTAGACTTAGCTTTATCAAACCATCCTAAAATATCTGTAGAACTCTCAAATGACCCACTCCTACCAATAGATAATCACCACTCTCCCCTATACAGCAAATTAAATATTAAATGCGATAATGAAAGAATGTACAAACAGTCCTAAACTTTAAACGAGCCGACTTCGACTCCATTAACAGCTATCTCTCAAATACAGACTGGTCTTTTTTATCCGATGAAAACATTTATGAATCTATAGACCAACTTTATTTAAACTTTTCTAATACTATTGAATCCTATGTACCTTTTTATACACCGAGAAGCTATACCTACCCGGTTTGGTTCTCATCAGAGCTTACTGCCTCTCTTCAGCAAAAAAGAGTCAACCCAAAAAATTCAAACACAGCAAATTCATAAGTGATTATATAATCTTTAGTGAAACCAGGAAAAAATGTAAAGATCTTTCCAAAAAATGTTACAAAAAGTATAGAACCTCTATCGAGGACACTGCCTTTAAATCCAAAAATGTTTGGAAATTTCTTAAAAAAATAAACAATGAAAACACAGAATACCCGCCAATAATGCAAAAGAACGGAACCAGTGCAAACAATACACAGGACATTTTAAACCTTTTTTCGGATTTCTTCAAAAATGTATATGATGAAGAAACTCCAGATGACAAAATACCTAAATACAAATTTAGCAAGACTTAAGACAAATTTAGCACTTAACAAATTGCCATATCACACAAAAACGCTGCGAACAGAAATTACTTTCCTTAGACACTGACAAATCCACTGGCCCAGACAACATTCCACCAATATTCCTCAAAAAATGCTCTAATACATTATCTAAACCACTCACATTATTATTCAACCGTCTCTTGACCCTTGGACACTTTCCAGACCGCTAGAAATCTAGCTTCATTACACCTATCTACAAAAAAGGAGACGACACTAATATAGCCAATTATCGCCCGACTTGTATACAGTCAGTACTACCTAAGCTTTTTGAATCACTGGTCCTTGATGAAATCTATCCCAGATTAATAAAATTAATTGACCAAAATCAGCACGGTTTTATCAAAGGTAGATCTACCGCAACTAACTTAACAATATTTCAAAACTTCATAATACAATCTTTTGCAGAAAATAAACAAGTCGACTGCATATATATCGACTTTTCGAAGGCATTTGACAAAGTATCCCATAAACTACTTATCCAAAAACTATTTGCTCTAGGAATAAGGGATAACATGCTAAAATGGTTTACTAGCTATTTATTAAATCGTAAACTGTTCGTCAAAATAAAATCATGGATGTCGAAAGCTTGATGGGCTAGTAGTGGCCTACCGCAAGGTAGTCACCTTGGCCCGGTTTTGTTCCTCATTTTCATCAATGATATAACCAATTGCTTCAACGATGTCGAGGTATTGCTCTTTGCTGATGACATCAAGCTATACAAGAAAATAACTGATGTAAATCATTGCCATTTACTTCAGTCAAATATTAGTATGTTTAAAGATTGGTGCGTTCAAAATAATTTATTCTTAAATGTAGAAAAGTGCAAAACCTTGACTTTCTTTAGAAATAAAAATCCTGTTTTATTCGAATATTCCATCAATAACACAGCTTTAGAAATAGTCACGGAAATGAGAGATCTTGGAATTATTTTGGTTGAAAAAGTAAGTTTCGCCAATCATATCCACCAAATTGTAAACAAAGGTATGAAAACACTAGACTTCGTATTAAGAACAACCAAAAACTTTAATTCCATATAAGTCATTAAATTATTATATGTATCTCTAGTTAGAAGCCTAATGGAATATAACTCAGAAGTTTGGTCTACATCTTATGCTACGTCCAGACTGAAGCCAGAGGTTGGAAGGTTGGAAGGCTTAGTGAAAATTGGAAGTTTGTTGGCCGATCGTGTGGTCGCTGCGGCCAACCCTCCAACCCCGAATTCCGTACTTCAAAATGGCGGACATGAAACAGCTGTAGTTACGCTGTATCTTTTTCAGTTGCCTACAATTATTACGTACGTATAATCATATACTTATATACACGACATGTTTTCAAACAATTGTTATACCACTCTCCGTAATAATATAGTCATTTTAATAGTACGCGGCACGGTGTGGACAGCTGCGGCAGGCTGGTTCGTGTGACTTGGCCGTCGGGATCGCCTCGAAGGCGAACTCCAACCTTCCAACTCGAACTTCCAACGCACGAACACCCCTCCACACGATCGTCCAAACGTTTGAAGTTGGAACGTTGGCCGCAGTGTGGGCTTACCATTACAAAATTCACATTATTAACATTGAGCGAATACAAAAAAAAATTCTGCGGTTTATAAATTTTAAATTAAATATCCCACTAGAAGACTTGAAATATAAATTATTATTAAATATTCTAAAAATACACACACTAGAAGACAGACGTAAAATAAACGACTTAACATTTTTATTCAAAATACTTAACTCTAAATTGGACTGTTGCGAACTACTGCAACTCATAAACTTAAGAATACCGTAACTACACGACAAAATACACTATTCTACTATAGCATTCATAAGCGGAACTACATTGCCCACTCTCCGATACAACGATTTCACACTATGGGAAATCAGTATTTAGGTGATATTGACATATTTAACATAAACTTGGCGAATTTTGTTGATCTTGTAAAAAACTTATTCCAATAATCTTCTAACCCAAAACGACTGTCTTTCCTCCGCTTCATTTTGCTTGCCCATGGAGTCCTGCAAGCTGGCCCTGATTCGATGTCAGTCTCTGGATCACCGAGGAGAAAATCACCCTCGCTGCCAGACAGGGTAGTGCATCTTTTCCATGAAGCTTTGGTTTATTTGACTATATGGTTGTTTTATCCACCGATGGTCATCAGACGTGGAACCAGAGTGACCCAACTAACTAGGGCTGCATCCGCTATCATTGTCCATTTATGGTCAATTATCGGATTAAACTAATGAGCCTGGATACCCATTAGATATGGTGTGTGCGACTGGTACCCGAATAAAAAATAAAAAAATAAACTTATTCCAATACTATTCCTTTTCTGTTTTTCTTAATTTTTAATTTCTATTTTTGTATTTTTATGACTTGTGTGCTTTTTTATCAAATTTTATTTTTATTATTTCTATATATGTTTAAAAATAATCTGCCATGAATTATTTGTACTACCAAAATGTAAAAGCCCTTTGGGCGTTAAATAAATAAATAAATAAAATAAAATAAATAATCATACCCATTTGAATATTTTTTGAGGAAAAAAAATCCTCAGGTAGAATGTCTTTGAATGAATTTGGGAATGCTGTGAAGAGGGTCTTTTAGGGAAATAATGGAGAGAAAGTTCTGGAAAGGAAAAATGTATCAGCGGGTGTGTAGGAATCTGGGGTTCAATTTTTTCATTAATGAGTGTCGAAAGTATGAATCCATCCCTCCCGCCGCTGTGTAAGGCGATGGGTCGAGAAAGTCTGGCTGGAGAGGTCATAAGGTCTCCCTCAACCAGTCTCTTCCGATCCGGCCCGCCACGCAATAGGTGAGCAAAATCCTCCGCCGGTAGAACCTAGACTAACCTCACCTCATGAAACCGAGCACCCTCGCTAAGTCATCAAACTTGGCGAACTACTTAGTGTGAACTATATCAGGGATGTTGGTATGGAACCAATAAACGGTTCCCGGGGCGGCGGTACCCATACTCGCCTCAAAAATTGAAAGAAAGGAAACTCAATTTTGATTGGATATTTAAAAAACAGAGTGTGCAATTCACACGCGGTAGAAGTGAAACCTTCAGAAAACTAAAGTAGACAAGAGTGGGGAGGCTACGAAGCACCGCACAAAGAGGAGACCGATTATTCTCTCGTAGGCTTTAAAATACTTTAAGGATGTAATTGTTTTTAATAGAGACGTTCATAATTACGAAACAAGAAATATAAACAGAGTTCGATTGCCACAAATGAAGAAATCAAAATCACAGAACTGCCTAATGTACAGAGGACTAAAGATGTATGATGAAATGCCTGAAAGTATGAATAAATAAGAAAGAATAAATGTATTTAAAAAGAAATGTTGTGCTTACTGTAAAAATATTTAAGTTTATCAAATGAAATGTTACATTGTGCATTTTAGTTTATATTCATGTAGTAAACTAACTCAATAATTTTTTTTTTTTTTTAATTAAAAAATGTGTATGTGTTTGTCTCTATTTAGTGTCGCTATTTTTCGTTTTATCGATTTTCAAATCACTTCTTCTTCTTCTTGTGCCCTGTCCGTTCAACGGACGTTGGCTATCATGTTGGCTATGCGGACTTTGTTTACTGCAGCCCGGAACAGCTCCACGGTAGACTGGCCATACCACTGTCTCAGGTTTTTCAACCAAGAGGTTCTCCTTCTTCCAGGGCCCCGTCTTCCGGCAATCTTTCCCTGCATTATGAGATGCAGGATCTCATACTTCTCTGGATGTCTCATCACATGTCCAAGATATTAAAGTTTTCGGATTTTTATAGTTTTAATTACTTCCTTTTCTTTATTCATCCGAACCATAACATCTTCGTTTGTAACCCTGTCCATCCAGCTTATTTTAAGTATTCTTCTGTAGATCCACATCTCAAATGCCTCAAGTCGCCTAATAAGTTCTTCAGTAAGCGTCCATGCTTCAAATTTCAAAACTTTCAAATCACAGCGGTGCTAAAGAAGTTTTCACTTCAAAAAAAATTTAAATTTCCTAGATGTTTCTGTGTCTTGTTCTTTTTCAAATTTTCGTTTAGCTTTACTAGTATCATCTTCTTCTTCGATGATTCATTAATTCCGCTATAAATATTGAACTTTTATTTTTATTTGCATTAGCTTCATTTATAATATATTTTTCAATATTTGTAGAACCGTGATTACGACAGACACAATTGCTTTTTCATCGTCCAATTACCAATCCATCACACTTCATACACGCTTTTATAATTACCGTGACGATTCACGGTTACGGTACCATGATCCCATAAAAGGCAATGAACATATATGTTCCTTATCGTTATAATGCTGCATCTCTTTCTTACACATTAAAAAATGGTGAGACAAAATATGAGATACATAAAATACGTGTGTCTGTTTCTTTCAAAGTACTTATTTTTCCTTTGGAGGAAACAGATATATCTTATTAAGGCTCAGCTATGGCGACGGGAATTGCGTATCAACTTCCCTATACGTGTGAGGGAGATGTTTGAAAATGATTGTATGTTTCCTTTGGGGGGGTGCAGAGATACGTTTACCGTTTGTCTCATTTTCGACTGTTGTTATTTAGTGTGTAAGAAAGAGTAGCAGCATTATATTGTAGCGGAAGGCAGCGAACGAATTGAATAGCCTTATAAATGTTTTGTTGAACGGGCAACATTAGAAACCCCGCACTAGAACCACGGTGAACTGGCCGACCATTCTGTTTCCACGGCCCGGTTGTCAAGTCGCATTTGTACGCTGCCTTCTTCGTATAATAAAATCCTTCTGATAAATTGTACTAATAACCTGTGTCGGTTTTGTGGAAATAAATGCAAGTCAAACGTTCGTCATTCTATTTATTTAAATTCACATATTTGTTAGGTACATGAAACGTCAAACGTATTTTGAAAACCTCTACAATAATAAACCTAAAAGTATGATAAAAAGTGAAGTAGACCATTACAATCAGTGCAGTCCTGCGCAGTTTTGAACGCGCTATCGACGAGTGTTTATGCCTTCAAATTTTTCCACACGGAAATATCAAAATATGTGTTTTTGAAAAATATAAAACGGCACGCCAAAGTTCACAGTTTAATTCTTTCAAAGAAAAAAACGTTGCTATTTTCTGAAGACTGGTGGAAGTAAAATTAAATAAAAGTTAATAAAAGTGAACAATCCAGTTACGGTGTTTTTTTATTTTTAAAAAAAAGTTAAACAAGTTGCAAAAACATTCTAGTGCGACAATAAAGACAATCAATAAATCGACGCGCTGTCCGCGTGAACCGTCACACAAATAAATACGAGTGTTCTTCCCTGAATTGCGAATAGAGCCCGTGGCCTTGTGGGCCAACGCGTCGGAACTGCTTTTTGCCTGAAGTAACAGAATATTGCCGCGCTCGGTTCGAAACTCACAACTGCGAATTTTTTAAAAATTTTTATTTGTTGAATTTTTTTTTTTTTGTTTTTGTTTTTAATAAACGATGTAAATTTAATTACCAAACATCCGAAGGAGTGAACAAATCTAAATATGGAGGAATTTATAGAAGACATAAGAACTGATATTAATAAAATAACAACTGTTAAAGACTCTAAAATAAAACAAAGTTTAGAAAACAATATTAAAAAGCTGGAAGAAGCGATAAAATGCGAACATTTAAAACTACAAAATAAAATAATTCAATTGCAAGAACAAATAATTCAAAATAATGAAAATTACTGTCAAAAATTAGAAAAAATAATTACAACAAATCAAAATGTTAAAACATACGCTGAAGTTAGTGCGCAAAACAAATCCCCGGTTTTATATCCCATCATTATAAGTTCAAAAAACGAAAAAGAAGATATCAAGGAAATAATAACTAAGAACGTAAAGATTTCTAAAACTGGCGTTGGTATTGCTAGCATCAGAAAAACATCGAAAAACCAACTTATTATCAACCTTAACAAAGAAGAAGATAGGATCAAGACAAAAAACGAAATTGAAAAAATGAACCTTGAAGGAATTAACGTGGGCGAATTAAAGAAGAAAAGTCCGTGTATGATCTTCAAAGGAATCGACGAGAACTACAATAAAGAAGAATTTTTAAATGACTTAATCCTACAAAACGAAGACATAAACATATTAAATGTAGAAGAAAAAATCAAAATAAAAGGAATAATCAACATTAAAAAATATAAACATATTAACATTATTATCGAATGTAACGGAGACATTAGAAACTTACTACTAAAAAAAAAAAAAGTAAACCTGGGTTTCTCCCAAATTAAAGTGGAAGACTGTAACCCGTTAATGCAATGCTACCATTGTCAGAAATATGGCCACACAGCTACGCGCTGTCTAAGAATAAACGAAAAACCAATCTGCCCTCACTGCGCTGGAGATCACGGACTCAAAGATTGTCAAAACAAAAATGAAGTGCCAAAATGCATCAACTGCACAACTAACAACCTATTTAAAAAGAGTTCTTATCCAACAAATCATAAAGCCAACAACGAAGAATGCAAACAACGCATAAAAATGTTACAATTTGCAAAGGAACGAATCGACTACAACTAAACATGGATGATTACATTACAAAAAAAATCGACCAAAACTACAATATTACAGAAGAAATATGCGAAAACGTTGACGAAATTAACAAATGGTGTCATAATACTGATTCCGCTTTTCTAGTGCTAAAGATGAACATAAGAAGCCTTTCAAGAAATCTAGATGAATTATTAATAAACATTAATAATTTAAGCACATCACCGGTGTGCATAGGGTTAACTGAAACACACTGCAACAGCGATCAATACATAAGTGCGCTACCCAACTACCGAGGAATTGCAACCAAAATATCTATAAACAAAAATAGTGGAATAATTATGTTCGTACGCGACGATTGTGAAGTGTTAAACACAGAAGAAGTGAACATTGAATTTGTCAACTGCTTAAAAATAGATATTAAATTTAAAAATTGTATTTATAGAATTATAACAATATACCGTACACACAAATCAAACATAACGAATTTTACAAACGAACTTTATCTATACCTAAATAAATTAACAAAGATTATTACGATTGTATGTGGAGACTTTAACATAAATATTTCTAATAACCATAATTCAATTGAAAAAAATAACTTCTTGAACATGATGACTCATCACAACTTCAAATCGTGCATTAATAACTATACCCGAGACGTACCAAATCAAACGCCATCTTGTCTAGACCATATTTGGTGTAATGTAAACCTGAATAATATAAAAAATGTCAAATCTACGATTTGGAAGATAAACTTAACCGATCATCACGCAACACTTTTTAAATATGAAACTAAAAATAAAAACAAAAGCATACATAAATTAAGTACCACAAAAACCACATTAAACTACCAACTATTAGAAAAATCACTCTCAACAGAAAAATGGACTGAAGTAATTAACAGTAAGTGCGCTAATGAATGTGCATATTTTTTTGAAAAAAAATTATCAGAACACATTATAAATGCCTCTGAAATTAAAAACTTGCATCAAAACTCAAAAACAAAAAAAATTAAACCCTGGATCACTAACGGATTAGTAAAAGCAGTTAGAAAAAAAAATAAACTTTTCAAACTAGCTCATCAACCGAATGCTAAAAAATCAAATATTTCATATATTACAAAAAATATAAAAACATATTAACAACTTTAATTCGGAAAACGAAAAATAGCTACTACTCCCAACAAATTATAGAGGCCAGAAATAATAATAAAAAAATTTGGACTACAATAAACGAAATAATAAATAAAAATAAAAAGAGAAGTTGTATATCCGAAATTTCAGATGGGAAAAAAACTTACAATGTCCAACTCGACACTAAAAAATGCTGCAATATTTTAAACAACTATTTTGTAAATGTTGGAAAAAATCTGGCAAACGCTATACAAACATCTCCCAACAATAATAAAAATAATCCCCACACTACCCAACACCAATATAATAATTTCAACAAAATAACAGAAACTGATGTTGGAAAAGTTATCGACGATTTAAAGGGGGGCTCTGCTCCCGGTTATGACAACATAGATGTAAACATATTAAAAACAATGAAACAATATCTAATTTGCCCATTAACTCATATAATAAATACAAGCCTTATAAAAGGTGTATTTCCAAATAATTACAAAAGAACAATAATAACACCGATATATAAAGCAGACTGCCCAAAAGACCCACAAAATTACCGCCCTATATCCCTTTTATCTAATATATCAAAAATATTCGAAAAAATTGTTAAAAACCAAATCTGGGCCTTCTTAGAACAACATCACATTATAAATTCTAAACAGTATGGTTTCAAAAAAAACACCAGCACCCATGATGCCATTGCGAAAATAACAAACTATATATATACCGCCCTAGACTCAAATGAAAAAATGCATTGGAATATTTATTGACCTTAAAAAAGCATTTGATAGTATATCTCATACTAACTTAATAAAAAAAATCAAATCAATTGGAATAAATGGACTGGTGCTATCCTGGATTATAAGCTTTTTGGATAATAGACCACAACAAGTAAAAATATTAAATGAACTAAGTGATTCCGAAAGTAGTAACTTCTCAATACCACAAGGCACAGTTCTAGGACCACTTTTGTTCATATTATATGTAAATGATATATTTGAAGTTGCTGAATACGGGCAAATTATCTCATATGCAGATGACACAGTGCTTCTTCTAAAAGCAAACACATGGTTAGAACTGAATAAAAGGGCTAACATAGACATGAATGAATTAAAAACATGGTTTGACAATAACCTACTAACATTAAACTCTAAAAAAACACATTACATACCATTTTTCATAAAAAAAACAAACACGCCGAATGAAATAAACATAAGGATCCATTCTGCACCACACACTCAACAACACCACTGTAACTTATTGTGTACTAATATTGAAATGAAAACTTCAACCAAATATCTAGGAATCACTATTGACCAATGTCTAAAATGGATACCGCATATAACCATTCTTAAAAACAGAGTACGAAAATTGACATATATTTTTAGCTGTTTGAGACATATTCTAAGTAAAGAACTACTGAGAATGACGTACTTCGCACTCTGTCAATCCATAATCCAATATGGTATAATAGGATGGGGTGGCGCCTATAAAACTCACACACAATCTCTTTACATTGCGCAAAAACTAATAATAAAAATAATACTAAAAAAATCATTTCTATATCCATCTGAACTCATATTCAAAGAATTTAAAGTCAGAAAATTAAATACTCTCTTCCTGTATCATTCAACCTTACAAGTTTACAAAGAGGATATCCTAAACAAATCCATACCCTTCAAAAACACAGTAAATTTTAGGCAAAAATACACGTTACCAATTCCCATTTGTAAAATAACTTTGGGTCAACAAAACTATAAATACTTAGGAACAAATTTCTTTAATAAATTACCAGAAAATATAAGATCCCTTAAGGACAGTTACAAAAATTTCAAAACACAATTAAAAAAATATACTGAAAACCTTAACTAAAAAAAATAAATAATAATTAAAAAAATATATACATATACACACATATGTTTCTCTTATTCTTAATATATACTAAATAAAAAAAAATCAAAATAACCTAACAAATAATACTTCCTCCCATACACACAAGCATTTGCTTATTATGGGAGTACATTTAAAAAAAATATGTATATTTGTATTAAATAATTGTATTAAGTTTTTTTTATTTTTTATATACTTTCATTATATTTATGTATCTATTGTATGTACTGTACCAAAAAAAAAAAAAAATATATATACCGACCACCTTGTTGGCAACGTGTTTGAAGTCCACGTAAGTATTCTGGCAGGACTACCATACCACTCATACCGCCAAAATATGTTTAAGGACAGAAACAAAACCATCGGCGCATTAACAGTTGATGTTTTTTTTTAATTTTTGGAATTCATTCACATTTCAATATTTATTTATTTTTTACGTTAGCTCCACACAGGAGGCCCTGAAGAAAAATAGTTCCCCTTAGGGCCTGTGTCATCTTTGGGAATGCAGGGTGGAGGGTCTTTTTAGGGAAGGAAGGATAGGAAGTTCAAGGAAGAAAAAGGATATGAGGGGTGGGTAGGAATCTGAGGGTCAGTATGTCCAGGAGTGACGGACGTATAAATCCAACCCTCCCACTGCGATGCAAGGCGATGTTTCGAGAGAATACGGCTATAGATGTCAAAGGGACTCCCCAACCATTCTCTTCCGATCCGGTCTGCCAGGAAGATGGTGGGCAGACTCATTCACCGCCAAGAACCGGACAAACCTCACGCCATAAATCCTGCTAAGACACCAAATGTAGCGAACCACTTGGGGTGAACTATGGCAGAGGTGTTGGATATCCAATAAATGGTTCCCGGGGCGGCAGTACCCACACCCGCCTTCCAAATTGTAATATTCCTTGTAAATATATTTCATACTTTCAAAGTTATCGTCCGGGCTAGTAGTATTGTAGGGGTCTAAGAAGACGTCACGGTGCGGTGTGTGAGAGAGATGCAACAAAATGATGACTTTTTTCGTTTGGAGGAAACAGACCTACGTACATTGTGTATCTCATATTTTGAAAGAGCTGCAGGATTATTGTGTTAAGGAAAGTATGTTTATTGCCCCTTTGCCGTCACCGTTACCGTGAATCGACACGTCACGTCACAATTATAAAAGCGTCCAATCAATTACTATAACACCGTAGTTCCAAGCAGGCGCGTGGATTGGTTGGTCACCTAACTCGGAACTCAATTATCTTTGCTGAGACAACCTCGACTATATCTGTCTTCCGCCCCGCCCAGTTCCCAGCGCCCAGCGCCCTCCCAGCGTTGCTACATCTGATCTAAACGTAAGGGTATTGATTAAGAGTATCTGCTGACAGATTGACGGGTGTAACTTAATGTGTTGTTAAGAGACAAATGCATAATGTGCAATTAGACTAAGAAAATGAAGCAAAATTCAAAAAATACAATGCGCTGTATGGTTTATTCCCATTGTAAAAATATTTTGGAATAAAAATGATTTGTTTAAAATGTGATAAACCTGTTTTTTTTATTTATGACTACAATTTTTTTACATTTATTTATTTATTTATTTATTGCTTCTTCACAATTTATGTACATATATTTTTAGCATGTAATTATTAACCCCACTAGGGTTCGCCTGTATCGGGGTTAATAATTTCACAATTTAATAAAAATAACACACGCAAATATCGGTCATGCAAAACAGTTAAGTAAAAGCAAAATAATAAAATTTAAAAATAAAATGATAAACAGAGAAAATAATAACATACCTACATATTAAATAGCGAGTTCCCGGCAAACGTTGCAACGCCACTTAAATAAAGACATTGTTTCTTTCCCATTCGTCCACCTTCCCCTTGCTCCCTTTCCCCTCCCGTGTTTACCCTCCACTTTCCTCGCATTCCCCCCCCCCCCTCCCCTCTACCGCTTCACCCTGTCTTGCGAATCCACACCCTCCCGCGTTCCCCACCCCCCTAGCGTTAATTTACATGAAATACACACCTTCTTCAAACTACTCGCGCGCAACCTAATGCAAATTTTTAATAGAAATTTCATAACGCCAGAGCTCACCAATAGGTATATATCTTCGCGAACATGCGCACAACAATTCCACCAAATATTTCATTACAATCGAATGAATAGTACACAAAATAATTTCACATCTCCGTCAGTAGAACAAATATTTTCGCTTTGCAATAAAATCCAAATAAACGTTATGTTTGTGAACGTATCTAAAAATTAAAAACTGTTTTAGAAATAAAATGAAATACGCTATCCATTTTTATTATTAAAAATGCGGGTAGGTTCACTAGGTATACTTGGTAAGGAAATACCCATGAAATTTTTTAAATATTTTTTTTTAATACAAACTTTTAAAAGTTTTTAAAATGGCTCACTTTGCGTTTTTTCTAATGATGACGACAAAAAATAAAAACGTACACTTATTTTATTAGACAAATGCATTGCGTCAACGTTTTTTGTGCAAACATTTCGAAGATTCATTTTAATTTATTTAGGTAGATATTAACTACGAGGCCTGATATAAAATTTCCCACAAATATATTAACACGTTTCCACGACAACTATTTGTTTTGTTTTTCGTCTGACGCTACCAATAACTCGCTTTTGTAAGGGGCAATAAACGTATAATATTTATAATTTCATAACGCCAGAACTTACCATTATATACAGCCTATTTTACTCACATATAATGTAGCTTTCTATTGGTGAAAGAATTTTTAAAATCTGTTTAGTGGTTTAGGCGTGATTCGTGTATTTGTTCTCATACTTACAAATATCAATTTTAATTTTATTTTACAAAACATAGAATGGCACGGAATAAAATGAATGCATGTCTGTCAATGCTACTTAATTGGGTGCAACTATTAATTGAGTGCCGCGCTCGAGCCAAATTGTTCCTTGAAGCTCAATTAATTATCATAACTAACTAACCATCACGCCGTTTCCCCGCAGGGGTAGGCAGAGAGGACGGACCGCCAAACAACTCGGTCTTGGCACACACTCTTTGCCTCACTCACATTCATACATCGTCTCATACATTCTCTTCTATTATTCTGACTTTTGACGTGACCCGACTCAAGTATCTGATTCACTTGATCGTGCCATGTCTTCCTCGGGCGTCCCCGACTTCTTCTACCATTCACATTCGCGTCGTATATTCTTCTTACACTACTTCCTTCGTTCATTCGCTCTACATGCCCAAACCATCTTTCTTAATCTTACTCATTATGCTTACATCAGCCTTACATTCTTTGCGGATATCCACATTTCTCACACGATCATACATTGTTTTACCACACATACGTCTCAGGGATCTCATTTCAACAGCATTCAGTTTACTTTCATCCTTCCTCTGCCAGTTCCATGCCTCACTGCCATACATCAGGGTAGGTACCAGGACTCCATTGTGGACTGCTAGCTTCGCTTTTTTTGACAGTTTTTTATTAGCGCCAACGGCATTCAGTCCATCATTAATGGAGTTACCGGCATTCACCCTTCTTTCAATATCTCTTTCAGCCTTCCCATCTCTCGTAAACATACTACCCAGATACACAAGCTCATCCACCTGCTCCAAATATTCATCATTCACAACTATGTTGCATACTGTTTTCGTACTCTCCCTTTCAAACACCATGACATAAATAGCTGCTGATACTCGTTCAGATGATCTGCTCTTCTAGACAGAGAATAAATAATCTCAAAATTCTCAAAATATTTTCATTAGCGGTTTTCCGGAAAAGTCAATCGCACTTTATTGGATAAACAACACATCTGTCATGTTTATGTTTGGTGAGGTTTAGTAACCGCGGGCAAAAGCATTCGCGCCAAGACCACTAGATCTCAGATCAGGAGAGACTGGTTGAGGGAAACCTTTTGACGGCACTCCAGCTGGACTCTCTCGAGTCCCTCGACTCTTCGTCTTGCACCGCGGTGGGACAGATGGATTACATTCGTCTCTCCTCTCCTCTCGTACCTTTTTCTTTCCCAGAACTTCTTCTCCTTCCTTTCTCCATAAAGACCCTTCACACAGCATCCCCAAAGATAGATGACGTAGGACTTGGGGGATAAAAAACTCTTTTTTTATTTTTTATTTTTAACTTTATGAGTAAAACCTCAAATTGAGATATTTAAATAAATGAAGACAATATAAGCAGTGGTTAGCGCGTTTGCCCGGAAAGCAAGAGGTCCTGGGTTCGAGTCCCAGAGGTGTCAATATGTTTTTCTGATTTTTCTGTTTCCAGATTTTTTCGATTGAGTTTCGCTTATATTGTCTTCATTTATTTAAATATTACAATTTGAGTTTTTACTCATAAAGTTAAAAATAAAAAATAAAATATTCATCCTAGACTTGCAGAAAAAGTCAATAGATGTCGCATATTAAATAAAATGGATAAAGATTTATCCAGACACTATCTAGAGAGCATTTAGTTCGGGTTTGAATCTTGCAATCATACATAAAGATAGTTGCCAATAATATATGCGTTAAAGAAAATGAAGATAATGTAGGTGGTTCTTAGTCGAAGTATGGTACAGTTAAACATGACCGAATTTCATATCGACACCGTGGCGCAGTGGTTAGCGCGTTTGCCCGGAAAGCAAGAGGTCCTGGGTTCGAGTCCCAGAGGTGTCAATATGTTTTTCTGATTTTTCTGTTTCCAGATTTTTTCGATTGAGTTTCGCTTATATTGTCTTCATTTATTTAAAGATAAAAAAAAATCACACGATGCAGTGGTCAATATCGGCGTCTGAATCGGCATAAGTTCGATTCAAGCAGCAGTTGTAGAATATCGACTGTAAAAAATGCCCTTACCGATCTCAAATTTATTTATTTTATTTATGTCTCTCATAATTTCATCATCATCATCACTCTTGGCTCTATAACCCCTGGGGGGTCTTGGCCTCCTCAAAAGTCTTCCTCCACTCATCTCGGTTTAGTGGGGTCATCTCGGTTTAGCTCTCTCCAGTTTAGATGCTCCAAGGTACAAATATCTTTGAGGACATTGTCGCTCCATCTTAATCTTGGTCTTCCCAGGCTCCTTCGCCCTATCGGTCTTGAGTTCAGCAGGGACTTCGGTGCTTGTTGCTCGGTCGTTCTCTCTACATGACCCAGCCACCGAAGTCTTTCCAGTTTTATAAATTTTGTTACGTGTAGTAGCTCCTTAAACAGAGTATATAGCTCATTGTTGTAACGTCTGCGACAAAATCCATTTTCTAGTACCGGTCCGAAGATGCGCCCCAAAATCTCTCATATTTTTCTGTACAATATTAAGGCTCTTACATCAAAGTGATATAAGAAATCATTTATACCTAGGTATACAGTGTATATACACAGGAGAGTATCTGTATTATACAGGGTGTTTTTATTTAGGTTTTATCTACAAAAACATTTTAAAAATAGTACGACAAAAAAATCAGTGTCGACATACGGAAGAAAATTTTTTTTTTGATTTTGAAGAAAAACTTTTCAATTAAATTTTTTGCTGCTACAAATAACGTCAGGAATTACTGGTTAAAGTAAGTCAAGTACATAATTAACATCCTGGATAGAAAGTTACTTTAGACGTATTTATTAGGCAGGAACAGAATTTTAAAATTTTGAGATTCTTAAAAGTATTTGACAATTCAAAAAATAATATAGCTAAAGTGATACAATTGACATATCTCGATAGGCGGAATAGTTGGCGATAAACATTATTGTATTTGGGAAGTTTGTTAACGAGAGATGGGAAGGCTGATAGAGATATTGGAAGAAGGGTTAATGCAGGTAACTCTATTAATGGAGGTCAGAACGCCGTTGGCACCAACAAAAAATTGTCTAGAGAAGCGAAGCTAGCCGTCCATAATGGAGTACTGGTATCTATCCTGATGTATGGCAGTGAGGAGTGGAAATGGCAGAGGAAGGATGAAAGTAGACTGAATGCTGTAGAAATGAGATCCCTGAGGCGTATGAGTGATAAAACCATGTGTGATCGTATGAGAAACATGGAGATCCATGCAAATAATGCAAGGCTGAATTAAGAGTATCTTTCCAGAGTGGAAGATACTATCAGTATCGCCCTGGTGTAAGACCACCATTCAGAATTGAAACGTTGCTTGAAAATGGCTTTAGCCGTGTTTGGTGACCAGATCTGAATAGCCAGGTACTTCCCAACCTTCCTCTTCCCCACCTCCTTCCCCTCCCCACTACCTTCAGCCTCACAACATACCCCAATTGGGGATGCCATAGTCTCACTGGCTCCAGACGGGAGCAGTTGAGATTCTTGTGCGGTATTTACAGTAAAAAAAAAAAAAAGTGCAATTAGTAAGATTTAAAATGGAACGCTCCTATGGTTTGGGCATGTAGAGCGAATGAACGAGGAAAGGAATGTAAGGAGAATACATGACGCAAATGGGAATGGTAGAAGAAGTCGGTGATGCCCGAGAAAGACATGGCTCGACCAAGTGAATCAGATACTTGAGTCGGGCCATGTCAAGAGTCAGAATAATAGAAGAGCATGTATGAGACGATGTATGAATGTGAACGAGGCAAGGAGTGCGTGCCAAGATCAAGCTGTTTGGCGGTCCGTCCTATCTGCCTACCCCTGCGGGGAAACGGCGTGATGGTTAGTTTATGTATGACGTATAATATAGCGATGTGTAGAATGCGTTGAATAGTATCCTTTTGACTTTTGTATTGCAAAATTGAAAACGCCTTGATAGCAAACCTGCTCTAGCTGATATCGCTCTTCTTTGTCGTTCCACGCCTCGACGCTGTTCAGGTCGTCTGTGATAACACATACCAGGTATTTGACGCTACTATTAACATCCATTTTATTAATTGTTAAGTTCTGCAAATATTTTATTTTTGTGAGAACTGTTTCGGCTTAAAAGGCCACTTTCAAACTGTTATTAAACCACTTTAAGATGACTTATTTATACGATTCTAAACCTAAACCATTTTCAATTTGAGAGGCGGGTATGGGTTCCGCAGCTTCGGAAACCATTTATTGGATAACCAACACTTACGAAAAATACTGGCTTCTAATGTGCTCACAGAATCCTAAAAGCCTATTTTTATTATTTTCTTTTATTATTACCTTTATTTCATGTATAATCATATTCACCTGCTTTCCTTTTTTTGCCTTTAAAATATTTTGTGTAGGTTTGTATTATAACCCTTATGGAATATGTGGGATTGCACTATTCTCCCCACATACTGGAATAAACATTTATTATTATTATTATTAATATAAAAAAGGAAAAAAATCCTAAAGAATATAACGCACTTAAATAAGTTGTAGCAGTAACATCATTATTAAACAATTAAGAAAACATTAACATTTAGTGCAGGGAAAAGAGATTTCGAAGTATCCCACATGATAGAATGTCTGCTGTCTTAATAATTTTCTCAGCAAATTGTTTTAGTCGGTAATAAATAAATTTAGACACTTTCAAATTTTTTAAATCTAGAACCGTATAAATAAGTCGTCTCAAAGTGGTCTAACCACAGTTTGAAAATGACCTCATTTTTTTTATTTTTTTTATACAGTTACCGCACAAGAATCTCAACTGCTCCCGTCTGGAGCCAGTGAGACTATGGCATCCCCAATTGGGGTATGTTGTGAGGCTGAAGATAGTGGGGAGGGGAAGGAGGTGGGGAAGAGGAAAGTTGGGAAGTACCTGGCTATTTAGATCTGGTCACCAAACACGGCTAAAGCCATTTTCAAGCAACGTTTCAATTCTGAATGGTGGTCTTACACCAGGGCGATACTAATAGTATCTTCCACTCTGGAACATGCCGTAAATATACTATATATATATATTATTTTAAATGAATTAATTGTGAAATAACACAAATTAATCAAATAAAATTTATTTGCGCATGCCGGGTTCGAACCCGCGACCTACGGATTGTGAGTCAAGAGTCTTACCCACTGGACTACGGAGGTCGACCTTATAAGCCAAAACAGCTCTCACAGAAATAAAAAATTAAATACTTGTAGAACTTAATAATGACAATGCATTATTAAAATTAATTTGGGTATTTAAAAAGGTGTGACAGAGAATTTCTCCTTCCTGTCTGTGTAGCTACAATAGGTATTTGTACGCACCACGGTTTGATTTGAAGACAGGAAAACAAACGAGCTAAGAATTGCGATCTATTTCACTTCAATCCGAGCAATCAATCAGAGTGACACTAATGCTGCAGGTTGTAATAGAGTCCCGGCCCCGGTGCGCGGTGTGGCTGCCAGAGCGTGCTGTGTCAACGAGCAATTTGTTCGGCACTCGTCAGAAGGGACTGCCAACATCAATAAAGCCCTTGCAATGCGGTGGCCTAATCGATTCTGAAAAGAAGCGCTGGCCAAAGTGGTTGGAATGTCGATGGGACTAATTGTGAACAACTCAAATTAAACATTCAACTGTCCCGACGAACAATGTCAGATGTGCAAATTGATCACTTTGAATTAAAACCTACCTTTTTGGGCTCTCATACCCTTTAATTAAAAATACCTATCTGAGAGTATCATTCATGTTTTGCCTATGATATACCTTAATCACACTTTTAGATTGACATTATTCGATCCCTTAAACAATTACACATCAATCTTTCTAATAATAATAATAATTATTATTTTATTTTTAATTTTTAACTTTATGAGTAAAACCTCAAATTGTAATATTTAAATAAATGAAGACAATATAAGCGAAACTCAATCGAAAATCTGGAAACAGAAAAATCAGAAAAACATATTGACACCTCTGGGACTCGAACCCAGAGAAGCAAGAGGTCCTGGGTTCGAGTCCCAGAGGTGTCAATATGTTTTTCTGATTTTTCTGTTTCCAGATTTTCGATTGAGTTTCGCTTATATTGTCTTCATTTATTTAAATAATAATAATATTTGGATGATATATATAGCGCCGTTTTTGTGTAAAATCACCTCAAGGGCGCTGTACAAACTTATAACACATTTCTAAAATCTAAAAAACTACAATCTAGGCAAACAATTATAAACAACTTATGGCTAAAAATTGCATACATCGGTTCATTGATCACCGATACGAAAATATGTGTACAATACCTTGACCAATGAACGCGATGCTGCCTAAAATTTAATGAAAACAGGACCATACTTACCTGGGAGGTCGCTTGAAATTAACTCTGTATATTGTCCATTTAAGGAAATTTAGATAGAGTTCGCACGCAGAGGACATTATTGTGAAAACATGTTATTTAATCCTGAAAAATATTTTAATATTAATATGTAATGTATTCTTTGACGAGTGTATTTTGGAAAGTAAAAGCAACATGTAAAGGTGGGAGGTGCAGTAGTACCTATAAGGATTTGATCTTTCTAAATGTGATTCGTCAAGAGACAGATTGATGTGTAAGGAATCGAGTAATTTTAATTCAGTAAGAAAAGTGTGATTAAGACATATCATAGACAATACAAGTATGATACTCTCAAATAGGTATTTAAATTACGGGTACGAGAGCCCAAAAAGGAAGGTTTTTAGTTTGGACCTAAACTCTGTTGAGCTTGTTATGCATCTTAATTCCGGAGGGAGTCTATTCCAAGCCTTAGGCCCAGATACTCCGAAAGCACGATCTCCAAACATAGTATTTGGCTTTCGTTTAGGTTCTATTAGTCTGCCTTTAGCAGATGAAGTTGCTGATCTAAGGGTTAATTGTCTCGGACCGGTATTTTCCGGGACGCATAATTCGGAGATGTAAGGTGGGGCCATTTCGTAGATTGATTTAAAAACCATCCAGCACAATTTGTACTGGATTCTCTCAGGGCACTTGAGCCAGTGAAGGTTACGAAGGTGTTCTGAAATATGCGAATATTTAGAAACCCCAGTTATGAGCCTTGCCGCTGCATTAAACACTCTCAATTTGATATTTTGGAAGACTAGCGTAGATGCCGTTCCAGTAATCGAGCCGCGAGACTACGTAAGAGTTAATTAATAGTTTTGTCGCCTCTGTAGGAAGGTTTCTTCGAACTGACTTGAGTTGTCTTAGGTGAAAAAAACCGGTGCTTACTGTCCTATTTATTTGACTTTTTAACTAAAAGTCTGAATCTAAATTAACGCCAAGAAGTTTGACATAATTAAATAAGTCTTTGGAATAATATCGTTGCCGGAAATGGAAATAGGTGAATTGTCTATGAAATGTTGGCGTTTGTTTGTGGCCGGCCATAGAAACTCAGTCTTAGATGGGTTCTCTTACCGAGGAACGAATCACATTTGGGAAGATAGATATTCTGATCAAATCCTTGTACTTGTACCGCCAATGAACACTATATATATAAAAATATCGTGTCACGGTGTTTGTGGTCACACCCATCCGAAACGGCTCAACCGATTTTTATCATTTTTTTTACGTATATTTGATAGGTATGAGAATAGGTTTTAAAGTATAGTTCATACCGCTAGGTGATTAGGGTGTCCCTATCCAGAAAAAAATGTCAATTTTTTGACAAATTTTTTTTATTTGTACTTTTTTAAATTTGGCATCTAAAATACCTATAACCCCAAATTTTCACTTTTTTACCTCCACCCTCCCATTTTTTAATCGCGATTTTAGTATTTTTGTTTGAATAAATTTAACCGTCGTTCGTATTTCAAACAGAACGAAATTATTTATGTCGTTGTATGACAGATCCGCCTCATCGAACTTTCATCCACACATGCAGTAGCGGATTTAGGGGGGGGGGGGCACGGGGGCCCGTGCCCCCCCCCCCCCCCCCCCCCCCCCCAGACGGTATTTTTGTGTACTGTGGAGATTCCATCACAGTACATAGTTAGAAGCTAAAACTGTCTTTATTAAACATTAATTTACCCCAGAAACAAATTCTAACAGTAATAGTTGATTTTTTGCGCCCGTCCGCCCCTTGTGCCCTGAAAAAAAAAATCCTGGATCCGCCCTTGCACACATGCGCAAGACATTCGCGAGAAGCGACGCGTCATTTTGATATTTCATTCGGTATCACGTTCTCGCGTGGGCAAACCATCGAGCTTATTTATGTTGGCTAAAGACGCACTGACAAAAAATATCGTACACTCAATTGCTCTTCGAAATTAATATTGATTTTCTTTTTTTTTCATTTTCCTATTTAAGGATAAAAAATATATAATTTTTTTCACTTTACATTTAACTTTTAAGAGATCAAAATGAAATACATTGAATTGAGAAAATGAATGGTTGGTGTTTTTTTTTTTTTATCGGCGGTCATCGTCTGCAGCGCTCCATTCATCTTTCTATCAAAGATCCCATCCCCACACGCTTACAATACTAATGTACATTCGTTATTTTTTATTTAACAACCAAAATATTCACTTGAAATAATTTATATGGCAAAACAACGTTTGCCGGGTCAGCTAGTATTATATAGTATAGTTCCCAATTATGTCCTCTGCGTGTACTTAAATTTCTCTAAATAAACAATAACAGTGTTAATCTCTAGTGACCTCCCAGATAAGTATGGTCCTGTATATTTTCTGCCTGTACAGTACATTTTTAGGCAGCATTGCGTTCATTGGTCAAATCATTGTAGATACATATAGTTAAGCATTGGTGATCGATGAATCGGTGGATGCAATTTTTAGCCATAACTTGTTATAGTGGTTTGTCTAGTTTGTAGTTAGAAGTAAGATTGTAGAAATATATTATATAAGTTTGTACAGCGCCCTTGATATGATTTTTCAAGTCATTCAAATATAATTATTATTAATATTTCTGACTTTCACCCTTCAAGGGTTTTCTAGGCCATCATTTCAAAGGTACCTCGCGTTTCCATCCCACGACAAACATCCCCCGACAAAATATCTATTAAAACCTAACCTAACCTAACAAAAAAATGGGACAAAAATAATACAGACATCCTGTAAAGGCAATAAATGATTGTTCAAAAATAGTAAAATGGGACACACATAAAGCAGACATCCTGTAAAGACAATAAATTATTCTTTACGCATTACCTACAGCTTCAGATGCACTTGAAAATGGACTGTAAATAAGACTCTCTTTAGTGTAGTGGTATAAAGCAATAGACGAACTTCAGCGGTCGGACATTTAGAGGACCAAAGATCGAATCTTACGAAATCCAAAATAGAAAATGTTTTTATTTTTGTAAAATCAATATCCAATTTTCAAACCACTCCAAAATGAATAGGCGAAAGAAAATTACGTCTAGCGATTCCGAAGAAGAAAACACAAATACTAATAATATGACCAAAAAGATGCAGAAAGGAAAAAGGAAAAGGTGCTCTGTAATTCGACGACAAAAATATGGAAAAAATCATCCCTCACATTGATATAAAAAGTGTTTCATAGTCTCCCACTCTTGTCTACTTTAGTTTTCTGAAGGTTTCACTTCTTCCGCGTGTGAATTGCTCTCTTAATTTTTTTTTTCAATGCGAGAATGAAAACATCCTAAGACTGAGATAATTAATTAAGTAATGGATTGATCGACCAAAACCTCAGTTTAAAATAATGAACAGTTTGCACCACGAAATTGGTTGGAATTGGCCTCTCCGCAGTTGATTTCAAGAACGCTGCGTACAAAAAGTCGGGCATGTCGTATTTAAGTCGCGATGTCGCCTGTCGCGGCGACAAATTGTATCGGCAATTAATCGCGCGTTCACTCCCTGCCGGTGTATGCTGCCGGTGTATGCTGACGGTGTATGCGGTGAAATAGAGAGATCAAAAGTAACCAAAATACGAGTTATTACTTCACACTTCGTCGCCTGTGATCGTGGCACGGCCGACACATTACTGCAACAACTTAATTAGTTTCCGCGTTCCTCAAACACACGCTACATAACATATGGGATTAAATTTCTAAACTATATTGCCTACACACTATATAACTCGCTTCCACATAGATAAAAACATCCAGCATAATCAAAATATTCAAAGTAATGCTTTAAAAGAATATTTTTAAGTACTAAGTATCTACCTCATCGATATATTAACTATAGATTAGCCCTCCCATACCCAATTCCAATCCCAAAGTGACACCACCTACGAGAAATTTCATAATACAACTACCCATCGAATTCCGTTGCATCTCTTGCGTGACGTAGTTGTTTTAGTAGGAAGAAATTAAACATTTTTTATCAAATGTTACTTTTCTCGAAACGCTGCCTCGAATTCATATGTTATGTACATATTTTTTTTAGATATTCATGTAACTGATTAAATTGTTAATAATAAAGTCCGTGATAGCCCATACCTAAAATATTTATAACTGCCTGAAATGGGTGTTTTAAAAATGATCTTCGCAAAGCTAGTAATTCCGTTACCGCGAACATGCTGGAAAACAAACTAGCTCCACGCAGACCAACTAAAGGCACAAACCAATGCTTCTTGCGATCTTGACTGCGAGATAAAGGACTTTCTTTTTGATAAATGTTCTCGTAAACCAATATTTTTGGTTCCGGTGTCATTTTTAAGACCTACACGCCCTGTCTAGATATACTTGGTCGAAGATATACCTTCATTTAAAAATGAAAATATTTAACAATTTGGGAGACGAGTATGGATACCGCCGCCCCGAGAACCATTTATTGGATAACCAACACCTCTGCCATAGTGGTTCGGTATGTTTAATCTTACAAATTAGAAAGTGCGTAAATATGAATTTGAATATTATAAACATTCCAAAAATATTTTTAAATGACCCCTTATTAAACTTGGTCCCTTCGTAAATTATGCCATATTACCCCCCCCCCCCTCACCCCTTAGCCCTTCCCTCTCCCACCTTTCCATTGACACCAAATATATTCAAATACAGAAGAGATTTGCTATGGTGTCCGCGCAACTGTCGCCGGACTACGCTTTCATACAAAAAGATTTTTTTCATTTCGTTGATTTTTTGAAAGTGTGCATTAATATTGGTTAACAATATATTTTGAATAAGGAAAGAATTCGTTCATTTAGTTTAACGTTCGTTTGGTTTATTCGTTAATTATTTGTTCTTTTAGTTTATTTGTTAATTGGTAAACAATATCGGCGACACCCGGAAGCGCAGACCCACATAGTAAAAACAGCAGATAGCACATCTACTTATATTTCAATATTTTTGATTGACACCTTTAAGTCCATGTCTATGTCAACTCAGAATCAAGTCATCTGAACACCTCTTTGAAAATTCATTAAAAGTTATGAAAAAAATAATTTTAAAATAGCCCTTAACCCTAACCTAACGTAACCTATTTAATCTTTTTTTTTTTCATCACTTTTAACGACTCAAAGGAGGTTCTCAGTAGGTTTCATTCCGAGTTGTCCGGTCATTGTTGCAATTAGTTGAAAATAACCCTGACGAAGTAAGCATTGCTTACGAAACATGTTGGTTTTTAAACAATAAATATGGTTAAAACTAAGTATTTTATTAATATTAAATTAAAATGGTGCCTCAAAATAAGTTTGCTGTGTTTGAAGAAGTATATATATTTACCTTATATTTAATTTGTTGGCACTTAGTACTTTATTTAGTTCAGATATTCAGTTGTTGCCCTATCACACCAGTAGGCAAAGGTGCGCTAAAAAAAGTCGGTGGCAATCTTGCATCTCTTCACAGCATCCAGCGCTCGGCAGACGGCTATAAATCTCCTCCTAGCTCGCCCGGAACCGCCGGGGAATTCTAACCAACAAACTTACATGACACTCGTGACATGTGTGTCTTCTACTGCTATCTTCAACCTCTTCTTCTATATCTCTTTACTTCTCCACACTGCATTGCGCTACTCCGGGTTGTGTTTAACTGTTTAGTAAGGTCTCTAAAATGCAAAGTCACCCCAAAGAGTTAGGACTGTGTTACAATAGTTTAGGTACTAATTTGAAGCAAGTAGGTTAACCTATTGACGTATTTTTTTTGCATTATCTCCACGCAAGAGGCCCTGAAAAAAAATCCTTCAGGACACTTGTCATTTTTGGGGCTGCTGTGTGGAGGGCCTTTTGAGGGAAAGCTAGGAGAGGAAAAATATATATTTTTGAAGTGAAACTTATTTAGCCTTGTTGTGATTTGAAATTCGGATGAAACGGAAGTGAAAACTAAAATTAATTAATTGACGGGTCCTCGGTTCTAATATAATGCAGTAAATTCAAGGCTCCGCGCGAGCCTCCGATAGCGCAGCGGCGTAAGGCAACATCCAGCGAACGGAGGTTCGAATCCTACCAAATCCAAAAAAAAAAAATTGTAAAATCAATTCCAATCTTCAAACCACTTTAAAATAAACAGACAAAATAATATAAAGCGGCATCTATCGACTTTCTAGTTTCACTTCTACCACGTGTGAATTGCACACTCTGATATTTTTTTTACTTTAGCTCAACACAGTATATTTTCGGCATGTTCCAGAGTGGAAGATACTATCAGTATCGCCCTGGTGTAAGACCACCATTCAGAATTGAAACGTTGCTTGAAAATGGCTTTAGCCGTGTTTGGGGACCAGATCTGAATAGCCAGGTACTTCCCAACCTTCCTCTTCCCCACCTCCTTCCCTTCCCTACTACCTTCAGCCTCACAACATACCTCAATAGGGGATGCCATAGTCTCACTGGCTCCAGACGGGAGCAGTTGAGATTCTTGTGCGGCATTCACTGTAAAAAAAAAAAAAACACAGAAGGCCCTGAGGAAAGCAAATCCCCTCTGGGTTATGTTATCTTAGGGGTGCTGTGTGGAGGGCTTTTTTAAGGAAAGGAATGAGAAGAAGTTCTGGGAAGGAAATTGGTATGAGGGGTGGTTGGAATCTGGGGGTCGGTGTGTCCAGGAGTGGACGGACGTCACTTTCTTTTTGGAGTGTTTTGAAATTGTATATTGATTTAAAAAATTTTTTTTTTTTTTGGTTTTCGTAAGGTTCAATCCCTGGTCCTCTGAATGTCTGCAGAGATTCGTCAGTTTTTACCACTACACTAAAGGGAATTTGCGTGGGATCGTGGATTTACCGTATTATATTGGAACCGTCCGTGATTAAAATAAATATTTTATCCCTATCTCACTCTCTCGTATAGATTGCTTCCGTTTCATCGAGTTTCTAATTACGACGGTGCTAAAGAAGCTTTCACTTCAAAAACCTATACTCCGATGATGCTTCCGTTGACGGAAAGCGGTCGGTGATAATAAATTAAAATGTCGTTGTTATAAACAAGGGAATTGTTTTCAGTTCAGTTCAGTTTCAGTGCCGGCAACCCGGGCAAATAGACGCCATTTTTCATTGGTACATAGTTTTCTCTTACATACCTCACTAGACAAAGTCTGTTCCGAGGCTGTTTGTTTTGTTTTAAAGGTTTTCTCTATCTTCTAGTCTGTTGTGAAGCCGGCCTTAGAGACGGACTAAAATATCAATTAAGTCGTTCTCACAGATTATAATGATCGTTGTTGACAATGTTGAGTGAGTGCACTTCTACTCCTACACAGTTATTTTAATAGTGTCGAGGGACCATTACATTAAATTACATATTATTAATTATCATAAGATCTTTGTAGGTAGTAAGGTAAGTATGCACTCATTCGGGAACTTATAAAAACAATTCGTTCATAATATTAATGTATGTTAGACAAAATCTAAATAATATGTAATATGAACACTTGTAAGTTAAGATTTAGTTCGCTTACTACCTGATTTTAAATTTTTATCGGGATAACTTCTGTTATAATCACTTTTGAGGGTAATGTAACCGCCATGAAAAAACACTTTCACTTCGCAAAGTTACCTCAGTTTATAATAATAATAATAATAAACAATAATAATTATTATTATTATTTTTAATTTATAAACTAATGTTTAAGACAAGATTTTTATGCATAGCACAAAGGGTAACAATTATTATAAGCAATAATTGTCAGCCTGAAACACTCTTTTGCATTGAAAAATCATCCGAGAAAAGATACTTGCCGCCAACGGGACTTGAACCCGTGTCCTTCTGATTGCCGGTCGGATGCTCTGTTGAATGAAACAACAGTATATATTGAATTATTTGGCGGGTATTAGATAAGCCGCCATAGCTCAGTGGTCAGAGCATCCGACCGGCAATCAGAAGGACACGGGTTCAAGTCCCGTTGGCGGCAAGAATCTTCTCTCGGAAGATTTTTCAATGTAAATGAGTGTTTCAGGCTGACAATTATTGCTTATAATAATTAATAATAATAATGTTTATTCCAGGATGTGGGGAGGATAGTGCAATCCCACACGTCCAATAAAGTTGTACATATTTACACAACAGATAAAGTAAAAAAAGTAAATAGAAAAGAAAAGAAAAAAAAAACATAAGCGATAATAGAAATAAAATAAATAATCAATTATAATGTAGGATGTGGTCTGGAGTGAGCTCGGGAGTGGCGCTTGGTGCTGGAAGGCTGCGACCACCACTGTGTTATCGGAAGCCATTAGCCGCATCCTGGCTCCAGTGGCCCGGTGTCTCATCAGACCGGCGAATCCGTGTAGTCCTTGCTCCGTAAACATTGAAGATGCGCTGCTGTATCTTCTGTATCCAAATATAATTCTGCAAGCATCATTATATTGGATCCGGAGTCGTTCTATTGAGCTGGTTCGGTAGTGACACTATGTTTCACATGTATGCATTGAACAATGTTTTTTTTAACATTGTTACTGCATTTGAAGAATCTTCGGGCAATCATATTAGACAGTATACTGATACTTCTCCGCTGTCGTTCAATATCACCGTCATCCGAGGGGTCGTCAGTAATAATGTGTCCCAAGTATTTTACATTCTTAGATGCGTTTATGTTTTCCTCATTAAGTTTTACAGGGAGCATTTTCTCGGTTTTTTTCCATGGTGGAATGCGATTAGTTCCGTCTTCTTGGGGTTGTATATCATGTTGTGGTCATTTGCATATTCTTCACAGAGTTAACCCTAGCTATTATTACAAGCAATAATTGTCAGCCTGAAACACTCATTTTACATTGAAAAATCTTCCGAGAAAAGATACTTGCCGCCAACGGGACTTGAACCCGTGTCCTTCCGATTGCCGGTCGAATGCTCTGACCACTGAGCTATGGGGGCTTATCAAATACCCGCCAAATAATTCAATATATACTAGTGTTTCATTCAACAATTAATGCTTGTTATATTTTTTCCACCTGAAAACAACCAACTTTATTTTTGCGAGGAAGACATTGTAAGTGTTAAATCCCTCGCTAGGTGGCGTCCAGACAAATTATGTCTGCATTTATTGGGGAAATACTTAAACTTGTTAAATATTAATTATTTTTTTTTTTTTAATTTATAAACTAACGTTTAGACAAGATTTTTATGCATAGCACAAAGGGTAACAATTATTACAAGCAATAATTGTCAGCCTGAAACACTCATTTTACATTGAAAAATCTTCTGAGAAAAGATACTTGCCGCCAACGGGACTTGAACCCGTGTCCTTCCGATTGCCGGTCGAATGCTCTGACCACTGAGCTATGGGGGCTTATCAAATACCCGCCAAATAATTCAATATATACTAGTGTTTCATTCAACAATTAATGCTTGTTATATATATATCTCATTTTAATGAAATTTTTTCTCCCTGCGTGTCATTTTCCATTAGTCCCTTTCCCCTTCCGCCTCCCCTTCCTCTACCGCTTCCTCTTCTCCGCCTCCTCCACCTTCCCTCTCCCCACTCCACTCCCCCTTTCCCTTGTTCCGCATTCCCCTCCCTGGTTCCACTCCCCTCCCAGGTTCACTTCTCCCCTCCGAGGTTCCCCTCCCCCTCCCTGGTTCCCCTCCCCACTCCCAGTTTCCCCTCCCCCTCCCTGGATTCCCTCTACCCGACTTTCCTTCCCCCCTCCAGCCTTTCGTACAATCAAATTTCAAACAGCTCGCGTGCCACCTATTGCAATTTTTTAATACAAATTTAATAATGCCAGAGCTCATCAGTAGTTTAATACAAACCTTGTCCTGACAATAACGAACACAAAAAAATGTCCAATTTGGTGCGGTAGTTCGGAAGTTATGCGCGTACATACATTTCGGCGATTCATTTTTTATTTATTTATTCATTATTTTTTTATTTTTAAAAAAAGGTGCAAAGAATTTATTCAATGTATCTTTTAATAGAAAACTTCACTTGATGTTATAACATGTAATTAATTATAAAAAAAATGTATAAAAAAACTAATTTTTTTTAGTAAGGGTGCTTAGTGTTTCAATTTCTAAATATTTCAATTTATTTTTATTTTTTTTATTTATTTGTCCGTTTGTTTTTGTTACAAAGAATACAGTACAAAGAGGCTTTTACTGTCCAACTAGGAAGGAGAGAAAATGGAATGCGTTACTACGCCATTTAAAAAAATCCTATTAAATGGCGTAGTAACGCATTCCGGGTACCAGCTAGTTAATAATAATTAATAAAGGTAAATTGATAATCAAACGTGTATGTGAAAACCTCACTAATCTGGAAACTAATAAAAATAACACAAATAATAGTAAATATATTGGATCAGTATATATAACAGTCAATAGATATTATAAGAACATACATCAGTAAATATAAGAGTCAATTCACTCAAATAATTGCAAACAAAATAAGAAAAACCATGCACTTTTTCAGAACGATACGAAACTTTCTCGACTTACAACACTTGAAAAAGATTTATTTTGCAGTCTGTCAATCTATTATTGAGTATGGTATCATAGCATGGGGAGGCAGTACTGCATCAGCACTAGACCCAATCATAAAGGCACAGAAAACTATTATAAAATTAATTCTTAGACTACCTCTAATTACCGACTCTAACTTAATCTTCAATATTATGAATATGTTTGACGTTCGGCAGATATATGTAAAAACAATCCTCACTCATCTCCACACAAATATTCATAAATACTATGAAAAAAAATTTAATACTCGCTGTACTAGAAACAATAACAAAGATTTACTACAAATTCCCATAACTCATACTACTTTTGGTCAACGAAGCTTCAGATACCTTGCAACAAAAATTTTCAACATTCTTCTAATTAGTATAAAAAAAATGTGATTCACAAATAAATTTAAAAAAAAACATAAAAATTTGGATTAAAAAATAATGATATAGCATTTACCGGTGCACTCACCCAAATTCGAAATAAGTATTTTTTATTATTCTTTATTCATTGCTTAAAATTTTATGGTTACATTTATTAGAGGATTTTTCGACCACCAAGCTAGGCTGATGCCCGAGTTATGGTGGTCGATTTCACATATAGTGCAATAACAATCATACGTTCGTGTAATATTTTTAAAGAAAAACACTGTAAAACAAATTCAAACCAAAATGCTTGCCTTGTCTTCAACATAAATATGATAACATTCTACCTGATGTAGATATTTTCAATTGTGACGAAAATAAATATAAAAAAAAAACTCTGTCACTAGTGCATTAAAAATGTATTAAATGAGTACAAAACTTCATAAATGCAATAATAACTATACTATATAATGACATATATATTTTGTACTACTAATAATGTGATATATTTTAGTTGCAAGATTACTGTTTAATTTCTGGACACGATATAATAATATGATGAGTAAATCTTTAATTGGTTTCTCAGTTAGGTTAATTATGCACGTATAAATTAATCCAATTGTTAACTAATTATTTCCCTAAAATAAGAACTAGAAAGAGTTTTTATTTTTACTAATTTTTGTACAAATAGATTCATATTGGACCTATTAATACTGTGGTGAATTCTTATTGTAACAATTTTTGTGTCAGCAGAATACAAGTAAGGCAGTAGAGTACATCAGACATATCAGTGGGACGTCATCAGACGAACCAATGCTGTTATTATTGTACCAATGTTATTGTTATTATTAATACAACCATTTTATTGTGTGATTTTATTCTAATATAGGTGTAGGTATGTTCACAGTATTAATAAATTGACGTAAAATTACTGCCTCAACACACGCTAGCCTAGTGAGGCAGGTTATGAGAAACCTAAATTTATAATTATAAATCTCTATTCTTCAAGTACCTACTGTATATATGTATTTTGTTTTCTGTTATTAACTTTTGTACTAATGCAACTTTTAAACTGTACTTTTACTGTATTTATGATGTACTTTTTGTTTTTGTAGTTATAAATCTTTAGATATATTATTATTAAGAGAAGAGAAATTGTGAACACAAACATGAATTGAAGCACAAGTCACAATCACAAACCAAACTGTATTTTTGCCGGGAAAACCCACGCGCATATTTATTAATTAAATTATTAATAATAATTAAATTAATAAATAATACATAAAAGAGTTAAAATTATGGCTAAACCATACAGATGTAAAAACTCTATTTATTTAGTTTTATATCACTTTATGTTTCTAAAAACTCTATTTATTTAGTTTTATATCACTTTCTCACAAACTTTACACCTATTATTACAATGTATATCATTTATTACACTATACACGTATTTAACCGTACACTATTGTATACCCTTTTTGTACAAACTGTTAAAACAAATTTTGTTTTTGCTTTATATACCACTGTTTGTTTTTTTTTCTAGGTACTAAATAAAACTTATTTTAACTGTATTACCCACGCACAGGCTGCGCCTTAGTGGGTTCCCACATTATTGTTATGATTTTCAAAATACGCGCGCGCATGGCGCATGCACAGATGAACCAAAACGCAATGATGCCAGCACTTTCGCAGCAATTATTTGAAATAGAAAATGTACAAATAAAAACTTTAGTAACTAAAACACCGTTTAACGGTCGGGAAGTGTTTTTTTTTACAAGTATGACTGTATATCTAATTTGAATATTATTCTCAATGAAATTGTCTATGAATGTTTTATTACTTTATGGCTATTATGAATTGCCCCTTCTATGGAAATTGTTTCATTTCCATAATATGAACTCCTCTCACTTGAAAAGAACGCATTCATAGCCAAAATTCATAATATAATAAATTCAAAACATACCATATCCGCGCCGCTTTAGCTCTATAATTTAGATGCTCCCTTGTAAGTGATTTTTGACGTCTGGCCGTCAGGTTTCTCCGTTGCGTGACAGGAGGGGAGGGGGAGGGTTGCAATAGTCGGCGTTGATCGTTGACAGTGCACATTTAAATATGAAAAGACGACAGCGGAAAAGTAATGTAACGGGAAGAGGGGATTGTACTTGAGGAGCGTGGCCAAAATCATGGCGCGGTCGCTAATGGATCATTTGAATAAATTGTCCGGACTTTCGGGGGTTAGTTGTTTCATACTTGACTTTATTGTTGACTCCTCTTGGGCATACTCCTAACTAAACATATTTATATAGATCGATAGATAAGTACCTATATGAACTAATATATACGGCTTCCCATACGTAATTTCAAAATAATAGCAACCCACATGAATGGTTAAGTTTCAAAACGCAACTTCCCGTCAAATTCCGCTGCTTAACTTCAAAAGCCTTGCCCTTCAAAACTCGGACTTTTGTCAGATGGTAAAAATATTTCCGCTTTACAATAAAATCCAAATAAATGGAATATCTGTGAACGTATCCGAAAAGTAAAAACTGTTTTCGAAAGGTGATAAAATACGCTCTCAAATTTTGTCATTCAAGAACCATATATTTTTTTTAATTTAATTTGTTTTAGTGCGATCTTTGAAAAGTTTTAAAAATAGTTCACCTTAGGGAACGTACCCATACTACGTGTCACGTTTAGGGGGGGGGGGGGGTTCTTCATAATGTCACGCTTTGTACAAATGAGCGGCGGCGGGCTTAGGTTTTTGGTCACCGGGGGGGGGAGGGGGGTTAAAAAGTTGCAAAAAGTTGTTCACGTAGTATGAGTACGTTCCCTTACGTTTTTTCTAAGTAAAAATACTGATAACGAAAAAAAATACACCTTCAATTAGACAAATAAATTATAAACGACATAGCCACCACATTTTTTTGTCGTTTCTTGTAAAAATAATTCTAAAAAATTCACATTCCAATTCTAAACAATTCACAAGATTCAACCCGAACTAAATGCTATCTAGATAGTGTCTGGATAAATTTTTATCGTTTTTTTTTAATATGCGACACTATTGATTTTTCTACAAGTCTAGGATAAATATTTATTTTTAATGTTGTAATTTGAGATTTTACTCATAAAGTTAAAAATTAAAAATAAATATTCATCCTGGACTTGAAGAAAAGTCAATAGATGTCGCATATTAAAAAATAAAATGGATAAAAATTTATCCAGATACTATCTAGATAGCATTTAGTTCAGTTTGAATCTTGCAATCATATATAAAGATAGCAGTCAAAAATATGTGCGTTAAGAAAGTGAAGATAGTGTTGGTAGTTACACCTTAGCTCAGTTGGTAGAGCTCTGGCCATTTAAGCAAAGGGTCCTGGTTTCGAGTCCCAGAGATGCCAATATATTTTTCTGATTTTTCTGTCTCCACATTTTAGATTGAGTTTTGCTAATATTGTCTTCATTTTCGTTATTTGTTTTTGGGGTGTTATGCCGTGTTGCGCTACCTCCTTCTTTAGCCAACGTTTCGAACATCGTTGCAGTATCCATCATCAGGGCAGATCCGGCAGATCCGGTAGATGTTCACACATCTACCGGATCTGCCGGATCTGCCCTGATGATGGACACTGCAACGATGTCCGAAACGTTGGCTAAAGAAGGAGGTAGCGCAACACGGCATAACACCCCAAAAACAAATAACGAAAATGCTTTTGGCCGTGAAAATCTTAAAACTTATTTGTCTTCATTTAATTAATGATTTTGATTTGAGATTTTACTCATAAAGTTAAAAATTAAAAATAAATAATTTTTATTTGAATGAATTGTGTTATTTCACTATTTAATAATTTGAAATAATACGAGGTTTATTAATTAATATGCGTCACGTTCTAGAGTGGACACTCTCAGCATCGCCCTGGTGTGAGACCACCATTAAGAATTGAAACGTTGCTTGAAATGGCTTTAGCCGTGTTTGGTGACCTAAATAGAGCCGTGATCTGAATTGATCAGTATTTCACCACCTTCCTCTTCCCCTACCTTATTCTACCCCTGCCAACTACCTTCTGCCTCACCACAAACTTCAATTGGAGATGGTATAGCCTTACTGACTCCCGACAATTTGGGAGGCGGGAATGGGTACCGCCACCCCGGGAACCTTTATTGGATAACCAACACCTCTGCCATAGGTCACCCCAAGTGGTTCGCTACATTTGGTGACTTAGCAGGGGTGCCCGGGTTCATGGGGTGAGGTTTGTCTAGGTCTTCGAGGTGAATGACCAGGACACACTGAACCCCAGATTCCTACCCACCCCTTAAACTTTCATACCTTTTCCTTCCCAGAACTCTCCTCTCCTTCGTTTCCTTAAAAAAACCCTCCACAAAGCATCCCCAAAGATGACATAGGCCCTGAAGAAAATTATTGTCGTAAATTATCACGTAAAAAAAAGACGGGAGCGGTATTCACAATTTAAAAAAATAGAATGTGGAATTCACACGCGTTAGAGGTGAAACCTTCAAAAAAACTAAATTAGACAAGAATGGGGAGGCTGCGAATCATCGCACAAAGAGGAGAACGATAGGCTACAAAGTACCGCACAAAGAGGAGACCGATTATACTATATCATTCTCTCGCACGCTAAAGCCTATAGATGTAAGTGTTTGTCTTTTTTTAGTATCTCTATTTTTCGTTTCATCGAGTTTCAAATCACAACGGTGCTAAAGAAGTTTTCACTTCAAAAATCCTATATTGTATTTGTATTTATTACTTTCATGAAAGAATTGACTTTTTATACTGACAAAACAATTTATTCTGATTCCTTATATTTAAGCAGTAAGTACCCATTAGTGACATCTTTGAACGCAAAGATTATAACTCGTGTTACTTTACCCAATAAATGATGTATGTAACCGAGTGTAAGTAAATATGGTAGCAGTTGCAATGCACTGAAAATAGCCAAAGACCTTGGAACATGACGCTCCCCTTTGATCGTTTAATTTTCCGGCCATCTTCCTTTGCCGGCGACCGTCTTCATTTACAAAGGAAACACATATTATATCTTTATGCTTATCACCATAACGCGACACGCTCAATTTAATAAATAACGAATATCTAATGAATGTTTTTAATGATTTTGGGTATTAAATAACATAAATATATTAGTCTACATTAAACATCTAGGTTAATGGTTCTGTTGCATCCAAAACTGCTTACGAATTGCAGTTTCAGATGCGTTTGTAATGGACTGTAAGTACTATAAATGAAACTAGACGAAATGGTGTTCGTGTGAGAGGGGAAGGGGAACGCGAGAGGGGAAGAGGAGGAAGGTTAAAGGGACGAATGGAAAAGGACACGCAGGGAGAAACAATTTCTTTATTAAATGGCATAGCAACGCATGCCGGGTACCAGCTGGTAGCGAAAAAAAATCAAGCTGGGGAAATACAAGCGTGACTTATATTAAGTATGTACAAAATTTGCAAACCTCTATCATAAAACAAATACGATATATCACATCATAAAACTACGACCTCCGTAGTCCAGTGGGTAAGACTCTTGACTCACAATCCGGAGGTCGCGGGTTCGAACCCGGCATGCGCAAATAAATTTTATTTGATTAATTTGTGTTATTTCACAATTAATTCATTTAAAATAATATATAGTATATTTGCGGCATGTTCCAGAGTGGAAGATACTATCAGTATCGCCCTGGTGTAAGACCACCATTCAGAATTGAAACGTTGCTTAAAAATGGCTTTAGCCGTGTTTGGTGACCAGATCTGAATAGCCAGGTACTTCCCAACCTTCCTCTTCCCCACCTCCTTCCCCTCCCCACTACTTTCAGCCTCACAACTTACCCCAATTGGGGATGCCATAGTCTCACTGGCTCCAGACGGGAGCAGTTGCGATTCTTGTGCGGTATTCACTGTAAAAAAAAAAAAAAATTGTATCAACAAATATATATAGACAAAGACACAATGTGCAACTCTTATATTGTGCTGAAGGCCTGCTCTCTTCGATCAAGAGTATTGTCCAGGTCAAATCCTAGTGAGGAGGTCTGTGAAAAAAAAAAGAATCTATACTTATACTATACATTATACATACATGTACAAACCTTGCTATTGAAACTAATAATAAATAAATAAATAAATGCCTGCTCTCAATAAAAGGTATATTTTGGTTCCTTACCATTAAGGATAACTGGGGAGATAATACTTATAAAAGACCACTGGTACATAGTCACAGCACACGTTTCACACCCGGAAATACCTAAAATATCCTACCTGAAATACATGAAAATACCTAAAAAATCCAATAAGTATGGAAGCCAAACGCTGGAGTACTGTGTACCAGTGATTTTTAATAAGCTCAAAAATAATTTTGCTTTTGAGGAAAATGAGAATTTAAGCATGAAAATTGTAAAAATGTGGCTTATAAATGAAATATTCTATGTATCTGTGAAACAAACGGAATAAACAAAGAAATAAAAGAAAGATTGGTGATGTTATGGTAGTAATTTTTTATGAATATTTTGACATTTTGCTCGAATGATACCAAATCTGTTATTTTATTTAATTCTTCGAGAAGACTACGAGTGTATATTGAGGTAGAACCTGCAGACAAGCAGCCATGTGGCTGCTTTGCGGGACTACCGATAAATTGTCTAAATTATATATTTATCTAAATTGTGTTTTTGTTGGAAATAATAAAAAAAATATGCATGGCTTCATCTTTAAGATTTTTACTTAATAAAGTAAATAAAGGAATTTGACCATCTTGGATGTAGATAATATATTTTTGAACTCATTCGTAGCGATAGTTACTCTGAGGTATCGCCGTGAAACTATATACCTAACTATGTATATTGTGTTTGTATTGTGTGCTCCTTCGCAGAGATACAGTGGTAAGTGATTGGTTATCCCTTTTCCTTGCATACCTTGTTTTCCCTACACATTTTATCACCCAATTCCAACGAACACCATTTCGTCTCGATTCATCACTCTACTCCCCTCTTCCCCCGTCCCGCGAACCCCCCTCCCGAGTTCCCCTCCACCCTCCCGTATTCGCCTCCCCCCTCCCGCGGATCCTATGTTGTCGATTCCAAACCCTTAATTACGTGCTTCAATTCGAGTGGACCCGAGGAAAGTAAGTAGAAAATTTTATAAAAAAGATATAATTTATAAATGCATAAAAAAGGAGTTAATGTTTTTTACGGGCTTTTATCAACCTGTAAAAAACAACTCTCAAATACCTTCTTCAACCTTCCCAAAAAAGTCTTCTTAAGTATTTTTAAATTCCACCCAAAACGAGGCGGGGATTATAATTTCGAATTTTTCAGGGACTAGTGGATCACCTCAAAAGTGATATTGTGTACACGAAAACACCAACAACTTGCTTCCAAAGTAGGTAATTTTTTTTTTAAATGAGCTCCACACAGGAGACCTTGAGGAAAATAATTTCCCTCTTGGCCTATCTCATCTTTGGGGATGCTGTGTGGAGGGTTTTTTTTTAGGAAAGGAGGGTTTTTTTAAGAAAAGGAAGGAGAGGAGAGTTCTGGGAAGGAAAAGGGTTTAAGGGGTAGGTAGGAATCTGGGGTTCAGTGTATCTTGGTCATCCGCCTCCAAGACCTAGACCAACCTCTCGCCATGAACCCGGGCACCCCTGTTAAATCACCAAACGTAGCGAACCACTTGGGGTGATCTATGGCAAAGGTATTGGTTATCCAATAAAGGTTCCCCGGGCGGCGGTACCCATTCCCACCTACCAAATTGTAATTGCAAATCTTCTTCTGTTTTCAAAACAAACGCACTCGAAATTGCACCATTTTTTCTTGCCATTGTTAAAAATTTCAAACACTTTTCCAGCAAGGTGATGGGTAGGGAGAGGTAGGAACTGGATAAATTACAACCCGTTAGGAACTAAGCATATCCTCATTTCAAAAGCAAACAGCTTATAAATTATATTATATGCAAGTTTACGATTTGAACGTTTTGGTTTACTGCATATTCGTAAGCGACGATAGATGTAATTTTACTGCGGCACAGAAAAGTTAACTTCTCGCGGCGCTGCAGTTTTGTCCCTACTTTCTCAATATTATATCAAGAGCCCCAACTGCTACCGACCATCTGGAGCCATTGAGGCTATGACATCCCCAATTGTGGTATGTTGTGAGGCTGAAGGCAATGGGAAGAAGAAGGAGATGGGGAAGACGAAGGTGGTGAAGTGCCTAGCTATTCAGATCTGGTCACAAACATGGCTGTGGCCATTTCAGGCAAGGTTTCAAACCTGAATGGTGGTCTTATACCAGGACGATACTAAGAGTATCCCACTCTGGAACGTGCCGCAAATATACTAGATATATATTATTTTTAATAACACAAATCAATCGAATAAAATTTATTTACGAACGGATTCGAACTCGTGACCTTCGGATTGGAAGACGAGTATCCAAACCCTTTTCTACTGCGTGGTGTACGGAACGAGAGAGAATGATTGAGGGAGGCCTTTAGACCTCTCCAACCGGACTCTCTCGTCCCATCGCCTCGCACCGCAGTTGGACTGACCCCCCCAGATTCCTACTCATCCCCAGTACATTTTTCCCTCCCAGAACTTTCCCTACTTTCGATACATACAAGATGGCGGAGGGAAATTATTTTCCTCCTCGGGCCTCCTGTGTGAAACAAATGTAAAACAAAAACTTACACACCAATCTGTTAAACGTTGAATCGTTTTAAAAATATGAAAATGCATAAATGATTTTCCCATTTCTTAGCACGCCATTACAACAAAAAAGAGGGAAATAAAAGTGTTATATTTATTCTTTGAAGTCGTTTCTCTTTACAGTTGAGTTGAAGCAAAAGTGTGAAACGTTTTCACGGTAGAGATATCTCCAGCCTATTTCTGTATAGCTCAACTCATTCTAACCAAACGGTCAAAGAACAACACTGTCTACGGAAGACGATTTGTTTGTATTATTTATTTTATAAGTATTAGTTAAATAAAATCCTTCTTTAAAGAGTTTATTGGTTTACCATGATAAGAAAAAAAACACTATCATCTAAGACTATTTATGTGATACGTAATACCTAGCTAGTCCGCATCCAGTCCGCATCCAGTCCGCATCCAGTCCGCATCCAGTCCGCATCCAGTCCACATCCTCGCTAATTTAAGCGGGATAAATTTCCTCCCTCAAATTTCTTCCTCTTCTTTGTGTGCCCTTTCAGGTCCCTTCGACGTTGGCGATCGTCTTGCGTTGCCCGGAATAGCTCCTCCACACTTCTAATACCGGTTCATTCTCGTACATTTCGCAGCCAAGACATTTGTCTCGTACCAGGCCCTCGGCGACCCCTATATCTTGCCTTTCAATATTAAATGGAGCAAGTGATACTTCTCCCCTCGAAGTATATGACCCAGATATGAAAATTTTCCTGATTTTTATTAATGTAAGCAGTTCTCTATCTGCTCTAGCCCGCCTGAAAATTTCTGTGTTGGTGATCATGTCGGTCCATGGGACCTTAAGCATTTTCCGGTGAAGCCACATTTCAAAAGCCTCTAACCTGTTCATGGTATTTACTTTCAAGGTCCATGTTTCACATCCATACAGCAAGACCAATCACACATAACATTTTAGCATTCTTCGCCTTAGTTTGAAACGGATATTGTCATTGCAGAAGAGGGATTTCATTTTAATTAACGCAGTTCTTGCTGCTTCAATTCTACACCTAACCTCTACGTCTGGGTCAAGAGTCTCCGTGAGAATACTGTCGAAGTATCTAAATATTTCCACCTTTTCGACATTGCAACCATTTAACTGTATCACTGATTCAGAGTGATCTAGTCGTCAAATTTAAAGTCTTGATAAGCCGGAGAATATTTCCTTTTGAAGTGAAAACTTCATAAGCACCGCTGTGATTTGAAACTCGATGAAACAGAAACGAGAGACACTAAGAAGGGACACATACAACAATAGGATTTAGCCTGTGAGAGAAAGCATAGATATAACATCCACGTAGACAGACGGTAGCTTGGTTTTTCAAAGAAAAAAAACACATTCCTCTATTAAAGTCAGTTCCATACCAACTCAACAAGGTAGCATTTCAACACCCCTTTAAAAAATCAATAAAAGTTAAGTTTTTCTAAAGTAGCCTATAACCTAATCTAACGTAACTTATCTAACCATTTTTTTCATCACTTTAATGACTTTTCAAGGAAGTGTTGAAGTTGAATGATTCTGAGTTATTCGGCCACCATTAAAATCATAGACCATTCGTGCAATTCTGGTGATATCTAAGCTTCTGACCTATGTCCAAGCTGCGGTAAGCTCGACATTCCATCCAAGTCGAGCTTAAAATCAGCTGATATATGTACTAGGTCTAAGAACGACAACGTTTGCATCGGATACGATTTTTACATATAATTCAGCGGAAAATTTTTGCATATCGGAAAAAGTTACAGCACGTCCCTGCTTGCTCGATAAATTTTATATGTGTAGTTAACCATTAGATATTCAAAATACGTTCAAATTGTCTATACGAAGCATTTACACGGTATCAAAGTAAACATTCTCGTTAAAGCATTACGTTATTATAAGATAATGCCTCAGGTTACAATGACAATTATCGTTAACATCATCGATATATGTATTTGTTTTTGAACCCCAACCCTAACTGAACCACTAATAGTGTAATGAGTGGTTATCGGCTGCGCTAATTGGCGGGTAAACCGGTAAAAGCGCGGGAAAACATGGCGGTAATTGAGTGAGGGTTGGATAATCGACATATATTTTTATTCAAAAGGTCGGTCTCCTCGTACAAAAACACGTTTTGTGGGTGATAAGTTCGGGGTCAGTGTTTTAATAGAAAACAATAAAAAATATGTGCAATTCACACTCGGTAGAAACGAAACCATCAGAAAACTAACTTGGAGAGAATGAGACGAATGCAAAGTATCAGGAGTAGGATAATTATAGGGTTTATTTATTATAATAATAGCTGGTTCCCGGCAAGCGCTGCGATGCCATATTCTAAGAAATAAATTGTTTCTCCCTGCATCCCTGCATGTCCTTTCCCGTGCGTGTGTCCCGTTTCCCTCCCGCTTCCCCTCCCCCTTCCAACTTTTCCGGTTTCCCTCTCCTATCCCCTGCTCTTCCGTCCCGCCAACCGCCCCCCCTCCGTTCCATATATATTCAGTCCTAGTGCATTTAGTTTTCAAACAGCTCGCGTGCCACCTATTGCAATTTTCATTTTTCATGTATTAAGTACAAACATTCATTTTTGTACATTATAATAAAAATCAAACCAATTTGGTACCTTACATAGATTATTTATTTTAAAAATTCATAGGCAACTCTTTTGTTACAAAAAAAAACAGCTGCCTGCTAAATTCGTATTTATCAAACGCGCGAACTGTCAAACGTGCGAAGTTGAAATAGTCATTAAGTTTTTTCTGTGCATTTTTCTTATTTTTTCTTTCCGCAAGAACCTTCGACAAAGTATTAGAAAACTTATAAAAAAATAATGCAATAGGTAAAGTCGTTCTGAAGTTATGGCGTGACCAAGGGAAACAAGGAATCAATTTTATATATATTATACTCGTATATGTATAGATTGTTACTAAATTTAAAAATTATTTCATATTTTATTCTACAAAGCACCGCACAAAGTGGAGGCCGATTGGCTACGTGAAGTATTCTGTATTGCATTATACATGCTTTCTGTACGATAGTCCGCATTCTATGACATTTTTTATTGAATTTTTGAATTCAGTGTTTTCCGTCGTCCGAATTCAAATAGCTGTTATACATTCCTTCAATGCATCCTCCACAGTTCTATAATAAAATCCAAAGTATCAACATTATCAGAATTAACCGGACGAAAAATAAAGAAAACAAATAATCATTTTTCTTTGTCTCCATTTGCCTACCGCGCGCCGCCGCCAAGCTTTTCAACTGGGCTAATTATTTTTTTTAAATCTAAAAAAAAACTGTTTAGGTATATATTATTGTAGGTAGAGGTTGTTGTGTGATTTATGTAGATGCGGATGTCGAAGGACCTTGTATGTGTTTTGACCACTGCACTTGTTGAAAGAATGCACACAAGGAAAGGAAAGAAAAAGGACTTACTGCGGACCTTGCGGCACTCTCTGTATCTTGGCTGGGTTTATTCATGCACTTGTAGGACTGTATCACGATACTTTTAATTGCGGTATGTGGGATTAGTTGCGGATGCGGTAAGCGTAAGAGGTATGCGGAATATTTGATGTTTATGCGGCGAGGGTCGATTAAAGACTGAATGTGGGTAATGTAAAATGACAGGTATACAGGGATGGGTAAGAAGGAACATGTGACAATACTAGCTACAAGTACAGGATCTAAGATGTATAAAGATGTACGTATGTAAGTGGAGCTATGTTTTTTTGTTTTTTTTTATTTTTGAGGTGTTATGCCGTGTTGCGCTACCTCCTCCTTTAGCCGACGTTTCGGACATCGTTACAGTGTCCATCATCAGGACAGATGTGTATATATGATGTACATATGTAGGTAAGTCTCGTAGCTATGTTTGTATATATGATGTATGTAGGTAAGTATAGCTGTATTTAGGTAAGTGTAGTACCTATGTATTGTGTAAATACCCAACCAGAAGTAATTAATATTCTCACATAATATCACAGTTTCAGTGGGATTTTGCCATATCTGTCTTTTTATGTGAATACCGCAAAAGAGTCCCAACTGCTCCCAACCGTCTGGAGCCGGTGTGACTATGGCACCCCCGATTAGAGAATTTTGTGAGGATGGGGGTAGCATAAAGAGGAAGGAGATTGAGAAGGGGAGGGCGGGGTAGTACCTGGATATTCAGATCTGACCACCAAATATGGCTAAAGCCATTTCGAGCAACGCCATCGTTTCAATTCTGAATTGTGGTCTTACACAAGGGCGATACTGAGAATATATTTCATATACTGATTTTTTTTAAATTAATAATTTACGAAATACCACAAATTAATTTTGAAAAATGTGGATTTGAATCTGCGACCTCTGGATTGCTAATCGAGAACCTTACCCCTCGACCAAGAAAGCTTGATTAAAGTTAGCCATAAAAGGTCACTCACAACCACCCCTGCCGTAGGTCACCCCGAGTGGTTTCCTACTTTCGTAACTTAGCAGGGGTGCCCTGGTTCATGGGGTGAGGTTTGTCTAGGTCTTGGCGGTGGAGGGGTTTGCCCACCTACTGCGTGGCGGGCTGGATGGGGTGAGACTGGTTGAGGGAGATTTTTTTTCTCTAGCCGGATGCTCTCGATCCATCGCCTTGCACCGCAGTGGTAGGAATGGATTCATACGTCACTTTTGGGCACACAAAACAATTTGGGAGGCGGGAATGGGTACCGCCGCCCCGGGAACCTTTATTGGACAACCAACACCTCTGCCATAGGTCACCCCAAGTGGTTCGCTACGTTTGGTGATTTAGCAGAGGTGCCTGGGTTCATGGGGTGAGGTTTGTCTAGGTCTTGGAGGCGGATGACCAGGACACACTGAACCCCAGATTCCTACCCACCCCTTAAACCCTTTTCCTT
Source organism: Limnephilus rhombicus (assembly GCA_929108145.2). NCBI lineage: Eukaryota > Metazoa > Arthropoda > Insecta > Trichoptera > Limnephilidae > Limnephilus > Limnephilus rhombicus. The sequence goes on from OV815296.1 coordinate 40,511,780, forward strand.
CCCAGAACTCTCCCCTCCTTCCTTTCCTTAAAAAAACCTCCACACAGCATCCCCAAAGATGGCATAGGCCCTGAGGGAAATTATTTTCCTCAAAACTAAAGTAGACAAGAGTGGGGAGGCGAAGAAGCACTACACAAAGAGGAGACCGATTGTACTTTCTCATTCTCTCGCAGGCTAAATCCTGTAGTTGTGTGAGTTTGTATCTTTTTAGTGTCACTATCTTTCGTTCCAGCGAGCTTCAAATCGCAACGGAATAAGTTTTCACATTTAAAAAAAACTCACTACCAGCCCCTGCTAGAACGGAAAATTACAACTATTTTCATAATTTATTAGACGCAAATTATCTATGGAAGGCATTTATGAACACGCTGACAAAATAAACAACCTCATTGCGACCATTAAATCGTAATTAGATTATATTCCTACAATTAAATGTTACTCACAACATTATTTGGGTAGGTATTACTAATAATTGATTTGATATCATTTATTTACGAGTCCCTAAATCCTAATAGTTGGTTACCGGCAGTGCTAATTGGCGGGTAAAACTGTAAAGCGCGGGAAACATGTCGGTAATGTAGAGAACTGTGCAAACTAATTTTGTTGAAACACCGCCCACAGGGGGAACAGTTGCGCGGCCTTTTTCATTCAAAACTTAAATTTGATTTTGAATTTGAGGCCAAAATATCAAAACAAACTGAAGAATTATGGTATGAACGAAAACTATTAAACGCTTTTAAATTACCATGACGATTCATGGTAACGGTACCGTGACGGCAATAAACGTTCCTTGTCGTTCTTTTTCTTCCAGGTATGGGTACCGCTGCCCCGGGAACCATTTATTGTATAAAAAACACCTCTCCCATAGTCACCACAAGCAGTTCGCTACCTTTGGTGACTTTGCAGGGGTTCCCGGGTTTAGGGGTGAGGTATGTCCGAGTCTTAGCGGTGGATGCGTCTCTCCAGCAGCTGCATGGCAGGCAGGAACGAGAGAGACTGGTTGCGAGAGTCCCTTTGACTTCTCCTTCGTACTCTCTCGGATTATCGCCTTGCACTGCAGTGGGAGGAATGGATTCATACGTCCGTCATTCCTGGACCCACTGACGCCCAGATTCTTACCCACCCCGCATACCCTTTTCATTTCCAGAAGTTCCTCTCCTTTCTTTCCTAAAAAGACCCTCCACACAGCATCCCCAAAAATGAAGAATTCCCTCAGAGGGCCTGGGGGGAATTATTTTCCTCAGGTCCTCCTGTGTGAAGAAACTTATTAAAACATAGGTAAAAAGCTGACGCACCATCACGAGATGTCGCGAAATATCGCGAATGGATAACACGTCGGGTATTTACGAGCGTTTCGGTTACTCCGTTCTAATCCGAGCACTGTCGTAATTATCTATGATTATCAATAAAGCGTTTGGATTATGAGATTTCTGATTTAATTTCCATATCATGTTAATATTACATATCGGCTTATTAACTTCCTCGATATGATATTGTTTTATTCACATGTCCACTTTGTTTGTATTTAGTAACAAGAATTGAATGACGTGTAATTATTAATGGTGAAATCCCGCACTGGCTTTCCTTGCCTGCTCACAGTAGGTACCTACTCACCCCCAGTCTGAAAATGGGACGTCATTTCCCAATGAATAGATTATGGGAATCCTCAAGGGAAGTGATAGGGTGACCAAATGTGGGCAATGTTTTTTAATATGTTTTATTCAGATTGTGGCAGGTGGGCATACACTGCATACCTACATCATTTACCTATTAATTGTTTTGGATGAAAAACTAAGTTTCGCCAATCATATCCACCAAATTGTAAACAAAGGTATGAAAACACTAGGCTTCGTATTAAGAACAACCAAAAACTTTAATTCCATACAAGCCATTAAATGGAATATAACTCGGTAGTTTGGTATCCATATAAATTTTAAATTAAATACCCCACTAGAAGACTTAATATATAAATTTTTATTAAATATTCTAAAAATACACACACTAGAAGACAGACTTAAAATAAACGACTTAACATTGTTATTCAAAATACTTAACTCTAAATTTGACAGTTGCGAACTCCTGCATCTCATAAACTTACGAATACCGACAGTAACTACACGACAAAATACACTATTCTACTGTAGCATTCATAAGCGGAACTACATTGCCCACTCTCCGATACAACGATTTCACACTATGGGAAATCAGTACCTACTTAGGTGATATTGACATGTTTAACATAATAAACTTGGCAAATTTCGTTGATCTTGTAAAAAATTTATTCCAAAACTATTCCTAAACATATCTGTATTTTTGTAAATCTATAAAATTGCTGTATTTTTGTATTTTTATGACTTGCGTGCCTTTTTATCTAATTTTATTTTTATTATTTCTTTATCTGTTTTATTCCTAAACATATCTGTTTTTCTGTAAACCTATGAAATCGCTGTATTTTTGTATTTTTATGACTTGTGTGCTTTTTTATCTAATTTTATTTTTATTATTTCTGTAACTGCTTAAAAATCATCTGTCATGAATTAATTGTACTACCAAACATGTAAAAGCCCTTTGGGCGTTAAATAAATAAATAAAATATTTTCACCATAGTGGTCTTTTACGTGAAATTACCTAATATAATACACATTGGTTACTGGTTCCGGGAAATCAATTTTAAATTTTCTTGTTATTACAATAAACAATGCGTAAAAAAGGAGTTAATTTTTTTACAGGCTTTTACGAAATCAACCTGTAAAAAACAATTATCTAATACCTTTTCCAACCTTTCCAAAAGCTTTTTCTCAATGACTTTTAAACCCCTCCCAAAAAGAGGCGTGGTTTCCGATTTCGATTTTTTCCTGGACTATTGGATCACCTTAACTGTTTATATTGTAGTATTGGATTATTAAATACGTTACAAACATGATACATGTGAAATTATATAGAACACGTGAAACATACTTCTTTAGAATATTAAGTATGCAATCATTATCAAATGTAAAATCTTTTATGTAGATAAAAAAATAATATTATTGGTTTGTTGTTTTCATATTTATGCGCTGCCATAACGTTCATCCTATTGCGATGAAACCTTGGTAATTTCTTGTGCGCACGCCCGCGAAGGTTTCTATATAATCTAAGCTATGGCGTTATGAATTTTGTATTTAAAAAATTACTAAAGGTGATGCGCGAGTGGTTTGAAAATTTCTGTATTTCATGGGGGAGGGTAAAGATGGAGGTGAGGTTCGCGGGAGGGGTGACGAGGGAGGGGAAATGCGGGGATGGTGGAAGGGGAACGCTGGAGGGGTAGGGGACACGGCAGAGGGACGGCAGAGGAACGATAAGGACATGCAGGGAGAAACAATTGATTTCTTTGAATGGCGTTGCAACACATGCCGGGTAGCAGCTAATAAATTATAAAATGAATTGTAAAAAATAAAATTAATAAAATAAGGTCAGGGAAAATCCGCCCATCGAACAGCGTTAATTATTTTGATGTTTGTAAGATTAATATTTTCAGCTTAAAATTTTAAAAATTTAAAGAATTTGTGTATTTTCTATATTGTTGGAATGTAGGTACTTTGTAAATTAGGTAACTATAGTAGAATTAGAATATACATACATTAAAAATAAATTAATAAAAAGAGTTTCGTGCGAAATACGTGAATAACGTGTCACCCCAATATACTGTGACAATGTCCACCCTCTTCAAGCAAATCGATTTGGAATTATAGCGGCAGGATCTGAGGCACGCCACTGAAACAGTAATTATACATTAGTGGTCCTCGGGGCCACCGTCTGGGTTCACTTGGTGCTGCACACTGCATACCCGCCACTGCGATGTGCTCAGTGACGTGCGTCGCTCTTTGATGAAAGTGTGACCTTTCAGTGATTAATCGAAGTAGTTTTTATTTACATTAACCCCACACATTCAAAATCATTCCCCTCAGGGCGTACGTCATCTTCAGGGATGCTGGTGGATGGTGTTTCGAGGAAAGGAAGGAGATGAAGTTCTGGGAAGGTAAAAGGTATGAGACGTGGATAGGAATCTGTGGGTCAGTGTAGTTCTGGATTTGTCAATAGGCCGTATAGGCCGCGGCATAGAAGGGGACGGCGCCAAGCCTACAAGTGAGTGATGATGGAAGGCAACTTCTAAGAAAGAGGAAGGGGCGGCGCAAATTAAGTGGCCTACACTGTCTCTAGGAGTGAAGTACGTATGAATCCATCCCTCCCACTGTGGTGCAAGGCAATGTTCCGAGAGAATCCTTGGAGAGGTCAAAAACTGTCCCTCAACCAGCCTCTCCCGATCCGACCTGCCACGCAGGTGGTGGGCAGATGCATCAACCACCAAGAAAGATCCTGACAAATCTCACCCCGTAAACCCGAGCACCCCTGCTAAGTCACGGTACTAGTGATTTTACCGACTGCAAATCATCAATGATATTTATGCTGAACCGAAAGTTCGTTTCTCTGGAGGAATTATAACCAACTTTTCAGTATTTTGTACCTACTGCACGTCACTGAATACTGAATTGGGTGGTGAGGGGACTGAGGGGGTGGACCTCCCGTCGCTAATTGACAGTTTAAAGCGCGGGGGGTTCTTACTTCGAGCAATCTACAGTCTCTTGGGGAACCATGAAATTTTATTTATTTATTAATGTCGCATACGATTTGCCGACGTTGAAACTCAGTCTAATCGTAATCAGTAAAAATCACGTAATCAGTTTAGAAAATTATAAAATATAAAATCTGTTTTCTTGTTTCCGTCGAATCTCCCATATAATGAAGTCTCTGGCGCTACTAAAAACCTCAAGAGGGCTGTATTAGATATAAGATGTTTTGCTGCGAATACACGTGAGAAAAAAGCGCGAGCCAAACCGCGTGTTGTGGGTAATGAACGGGTGTACGCTGCATATCACGTTATTATTACGCTAACGTTTGTACGGTTGAAATTTAAGAATCCGACTACGTGTACCTACAACTCTCACGCCGCGCCTTAGGCAACACCGTTATCGTACGTGGAGTTTGTTACAAATCTACTTTTGTAATTTGCTTCAAAATAAACTTCATTTTGCTTATGTAAGAAGTCAACTTGAATACATTTCTCCCATCTGGAACCCACATTATAATAAACATGTACAAGTATATTACCTATAAGCTGTTGAAAGAATACAAAACAGACAGAAGAATTTTCACTGACTTGGTATTTCTATACAAAATTCTAAATGATTTAGTTGATAGTCCGGTATTGCTTGAATTGATAAACTTCCAGATCACTACGTAATACTAGAAGTCAGGATTCATTTCAGTGCAGAAATGCTGTGACTAACTACCATATGTATTACGCTTTGCCCAGAATACTAATGGATGGAAACAATTATACCAAGTCAGTCAGTGGACATCTTTAATTTATCTTTAAACAAATATGAAATATTGTTTGATACTAAGGCAGGTTTTCTTTTGCGAAGTTCATCCACAAAAATATTTATTACTAAAGAACTTATTTTTCTACATTATTCAATAGAACCATAACCGAAAAATGGGTTCGTAAGTAGGAGAATTTGAACTTTAAAACAGTTATTATGCCTATATATACTTTTTTATACTTTTATATACTTTACTTTTTATACGTAAAGTATACTTTTTTTCATGCTGCCCATATTCGTCATATTGAGCCCGTTCAACATCGGTTCCTAGAAGGGATTGCTAGGAGGCTAGGATTAGAGCGAGGCAATTACTCGTAGATATGCTGAAATTGAACTAAACTCTAAACCTTTCTGCTTTAGAAGACCGTCGAAAAAATCTGATCTCATTTGTTTCTTCAAAATTATTAACTGTTTAATCGATTCACCTACATTACTATTCAATATATCTTCTCGTAGACTCAGAAATAAAGACCTGCTCAATCAGCACTCGACTAATTATGATTAAAATTCACCACTGTCCAGAATGTGTAGAATGGTCAACTCACGTCAAGACCTTGATTTTTTCGGTTTTAGCTTAAATGATTTCTGTCGCTCTTTAAATGGTTTTATCTTTTTTTAGCAAATGATGAGGCAACCCCCTGATGACGATAAAAAAATATATTTCTTTTTTTAATTTTAATTTCGGTTTAATTTTTGATTTTCGTTAGGTACCTAACCTAATACGTTATCATATTTTATTTATTTTAGATTTTTATTTGCTCTGTAAAATATATTGTACTATAGTTTATGTAATATGGCAGACTGGGATTGCACTACCCTCCCAGCCCTGCTGGAATAAAAACTTAAATAAAATAAATAAATAAACGATTGAAGATATTTTATATTTAGGTACTTACTCTAATTTTTGCAAAGTCTTGACTTGACTTGACACTTCCATTTTCTTCTATTTTCTCTGTTTGTCTTTGCTTTCATGTACCATCCTTTACCCTTACAATGTTCATTTCCTAATTTCATGATACTTTATTGTAAATTGGACGTAAGTCCGTTAATAAATAAATAAATAAAATTACTCGAATTCATAGGCCAAATATGTGTTCTACTAGCAATAATTACCTAATTAATGCAGCTAATTTAATTTTCAATCTAAAATATCACACTTTATTTTTAGAAAATGTAAAATGAGAAAATCAAATTACCGAAGTTCCGTCCTATGGTTCTCACTAGAGTGGGCGGGACCTGATGATGTATCATCTGCCCCGCCCACGACACTAAATATATCCACCTTCCGCCCTTCCTCCAAATACAAAAGGGTGCAAATTCCACTGACAACATGCGTCATACAGGTCTAAATGTCTACAGGTCTCTACACTCCAATTTGTTACCTTCATGGCGGAGTGTCTACGAATTTCCAGAAATTAAGGTCTTTTATTCATTAATAAACGCATTTCTTATAAATTATCTCTAAAGAGTGGAAAACATCATAAATAAATGCATAGTCTTGAAAAAATGGAAGAACACTGCAAAAATTTGTAATCGCAAACAAAATTAAGATTAATTTTATCTGATATTTATTTATTAGATATTATTTTAATTTGGGAAGCGAGTATGGGTACAGCCGCCCGGGAACCATTTACTGGAAAACCAACACCTTTGCCATACGTCACGCCAAGTGGTTCACAACATTTGGTGACTTTGCAGGGGTGCCCGGGTTCATGGGGTGAGGTTTGTCCAGATCTTTTGAGGTGTATGCGTCTCCACCAGCTGCATGGCATGCCGGATCGGGAGAGAATAGTTAAGGGAGTCCCTTTGACATCTCCAGTCGTACTCTCTCGGAACACCGCTTTGCAGCGCAGTGGGAGGGATGGACTCATACGTCCGCCACTCCTGGACACTCTGACCGCCAGATTATTACCCACCCCTAATAATACCCTTAATAAAGGAAGGAGATGAAGTTCTGGGAAGGAAATATGTACGAGGAATCTGGGGGTTAGTGTGTTCAAGATTGACAGACGTAGGTATAAATCCTTCAACTGCAATACAAGGCGATGGGTAGAGAGTTGTCTCAAGCAGTCTCACTCGATCCAGCCCGCCACGCACCCGTTCTCGCCCCCGTTCCCCTCCCGGTTCCCCTTTTCCTCCCGCGTTCCCCTCCACCATCACCGTGTTCTACCATCCCGTGTCTCACCGCTCCGCGAACCCCCTCTTTTCCAACGTTTCTCACCCGCGTTCATCTTCCACCTTCCCCCGTCCCTCGTCCCCCCTTCATCTGATCCCCCCTCCTTTATCCCCCTCCGATAGACAGTTAAAAATATTTCTAATCATTTTTTCTTCTTTTATTTTTCCCAATTTTTACATTTCAATATTATGAAAATCATAAGAGTAATGGGAAGCGACAATCCACTAAGGCGCAGCCTGTGCGTGGGTAATATAGTTATATTCATTTTATTTTTGTACCTAGAGAGAACAAAAAGTGGGCTTATAAAGCAAAAACATAATTAAAAGTTGTCTAAACAGTTTGTAAAAAATATATACCTAATAGTGTAATAATAAGTATACAAAAGTGTAATAATAAGTGTGCAGTTTGTGAGAAACAAGTAGTGAATTAAATTATGTAAATAAATAAACATTCAACATTCATATTCTATATTTTTATAGTTTGGTTATTATTAATTACTTAATAAGAACTAAATAATCTTGTGGCATAATAGGTAGGTACCTAAGAATAAAATATTGTGGGATACCATTAGATGAAAGATGGCAGAAAAGCTGAAAGTTTTCCTATAAATCTCAATAAGAAGTGGTCAGCCGGCGCCCGGCCGCGGCCCCTCCCCTGGCGGATGCTCGTGAAACTAAGTTGGCGCAGATTTATGACTTTATTCTGTGTTCACAACTGCCCCTCATAACTCATAACGGAACCATTGTGCGAGTCGAGTGCATCGTTAGTCCCCGCTTTCCCCCAAGACAAAACCTCCGGCGGTCAAGACATGGGGAGGTGCGGGGAACTTAACTACGCATCTATCGAAGTCCTTCCAAAAATCTTTGTATTAGATTATTGATAGATACGGAATTAAAATGAATCTAGAAAATCTAACTGATCGTGTGACCTTTGTAAGATGTATGTAAGTTTCTGTTTATGATAGGATACCAATTCTCCACTACCAACGAAATACCAATTCTCGACAGTCAACCCTTAGTTCAGCAGTGTCATCAGCTATCGAAGGTTGAAGGAACCAAAGCGCACACCAGATACTAAGTTCGGTGAGGTGGCTTTCGGAGTGTCAGGACCTAAATCCTGGAATGGACTTCCACATGATTTAAGAATTATGGAAGACGCGGCAGAATTTAGATATGTACATACAAATTGGCTTATAATTTGGAATACATGTCAAAAATGTATTCCAAATTTTCTACTACCACCACAATAAGTGGAAAATGTGGCTTGTGTCATGATGGGGGATTTACTTTGGGGTATGTACTAACTCAAAACTCACCTCATAAAGTAAAAAACCGCTTACCGTCACAGCCTGCGACATTGTAAATAACTAATTTTGTAAAAATGTACGTTAATAAGAACTTGTTAGCTTTGTAAGGATCATTTCATTAAAAAAATCCAGTCCTAAAGGGTCCTAAATTCCATCGACTTCGGAAGTGACCTGCCAGGTAAATATGTTTTCCGTATCTATTCGTAAATAATAAATTTAGATGGAGCCTAAGAAATTATAATAAATTGTACAGCGCCCTTGAGGTGATTTTTTTACAAAAACCGCTCTCTACAAATTGTCAAATTATTATACAATGGGGTATTTCCACAAACGAGGGATTCTGTTGAAAGTGTACGGAATATTTAAAGATTATTTTTCTGATTTTAATAATCATACTAAAAATGTTTGATTTTTATGTTTTCATTCAATATTATTGATTTTAAAAACGATCTAAAACTGACCAAATCAAAACGGCCCATGGTTGGCAAATGGGTTTGTGGCGTCACAAGTGTCGCTCAGCTGAACTAGCATAAATAAACACCGTCAGTGAGCGTCCTCACTCATGACGTCACACGATAGCCACGCCCCAAAATATCGTTTCAGTGGTAATTCCAAAATGGGAAATTTTAACTCGCTGTAGAAAATTTATTCGTCAACGTAAAAATAAAATAAAAATGCTGTATTCATGGTAATTTTTTGCTTAATTTTTTTAAGTAATAAAAAAACCTGGAAATACCCCATTATTATTATTACTATGAAAACAAGCCTAAAAAAATAGAGGCTACATAGGTACTTACTAAAAAAATTGTAGTATCTACCTAAGAAGCCTTTTTTTTTCACTTGATGCGCTTAGGTACTGGCGGAAAACATTAAACATATTCACTTTTAATAATAGTGGCAATACTGTCACAGACTGTCAGTTTTCTAATCTTGCATAACCTATATCTTTATTTCTTATCTTTACGTTGCCAAAGTACTAGACGTATTTTGTTCGAGCCGGAATTATTACATATACAATTATAACTTAAAATGGTGGAATTACAGAAGCAACGAGTCGAGCAGGAGATGACAAAAATTGTGGACACTTTGGACAAACAATACCTGCGTAAAATTCAAGTAAATGAATGATGAAATATCGTGATACTTTTGAGGTTATTTGATGAACTAAGCTGGTTCTGAATGATTCTGCTGGGTATTAGGTGCCTATTGAAATGTCCCATCAATAATTACTCCTACTTACCTGCTTTTTTTGTCAAGTTTGTAGAAGTTTGAAGCATTTCAAAGTTGAAATTAGTGTTTTAAATGTTTTTTTTTCGTTTTCAGGGGGATATGCATCGGTGCGCAGCAAAATGCTGTGACAGTACAACCTCTTCCTTGGAATTCACTCACAGCTGCATTGAGAACTGTGGAGTTCCGTTGAATAATGCCAACAATTATGTTCAGGTAGCCTTTATCCCCGCTTTATTTAATTATCTGCTGAGCCTTAGAATAGAAGCTATGTTATTTCTTCAGCTTTTGTGTGTCCGACAATGTGTTGAATGTATTCTTAAGATATGGAGATCAAACTTAACCTTTTGGTCACAATCGTTACGGCAGTCGAAACAGCAGTTGATATTCGTAGCCATATCAACACTTAAAACGACAACTTTAGTTGTCAATTATAAACACTCCTCTGTCGTATAAAATGTTACTGTTCGCCTGAGTAAAAGTATTACTTTATCGAAGAAAGCAAACACTTTGTGGCTTGACATTATACAGAATGAAACAAGTTCTTTGTTTAAAACCACTTTATTTAGATTTATATTTGTCGACCGGTTACGGTTGACCTCAACCTTCCTCAGGACAATAAACATATAAACTAAATTACAGTACAGAGTTAAGATTATTGCCTGCCTCCTCCGGCGTCCCCGTGTCCACGGTCTTGTGCCACTCGCGAGTCGTGAGGGTTCTTTTCCGGGTTCGAGTTCCTGGTAGCCTCAACAGCACCCAGTACTCAGTCCCAACAATTTATTTGCGCACCACGGGATTTGAACCTGCTACGTCCGGATCGTTGGTCTAGAGTCTTACCCCTCGACCATGGCCATCATGAAAACGTGATGAATATGGAAAATACTGACGAATACGAACAACTTGGGAGGCAAATATAGGTATTATTAATTAAATAACCAACACCTCTGCCATAGGTCACCTCAAGTGGTTAGTTACGTTTGATGACTTAGTAGGGGTGCCCGGGTTAATGGGGTAAATCTTGTCTAACCTTGGTGGTGGATGAGTCCGTCCACCTATTGCGTTGCGGGCCACAGAATGGTTGTGAGAGGCCTTTTAATCAGACGGACTCTCTTAACCCATCGCCTTGTACCACGGTTGGAGGGATGGCTTTATACGTCTGTCACTCCTGGACACATTGACCCCCAGATTCCTACCCACCCCTCATTCCTTTTTCCTACCCAGATCTTCCTCTCCTTCCTTTTCTTAAAAAGACTTAGTACCCCTAAGTTGACATAGACTCCAATGTTAAAAAAAAGAAACATAATTTGTGAATGAATATCGAATCTGGCGGATATAGGGGCAAATGAATGTAGAGATTTCACTGTATGCATTTGTGAAGTGAAAACTTCTCTAGCGCCGTTGTGATTTGAAACTCGATGAAACGAAAAAGCGACACTAAAAAGAGACAAACACACACATCTATAAGATTTAACCTGCGAGAGAATGAGTTATCGGTCTCCTCTTTGTGCGGTGCTTCGTAGTCTCCCCACTCTTGTCTGCTTTAGTTTTCTGAAGGTTTCACTTCTACTGCATGTGAACTACACGCTTGTAATTTTCTTCATATTTTATCTTTTCGTAACCCCTGCCACTCCTCTCAAGTAATCATGTCTGGTGGCCGTAAGTAAGCGTCGGGCGGTATACCGTTTTAAACACTGCCATCTTTGTCTTGATGCTGAGCCCGGCTTTTCTTATCACTGAGCTGTAGAGAGGACGCAATACACTGCTTGCCGCACTTATTCTTCTTTCAATTTCTCCGTCTTGCTGACCATCTCTGGAGAATTCGACCCCAAGGTATTTGAACCTGTCCACCTGTTTCAGCTGGGTCCCATTAGCGAGTATGTTGCACTGAGTTTGGTCCCTTCCTACAACCATCACCTTTGTTTTTGAGGTACTCATCTTCATTCCCGCCGCCTTGCACTCTTCGTTGAAACGGTTAATCCACTCTTGTAGTCCCTCATGTGAAGTCGTTAATCTCGCGATGTCGTCAGCAAATAGTAGGGAGCTGATTCTAGTACTGCCTACCAGTGTTTCGGCTGATTCGGTCCATGAATATAGTGAAGAGGATTGGCGACAGAGGGCACCAGACACAGTTGGGCGAGGCAACTCCAGAAACTGTGTGAGAAGAGGATGGGTCTACCACGGACAGAGGCCGAACAATCAGCACAAGACAGGGACGCATGGAGGAGCCTTGTCGATGCAATGGGTCCCCGACCCGAATAGGACAAGGGGAAGAAGATGACGATGATGATGATTTTCTCTTTTGTCTATTTCAGGGTGAACTCAGTCACATGCAGGACAAACTCCAGCGCTGCGTCATGCAGTGCAATGACGACATCCGGGACGCCATGGGGCCCAATCCTAACACGGAACTTGTAAGCTAATTATACTTTCCATAGATAATAGAATCAAGGGAGACGGGGCATGAACCATTTTTAATCCCTCGGGAATATTTTGTCAGTGTCAAAATATTTCCGCTTTTCAATAAAATCCAAATGTATGGAATATTTCTCAATGTATCCAAAAACTCAAAACTGTTTTCAAAAGATGATAAAATACGCTTTAAAATTTTATAATTCGAAATAAACATATATTTTTTGAAATATAAAATTTTGCTCGTAAACTTAAAAGTTTTAAAAATGACTCACCTTACGTTTTTTCTAACTAAAATTACTGATAAAGTGTCGATGACACTGAGCGAGTTTACAAGCTACTATCTGGGAAATTCACTATCTGTTAGTAAACTCGCTCAGTGTAATCATGTTACTTGCTAACTAGCAGATTTTTGACAATCTACGAAAAATTGATAGGTCATCAACTTTACTTGCCACTCGCTTACTCGTGATTGGTTTATTTATGTTTTTCAAGATAGCTGCCAATAAACAGCTGATTTCAACTGTCAAACATCACAGAATTAGTTCACGCAGGCGTCGTTATTCTTGTTACTGGCGCTAGCAGCGACCTCAGTTTCCTACGCTGCTGAGCGAGTGGACAGTTTTATGTGTGATTATGACAATCTCACTCGCCGATTTACCCGCTTTTAAACTTAGTAGATAGTAGCTTGTAAATTCGCTCAGTGTCATCGACGCTTAATGAAAAAAATAGAAACACGTGCACAGTCAAATGTATTATACCTAAACGTTTTTGTCACCTCATTTTTCGTCATTTCATGTAAAAATAATAAATAAAAAAATCCCAAAAGTTCCATAAAGTGTTTCAAATTGCGTTTCGAAACTTTGGTTTCATAAAGATGTTCAATTGACTTCTTTTGTGGTTAATTTTTACATATGAATATGATGCGTGGTGTATTTTCTTTCTAACACTGTTTATTATAATATTTTTCACTATGATAGTAAGGGAGACACAATGATTTCTATGAAACGTATATGAGTTGTTCTGAAAACTGAATAAACAGACTTTACGCGTAAATACGAAATCACACTCACCACAAGTGTCATCAATATAGTTCATTCATACTACTGCACATTTTATCTTGCTCACGTTAAGCGGTTTTCATATTTATTTTCGCTAAGATTTATTAGTATTGTCTTCTTCTTCAATTGATAAGTAATAACCTTCAAAAGTTATTAAAACAAGGGCCAATAAAAAATGAATATTCATTTAGACCTTTAGAAAAGGTCAATAGGTGTCCCATATAAATATTATCTGATATGTTCATCCGAGACACTATCTAGTTTACAAACCAATTCTTTACAACTTTGTGATCATTTGAAAAGGTAGAAAAGCCAAAAATATGGGAAAAATTATTCAAAGATAATGTTTTTCTGAATTCAAAATATGAGGCCGACAAAAATGACAAAAAAATAAGAGGTCCCATGAGATCCTAGGTTCCAGTCACAGTTGCAACCGTTACCTTGTTATTTTTCTGTGTTTTATTCTTTTTCATATTTTTGTTTGGATTTATTGAAGTGAAAACTTCTTTAGCACCAATGTGATTTAAAACTCAATGAAACGAAAAATAGCGATACTAAAGAGACTATAGGATTTAGCCTACGAGAGAATGAGATAGTATAATTGGTCTCCTTTTTGTGCGGTGCTTCGTAACCTCCCCACTCTTGTCTACTTTAGTTGTTGAAAGTTTCACTTCTACCACGTGTGAATTGCACATTCTGATTTTTAGTATTATCTTCTTCAATGCTATAAATCAAACATCAGCCAATTATTCTTCAAAACCATGCGTATATATTTTGAACTTGGTTCTTGCAAGTGTTATAAGTAGACAAGTCATAATATTATCTTCTTTTTTATTTATACAAGGAACCATGTGAGAAAGTTTATTTATTTATTCTTAGTACATTAACATTACAAAGGTATAATATATTGTCCTCCACACTAGGAGTTCACCTGTGTTGTAGAGGACATTTTTCAGTTGTAAATTATAAATGATAAATTGTAAATAGTAAAACAAAATAGTGTTAATAGCTAATATAAAAAGAGAAACAATAAAAATCAAAATATAAAATCGACTTCAATTCGACAAAAATTATAAATTAAAAGTTAAAAAGATTATAGCCAGTTTCTTATGTTTTTTTTTGTATTTTTTTTTTATTGTTTACTGTGATAATTGCTGTTTAATTTCAATTGACTATAAATTTGTTTCACATTTTAGGCGGACAAAATGACGATGCAGTTTGAGAAGTGCGCCACAAAGTGCGTGGATAAACACATCGATTCCATCCCTAACCTGATGAAGTCCATGAAAATTGTCTTGGCGCAGGGAGCCCCCACCAGAAAGCAGTCGTAGTAAAACCACAACCTGCCATTGAAACAATCTTGGGATCAATGCTCCGTGATTTAACTATAGTATAGAGAGAGAGTTATTGCATTTAGTAGGTAGCTGCCGTGTATATATAAATTGTCATTGTTTGGAAGGAAAATACTAGAAAAGTCTTTGCTAGTGAGTAAACAGTGACAGAGACAAACAAATGGTTTTGAAAAAATGTCTTAAAAAATACCGCACAAGAGTCCCTGCTGCTCCCATCTGGAGCCAGTGAGATTATGGCATCCCCTATTGAGGTATGTCGTAAGGCTGAAAGTAGTGGGGAAGGGAAGGAGATGGGGAAGATGAAGGTAGGGAAGTCCCTGGCTATTCAGCCATTTTAAGCAACGTTTCAATTCTGAATGGTGGTCTTACATCAGAGTGATACTGAGAGTATCTTCCACTTTGGAACGTGCCGCAAATATGCTATATAATGTTATTTTAAATGAATTAATTGCGAAATGACACAAATTAATCAAATAAGATTTCTTCAAATTTAGCAAATTCACTTTGTGGCACCATTTTATTAATGAAATAATTAAAAACACTTTGTTTTTACCACAATAAACTTTATTTAAAAGTCAACATGTTTCAAGAACGATGTTCTCTTCATCAGGACATAAAATGTACATTTTATGTCCTGATGAAGAGAACATCGTTCTTGAAACATGTTGACTTTTAAATAAAGTTTATTGTGGTAAAAACAAAGTGTTTTTAATTATTTCAAATAAGATTTATTTGCGCACGCTCAGGATTCAATCCCATGACTTTCGGATTGCGAGTCAAGAGTCTTATCCCTCGACCACGGAGGCTGAGTCTATGGTTGTGTGTTAAAGTGTTGTAAAACTTTATCAAATTAATGGCCCAAAGATTAACGCTTTTTGATTTCATTTAATAATTTTAAATTTTTTCTGATGTAATTCTCCGTATTACATAATATGTAATCCGTATTACATAATATTACTTCCGGAATAATAATGTGTAATATTATGTTGTTAAATTTTTGGAAAATATTTTTACTAGTAAAGAATTTTCTTGTATTTTCTTTAACATTGCATGAAATGTTTTTAAAAACTAATCTAAGAGAATTAACAGATGACAAATTCAATCAAAACGCTACCTCCAAGTAGAAAAAACTTGATTTCATCAAAAGTTGACAGTTTTGATAATGTAGTTTTGACCAGAAGGGTGATTCTGTATCTTCTGTGTCAAGTCAGGGTTATGAAACAATTAATACAAAAAGACAAAATCCATTGGATATCGGAAGGCATCCGTTGTGCTTTAAAATTGTCAAATTGGCTTGTCTATGCCTGTCGTTGAATGGATTAATTACCTGCTTAGAAACACAAATACAGTGGTACCTCGAGATACAAGTTTAATTCGTTCTCTAACCTTGCTCCTACGTCGATTTGCTTGTATCTCAAAGCAATTTTCCCCATTGAAATAAATTGAAATGCCATTAATCCGTTCCAGCCCCCAAAATGCCACCTTATTGTTCATGTTACGTGTTTTTGAATAAGAAAAATGTATTTTTAAATGACAAATATTGTATAAAAACATAATAAAACAGAATGAAAGAAACAAACTTCTGTTTAAGCACAGTACATTTCGTTGAAGTACTACGCCCGTACTGCCTGGCCAAGTCAGCTACTCGCTCACCTTGCTCATTGACTTCTATGATTTCACTCTTTGATTCAATAGACATCATCTTCTTTTGAGCACTGACATTTCCACTCACTTTCTTCGGACCCATGGTTATTGTGATAAAGTATGTAAATGGGGCACTCGTATCTCGAGTTACCACTGTATCTATTTATTAGTTATTAAAACTAAGCCTAAAAGGTGTTCTTAAGTGACCATCCAATTGTCTTATTATGTTTGTGTATGCGATGACATTCGATTCACAAATTTTCCCTCTACTATCGATCATCTCTTAGTGAGGATTACATGGCCATCGTCTCTGGCGTTAGCATAACTACTTTTAAAAGTTGGTGTCTTAATATAAGCGCGGTATTTAGCTCGTTTGCACAATACAGAATACCGCATTTAAGAAAACTTGTCAAAATGTGTTTGTTGTGACAAAAGATACAGAATCTCCTTTCTGGTGTACACTGCTGTCTATAAACAAATATATTTCAAGTTATATATTGTTGCATTTAATCCTGTCTATTCTTTCAGGGTACAAAATCGAAACAGAATAAATGTAATAAGGTTGCATGCCAAATTATTTTGCAGATCATTTCAATATGTATGTAAACTAGTCTTGTTTGAAAACGAAAAAGACGATCTCTCGTTGGGACTAATATATTAGTCACTAAATAGATAGTAATACAAACTGCCATGCGATTCTGTATCTTTTGTGGATACGGAATCGATGCCATACGTAATCGCCTGTCAAATTTGTGTGATTGTCTATGGCTTGCAATTGCTTTTCATTTAATGTACGTTTAAAGAACCTAATAACCTTTTTTGTGCACGGAAATAGTCTTTTCTTATAGTAATTGTTGAAATGAAGTGTAATTCCCGTAATCCGTGCTTAAGAATTCAACGGTTCGTGGAGTAATTAAAGTATATTGTCCCATAATATTTAATTTTTCTGTTTGTGTATACTGCCTCAATAGCGCCTTCAATAGGTTCTTAATTTCAGCAAACCAAACAATTCATGCGTATTTAGATTCAAATGAAACTTCGCAAATGTCAAATCTTGAAAAAGCAATTACAAGCCGTAGACAATCACCCAAATTTGACAGGCGATTACGTATGGAATCGATTCCGTATCCACAAAAGATACAGAATCGCTCTTCTGAATGCCTTCCATGTAGATTTGAATGGAAACAGGTGTCTCTACTGACTTACTACCTTTTGGCAATGCCTTGCATCATATTTTGCCATTCTATTTTATTGAAATAAAAATTTCATAGCGAAATTTTTTATTTAGAAATTTAATCCCTCTGGTTTTGCTCGGTTTTTGCAAACCAACAACTATTGCCCGTAGAGTCAATTTGTTCGCTTTTGGGAACAGCTCCTGGAAATCGTTGTCTCCCTTACTGTCATGGTGAGACATATGATCTAAATTGTCTTTGAAAGAAAAAACAACACTCTTTATACTAAAATCTAGAAGTTAATTAAAGGAAAACAATCATTTTGTTTGTAACCACGATTTATTGATTTAATTTTTATTTACCGACCGGTTTCGCTTAATACAAGCATCTTCAGGGTATAAATTAAAACTGATGAAAAAATACATAATCATAAATACATAAATTTAAAAAAATCTAGAAGTTAACCATAGAAAAATTAAAATTTACACCTCTATGAAACCGAAGGTTCCGACCGCAATTTGAGAAAAGTTAGTGAATTTTTTATTTTATGAAACAGACAAGAAAGTGAGGTGACTAAAATGTTTATAATACTTTTGTCTAATAAAATATGTATTTCTTTTTTCTTTATCAATAATTTTGATTCAATGTTTAATTTTGATTTAAAAAAAACATAAATGAGCCATCTTTTAAACTTTAAATTATATATTTTTGAATGTAGCTATTACTTTGTGGTTATCCATTATAATAAAATGAAACAATGCAACTTTGTATAAACCACTTATAAAATGTGCAAATCCGACCGGTTTCGGAACAAACGTTCCTTCGTCAGGGAAAGCTTATACTAATTTGACAGTTTAGAACAATGTTTTATTAGGGTAGGGGTGGAGCCGTTGTTAGTTAATAATGTAGATTGGGTGGGTAGGTATTAGTGTAGAGTGGGTGGGTAAGGGAACAAATCCATGATTGGTACCGAAACCGGTCGGATTTGCACATTTTATAAGTGGTTTATACAAAGTTGCATTGTTTCATTTTATTTAAATTATATGTTTATTTGTAATAATAAAATTAGAAAGCGTGTTTCGCCACCTTTCCAAATGAGATTTTAGTTTGAGGATACATTCAGAAATATTCCATTTATTTGGATTTTATTGCAGAGCGGAAATGCACAAATTCTCTGACCTTCTGTCAGCGTCTAAGAAACTATAACAGGCAATATGCCAGAGGCCTGAGGGGAAGCAATAAATGGTGTGACTTTCTTTATTTTTGATAATAATTCCTGTTATTTACTTCTAAAAGATAAAACTTTTATATCTAATAAGTGTCAAGACCTCCTTGTTGTTTCTTTGTCATTGGTATTTTCAGTCTTTGTACCATAAACAATCATGTGTACATACATCAATACATACCATAAAGTAAATAGATGTGCATGTTTATATGAATCAGTTTATTTTTCTTTCACCCCTGTTTGGCAATAAAATGAAACTAAAAATTTTCAAATATGTTTGTATTTTCACGGCCAAAAGTATTTTCGTTATTTGTTTTTGGAGTGTAATGTCGTGTTGCGCTAACTCCTTCTTTAGCCAACGATTCGGAGAATGTTGCAGTGTCCATCAACAGGGCAGATGTGTATTTGTTAGTGGTGAAATGTGTGCTTATTTACTTGAAAGCAATACCGTGTTGCCAGCTCCACTCCAAGCTGGTATTACACTTCAAATTGGTCGTAGATTTTAATTGCCTCCGTAATCAGGCGTGCTACAATAGGAACTTGTTCCAAAATCTGTTCCACTAATCCACTGTCTTTCAGTGATCGCTAGTCACCGGTACAAAGTAACCGAGATAGGCAATAACGAAAATAAAAAATTTCATTACAATAACAACACCGAATAATGCAGATATAAAAAAGTACATTAAAATGTGAGGTTATGCTAAACTCCCGAATTTGACATTCTACTGGGGCCTTCCTTTTTAACTACACTATTTTATTTGTCAGAGCACATTAGGTATTATTTTATGCTGCATGTTAAGTATGAAAACATTATTATGTTTGATTTTATTTATTTATTCCAAGGAGCAATACTAATACCAACAAACAAAAAACAATTTATTTTTCTGTGATAAGGGGGCGTTCAAGTATTACGTAACGCAATTTTAGAAGATTTTTGACCCCCCCTCCCCCCCATGTAACGCGCCGTAACGTTTTTCCGTACCACCCCCCCCCCCCCCCTCAGCTAAACGTTACGTAACGCCCAAGTGACAACACACTTAAGTTGCGCAAAGTACTGGAAAGTCGCTTAAATACGCACAGTAACGTTTCACAAGACCCCCCAAGTGCGTTACTTGAACGGCCCCTAATAATAATTATCATTGTAAAAAATTATCCCATTGCAATATAAGTAATACCACATGTAATACATCTGTGTAGATAAAACTTTTTTTTTAATCTTCAATTCAGATTTCCTCTCCCACATTTTAAATTTTTTTTTTTTTTTTAAATAGGCAATTCACCCCAAAGAGAGTGCACATTAATTACGTGAGATCGAAAGGGGGGGGGGGGGGGGTCCAGCAAAATCTTTTAAAAACGTTACCTACTTGAAAAGAATATACGAAATAGCCCAAATTTTTCTCACCAAAGGGGGGGGGGGGGTAAGATTGGAAGAAAAACTGCTCACGTAATTGTACACCCCCTAATGAAAATGTATAATAATTAATTGTTATAATTTTATAATAAAACACAAATAAACAAAACTGTTTTCTCAAATGTTTGTTTCTTTCTATATTATTTTTAATTTGAAGGTTTAGTACATAAGCTACTAAGTCAAGAATTTGTTTATTTCAACTTTTTACCTCGATAATTATTTGGATTTCCCTCCATTCGATAATGAAAATTTTCCCCATTCAATTGACGCAGTTGCGACAAAAATACTAGGGATTGCCCTGAAATATTGGTTGATTCCAATGCAAAAATAGCAAACAGTTTACTATCGCCACCCAGCGTACCGTATAAGAACTAACCACGAAACGTAAGCTAAATTTTGATTTTAATTGATTCCTTTTATGGTTCCAGTTCTTCCCGCTTGGATCGCTACTATTTTTTGATAATATTTTTGGTGTGTGCATACCATAAATTCGTTTACAGACGTGCGCACTCGCCACTAGCCTCACAGCGTAGAAAGTAGAAATCGTGTTTTTTACCAATCTGAAATTCGTAAGCTCGTTTATCGGAACGAAATTTGTGTGGCTGACGACCCTTTGTTTGGAGTTATGACGTTAAGTGCCCTCCCGGCATTAAATTGTGTTAGTAAAGAAAGTTTATCCCGCAGTAAACCCTTACCAAGAGCCATGCCTTCGATAATTTCTAGTAATTGGTGAGTACAATCCAAAATATCCTGCGATTTTTCTCTCGGGTCGCCCCGGCGGCCATGTTGAATCTGAACTGTCATGTTTACAATGATTTTGTTTATATCTCAGTTGTTTTGTTATGATTCTCTAATCTAGATTGATAAACCCTAGCAAATAATCTCCCCATATATTATCTCCTTGTCGAAATCTTTCTTATTAAAACATTGTTATTGTAAGGCTTCTTACTGGATTTTGCGCAGGCTGAGCTACTACCTATATATATACATCCTCCGCCCTTTTATTTTATCTCGCACCAATCATTCTTTGTCCGTAGTTCATGTTCCCAAGTTTTCAATTCCTTTTTTATAATATAATAATGTAACCAATGACGAGAACTGGTTTCGAGTACATATAACGGAAAGTGTTAAAATCCCTCATTTTACAATTACAAAGCAAATAAACACGTTCCTTATAATATTTACTCAGAACCATTCTAATTGGTATCGATGCAAACATTGACTACAGTAAAATTTTCAAAATTAATGAAGTCAAATAATGTTTGGAAATAACCAGTTCTCACTGGTTTTAACTGAATCCAAGATTATATTCTCAATAACCGAAAACAAACAATAATTTAAAAGACTTGATTACAATAATTAAAAGTGATAATAATGTTAATGCAAATATACGGTTCGTTCACACATAAATTTGTTGCATAGATAGGTACCTACCTACTTCTGTAATTGTATGTTTTTATTATCAAACTTTCATATAAAAATGTTATCATTACAAATTAAATGTTACCTTTGTATTAATAAAAGATTACAGTTGTTTCTTTGTTTTGTAACGTCAAGACTTTATAGAAGGTACAGGTAGGTATGTAGGTACTTTAAAATCGTTTTTTCGCCCTTGATTCAATTTCTAATTGAAGCGACCCTGTATAATTTTATTACCAAATACAATTAAAAGAATTGAATTAATTCTTTTATCAATTCACCTCTGGTATTTTTTGCGCAATGCGAAATAGAATTAATAAAGTAGGTAGGACCTACATTTTGTCAAATAGTAGAAAATATATGAGAGCGCCACTGTTGATAAAATGGCAATAATAAACACATCACATAACCCATGATGTTAAAGTAACGCTGTGTAACCTACATTTTTATAAAAAATTAAAAAGGCATTAGGTAATAGTGGAAAAAATATTTTTTCATTGCAGTATAGATACTCGCCGATCTCGAAATTAGAATTGCATATACCTAGGTATATTATTATTATACCTTTGAAATTTTGTGTTAAAATAATGAAGAATAACTAGAATGTAATAAAATATAAAGCACATATAGAAATTAAAAAATAGAAATTGCTCATATTTATTTAATACTAGATAAAGTACCTAGCGTTGCCTGGGCTTTAGATCATGTCTCTAATTTTAGATCTGAATATATTTAACTCATTCAGATCTAAAAGTAGTATAACTAAACTCACCATTAGTGATTCTTCCTTTCTATCTATTGTTAAATTTAAATTTATGTTAAATTTAAATTTATGTTAAATTAAATTAAAGCAAATCGCTTTATAAATCACCTTTTAATCAAATTTATGCCATGAAGAAAAAATGTTTTTTTTAAATGTGGTTTACTGTGTTCTATACATTCAGTGTCATTGCACTTCAAAAAATATTTGACAGTTAAATTGGTGTTGCCAGTCTACAAATTTAGTAGTTCCAGTTTTTATATTTTCTACTATTTTTTGACAGACTATACCCACCTACCTACTCGCTTTTATTCTTATTTGAATGTAATGGAGAGGAAAAATCCCCTTTTTCGTATAGTTTTTTTTTATGTGAGTAGGTACCTACCTACCGCAAAAGGGTTTTAAGTTCTAACTGCCCGTTCTAGTGAGAACATGAAATTTTCAGTAAATATTTCTGTATTTTTTATTTATCTTAATTTTCAAATTTATTTAACCGTTTTTTTTTTATACAAAGTTATTAAAGTGTAATTTGTATCGCCGGGTTTTGAACCCGATACCTTTGGGTCTTCTGTCACCAAGTGCAAGCAACATTACATTTTGTCTTATTTATATGGATATTTAAAAAATCCATAGCTCATGGTTGGTTGCGTTCATAGACATATTCATATGTCTATGGTTGCGTTGATCTAGAAATTTCAAACAGAATAGGCTGTTTCAATTTTAAGATGCCAGAGCTCACAATTGGAGAGTTTTGCTGAGACAAACAGAATTAACATTTACATACAATACATGACATCTTTTTTCAGCCTGATTCCAATTAGATTAGACCAAAGTCAACATTTTTCACTTTACGCGATCGCTATTTTCTCTGATCTACGATTTCAGTTGGCATCACGGACATATGAATATATCTGGACCTGCCCTAAGTGATAAAAACGTAATATTTCCCCCTCCCCATGGAACCGGCTATAAGCTCCGCCTTGGCGCCAGCTCGCTCCATGGGGAGGGGAGAGAATCTAAAATATGTGACGTCATCATTCTTGTAGTGACCAGCGCGAAAGTAACGTCTATACGTTTTACGAAATATCACGCCAAAAACGGCAGCTTGCGCTATACGTTATAGGTACATATTATATAGACATAGCGAATGTGGGCGGTTCTCCAGTGTCCTCGTCGCTGGTTACAGAGGTAAGTAAATTATGAAACATTTGTAAAAGTGTCTTAACTAAACACGGCAACAAAATATTGCTATGTGAATTGCGGCGAATGTTTTTGTGGCGAGCATTTGGCCTTTGCAAATATGTTATTATCGTGGCAAGCAATTCGCGCTCCCGTGTAAAAAGGTCTATTCATTCAAAGCAGATTTTGCTTTTAAGAACTAAATGGTGATATTGTAATGCGAGATGCCTATTTACTGTCAGATTGATTGTATAACGAATCACAGTCATCTTTCCCCTCTTCGCCCTCCATGGTTTGGTTTGACCCCTCACCTGTAACTGCCTGTCTAGTCATTTGGATGTCTATGGTTGGCATAGAAAACAGCATGGTTAAAATTTTTGAAATGCGGTGGTCTTAACAACGCATTTTAATTGGTTTATCTCTTGAAGCACTTATTTGATAAGCTCCAAGCTTATAAAGTAATGTCTTAACATTATCTTAAGTACCTAGTAATTATTATTAGTCTTATTGTTGCAGAGCAATTATTAATAATTAGTGATAATATTAGGTGGATCCGTTGGGAGGTGAGACGGAAACCGTCGTAATGTGATTCTTATCCGAATGGAAACTTCCACTGCACTCTCCGTCAACACGAACGTAAAACTATGTTTATCGTTTTTGGAATGAAAAAAATAAAGGTTGCCTCGATGACATTCAGCGAGTTTACAAGCTACTGTCTGGGAAGTGAGAAATCGACTATCTGTTAGTAAACTCGCTCAGTGTAATCGTATTAGGCAGGCCGCACACGGTTCACGACGAGTTCATCGAAAACGAATTCATCGAAAATCAATTCATCGAAAATCAATTCATCGAAAACCAATTCATCAAATGATCAATTCATCGAATTGCCAATTCATCGAAAAAATATATTTTGTTGGTATTTGAGAGAAATGCCGAGCGGACCGAGAAGTTAAAAAAGCATTGGTCAACCTAAACTAACCTAACCTAATCTAATCTAACCTAACCTAACCTAACCTAACCTAACCTAACTAAACCTATTTAACCAATTTTTAAATATTTTTTATCATCACTCTTAATGACCTTTCTGAGTTGTTTATGAGTTGGTTTCATTATAAGTGTCTGGTCACCGTTCCTTAGATATTCCTTTTTTGCAGTATCAGACAATCGGAAATCGAAGAGATAACCTATAAATTTTACATTGTCACTACAAAACTGACAGTTGCTAAATACATTTAACTCAGTTAAACAGACCTTTTTGGGTATTTAATTTTGACAGCTCTAATATCTACAAAAAATGTTTTTCGATGAATTGGCGATTCTAAGAATTGATCATTCGATGAATTGATTTTCGATGAACTCGTTTTCGATGAATTTGCTTTCGATGAATTGATTTTCGATGAACTCGTCGGTTACCGCCGCACACATCAGACAAAAATCGAATCAGACGAAAATCGGATTGGTTATAATACCGGGGCTACGCCCGTTTTATCGGACCGGATTGGACGGCCGGCGCAGAGTAATGAAAATAGGCCACGCCTTTCCGTGCCGGCCGTCCAATCGTTTTTTGTCGGATCGGACAATCGGATGAAAAAATCTGATATTTGCGGCTGGCCTTACTAGAAACTAGCAGATTGTGGACAACCTACGAAACTTTACGCGCTACTCGCTCAAGACGGCGGCCCACGCACAGCTCATTTCGTAACTGTCAGAATTACTTCTCGCGGGAGTCGTAATTCTCGCTCTGTGTAGCGTGTGGCACTAGCTGCGAACTCAAGTTTTTTTACAAAATGTCGACAGAATTGGATACGTTTTTAGATTTTCACGGCCAAAAGGATTTTCGTTATTTGTTTTGGGGTGTTATGCCGTGTTGCGCTACCTCCTTCTTTAGCCAACGTTCCATGTGACTCATCTACGGGATCTGCCGGATCTGAACGCTGTCCGAAACTACAGAATTGGTTCGCGCAGAGTCGTTATTTTAGCTAGTAGACAGTTTTGTTTGTCGTCATGACAATCTCACTCGCCGATTCACCCGCTTTTAAACTTACCGACTCGTAGCTTGTAAACTCGCTCAATGTTATCGAGGCTTTGCAGGGCTCGCAGATAATATTGAGTAGTGTGATATTAATGATACGGCACAAGTACCCCTCTTTGTGCTAGCATAAGGTCCCAAAGAAGAACTTCTTGGACTGCTGCCGCTCAAGGGACAAACACATGAAGAACAAGTGAACGTTACAAAAAACGTATCAGGATCTAGGTATTAAGAACTTCTTTTAGAGGTTTTGATTTAATGCTTGAAAAGTGAAGATCGAATGCAACTCACCCACTTTTCCCTCTACCTACCCTTTCACCCCTTCTCCCGCAGGCGTCGAAACGGCCATCCGGTCCCCCTCCCACTACATCGTCTGTACGGCTGGCGATTACAGTGCCACGCGTCTCGTTCATCACATGATTATAATAAGTGAAGGGTGAGTGCAAAAGACACACATTGGCACATATATGGCTCTCTGGTACCTTTGTTATCCTGTTTCCATGACAATTTGGCTCTTTTCACTTGTCAAATTGTCGACCCCTTTCAAAAGTTCAAACCCCTCCTCACTATCGGGCCTTGCGTATAAAAAAGATTATATTACTCATAAAACAATATTATTAATTTGCACCGTCTCTTTTATCAATGTGATGCAAATCATAAATTGTGGTAAATAGAGATCCCAAAAACTTCCTAATATATTCCCCCCCCCCCGCTATATCTCTCCCTTGCCACCCCCCAACCCATTAGAGTCGAACCCCCATGTGAATTCTACAGCTACGCCCTTGTTTAGAGGCCCTATTGCGATTATGGAAATGTTAAGTTTTATATTTAAAATATTGATAAAAATTACTAGTACATATTCTGTTTGGTTCGGTGCTGGTTGCTGGTTGCTGGTTGCTGGTTGCTGGTACCCGTAATCACCTACCTACGATGATTGTTCGTGTAAATCGAAGATTTCTCGTATTTATTATCCGATGTTTTTGGGATCGATGTGAAAAAAGCATCGTGCAAAACGCCTATTACGAACAGTAATTTGTGTCCCCGACTAGACAATGTTAGTAAATTTATACCTTTGAGCATTGCCTCTTTTATAAATGTGTACTGACTTCCTTGAAAACTATATAAAATGTTTTAGCAATAAACGGAAATTCGACGAAATAACCGTAGTTTATTTATTTATTACTAGCGTCTTCCCGGCGTGTGTTGCAATACCACATGATTTCTCCCTCCATGTCCTTTCCCATTCGTTACCGTTACCCTCTCTCCGCCTCCCCTTCCCCTCTCCTCCTTACTTCCCTCCCTGTTATGTGAAATACACCTATTTTTCAAACACTTCCGCGCGCCAACTACTGCAATATTTTTATACAAATTTCATATCGCCAGAGCTCACTTTTATAAGTAGAAACATTGGCGGGTGTGCGCATAACAACTCACCAAAGTGTCATCGCAATCGGATGAATGGTTTAGGTACCGCGTAAGGGACAAAGAAAAAAACCTTTTTATATGGATTAACTCTCACAAAGTAAATCCAAAAATGTATTCACATTGCAATAAAGGGGTCATATCATTTTGATAGCCGCCGTGGTCGAGGGGCAAGGCTCTCGACTAGCAATGGAGAGATCGCGGGTTCAAATCCCGGCGTGCAGAAATAATTTGTGTTATTTCACAATTTACTTATTTAAAACGATATATGTATATCATATTTGCAGCACGTTCCAGAGTGGAAGAGACTCTCAGTATCGCCCTGGTGTAAGACCACCATTCAGAATTAAAACATCGCTTTAAATGGATTTAGCTGTGTTTGGTGACAAGATCTGAATAATCAAATACGTCCCAATTTCCTCTTCCCCATCTCCTTCCCCTACCAACTAACTTCAGCTTCACAATGTACCCCGATTGGGGACGCCATAGTCTCACTGACTCCAGATGGGAGCAGCTGGGACTCCTGTGAGGTATTCATATAAAAATAAGTTATGCCTCTGTCACTCCATATCTTTTGTAGCTCCTTCCTCTCCCCAATACCCTCAGCCTCACAATATAATTCAATTGGGGGTGCCATAATCTCACTGGCTCCAGACGGTTTCAGTCGGGACTCTTGTGCAATATTGACCTAAAAAAAATCGGAAATTTTCTGTAGTGTTTGTTTTAGCAATTTATAGACTGAATTTATTAACCTTCATTCAAAAATGTTTCGCGTATGCTGTGAATCACGGAAAAGCAAAAACATAGAATTTATTGGACACTTGCCCATTGGCAGCGAAAGTATTGTTTGCGTTCTATTAACGGATCTACGTACTATACTCGGTACTGGTGGGGGAAGTCTTGTATGTTGGACATACCGACGATTACAGGCCGCTGCAGGATGCAGACAAGAGATCAAAGTAGGTTATATGGGGAGGATTATGTACATCATGGACATATGAATATATATGGACCTGCCCTAAGTGATAAAAGCGTATTATTTCCCCCTCCCCATACCGGTTCCATGGAGCCGGCTGGGCCTACGAGAGCCTCGCTTGAATCTAAAAATGTGACGTCATCATTCTTGTCCTGACCAGCGCCGAGCTCACATCGGACATTTTACGAAATAACACGGCAAAAATGAGAGCTTGTGCTATACATTATACCCTAAAATATGTGGACATAGCGAATGTGGGCGGTTCTCAAGTGATCTCGTCGCTGGTTACAGGTGTAAGTAAGTTATGAAACATTTGTAAGTGTCTTAACTAAATACGGCAACAAAATATTCGTTTGTGAAAAGTGGCGAACTTTACTTTGCCGCATTTGGACTTCGCAAATATGTTAATAACGTGACAAGCATTTCGCGCTCCCATGTAAAAAGGTATTTTCATTCAAAAGCAGATTTTGCTTTTAAGAACTAAATGGTGATATTATAAAGCGAGATGCCTATATACTGTCAGATTGTTTTTTTTAACGAATCACAGTCATCTTTCCCCTCTTCGCCCCCCATAGTTTGGTTTTACCCCTCATCTGTTTTTTCTTGTCTATTAAATTTGGATGTCTATGGTGTAAATACAAATTACGATTTTACGGTTAGTCTGATTTTAAACAGCATATATGTACACAGTCTTAGAAAGACAGAAAAGGGTTCCAAATTTGTTATAAGGTAGATAGGAATGTATGTGTAAGGGATGCCACCGAATTCTTACTCTTTCTCACATAACAGAAGAAGAGATTACAATAGACTATTCGGCGGCAGGAACATTCTCATTCGTACTTGGGAACGTACTCATACTACGTGACCAGTTCAGGAGGGATCTTCAAAATACCACGCTTGGTCACAATGAGCGGCGGGGGCTTAGGTTTTTAGTCACCGGGGGGGGGGGGGGGGGGTTATTGCAAAAAGTGGGTCAAAAAAAATCAAACCATTTTTTATAAACCGGAAAGACTGGACATAATTTTATAGGTCCGAAAAAACGATAATTACATTGCCGAAAATCATTTTTCAAAAAAAAAACCTTTTCCACACGAATGGGACAGGAGAATAACGAGGCATACCAAAAATATTACATCTCATAAATATTTTTTTCCTTGATTCATCTTATTGATCATAAATCATTATAATGTACAACGTATATATTACTAAATCCAATTTAATATACTTGTACTTGTAAATTATAATAATAATAAGAATATTATAAAATTTGATTTTGTTAAAATCAGCACCATAACCATTACACCTCTAAAACACGTACCGACTTCTAAAATGCACGGCGTTCTCTTCAGAACATCTGTCAAAAAGTCAAACCAAATGATAAGTTCGCAGAGAACAAACAATAAATCTAGTGAACGAATTAAAAAATTCGCCTTAAATCAAAGTGATGCTATAGTATAAAAAAAAAATCAGTATGGAATTTTACAAAATTAATAGGAACATTTTCGGAGACGGGACATTTTCATATAGTGACGTCACGAGTCCAAATAATGGATTTATTTATTTAAAAATAAATAAAAACTACATTTCTAAAAAAATTTACTAACATTTTCGCAATCTTAATAAAAAGATCTATCCACACGATTTTTTCCAAGTCTTTGTGAATTCAATGCAAGTGGCCTATTAAAAATACATCCACATAGCATGTCGAAAAGGGTCTTTCTAAAGCCGTGCTCTGTTGCCTTGGAAACCAAAAACATTTATCGAACTTATGCATAACTTTTTTTATATGTGTGAGTAAGATTAAGTTAGGTTAGGTTAGATTAAGTAGATTAAGTTAGGCTAAGGATGTTAAGTAGATTACTAAATACATAAGGTAAATGTATTATTGGGGGGCAAGAATTCCAATAATCCATGCGCTTGATAGCTGCAAGACGAGTTGTTATCTAGCCTCGTACTCCTACACAGTTAAGTAAATTAAAATACGTACATATGAAAAGATATTTTATTTAATTTATCGGGGGGCTAGAATTCCAATAATCCATGCGCTTGATAGCGCAAGACGAGTTGTTATCGAGCCTCCTAAGTTAAGTAAATTCTAATGTAAAATCCATGCTAATTTGTACAGCGCTCTTGAGGCGATTTTTCGCAAAAACAGCGCTATATAAGTTGTCCAAATTTATTTATTATTATATTATTATTATCAACCATAGAGCTATGCAATCGAGGCGACATTACCTACTGCCTAATATACATTAACGTAACGACATCTACCCATTCGGTCGGTGATCAGCGCCCAGGAAAACTATTTTTGTATTGGAAAAAAGAGTAAATTGGCTTTTGAGCACAAGTAAAGTTTTTATAATATAAAAATAGTTTAAAGTTTCTCTTTTCATGCTAGGGCTCCCCTAGTAACTAGTAACCAATGAATGCAACACATCCAGCAACGCTTCTTCGATCATTCAATTTATAGGTATACGATCGTGTTTATTTTTATGTAGCTACAAAATAATTTTCCACTTGTTACGTTCATAAACGTTGTTCAGTCATCAGTGTTTTGGATTCACTAGCCCGAGAGGCACGCTCGTCGCGATTGCTTGCAATAATTTTGCACCAAATATTAGGGATTTGGTTCTGAAGGTTATTGAAATACTTGTCGCTTTTTGTCCTAACGGGCGTTCCCGAAGGTCGAACGTAAATGCCTCTTTTGTCATATTTTAATTACGATAATTGACTTTAGTTGACTGAATTCTTTTAATTCTCCTGAATTCATAGCTTGTCATTTTTATTTATGTTAAAACGAACTGGATCGTGTAATTTCTGTTTTTAAAACAACGCATTCCTCTTCTTTTATCATTTGGGAACTTGGTCGATGTTTGGGGACGTCTTTAACAAAATGCGCAAAGTTTATTTATTATGAAAACAATGTTTAAATTCGATTATTTTTTGATTTTCCAACGTGAATGAAAAGTTTTTGTTGTTTTCTAAACCTTTTTTATAGTTAAAAGTGATAATCTGATAATAAATATCCGTGTATACGTTAAAAAAGGTGTATTGTGATTTAAAATATCGAGAAAGTTGAAAATCTATACCATCCAAGATGTTGATGCACTCCGTTTGTGAATTGTACCCAAGGTAATTTATACATTACTCGTATTATATTAGTATCACAAAACTAACCTTTGTGACAATAACTCTTTCCCACTATGCAATTATAATAAACTTAATTTACTCCAAATAAGGTAAAATCGAAATAATAGTTTCAGACATATTTTAAACTAGCTGACCCGGCCACGCGTTGCTGTGGCTAACGAAACACAACGCCATCTTCTGGATGGTTACTAAACTTTTATAACCACCGCCATCTGTTAATATTCATACAAATCAAATCCACACCAGCCAGCCTGCTCGTCCAACACATACAGACATTCTCCTTTAGTTATATATTTCAACCAATTTACACAAAACCTTGAGAAATTATATACTTAAACCTTTCTCGGGAATCACTCTATCTATTGATGAAAATCCGTTCAGTAGTTTTTGAGTTTATCGCGAACAAATAGACAGACGCGACGGGGGACTTTAATTTACAATATGTAGAGATGTGTTTTGTATCTGATCGCATATATATGTATACAACGTGTCCAAAATTCAAAGATAAGCGGGCACCAGTGGTGGGCCTGCTCATGACTCCTCGAGAAAAAAATAGAAAAAAAATATTTTTCAATTTTTTTTCAAAAATTGTTGGTACAATTTGTTTTGATTAATTCAACATTTTTCAACAACAAAAAACCTTTTCTTTTTTTCGTTATTAGTTTTTGGGGTGTTATGACGTGTTGCGCTACCTCCTCCTACCGCCTGCCTGATCTGCCCTGATAATGGACACTGCAACACGGCATAACACCCCAAAAACAAATAAAAGAAAATACTTTTGGCCGTGAAAATCTTAAAACGTATCCAACAAAAAAGTATTTTGTGCACATAGTAAAAGTGATTACTGTAAAGAAGAATAATTTATGAAATATTTTTTGTGGCTAATTTTTCGAGAGTATTATACCATTTTGAAATCTTGATTAGATGCGTAAACTTAAAAAAAACTTGCCATAGTAGTGCCCATACTTTTTTTTTACACCACGGTGAGTGAAAGTGGACTGAAAATAAAAAAATCTTTCATAATTTTTAGAAAAACAATAATTTGGATTGATTTTTGTGTAAAAACTACAGGCATTCATGGATTTTTAAGTCTTGTGGTGGATAGCCGTGCTACTTATAGGTTGCTGATACAAAAAAAAAAACAGATATATTTGAAAAATTGTGGTCATGGTAGTTAAAAAAATATGGTGGTATCAATTTTCAAAGGATTTAAATTTTTTTTTGTACATTAAAAAAAATTGAGAAATATTTTTTTTCTCGAGGAGTCATGAACAGGCCCACCCACTGGTGCCCGCTTATCGTTGAATTTTGGGACACGTTGTATATACATATATAAATTTTTCTTTGTTTTACAATTTTTTAGAGAAAAAATGTGTCCTTACTGGGGTACCCTCTTCTAAGGTACTTCTATCTAAGAGCCCATCGCTTTGATAAGTCAGCAGCAGATATGCTATTATATCGTAAAACTGCAAGTATGTAACATACGTGACTTTTAGCACATCGTCACGTCACGCTGTGTTAGGAACATCTATCAAATTACCTTACAGCACTAAAGTTGCCAGCCACAGGGCTACCAGGTAGGTAGGTCAGTGGTTAACTGTCAATTGATTGATGGCAGCCTCTGTGGTCCAGTGGTTAGGTCATTCCAGTCTGCTGAACATATGTATATCGCGTTCAATTCTTGCGTGCATGCAATCTCGTGGAAATTCGCATAAAATAATCTGGTATAGATACTATCGGTATCTTCCTGGTGAAACGACTGGTTGCTTGAAACGACTTTGGTTGTAGTCGGTGATCAGATCTGAATAGTTAGTACCTCCCAACCTTCTGTTTCCCACACCTTCAGCCACACAACCCCTTTGGCCTCGACTGTTACAAATGTACCATAAACGTTATCGCAACTCACTTTTTACATGTAAAAATAATTAATTTTTAAAATCCCTAAAAGTTTCATAATGTTTTTTCAAATCCGGTCGGGAACTTAAGTTTTTATACTAGCCGAAGTCCCCGGCGATGCCCGGGCTTTACACAGAGTTTTCGAAATCAAATGTAGACAGTGACCTTTCTCTCGTTTTGAAGGTCACGTGTGCAAAATTTCATCAACCTCGGCATAAAACTGTAGATTTGCACAGAAATCAAATGCACACCGCTCGCTTGCCAGTCCGCTCATCCACCACATACAGATAATATTTCAACCAATTTACACAAAACCTTGTCAAATTATATAAGTACCTAAACCTTCCTCATGAATCACTCTATCTATTGGTGAAAACCGCTTGAAAATCCATTTAGTAGTAACAGACGCGGCGGAGGACTGTAATTTATAATACGTAGAGATAAAGGTGTACATTTAATCTAATTTGTGGTTAATGTTTAGATTTGAATAAAAAGCACTCTTTCTAACACAGATTAGTTCATATTTCTAACCACGATAGTACCTAAGGGAGGCACAGCGATTTCTATGAGACACCTATATGAGCTGTTCCGAAAAGCGAACAAATTAGACTGAGAGGTTAAGAATATTAAGTCCTTGTGAACTGTTATTTATTCGTTGGCGATCTGCAGTCACGCTATCGGTGCAATCCTTATCGATCGACCATGCTAATAATAGATACCCAGGTGTTAGTTCATTCCACGTTGTAAGATCCATTTCACGATGTTCGTGATATAATCGCTATCACGATGTTAGTGATACAATGCTACCATCATAAATAGCGTAATATAATGTAACCGAGTTATGATGCTTGTTTGTGTTGTCACGACCGTCAGACGTCGTGCGCAGTGCGCATTTGGCCGACCCCGACAGGCAACAACACAACACGGACAGATACTATAATATACATATATTTATTTGTTTGTTTTTTCTTTTAATTTCTTTTGGCATAAATTCTTCTGTCGATCACGCACAGGGGTGACCGCTAGTATTGCCGATGATAGACAACATGCTCAGAGAATTGACGAAATTCTCTGTGTCGCCATGGTGAAAGACCACCGTTCAGAATCGAAACATAGTTTTTTTTTACTTATTAGCTCCACTCTTTCTCATTTTGGGAAGCGGGAATGGGTACCGCCGCCCCATGAACCATTTTTTATAACCAACACCTCTGCCATAGTAGTGCCCGGGTTCATGGGGCGAGGTTTGTCCTAGCTTGGCGGTGGATGCGTCTGCACACCAGCTGCGAGACTTGTTGAGGGAGACCTTTTGACCTCTCTGGCAGGACTCGGTGGGAGTAATACGTCCGTCACTCCTGGACACACTGACCCCCAGATTCCTACATATTTCTTTCCCAGAACTTCCTCTTCTTCCTTTCCTTAAAAACATCATCCACACAGTTTCCCCTAAGATGACACAGGCCCTGGGGAAAATTATTTTCCTCCTAGCCTCCTCTGTGGAATTAATGTAAAAATAAAAAATAAATCTACGTCATCTTTGGGGATGCTATTTGGAAGGTCTTTTTAGGAAATAGTGGTATGAGGTGGATGGGTAGCTGCCTGGGGTCAGTGTGCTCAGGATTGATGGACGTTTGAATCCATCCCTCCCAATGCAGTGCAAGTCATTGTTCCGAGAAAGTCCTGCTGGAGAGGTCAAAAGGCCTCCCTCGAACAGTATCTCCCGATCAAAGCATCAGATGGGCAGGCGCAATTGTCGCCAAGACCCGGACAAACCTCACCCCATGAACCCGGACGTAAAGCGAGAACCACGAGTGAACTAAGGCAGGGGAGTTGATTATCCAATAAATGGTTCCCGCGGGACGGCGGTACACATAACCGCCTCTCAAATTAAACCTACGCACATCGGCTCCTTTGTTTCTACCTGCACGATGGGCTGCAACATTAGTCCGTGCAGTTTGGTCGTAGTTATGTAACAATCGGCACGTTTCCGTACATGCTTTATCTCCCTTTGTTTCTATTTTAAACGTGTACAATTGTAATTGATGTACACTGCACGTGTTATTCGAATGAATAATAGTTTTAACTAACTAATGACGCGTGCGTGGAACTTTACTATCACGTGTTATTCGCCAATTAAACTTAAAAGCATTGCATAATTATTGAATTAATTATTCCGCTACAAAAACGGTATGAAAACTGTCGACTATTATTTTTTTTAAATAATTAAATTCCCATAATTGAAGCATTTAAATAACAATGGAGTGTCGATAAATGGTTTCAGAGAAGAAAACGATCAAATAGGTACGTCACACTTAAGCCGCTGCTACCCGAATTTCTACCATATCTACATATGATTATACGATTATACGATTTCTTACATATCTCCACGGACATATGAATATATCTGGACCTGCCCTAAGTGATAAAAACGTAATATTTCCCCCTCCCCATGGAACCGGCTAAAAGCTCCGCCTTGGCGCCAGCTCGCTCCATGGGGAGGGGAGAGAATCTAAAATATGTGACGTCATCATTCTTGTAGTGACCAGCGCGAAAGTAACGTCTATACGTTTTACGAAATATCACGCCAAAAACGGCAGCTTGCGCTATACATTATAGTTACATATTATATAGACATAGCGAATGTGGGCGGTTCTCCAGTGTCCTCGTCGCTGGTTACAGGGGTAAGTAAATTATGAAACATTTGTAAAAGTGTCTTAACTAAAGACGGCAACAAAATATGGCTATGTGAATTGCGGCGAATGTTTTTGGGGCAAGCATTTGGCCTTAGCAAATATGTTATTAACGTGGCAGCAATTCGCGCTTCCATGTAAAAAGGTCTATTCATTCAAAGCAGATTTTGCTTTTAAGAACTAAATGGTGATATTATAATGCGAGATGCCTGTATACTGACAGATTGATTTTTCAACGAATCACAGTATCTTTTCTCTCTTCGCCCCCCATAGTTTGGTTTTACCCCTCACCTGTATCTTCAGGTCTATTCATTCTGATGTCTATGCATATCTCCCTTTATGTTTTAAAGCTCTTAAAAAAAAAAAATATATATATATATATATATATATATATATATACATCCCGCTACAGATTTGGCGTCCTTTCACTTCGCATCCTTTTGGCTACCACTGCTTACGGTAGGTTTTTAAATAAAATTGCGGTGAATGTTCACATGTTTTTAGGTTGACAAAAGAGTGATAGTAAAAGAATTATCCAGAAATTGTGTTTTGAGGGTATTCAAATTTTTGATAGGTACGTATACTTTAGAGTCTTTTGGGCGTCCTTTCATATTGCCGCCGTTTTGGCAACCGCGTATATCGTACGTATATCACACTTCATTCCATATTTAGGGCGTCCGTTCATTACGAACATTTGACGACCTCCGTATATTCCTGTATGCAGTACGTTTAAATTACGATGCTTTCAGAATCCTTTTAATTCGTTCTCGATTTGCCAACGGTCTATCTATCGTAGGTACATAATGATTGGTTACATAAATATTATTTTGAAGGAAACCAAAACAGAATCCCAAGAAGTCAAAACGGTAGACTGTTATTATATCATTTTATATTTGGGAGGAAAAACAACAATCAAATTAAAAATTTGGGAGGCAGGTGTGGGTACCGCCGCCCCGGGAACCATTTACAAGATAACTAACAGCCCTGCCATAGGTCACACCAAGTGGTTAGATATGTTTGGTGTCTTAGCGGGGGTGCCCGGGTTCACGGGGTGAGCTGTGTCTAGGTCTTGGCAACCTATGCATTTGCCCACCTACTACATGGCGGGCCGGATCAGGAGAGACTGGTTGAGGGAGACCTTTTCATCTCTCCAACCGGACTCTCGATCCACGCCTTATATCACAGTGGGAGGGATGGATTCATATGTCTGTCACTCCTGGACACATTGACCCCAGATTCCTAACTACCATTCATACTTTTTTCTTTCCCAAAACTTCCTCTCCTTCCTTTCCCCAAAAATACCCTCCACACAACATCCCCAAAGATGACATAGGCCTTGAGGGAAATTGTTTTCCTCAGGGCCTGCAGTGTGGAGCTAATGAAAAAAAAATATATAGAGTGAACAGGAACTAGGTTATTTTAGTTACCAATAATTATTTGGGATGCATAAAATTGGCTCCTTATTGCGATAGGTAGCAATTGACAAGTGCAATTAAGGCACAATTTTTTTTTAAGAAAGACAATCATTATTGGGTTACAAATAATCAGTCACTAATTTAAAATCTCGTACTTTTTTTTTCTTTTTTTTTTACATGAGCTCCACACAGAAGATCCTGAGGGAAATTATTCATCTTAGGGTATGTTGTGCGGAGAGCTTTTGAAGGAAAGGAAGGAGATAAAATTATTTTAAGGAAAGGGGTTTAAAGGGTGGGTAGGAATCTGGGGTTCAGTGTGTTCCGGTCATCCGCCTCCAAGACCTAGACAAACCTCACCCCCATTCTGAAAACGACCTTCGTTCGTCGTTTCCACAAAACTTTAACGTATTGACCAAATCCAAGAAGAAAATTGATAAAGAAATAACAAAAAAAAATACAGGGCGCAGTTCACACGCCGTAGAAATGAAACCTTCAGAAAACGAAAGTAGACAAGAGTGGATAGGCTACGAAGCACCGCACAAAGAGAAGCCCGATTATTATCTTATTCTCTTGTAGTCCTATAGATGTATGTTTTAGCCTCTTTTTAGTGTCGCTATTTTTAGTTTCATCGAGTTTCAAATCACAACGGTGCTACAAAAGTTTTCACTTCAAAAAAGGTCGAATGCCGGATTTTTGTTTTTATTTCGAAAAGGACTCGAGGCATATTTTCAGAAACCACGAGATAGAATGTGAAATTCAAAATATCCTGACAATAATGAATGGCAAGGAAAGAAAAGGTCTTCTGCTAAATTGCATAAAACGGGAGATTATGTACAAAATTATCAGGAATACAAAAAACCCATTACAAGAAAATACCATTCCTCATTTAATGATTATTTGCCATGCCCCAAATGCTTGGGATTTTTTTCGATTAAACAATATGAAAACATAGAAAACTATGCTTAGATATTTAATTTAAATGTACCTAGACAGATAATTTAATATGTATGAAGAATGAGTTAATGATGAATGTAAGTAAGTCTAAAATCGTGGTGTTTGATACAAAAACAATGTGAAACTTAGTTGTGAATGATGAATACTTGGATCAGGTGGATAAGTTTTTGAAGTATGTATTGTGAAATATATTTGGGAAGTGTGTTTACGGTAGATGGGAAGGCTGATAGAGATATGTGAAACAAGGTTAAATGTAGGTAACTCCATTAACGGAGGATAGAACGCTAGTGGCGCCAACAAAAAAACTGTCCAAAGAAGCGAAGCCAGCTATCCATAATAGAGTGCTGGAACCGACCCCCATGTATGGCTGTGAGGCATGGAACTGGTAGAGGAAGGAAGAGGAAGGAAGCAAAGGAAGGAAAGTAGGCTGAATGCTGTAGAATTGCGATTCCTGAGGCGTGAGTATGGTAAAACCATGTACGATCTTGGGAGAAACGTTGAGATCCGCGAAGAATGCAAGGCCAATGTAAACGTAATGAGTAAAATTACGAAAGGAACGCTCGGATGGATTGTAGAGCGAATGAACGAGAAGACGTGTGGCATTTCAATTTGGGAGGCGGGTATGAGTACCGCCGCCCCGGGAACCATTTATTGGATAACCAACACCTCTGCCATAGGTCACCCCCAAGTGGTTCACTACGTTTGGTACTTAGCAGGGGTGCCCGAACTCATTGGGTGAGGTCTTGGCAGCGGATGCGCCTGCCCACCTACTGCATGGCGGAGAGAGACTGGTTGAGGGAGGCCTTTCGACCTTTTCAGCAGGACTCTCTCGACCCATCGCTTTGCACAGCTATTGGAGGGATGGACTCATACGTCCGTCACTCCTGGATATACTAAACCTCTGATTCCTACCAGGCGCGGCCGGTGCCTCAAATTATAGGTGGTTCACCAAGCCATTCATAAAAAACGAAAGGTTGATATTATATTTAAAAAAAAATCTAGACATCATGCATAATTTTACATTACTTGCTAAGTATCTAAAAATATCATGTAACTGTAATAGTAAAAATATCGTGCGATGTAAAAACATGCTGATGTCTAGAGTTTAATATAGTCAATTGACCTGCCAGGTAAGTAGGTATGTTTTATGTATCTGTTTGTAAATTCAAATAATAAAAATACATATAGCCTAGGAACTCATAATAAATTGTACAACGCAACATAACTAAAACGGCGCTCTAGTAATTATCCAATTATTATAGAATTATTCTGGTATCAATATTTTTAGAAGCATTTTACACTCCATTACTATTGATATTACATCTATTGGAAGATTAGTGGAAAGGGTGGGTGTGATATCCATTTAAAAATACTCAACCTTCCAAAGATAATAATAATAACGCAATAATCCAATAATAATAATTAACACACAAGAAACACTCTGCGGCGTGGATCGCCAATATCGCCATTTACTGTCGTGACAACTTCGATCAATGGGTGACAAACAAATAATAATGTCAAAAAGGTACATCCCAAGGGCTCGAACAAGATAATGTCACACGAGACGCATAGCTGACCCTTTGACTAATGGTTACATTTTAGAAGAGAAATGTTATTACTTAATATTATCTTGTTCAAACCTTACTACCGCTGGAACCAAAGCTTCGGAATATTTCCGAAGAATGCCGAAGCTCTTCGGGTCGGCCATGCGGCACGCGATCAGCCGATTTTTAGTGACATGCATGTTTCTGACGTTTTGGGATTTTTTACTACGAGCATCATTCAAATTACGGGGCGCTTAGCTCTGGCGCGCGGTTTGGCATTGTACCTACCTCGGTTCCTCGCTCCTAGCGGGTACCCGCCGTAACTGGCGGGTGGGAACAATGCGTTTATTTGGCCGTAATACATTGTTAATTGTTAGATTGATAATTAATTATAATTTAATTTAAAGATTGTGCTCAATTTTATCAATTTAATAAATAAACACATTACGTAGAAATACGATGAGTTGTAAAATGATGTTGAAAGACCCTCCTCACTGCATCCCCTAAGATGACATAGGGCCTGAGGGAAATTATTTTTCTCATGGCCTTCTGAGTGGAGCTAATATAAAAAATGGCAAGACCAAGTGAATCAGATACTTGATTCGGGCTGCATCAAGAGTCAAAATAATAGAAGAGGATGTGTGAGACGATGTATGAATGTGAACGAGGCAAGGAGTGTGTGCCAAGACCGAGTTGTTTGGCGGCCCGTCCTCTCTGCCTACCCCTGCGGAGAAACGGTGTTATGGTTAGTTAGTTAGTGAAGGATGATTTTATATATATTTTTGACGTCGAATTCTGGTGCAACTTTTGCTATACATTGGGTCATCATATTAATAATTATGGTTTCTTCTTGGTGTGGTTCATTTTCATTTTGTGTGGTTTGAAGATTGAATATTAATTTTGCAAAAATTAAAACGTTTTTTATTTTATTTTATAAGACTCGAACCCACGCGGTCTGAATTGTCTGGCCACTAAATTCGTGAGGCGCTTTACGCCGCTGGACTATGGGAGCCTTGAGTGAGAGCGAGGATTTACCGTACCTATTATATTAGAACTAATTAACTATTATATTAAAATAATAATAAATTTTCGTGACGCATTTCTGTTTCATTTGAATTTCAAGTCGCTAGTAAGTAAGTATCTAAAACTTAAAATAATTAACAAAATTTATTATTACACTATGAATGAAAAAATAAAAAAATGAAAAAAAGTACTTATTTACTTATCACTTCTGAGTGATAAGTATAAGAGATTAGATAGACTAATCGGTCTCCTCATTGTGCGGTGATTCGTAGCTATTCGATCTCCCCTTCGTGCGGTGCTTCGTAGCTTCTTCGCTCTTGTCTACTTTAGTTTTCTGAGGTTTCACTTCTACCGCGTGTGAACTGCACACTTGT
Organism: Limnephilus rhombicus; assembly: GCA_929108145.2. Classification (NCBI taxonomy): domain Eukaryota; kingdom Metazoa; phylum Arthropoda; class Insecta; order Trichoptera; family Limnephilidae; genus Limnephilus; species Limnephilus rhombicus. The sequence continues at coordinate 40,553,017 of OV815296.1, forward strand.
ACTTTGAAGTGTAAACTTCTAGCACCTGCAAATCGCCTAGTACCGTTGTGATTTGAAACTCGATGAAACTAAAAATAGCGACACTAAAAAGAGGCAAAAGCATACATCTACAGGACTGCGAGAGAATGAGATAATAATCGGGCTTCTCTTTGTGCGGTGCTTCGTAGCCAACCCACTCTTGCCTACTTTAGTTTTTTGAAGGTTTCATTTCTACGGCATGTGAACTACGCACTGTATTTATTTTTCGTTATTTCTATATTAAAGACGTGGTAATATCGTGATAAATTTTTATGTTTTCACCTACCGATATTTGTTTATTCATACTTTAAATCAGTAAAAACAATACAAAAAACATAAAAATCGTTTTAGAAATTTTATTCTCTACAAAACTGTACTGAAAAAGAGGTACGTACAGAAAACCAAACCAAGTCGTGCAATTTACTTGTTTTTATAAACTTATACACATTTTTACGGCTGTGTATCTCAATACTTATTAGAGGTAGAAGAATTTTTTTTTAATAAAAATTGTAGATAATTTTATGTTCTACAAAACTTGTGAAGTTACCTTAGCCAAAATTTTCATTGAGAACGAAATATTTGAGAAAAACTAGATTTTGGCGCGATTTCGGCAGGTTTTTTCAAAACGGCGGCGAAAGCTCAAGTGACCGAAGGTCGAAAACTCAGATTTTTCATCAGGAGATGAGTGTATAAAACATATAAAAAAATTGGGGCTACCGAAATAATTCCGATCGCGACCCCCTTTTTTGCACTAATTGCACTGTCCTATAAGTCAGGCGAGATCAAAATGCTACAAAGAACAAATAATTATTTTGCGGATAGGCCACTTGCATCGCATTTAAAAAAAAATCCGGTTTAGGTAAATATTCTAAGACATTCGGCATTTTTTTTAAATCGTATTTTTGAAACCCTGGCGATTTTTTGAAAATTTCAATCCGAAAAATCAGACCATTTTTTATAACCCGGAAAGACGGGACATAATTTTATGGGTGCGAAAAAACGATAATTACATAGCAGAAAATCATTTAAAAAAAAGATCATGTTCCACAAGAAAGGGCACAGGAGAATAGCGAGGCATTCCAAAAATATTATATCTCATAAATATTTTATTTCCTTGATCCATCTTATTGATCATAAATCATTATAATGTTCGACGTCTATATTACTAAATCCAATGAAATATACTTGTACTTGTAAATTATAATAATAAGAAGAATATTATAAAATTTGATTTTGTTAAGATCAGCACCACTACCATTATACCTCTAAACACGTGCAGACATCGTAAAATGAACGGGGTTCTCTTCATAACATATGTCAAAAAGAAACCAAATGATAAGTTCGCAGAGAACAAACAATAATTCTACTGAACGTTAAATGTCAAATTCAAAAATTCGCCTGAAATCAAAGTGCTGCCATATAAAAAAAATAAATCAGTGTGGAATTTTATAAAATTAATAGGAACATTTTCGGCAATTATTATAAGCAATAATTATCAGCCTGAAACACTCATCAACATTGAAAAATCTTCCGAGAAAAGATACTTGCCGCCAACGGCGTTGGCGGCAAGTATCTTTTCTCGGAAGATTTTTCAATGTTGATGAGTGTTTAAGGCTGATAATTATTGCTTATAATAATTGTTACCCTTTGTGCTATGCATAAAAATCTTGTCTAAACGTTAGTTTATAAATTAAAAATAATAATTAACATTTTCGGCGATGGGACATTTTCATGTAGTGACGTCACGGGCCTAAATAATGGATTTATTTATTTAAAAATAAATTTAAAAAAACTGTACATTTCTAAAAATTTTTACTAACATTTTCGTAATCTTGGTAAAAATATCTATCCACACGATTTTTTCAAAGTCGTTATGAAATCCATGCAAGTGGCCTATTGCTTGGGTAGGTAGTAGGCAAATCAATAAAGAGTTTGAGGTACGCAAAAATTCCTCCGTCGATGAAACCTTTGCAGTCACGTGGAGTATCATTTAGGGATGACGAATGACAAAAGATCCAACAAAATATTTAACGGGAAGTTACCTAGTTATTTTTAGCAAAAACTGAAAAAAAAATTATAACTCCCGCTAGAAAAGTATTTCTTTCGAAAACTCTTCACATCTTGTTAGTATTAGGTAATTAATATCCACCTGATTAAATAGAAATTCAACAATATTATTGTTGGGAAAGTGTGTTTTTAAAAAGAGATTTGTTTTTTTATTTCTATTCTTGCCGGGAAAATTCCTCCCTCCAATTTTTGATCACGAAGTGTCTTTATATTGGTGTTAGCTTTATTTAATCAAAAGATCCAACATTTTTTTTCTTTTGGTACATGCTTTTTTGATATCAGTCAAAAATATCGCTCCGGAAAAATCCTCCGTCCAATTTTTTTAAGTCAAATTGATAGGATAGCTATGTTAAAATAATTTCTGCAAAGATCCAACTAAATTTTCAACGACAACCTATTTTTTTAAATTGATTTCGATTGCACGCAGATTCCACGTGACTTTTGTATGAACAGGAGTCCGCGGGGTAAGGGAAGCGGTGGGGCTAGTCGCACGGGGGGCAAGCAAGCCGATCGGCGCGGGATAACAGCTGTGTGGGTGAGGTGAAGGGAATCTTGATAGGGAATTCGGCCGGCAACAAGTTTGTGTGCGCTTATTGTTTTGAATTTCGTTAGTGTGCGTGAGCTTGGTTTCAAAGCGATAAAGTAGATATAATGAAATAACGCTGATGCGCAGGTTAAGCGAAACCGGTCGGTATAAAAAAGGTTAATGGATGAATCGTGGTTACAAACAAAGTGATTGTTTTATTTCAATTAATATCTTTGTCAAACCACAAAGTGACTGCTTTCTACCAAAGTAAAAAAAGGATTTAATTATCACTTATAATGAATGTTCATCTTCTTATGTACATGAAAAGATATAAAACGTTTAAAAAGAATTAAAAAAATATAATAAAAGGTAGCTAAATAGGTATCCGAAACAATTTTAAAAAATCCGAGTACGCAATTAAAAGTGAAACCTTCAGAAAATAAATTAGAATACAGTGGGAGGAGTGGCTACGAAGCACCGCACAAAGAGGAGACCGATTATACTCTTATTCTCTCGTTGGCTAAATTCCATAGATGTACGAGCATTTTTTTATTATGTATATCATACTAATTTTAAAAATTTAAATATTTAGAGATGATGTAGGTACATAGATTAAACTCGAGTACGTGTAAACTTCTTTAGCACCGTTGTGATTTGAAATTCGATAAAACGAAAAATAGCAACATTAAAAAGAGATAAAGACATACATCCATAGGATTAAGCCTGCAAGAGAATGCGATAGACTAATCGGTCTCTTCTTTGTACGGTGCTTCGTAGCTATTCAGTCTCCTCTTCGCGCGGTGCTTCGTTGTCGTCTCCCCACCCTTGTCTAGAGTTTTCTGAGGTTTCACTTCTACTGCATGTGAACTGCACATTTGTATTTTGAAGTGAAAACTTCTTTAGCACCGTTTTGGATTTGAAACTCGATGAAACGAAAAATAGCGACAATAAAAGGAGTCAAACACATACACCTATAGAATTTAGCCTGCAAGAGAATGAGATAGTATAATCGGTCTCCTCTTTGTGCACTTCTTCGTAGCCTTCCCGCTCTTGTCTACTTTAGTTTTTCTGGAGGTTTCACTTCTACCGCGTGTGAATTGCACACTCTGAAATTTTTTACTGTAGAATGTTTACTCGCGACTGTCTGATAAGTATTTAAGAAACTTTTAAATGGTTGTGATGCATTTGATGTGGTGGGTTCTGGTTCATTTCAATATTTTCACCTACGACTTAGTCATCTAATGATTCATGGGGTGTGGTTTGTTCGGGTCTTGGTGGCGAATGCGTCTGCCAACCAGCAGCATGACAGGTCGGATCGGGTGAGAGTGGTTAAGGAAGTCCCTTTAACTTCTCCAGCCGCACTCTCTCGGAACATTGCCTTGCACCGCAGTGGGAGGGATGGATTCATACGTCCGTCACTCCTTGACAAACTGAACCCTAGATTCTTACCCACCCCTAAAATCCTTTTCCTTCCCATAGCTTCCTCCCCTTCCTTTCCTATACGCAGCGTCCACAAAGATGACATAGGCCCTGAGGTAATTATTTTCTTCAGGGCCTCCTGTGTGAAACTAAAGTAAAAAACAAAAACATTTATATTAAATTTAGTCGCATTGTTTTCGATGTTGTTTCCTCGAATACAATGTTTCTGAAAACACGCCTCGAACAATTAAAATTATAATTAACGGGTTGTTAAAAAAAATGACAGATTCTTCAAATATTTGAAGTTAATTTTCACAATCTGTGCAAGTTGTATTCAAGTTCATTGTTATAACAACAGAACTTGAATAGAACTTACACAGAACGTGAAAATTAACTTAAAATTTTTAATTTTTGATGACTCCTACAAATTTTTAAAACCACCTGTCCTAAGTCCTTTTCGAAATAAAAACAAAAATCTGGCAGTACTATTTTGAAGTAAAAACATCTTTAACACCGTTGTGATTTGACACTCGATGAAACGAAAATTAGCGACACTAAAAAGAGGCAAACACATACATCTATAGGATTTAGACTGCGAGAGAATAAGGGGGCATACATTAATAACGTGAGCAGTTAATTTTCCAATTTAACCCCCCCCCCCCCCCTTTGGTGAGATTTGGTGCCCCCCCCCCCTCTCCCCTCACGAGACATCAGTTGTGTATCTGGGGTCCCACCCTATCCCGTCCCGCCCATTGCTATCCCGTTACGCCCCCCCCCCCCCCCCCGTTGTGGTAAATATGATCGCGACAATATGCTGAAAAACTGTTCAAGATTTGGTGAGATTTTACTGGACCCCCACCCCCCATTTTGAGCTCAATTAATGTATGCCCCTAAGATAGAATAATCGGTCTCCTCTTTGTGTGGCGCTTCGTAGCCTACCCACTCTTGCCTACTTTAGTTTTCTGAAGGTTTCATTTCTACGGCATGTGATCTGCGCACTGAATTTATTTTTCGTTATTTCTATATCAATTTTCTTCTTCGATTTGGTCAACACGTTGAAGTTTTGTGGAAACAATGTTCGTGGGTCGTTTTGATTAGATGAATCATCCATGCAATATTTTTATTTTTTCGATTAAAATTAATTGGTGAGCTCGCCTTTTGTTTCACACATGGGATTTGGGTCGTATCCCACCATCACCGTCAGAGTAAGTGAACTCCTGTAAAATAAGAATCGGGAATTTTAAAGAAGTAAATTTGACCGTATAAATGACCGAAAAGAAGAATTATTAATTGAAGGCAAGTACCTCAGATTATCCGAATTCTATGTCATAGGTAGGTATGACTCCAAAGAATCATCTTGATATTGCATTTCTGTTATTCTTGCAATTATTTTGTTCCGTTTCATTGAGTCAACCGTAATCAATAATGTATTGTAATTAAGACACTAAAATGGTCGGTCGCCAAATACCTACACTCCAAATCACATGTACGTTAATGCTCGGTATACGATAATACGATTGATCACGATAAAATTTTAAAAGGCAAAACATTCGAGGCAACCGAGGCTAAATAAGCGCGGCGGCAACGTCGCAAAACACGCCACCGCCACGTGCACCTCAACTCTTGTACGGGAGTTGGAATTAACCGGCAACGTTGTTTCCCAACACATTTGCCAACGCCTCGGTGGCGGGTAAATGCTAGGAATGAAAGGCGGCATGTTATGTCACACCGGTCGCCTAAATGTCGGTAGGATGAATGGTAGTATACATGGCCGTGTATATCACCTAGCGCCTAGCTGCGTAGCGACAGATGGCGGAACTTTAATATTCGAAATCATCCACTTCACGCCCAATTTGGCTACCAGGACAATTTTTGCCAAAATGCTTGTGACGACATGTACTATGAACTGTGTAAAAATTTCGAAAAATAAAGTGGCGACCGTATATCGGTCGCCAAATGTCGGTGGTCGCCACTTTAGATGCATATTTGCCCATGCTGGTCGCCAAATAGACGGTGTTATGTATATATATATATATATATATATATTATTCTTGAAGATAATAATCTGGACATTCCCTACGCCGAAACGCAAATTATATAAAATTCCCTCGATAGAAAAAAAATCGCAAAGTATGCTCCAAAAATTATTATAAACACGTTTGTTTCAGTTATTTTATAAGTTATATGTATGAAAAAATTCACAGTGTTTCTTTAAACGCTGTTTAAGACAACCCCCGCGAAATTTTTACTCTATTTTAAACGAGTCGTGTTTTATTTATTAAACATTTTCACAATTTTCGCATCGACTTTTTCGCTTTAAATACTATCGCGCTCCTCCTAACATTCGTAATTTCATATCTCTCCATCTTCTTCTTTTTGAGCCCGGTTGCGGCGCCTTAACAGATATTCCTTAAACGTGTGATCTATACATACCGATTTGAGATAAAACGCCAAACAAGTCGCCGATTAATTCTTTTCCTGTGAACACCGCACGAGAACACCTTCCGGACCACTGAATACAACAGCTGAAATACATCCTGGAAATGCCTTTCATGTAGATTTGAATGGGAACGAATGTTTTCCCCGACATTTCGGTTCCAGCACGCGCTCTGTCTCCCTTATACTCGCCTGACATCGTATTTCGCCATCCCGTTTGAATTTCATAATGATAAATGAACACACAGTTCTGCATTTGAAATTTACGGCCCGATTAGCCAGACTTTTGGCTCACGAAAGATTTGTGTTCTTTTTTATTCTATTTTTGTTTTTTATTTTTTTTTTGTGTGCCGCACACGAGTTCCAACTCCCAACTATTCCCGTCTGGATGCCTATAAGACTATGGCATCCCCAATTAGGATATGTTGTGAAGCTGAAGATGGGGGGAGGGAAAGGAAATGGGGAAGAGGAAGTTGGGAAAGTACTTGGCTGTTCAGATCTCGTCTCCGAACACGGCTAAAGCCATTTCCAACAACGTTTTAATTCTGATTGGTGGTCTTATATCAGGGCGATCCTGAAAGTATTTTCCACCCTGGAACGGGGCGCGAATAACTTGTGAAATTACACTTGTGCACGCCGGGATTTGAAGCCGAGATCTCCGGATTGCTAGTCGAGAATCTTAACCCTCGACATTGCATGATTTCGAATTTGCCTGTCTGGCCAAAGTATTAACTCCATTTCGACGTTGGATTCCGAATGGTGGTCTTTTGAAGTGAAATCTTCTTTAGCACAGTTGTGATTTGAAACTCGATGAAACGAAAAATAGCGGCACTAAAAAGAGACAAACACATAATACATCTATCTATAGGATTTAGCTTGCGAGAGAATAAGATAGTATAATCGGTCTCCTCTTTGTGCGGTGCTTCATAGCCTCCCCACTATTGTCTACTTTAGTTTTCTGGAGGTTTCACTTCTACCGCGTGTGAATTGCACACTCTGATTTTTATCGGGGTGATACCGAAACCTCCTAGATCACAAGGCCGTAACACTGAATCCAATCAGCCTTCTAACTTGTATGAAAACCTCCAAAAAATGTTTTATTTTTATTTTTTTTAAATCGCTAAAATATTTTTAAATAACAATAAATAGAAAAAAATAATGTAAATTGAGAATTTTTGTGGGATCCCATGCAAGTTAGGAGGCTGATTTGAATGAGTGTCCCGGCATTGTGATCTAGGAGGTGTTGGTGATACTGAGAGTATCTAACAGTGAGTCTGACGTGAATCTGTGTACGCACTGTTATTGTTTTGACGGGAACCCAACTATGACGTCACCGCTCACGAATTCCTTGGAAAACGTTCAAAGCGTTGGCGGAGGAATTATGTGCCAGAAATCTAGTACTTACATACATATTGTCATAGTAGGCGAAATCAAAGTATTTACATTACGATGCTTCCCGGATTAACTAAATCTCCCGCTAAATCCTGGTTTTCCCTTTCAGTGACCTATTTTAATGTGATACGGCAGAAGTGTCCCAACTACCCGAAGCCAACGGAACTATAGCACTCGGTCATCCATGGAATAAAGAACAGAAGAAATGCCATGTTGGTGTGTTTCGTGATCAAGTCTGACCATTCTTCGCTTAAATTTCAAATTAGCAGTACAGTAGATAGGTAGCTAGGCTATCCTGCGAGAAGCTGCAGTGATTTTAGGCTTCCTAAAAAAATTTTCGGGGGCACAAAACAATATTTATTTATAAAGGTTTTAAAATCTATTATTATTATTTTTATTACATAGTACCTACACAACAAAGTCGCTCCCGCTGGCTATACGCTTAGATCGTTTAAACTACGCAACGGATTTTCAAGCGGTTTTCACCAATAGATAGAGTGATTCATGAGGAAGGGTTAGGTATATAATTTGTCAAAGTTTTGTGTAAATTTGTGGAAATGTATATATATAAAGAGAGCGGGTTGGCAAGCGGGTAGCGGGCAACGGGCTGGCAAGTGGGCGGTGTGGATTTGATATATATGCAATTAACAGAAGGCATTGGTTATAAAGCTTGGGTAATGGCGTTGTCAGTAGATGGCGTTGTGTTTCGTTAGCCACAGTTTTTTTTTGCCAAAGAACATAATAAGCAACGTGTGGCCGGGTCAGCCAGTGTTCAATAAACCCCCAAGAAGAGGAAATACGGTCGCCAAGTATTTTAATTATACGTATTTTACCAAACTGTTGCTGTCACTGAAGTTGCCCCCTCCCCCCGAATACTGATCGAAAAAAATACACCTCAAGCTGAAAAAACCTAAGTAATTTTTATTTCCTACATTTCTTCTCCAACAGGATTTAAGATTTTTACCAATTATATTAGAAGAGAGCATTCTATGTCTATACGTTTTGCTTTAAAAAAAATACATTTGTCTAGTTTGTATAGGTACTGTACCTACGTCTGTTGAAGATGTTCAAACCAGCTAATTTTAGTGTCCTATGTGGCCCTTGACCAGAAAAGTGTGACGACCGCTGGTCTATTCAGTGCATCCATTCCATTCCCATTGGAGATTTTGTAAAACTGAAGTAAGATTGGGAAGTGTCAGCTATTCATGTCTGGTCACTAAACATAGCTAAAGCCGTTTCCAACAACGTTTTGAATGTGAATTATTATCTCACGTCACACCAGGACGATACCGAGATACTGAGATTATCTTTCACTCCGTATAGGTACCTCTACCTACACAATATTTTATATAGTTTTAACATCTCGACTCCTAGGCCACAAGCCGATGAATTTGATTATTTGCTCATTTGTCTGGGTCTTGGCGGCGGATGCGTCTGTCCACCAGCTGCATGGCAGGCCGGATCGGGAGAGAACAGTTGAGGGAATCCCTTTTACATCTCCAGCCTTGCTCTCTCGGAACATCGCCTTGCACTGCAGTGGGTGGGATGAATTCATACATCTGTCACTCCTGGGCACACTGACCCCCTAATTCCTACCCAACCCTCGTACCCTTTTCCTTCCCAGAACTTCCTCTCCTTCCTTTCCTAAAAAGACCCTCCACACAGCATCCCCAAAGATGACGCAGGCCCTGAGAGGAATTATTTTCTGTTTAATTAATTACTTTGTGTGGAGCTAATGTAAAAAATGAAGCATTTCGGTGTTTGAAAATAATGTTTGATCGATTCCACCAGACGTAATGGAAAATTTTGCTTACTTTGGGCACGCAAACACGTCCACAGCACAATTAAATATTCCTATCGGTTTATGACAGTGTTTTGTACCGTGATCATGGACATTTGGATGTCTATGACCGTGATTGTATTTGCCAAAGAACATAATAGGTAATCAGTAATTATAATCCAACATTATTATTACAAAATTTTCCTGTTCTAGAAAATGTCGCGTTCTTTATTTGATTATTTTTGTAACCTTCATTAATTTAATAATACTGCATTCTGAATCCTTCGCCTTTTAATTTATGGATGTGTTCAAGCCAAAATGATCTTTCAAATTCTCCTGTATTAGGTGCAATTTTGAATCGCGTTCGTTTTGACTGCAGTGGAATTAACTTGTTTACCGATGGAAACTTCTGGACGTTCAAGGAAAAATGGTATTTATTGAAGTTTGCGATAAGGATGCTTTTATCATCGTTTGAATTGTTGCTTGTGTGCTGTTATTCGAGACGCGCAGGCGCACAGATATAGTGTTGCCAGCTTGATGTAATTGGTTCTCCAGATACAATAATATATTATACTAGCAGTTAAAAACACGCTCCGCAGGTTTTTACTGCTAGGCCATGTGGGCGCCTTTTGGTTCGGCTTCGCCCAGTTAGGGTTGGTGATCATTTTGTAAATCCAATAGGAACTGGTTCCATTCTATGTCTGATTTTTTCAGAAAGTGCTTTAAAATAAGTAGTAAGAATTATAAGTATTTATTAAACTGCTCCCTCAGTAACAAATTTCGTATTTGTTTAGTGATAAATTGAAGATATCCACTAAACTTGGTATATTTCCTTCTATCAGTAGGTACTCTCGACAAAGAGGTATGGTGGTTACAGAATTTCTGCATTGAAATAAATCCCGACTTCTAGGATTGCGTAGTGGAATACGAAAGCTTAACAATGCGGGAGCAATATTGGACTATCAACTACCTACATCATTTGAAATTTTACATAGAAATACCAAGTCAGTGAAAATCCTTCCTTCTGATAATGTAAGTAATGTAATGGAATTGAAATCTATTTTTATATCGTTATGAAAGTACGTTCACGTAAGGGGTGGTATTATTATTTTTGGTGGGATAATTAATAAACTAGCAGTTAAAAACCCGCTCCGCTGGTTTTTGCTGCTAGGTCGGCACGACGCACAGGGACGGAATGAAGAAAAAACACGAATTAATTCCTTGCTGACTAAATATTAATGTATTTTTTTTTGTTTTTTGATCTTATTAATGAATTATAACTATTTTGAAGTAAAAAATATTAATTTACTCCTCCGTAGAAATTTACAACAAAATAATCCATTTTGAAGATATACAAATATCTAGGCAAATAAAACATATTGATTTTAAATTTTACATATTATATTTCACATCTATGAACACAAAAAGACAGGCAATAATTAGGTACACACATATTTTAATCGAATCGAAAGTGCTAAAGGTGTCTCCGTTGACATCCGGAGTCTAAATCATCACACAAATTTCCAAAACCATTGGACGAATTTTTAGTAGACTTAAAACTTCAGTAGGTAAACAGAACCTTTTTTAGGTTCAGGTTTTAGGTTAAGTGGTTTTAGTTTTAGGTTTTTTAGGTTAAGTGGTTGCAAATTGCAAATTTATTTCTTATTATCTCGGGAGTTTCTTTTTTTTAATTGTAATCTGATTGGTCTGCAGTACCTTGTAGATGAAGACCGTAGGTTTTGCCATATAATAATCTTGCTTCTTGAGTTTCATTCTCATGATATTCTCGACTGCCATAACCATCGAAGCCCTATTTGTACATTTGTGCAAACTCATACTTATTAACAGATCATGTACTTATTTTCTTCCTTGATCTAGAACCACTTTCTTGAAATACTTTTATTGGTCTACCCAAAGATTTGGAGACAACTATCATTTCTTGCAACCACTCTAAATTATGTTTTTCAAACCTCACAATAATAACTGCAGCTTTTTCTCGATTTCTTTATCAATTGTAGTGAAAAATACTTTACAATTTTGTGAAATGTAGGGCTTAAAATGTTCGAACCTGCCGCCACCATGTGGTATTTTTGTGTTAGGTAATTAATTAAAAACTTCTTTCATATTATCGAAGGAAGCAAATACTTTGTGGTGTGACATTATATATTAAATTTAAAAAAAACACACTTTGTAAAGCACCACTTTTTATTAGAATTGATATTTAACAGCCAACCAGGTTTCGCTCATCTCGAGCGAAATTCATCCTCGAGTACTATAAACAAACTATCGAATATTAATCCTCGAGGAATATTCGATTAACTTCGATCAACTTCGCGAGTAGTGTAGCGGAGCTATTATGGATTTTCTTGAGATGATACTGGTTACATTTATAATATTCGAAGAGTAATCATATTATGTTTTCAAATTTACTTTTGTTTGTATCTTATCTTTTTTTCTTTTTCTTTATAACTTATTTCCTGTTCAAATAAAATTATATTATTTTCCTATATTTGAGAATATTCTTAGGGCTGGTAACACCGCTATCAGGTGATGTGAAATAATGGTGAACAGCGAACAGCTGCGAGCTGGCAGTTTTGAAGCTACATTCGCACCGATCGTTCGCCAGTTTTGTTCCAGTGACCGAAGTCGCCATCTTGCCTTTTCTTTAGTGATTTTCCAATCGCCGATAAACCGCCCGCTTGAGTCTACATTCTTTCTTTCTCGAAAGGATTAAAAAACCTAAACCTTTTCTTATAAACCTCTAACAAGTTTAGTCTCCGTTTTTTTTCTTTTCCGGAGCGCGTGTTCAGTGTTTGAAATGGCCATGATGGTTTCTCAGATGTCGTTTAGTAGTATTTCAACCAGTAAGAGTAAAAACTTACAGACTGCCTGTGGAATGTTGGGGTAACTAATAAATTAATTGATTTTTATCATCTTTAAAAATAATTAAACCACGTGAAAATTTATAAAATTCATCCTATGATTAAAAATGTGGCTGTGTTATATAAATATCCATATGTTTTTGATAAATCATCGGGATGGTGCCAAAATATGCTTGAAGATTAATAATTATTATTGTCAAACAATGATAACTTGAAATATGGTATAACGCAGTGTTATAGTTGGTTCATTTTATTTTTAATATATTTTTTTGTATAAATTGCACGAAACTTTGGTATTTTTCATGTTTTCTCGTGACTACAACAATGGTAGGAGGTAGGTACACTGTATGCAAATTGGAATAATTTACACAATTTTAGTATTTTGTACGCTGTTTGCTATTTTAGGAAATGTGACTCATCATTCTACGACTTCATAGCGTGATTTCTTATCATTTATCATAATCCAAAGTCAAATAATCGTCATCCAAGTCACGAAGATGTTTACAACAAAGAGAATGTCCATAAATCCTAATTATTGAGTTTTGTAAACTTTTCCATTTGTCGCAATCTCGTTATTAGATTAATATTACGATTTATTCCATGGATTATTGTTTTCTTCATAATGGTAAACTTTACGAGGAGAGAGGGTAAGTTTTGACATTATATTTACTAATTATTCACATCTAGCTGAAGTCCCCGGCGATGACCGGGCTTTACACAGAGTTTTCGAAATCAAATATGTGCAAAATTTCATCAACTCGGCATAAAACTGTAGATTTGCATACAAATCAAATGCACCTCGCCCGCTTGCCGGCCCGCTCGTCCACCACAAACAGATTTCCTCCTTTATATACCTAAACCTTCCTTATGAATCACTATCTATTGGTGAAAACCGCATGAAAATCCGTTTAAATTAGGTCTTTAATTTATAATATGTAGAGATAATCGTAGGTACCTAATATATCTACGTTTTTGAGTGTGTCGATATTTTTGACAAAATTGACTGGTCGATGCGTAAGTACATGTAGGTACCTATATATATTTTTAATTATTGTTACTATTCAAATGAGTCCTTTCAAATTTTTTTATAAATTGCTGAAATAAACTATCAAATCATAACATCACTGTTTAAAAGTGTACGCATAACAAACGATCCTATGGTTTGGGTCAACCCTAAATGCGCGACTTATACCAGATAACTGAGATAACCTTTTTTATCTTCAATTTACGTCACATTCGAATTTGAAGCAATTTTTTGACTAGGTAGGTAGGCAGGAGGTACCTACCCTGTTTGTCCAATTAAAAAAAAAATAGATCGATATTAATCGACACAGAGAGTCATCAATCTGCTGTCACAATTGTATTTAATTAAAATCTATTATTAAATAATAATGAATTACGTGGATTTGCGTCACTGGCTACGCAACAATTAGGTACCTACCTACGTCACTGCAAAACGAAAACGTCACGAGTTTTCCGTTTGGCCATGGTCGGAATTGTAACATTTCTAATTTATTATTGTTAACATGAACAAATGCGACGTATTTCCTAGCGGTTATTCCGTGACCTTATAACAAATTGTTGATATATTTGCTGTTGTTTTGTGTATAGTACAGAAAACGTTTGTAATCTCGGGAGTAGGTAAATAAAAAAAAGAGGTTTTTTTTATTTATTTTACACTAGTTAGGTACCTACCTACCTCTGCTTAAAAAATAATTTAAACTAATTAATATGGTGCACATATCGCGGTGTCCTCTCTTTGACAGTTAATGCACGTTTCAGAGCTATATAGCTCATGATGGAAATGTTGATTTTCTGACCTTCCATTGTTTGCTTTAGATCTGTAATTGCCAGTAAGAAATGGCTGCATTGGTCGCTTACAATTTCCAGGAAGAAATAGTTTTAATTCCATGATTCTAGAGCGCACTGTTGGAGTTTTTAGTGAGGATATAGTCAGGTCTTCACCCAGAAATCGTGAGTTTAATTCCTCGGCTGGCTACCTAAGTCCTCCATCACTGCACAAGCAGCATCTTTCGCTTTGATGCTACTAGGAGATTTGCAAATATTTTTTGAAGTGAAAACTTCTTTATTTAGCACCGTTTTGATTTGAAACTCGATGAAACGAGAAATAGCAACACTAAAAAGAGAAAAACATATACATTCCTTAGATAGGATTTTAGCCTGCGAGAGAAAGAAATAGTATAATCAATCTTGTTTTTGTGCGGTGCTTCGTAGCCTCTCCTCCATTCACTCCATTCCTGTCTACTTTTGTTTTCTGAAGGTTTCTCTTCTACTGTGTGTGAATCGCAGACTCTGTTATTTTTTTGATTATATCCTGATTTACCCTTCACTTCAAGACTTGTATGGCTTTCTTAAAACATCCAAGTTTGGAATTGTTTTCTGCCGCAAAGGATATTATCAGATTACATTTAATGTTTGAAAAATATTGTAAGAAAATACTTGTCTCCCTTTTGGCTGGTTTGGGGAAGAAAAGGATACGGAGATAGATTGTAGTCGATAGTAACTAGCTTCAAATTTCTTAGCATGGATTATAGAAGTAGGGGAGTATCAAACTGAAAAGCTGTAGATGGCGCAGAGCAAGGCAGATTTTGTAACTTATGAACTGACATACGGGCATATGCCGTGCAGAAACATGTCTGTTCTGCTCCGAGTTATGGCCGTGCTGCAGATTCTGTGCGATACATGCACAGGCGGGCAGTATTTCTTATGAGAATCTCGCTTTTTGAGGTATTTGCGCTTTGAAAATAAATAAATAAATCAATAGTAAATTATTAATTTCAAAAACAGAATCGGACTCGGAACTCGACATTCTCACAAACGACCATTGCCCAGCATATGGTGGTAACCGATTTCTGTGTTGTCCGTCCTACAGTGACGTATCTGCTCTTGCGTGGCCTGCATATCAGCATATGCCTAGCCAAAGTGTTGCCGAATGTTCACCCACACCGATACAAGTCTACCTACACACCAAACGCATTATTTTCATTGTACAGCCACTCTGACTTTGGTCGTGGCTTGGTGACAGACAACACGTTTTCTCATATATTCCTGTTTGTATTATCTATGAGTTGAATTCAAGATTAGGTAGGTCATTAGAATGTTGAACTTGGACATGTAGATAGATAACCTAACTAAACGTCACATTGTTTCTCCACAGGGGTAGGCAGAGAGGACGGACCGCCAAACAACTCAGTCTTGGCACACACTCTTTGCCTCAGTAACATTCATACATTGTCTCATACATACTCTTCTATTATTCTGACTCTTATCGTGGCCTGACTCGAGTATCTGATTCACTTGATCATGCCATGTCTTCCTCGGACGTCCCCGACTTTTACCATTCACATTTGCGTCATATATTCTTCTTACAGTACCTTTCTTTATTCATTCGCTCTACATGCCCAAACCATCTGAGGATCCCTTTCTTAATCTCTTAATCTTACTTATTACGCTTACATCAGCCTTGCATTCTTTGCAGATCTCCACATTTCTCAAACGATCAAACATGGTTTTACCACACTTACGCCTCAGGGATCTCATTTCAACAACATTCAGCCTACTTTCACTGCCATACATCAGGGTGGATACCAGCACTCCATTGTGGACTACTAGCTTTGCTTCTTTTGACTGTTTTTTATTAGTGCCAATGGCATTCAGTCCTCCATTTAGAGTTAGGTACCTAAAAGTGGGATGTTATTATTTTATTGCCAAAACACTTGCTGATTAAATGGTTTAGTAGGTGCCAGATCTTCATTATTTTAATTGATAAAATTAACCTTTTGGCAGACCTGCCACTTCCTTTCCTTCACTACAATACTTATTAATTAAAATGTAAACAGAACAAGGGAATCATGTACCAATGAAATTATTTATCTCAGCAACTAAGGTTGTTTTAGCACTTGCCTTTGTGAAAGGTCGCAATTAAAATTTGCATTGGCTTCACAATGATTATTGACGTAAGCCTAGTAAGTCCTCCCCGGGGCGAGCGACATGCATTTCTTCTTGTATTGCCCCAACTCATTGCCTAGGTAAGCTGATGAGAGATCGCTTTCATCCAGACCATTTCTCTGTAATATTTTGGAGCATTGAGTCATCCAGGAGTTCTTTGGTCTTCCTCTGGATGACTGTCGTTGAAGCTCCATAGACATGGCGTGCTTCACTGTGTTCTGGTGTTCACCGTCTTACATGCCCATAGCATCTCAGCCGTCGTTCCTCCAGCTTACTGTTTACATGCATTTCCGTGTATTCCAGACAGATATATTAACACATACAGAAATGCTCCTGTGATGTCATGCTCGGCCAGTCATGTCCTTAGGTGAATAATTACAGGACTGTAGATGATAGAAACAACACGTATACACCTTGAGGATCTTATTGTTGCTGCATTTGGTTTATTTTTTCATTTCTCCGCAAGTTTCATACCTCAATTGCCATTGTGGAGCAGTCCACAATGGCAATTGAGGTATGAAACTAACCTCAATTGCCATTGTGGACTGCTAGCCGAGCTTTCTCAAAAAGTACTTAATTCTTATATTAATTTTCCCTCATCTCATATTCTTCCCCTTTGTCGCACTGGAGTCAGGAACCATCACTTTGAAGAGGTGTCTGTCCTATTACATACCCTGCCATTTGGGAGGCGGGAATGGGCACCTCTGCCATTTATTGGATGACCAACACCTCTGCCATAGGTCACCCCAAGTGGTTCGCTACGTTTAGTAAGTTAGCAGAGTGCTAGAGTTCATGTGAAGTTTTTCAAGGTCTTGACGGCCGATGTGTCTGTCCACCTGCTGCATGGGACAGGCTGGATGGAGAGGGACTAGTTGAGGAGGTCTTTTTTGATCTCCAGCCATAATCCCTTGACCCATCGCCTTGCACCGCAGTTGAAGGGATGGATTCATACGTACGTCACTCCTAGACACACTGACTCCCAGATTCCTACCCACCCACATACCTATTTCCTTCCCCTCTTTAAAAAAACCCACCAAACAGTATCCCCTAAGATGACATACCCTCTGAAAGAAATTATTTTCCTCAGAGGCTCCTGTGTGGAGCTAATAAAAAATAAAACATTAGGGTTTCTATCGGATTTCCATTGTGGATTGCTAGTCTAGCATATTTTCCCCTTGTGTTTTTCTCCATTTTCTTCCCTTTGTCCTGCTGAAGGTCAGGTACCATCATTGGGTGAGAGGTGTCATCAACGAGGTGGTCCTATTTATTACAGGCCTAGTCTCTGAATTTTCCCAACATAATATGCAATTTATATTGCATTGTACACGCTCTTCCTCTCTTACTCAATGCGTTTTGTCTAGTGGAAAATTCCCAGAGATCATTAGGTACTTTGTTTCTATCTAATCTGGACCTCAATACTGTCAATAGGGGGACAGAGGTGATAAGAGGTGTTATCATTTCTATTGACGTCATGATGACAATTACAATTGAATGGCGTATCACCACACAATATGTGTTCAATAGAAACAAATAAAGTATTCAATTCATTATTTGTGAATAGAGTTCAGAAAGAAATGTGTTAATTTTTTTATTTGCAAAAAATCAGCGCCATTGCAAAAGCTTTTTTTTTATACTTCTTAGGCATTAACTATTTTTAGACATTTTATTTTGAAAATTTTTAATTTTCAATGTACATTTGTTACTTTATATTTTAAATTTTTTGCTACCGGTTTCGACACATCCGTTCATTCACTGGCAAACTTAAAACTAACTTAAACATTCTATACAACTACAAAATGAGTAGATTTAATTAGGCGGGGTAATTAGTGGGAGGAGTCACCATTACATGGTAACATCGTTAGTAAGGGTGATTTACAAGGTGCCATTATTTTGTTGACTAAATTAATTTTTTTTGATTTAATTTATTTCCAAGGTTTTTTAAAGCAAATTAAAATGTGAATTTATATTGGAATGTTTAAACTTTGTTTTTTCTTTGTTGAAGCTATGGCCCGTCTCTATTGAATGGTTAGCAAACTTGGAATAGTTATTATTTCGTAGGGGGTGGTTAGAGAATATCTGGTATTAGAATTTCTCAATAAATGTAGGCTAGTTTCGCAGTTATAGAAAGACCGTTAGTCGTAAATTTCTCCCATTTTGGGGCACTCCACGGGGAGCCATAGAGTTACAGACCATGCTCTTGGAGGGGTGACACTCGGTCGGGTGTCACCCCCATCTGGTGGCACCCGGGGTGTGCCGCCCCGCCCCCTAGCTACATTGCTAAACCATTCATCCGATTGCGATGAAATTTTGGGCATTTGATGTGTGCATGCCCTCAATGGTTTCTGTATATAATAGTGAGCTCTGGCATTACGAAATTTGTATAAAAAAATTGCAATAGGTTGTAGGTGAGCTGTTTGAAAATGGAATGTATGAAACGCGGGTCGGAGAAAGTGGGAGAGGGAAGGCAGTGTGGGAAAGCATGAGGGGAAGGGGACGCGGGAGAGAAACAAATTCTTTATTAAGTGGCGTAGCAACGCGTGCTGGGAACTCAGTAGTATCAGTTTAATGAATAGATTACATTGACCACTTGCAAACTGTTATCAAATACTTAGCTCTGCAATCAGAAAACAGCTTATTCTAATAATAATTAATCTAAACATGTAGAGGCCATTCTAAAGACATGCAAAGAACACGTCTATTAAATAAAGTGTGGAGGAACATGAATACACTCTTGAAAAATGTAGATAACACATTGTTAACACAGATAGTTTGATATTTGATAACCAATGACCTTTTATTTATATTAATAAATAACATTACAACTTAGTAAGGATCATCAAACTTGACAATTAACATAACAGCACAAGTCAAATAAATAATGACTCCATAGTTGAGCAATTGAGATGCACAACTAGGAATCCAGATGTTACAGGTTTGAAGTCTGGCATAAACAAGTAATTATAGTTATTATACTTTCATGGTTTATATAAAATAAAATGTTTGTTGAAATTGCTTGTCATGTTTAGTAATGACCATCGTGTTTAGAATTCTGAATAGCCAGGTACTTTCCAACCTTCCTCTTCGCCATCGTCATGAACCATTTATTGGATAACCAACACCTCTGCCATAGGTCACCCCAACTTGTCCACTACGTTTGGTTACTCAGCAGGGGTGTCGTTTGTCCAGATCTTGGCCTCACCCCATGAACACGGGAACCCCTGCTAAGTCACCAAATGTAGCAAACCACTTGGGGTGACCTATGGCAGAGGTGTTGGTAATCCAATAAATGGTTCCCGGGGTGATGGTACCCATACACGCCTCCACGATGGAAAATCTAATTGCCCTACAGTCCCTTCAGCCTCACGACACACTCCAATTAGGGATGCCAAAATCTCACTGGCCCTAGTAGAGACTTGTGGAATGTTTATATTGAAAATAAATAATTGTTATTATCTATCTATCTACATAAATAAAAATGAATCGCCGAAATGTATGTATGCGCATAACTTCCGAACGACTGCACCAATTTGGATAATTCTTTTTTTTGTGTTGTCAGGACAAGGTTTGTATAAAACGACTGGTGAGCTCTGGCATTATGAAATTTGTATAAAAAAAATGCAATAGGTGGCATGCGAGCTGTTTGAAAACTGAATGTACCGGGACTGAATGTATCGAATGCGGGAGGTAGGATGGGGGGAAGGGAACTCGGGAGGGGGGTTCGCGGGACAGAGGAAGGGGGGAGTGGAGTGGTGAAAGGGAAGGTGGAGCGCGAGCAGGGAAGGGGATGCGGGAGAGGAAGGGGAACGGGACCAATGGGAAAAGACAAGCAGGGAGAAACAATTTTTTTTTATTATTTATTGAAACATTTATTATAATTACAATTTTACAACTAAATATTTTTTTTTTTACAGGTTTTTTTTTTTTACTACCCTTCCATTAAAAGCATTTGCTTGTGTATGGAAGGGGAGTGTACATAAATGCTATTAGTTATTAGTTAGGTATAAGTTAGTACTTAAATAATTAATTGTACATAAATATATGTGAGCTGCAGTATTTATTTGATAATGGTGTGTTTTTTTTTTTTTTTAAAGAAAGAATGTTATGGAGAACTAAGATATTTGTAAGATTAATTGACAGTAGTTCTTTTCTTAAGAACATCTTTAAAATGTCTCTTGACAGAGAGCAGCATTCAGGCCTTATCATTGATGCTTCTGATTTCCTCTGGTAGACGATTAAAAAAATTTCTTCCCTGATAAGTATAATGATGCTGTGCAAAAGACGTATTTAGTTTTGGGCATAGAAAAACATGTTTAAGTCGAGTTCTGTTTTCATTTAAAAATGGATATTTATCTTTTTCTTTTATTATTTGAATTACTGAATTTTTAATATATAAATCTTTAAATGTGGGTACTTGAAATTCTTCAAACAGGCGTTCTGTTGGGTAGTCTAAGGATTTTTTTAATATAATTTTAATAATTGTTCTTTGTACAATTTCTATTGGAAGAAGGTTACATTTATACGCGGATCCCCAACTAATAATAGCGTATTGTAGAGTGGATTGAACTAAGGCATAGTAGATTAAATATAGATTTTTTATCGACAGAAAATTTCTAATTCTTAAAAATATATATATTAATTTTCTGATTTTGTTTACTACTTGACAAATTTGTTCCTTCCATTTCAGATTTTTATCGATAATTACGCCGAGATATTTAATTTTATTTGTTGTTTTTAATATTGTACAGTTTGATTTGCAATAATGTTGGTTGTGAATTTTAGTGTTATCGTGTATGAGAATGTTAAAATTTTTGGGACCGTCGTTTGGATGGATTGCAAATGGAATTACAAATGTCTTTTCACTATTTAGTGATAGTAAATTAGTGTCGAAAAAATTCTTAAGCGTATTGATGTCTTCTGTGGCCTGTAATTCTACATTTTCCCAAGTATTTTCACTTATTATTAAAACTGTATCGTCGGCGTATGATGTAATTTGACCATGTAGATGTTGAAAAAAAATATCGTTTACATATATGGTGAAAAGGATTGGTCCAAGCACTGTACCTTGGGGGATTCCAAAGCTTGAAATCTCTTGATCACTATTAATACGATTGATTTTTACCACTTGAGGGCGGTTTTTTAAGTAGTTGGTGATCCATTTAATCGCGTTGCCTTTTATGCCAATATCATTTAATTTTTTTAATAGAATCTCATGGGATATGCTATCGAAAGCCTTTCTGAGGTCAATAAATATGCCCGCACATTTTTTACCTTTATCTAATGATTCGTAAATGTATGAAGTTACGTTAGCAATTGCATCATGTGTGCTGAGTGATTTAATAAAACCAAACTGGTTTTTGTGTAGTATTTTATTACTATCTAGGAAATTTACTAATTGTTTTTTTACTATTTTTTCAAAGATCTTTCCTATGTTAGAAATTAGACAAATTGGGCGATAATTCGTTACTTGGTGTGGATCACCAGATTTGTAAATAGGTGAGATTATTGTGTTTTTGTAGTTCATTGGAAATATTCCTTTCGTTAAACTCAAGTTTATTAAATGAGTGATGGGTTTTATTAAGTAAGATTTCATAGATTTTAACATGTGTGCCGTAATAGAATCAAAACCGGGAGACGAACCTCCTTTCATATTTTCTATTATTTTTAAGATTTCACATTCTGTTGTTATTTCAAATGTTGAAAGTATATTACGTTTATGTAAATTTTTATTTTTATGTTTTTCCGGGTTAGAAGGTTTATGAATATTTTTCGCAAGATTTTTTCCAACATTTGCAAAGAAGGAATTAAATATGTTTGCACATTGTTTAGGCTGTAAATTGGCATCTATAATTTTTTTATCGTGTTCGATGTACTTAATATTTTGTGTTTTTTTTGTATTGTCTATGGCCAAATTCACAGTTTTCCACATTTGTTTATGGTTATTTTCTGAAGATAATATTTTATTTTTAAAAAACTCTTCCTTACTTTTTTTAATATAAGATGTTAATTTATTTTTATATTTTTTATAAAAAATATATTTCTTTATTAAATGGCATAGCAACGCATGCCGGCAACCAGCTAGTTAGTTGGATAAAAATGAAAGCTAACCAAACCTCCGTGATGTGATGTATGTCTGCCATAAACCGGTTCACACCTGATTCAGTCTGATATGGTGCTCCACAAATAGAACACTCATTAGTTAAGTAGAGGATGTGATGTGAGGCAAGCAATTAGTCATTAGATTCAGGAAACGGCCACCACAGCACCGCTGTGATAATATTATATTATTCCGAGGTGGTTTACATGCTATTTGATAGGTGAACATTATTTTTATTAGTATTGTGCTTTGGAGACTAACCACACTTAAGTGTAGCAATAGTATAGTTGAAACAGCATGCTGGTGCTGGGATTACAAATAAGGTACACTTAAGGTGATACTTAAAAGAATTAATTATTTTAGTAAAAAGCATTTTTTGCAAGCTATACTTTAACACTTTGTACTCCAAATTTATACAGCCTTACTCATAATGAAACCCCAATACGGCGCTGTAGCGTCGCGTTAGCTACACAGGGGAGGGGCCCTACACTGCTCAGGTAAAAAAACTTTACTCATAATCCCAATATTGCTCGACAGCTGGATTATGGGTTATGATTTTTTTACGGTAGCAACACTCTGCTCCAAAGCTGAAAAACGCGGTCAATTTGGCATTTCGCGGCATGTTACCAACTTCACGTTTTACGTTTAAATATTATTCGACGAGATTGTTTTGTGTTTCACGTTTTAAAAATAACTAAGAATTGACACAAAGAAATTGGGGATCTGTAGATATTTTGCCACCCCGTTTATTGTTCACACCCAAATACGGCCATACCAAGTCAATCAAACGTCTCATGTTATCTTTTGTAAATCTATATTTAGACCTAAAATCTCCTTCTGTAAATGCTGCAAATGGATCGTACCCTTTTTGTACCTTTTCGGTAGCCGTGGTGCACGAATGCCGCGAAGACGGTCAATATTTGCCAAAACTCCATTTAAAACGTCAAAATTCTCAAAAAAGTTCGCCATTTCAAAAGTTATACCTACTGCCGTACACTACCGTAGTACTGAGTGACCCGGTGATCGGGTGGTTTAAATTCTGACAGCTTCAAATCTCCCGTACAGCGATGGGGTAAGAAAACGCGCGTGCGCGCGGTTGACCCCCCAATATGAGTAACAATTTCACCTAATTCGTTCTTGCTCTCGCGGCGTAATCTTACGTTGCGATTATGAGTAAGACTGAATGTAAAAAATATGAGGAATAATAACAATATTTTTAGAAAATTCGAAAAAAAATTTTTTTGGTAATGCAGTAAATAAAAAGAAGTAGTTATGTTGAGAAACGTATATTTATTATCATGTAAGATTCTTAATAAAAGAAAAATTTGCATTTTCTAATTTTTAACGTGAGGTATTTTAGAAAGCCGCGTCGCCCAAATGCATATGTGGCTTGTTAGGATCGTGTCACAGTACTCACTGGTTTCCCGTTTGCCACCTTTTTCTGCCCTTTTCTATAGAAGTTTCGTCGGAAAAGTCACTTAGCACTTTGAAAACAAACTTGTCTTCACTGCCAGTGAATTCACAACAAAATTCTCCTCCATATTTATTGTGAAGTAAAAATTATTAAAATAAAATGAATGTATAGTTATTGTTATAAAACGTTAGGAGAGCAAAAAGCACAACCTATCGACAGTGGGTACTGTATACAACATGCAAAACGACCCTTTTATTTTTTAAACAATTAAGTTTATACCTATTGTTTGTCATCGCTGCGGCGCCATTGGATTTGTTAGAATTTTTAGTATGTCACCGTGGTGGTTGGCTACGTTTGATGATTTAGCGGAGGTGCCTAGGTTCATGGGGTGAGGTTTGTCTAGGTCTCTAGGTCGCAGACTGGCGAGAGACTGGTTAAGAGAGACCCTTTGACCTCTCCAACTGGACTTTCTCGACCCATTGACTTACATCGCAGATAGATTCATACTAGAGATGAAACGGATATCCGGTAACTATTATCCGGCCGGATACCGGATATTCAAAAACTACAACAATTTCCTGTAGTAAAATGCAATACATTAATCTTTGTGAGGTAAATATCAATAAAATGGAATTATGACTGCTTTTAAAGTCGAAAAAGTTACAAAAAAGCCATAAGGCCTTCCAAAAAAATTTCTTCTGAGATATTCACTCTAATGATAAATACATAAATAGTAAATATCTAAACTAAAAACTTTTAGTAAAAACTTACAAAAACCTCGCAGAGTAGCGAAAACTTAAATTAACATGATTAACTAATCACAATCACCATTATAGTGAACTAAAAATCGTAAAAACACAGAGTTTATTGAAATTATTAAATACTGACATTGAAGCACCATAATATACCTCTTTTTCTTCTTATCAAAGAGAATATTTTCGTGATCACTCACGAATACTCAACGATGGCAACCGAAACCGCCCGAATTGATCTGATCGCGTTCGCCGCACCTGTGCGGCGCTAAACTCGTCACAACATGCAACGAGACAATTGGCCGAATATCCGGCTGCCGAATATTCAGCCATCCGGCCTTGCAGCTTGCCGGATATCCGGCCAAACAACTATCCGTTTCATCTCTAATTCATACCTCCGTCACTCCTGGACACACTAAACCCTTAGATTTTCTATGGCCTTCAATGGCTTGTCAATGCCTCAATGCCTGTCATGTTGCCTGTTGAATCGATCAATTACCTACTTAAACACACAAATTACTATCAAGTCTGTCCCTATTATTTAGATGTTTGTACGCAATCACGTTCGATTTGCAAATTTTCCCATTACTTACATCTCTTAACGAGGATTACGTAGTAAATGCGCTGACATCTCTGGTGTTAGGGTAACTACTTTTAAGAGTTGGTAACACGAGTGCAGTATTTAGCTCGTTAGAGCGATATGAAAATTCATCCTCATTTCTAATAAACAGTTCAATGAGATAAAGAAAACTTGAAAGAAGAAAAAAAATACTGCATTTAAGAAAACTGTCAAAATGTGTCGTATATGGCCGATTTACCACACGTTAGGCTGTCGCAAGATTCAGAATCACCTTTCTGAAGGCTTGTTTGCATTAGTATTACCATGATACAATTCTTGAAAAGACTTGTTGCTGTGAATTTGCCATAATTGCATTATTGCTGGAATCTATTTCTGTGCTCTCATAAAG
Source organism: Limnephilus rhombicus (assembly GCA_929108145.2). NCBI lineage: Eukaryota > Metazoa > Arthropoda > Insecta > Trichoptera > Limnephilidae > Limnephilus > Limnephilus rhombicus. Next base: position 40,578,734 of record OV815296.1, read on the forward strand.
GGATTGCTAACAAGACTTCAGTATTAGCATTGAACTAAATTATACGTTATGTGAAACAGTTGCGCCATATTATGTCATGATACTCAGCAGTACAAATTCCTGAAAAATACCTAAAAAAAAATCAGGTTCATGCCGCTATCAATAACACTCTTTGTGTAGATGGCGATCAGGTTTAAAGCCGCCTGTTTTGATTTATTCAAGAAAAAAAACATTACCAAAACCGGCTTTTATTTTATTTTGCAAAGTTCAGGCAAGAATGTTTGTATGTTTTACAATCATTTTCTAAAAAAATTAATTTTTCACATCTTAATATATAAAACAAAGGTCGGGTTAGTTAAACCATTTACCTCAAGAACGACTGGATCAGTTTTTATGATCTCTGATTTGTTGGATTTGTCTCCGCCTCGAATAGCAGAATAGCTATTAGAACATTGAAAAAATTCTTTTCCTCACACTTTGTATGGAACGAATTCTCATCTTTTGAAAGAGGTGCAGCAAAGCAATATTGTGATAAATATAATATTGAATGGTGTGTGAATTCCAAATATTCTAATGTCATGCGTTTGTTCTTAAACATATAATGCTTGCCCCTCCTTCTTACACATTAAATCTCAATAGTCGAAAATGAGACAAACAGTGAACGTATGTCTGCACCCCTCCAAAGGAAAAATACAATAATTATAATAAATCTCCCTCACATGTATAAAGAAATGAACACACAATTCCCATAAGTAAGTTGAAAAGTAAGGAAATCACAAAAAATATAAATCCGTACACAACGCCATCTCTGTTACTGACAAAAACAAAACAAGGACAGTTGCACATCGATAATTAATTGCTTCATTATATAATTTTTAAGTTTATATAAAAACTGAATTTAATTCGGCTAATAAGTTAACACAACAGTTATTGATTCTGAGGCGGTACGAAGTTGGCCGGGTCAGCTAGTTATACAATAAAACCATTATGTCGTTAAAGTAGAAGATTTTGCATCGCCTAAAAGATATAAATAAGCCTTGAACCTATTGATCTGCTCAACATGGTTCAGCGGAATCTACACACAGTAAGCGCGATAGATAGGCAGCGTCTGTATTGCATATGGGACTATATGGTGTGTGTCGGTTGTTTGTTACAGTGGCGCCATGCAGAAGCAGCAGCTGCAGTCGGGTCTGTCGGGAGTAGGCAGCAAGCGCTCCGCCGCCAGCGCGGGGGCCGCCGAGTGCTTCCAGGTGTGCCTGGGTGCCGGGCCTCTGTGGTGGTCCTGATGTCCCTGCCGTCCCATCGGCGCCGCCTCCGCTCTTCCCCTGTGAGTACTAACCAATCTCCATTACTAACCAGACTCAATCCTGATCTAACACAACTTTATATTGATTGTAACAAGTCGATTATTTGTACTAACAACTATTTTACACTAAAAACTCCAGTTAAAAATATTACCACTTACACCTGATTCTGAATGTATAAGTTTTACTGTACACAAATATAGTGAGGACTTAAGAGATTTTGCTTGATTTCAACACTTTAGAAGCCCGCTGAATATTTTTAGGTAAACATTTATTTTTTAATCTCTGGAAATATAATTATTAATCCATCTCTGTTCGAAGATGTTAACTTATATGTGCCTGACAAGTATGTTCGTGGGAGATCCCATGCACTTTTTTATGCTCTGAAAGTGAAGACTTCTGTCCGAATGCGTCAATAAACAGAGCGACTCAACTGCTTAACAATAACGATTCTGCAATGATTCGACATTTTCAACTTCACTAACAGACAGTTAAATTATCTTTTTATATTTATGTGTACCTCATATTATGTAATCTTAATACATTAACAAAGAACATAAAAAAAGAAATAATTAATTTTTAATTTTGATTAATAAATGGTTAGTGTAATGTATGGTATTATTCACATTCAAACACCAGTTCTGTTGTGTTACTTCTCAAACTGGTTTATTATGAGTTTACGTGTTTACAATAATTATACTACAAGTCACGTGACCTGTTTATACAAGTGGCTAATTGAACCTGAGCGGTAGGCTGGCGAGAACCACTCGACGGCCACCACCTCTACCTGGTCGGCAATCACTTTCCCTGCTGGCATCTGTCGGCATCACTTAGAAGTTATTTCAGTACATTAGGGAACATACCCATACAACGTGACCAACTTTTTGCAATTTTTAACCCCCCCCCCCCCTGGTGACCAAAAACCTAAGCCCGCCGCCACTCATTTGTACCAAGCGTGACATTTTGAAGACCCCCCCCCCCCCCTTAACGTGTCACGTAGTATGGGTACGTTCCCTTACAGTAGTTAAAAGTAAATGAAACACCCTGTTTATTGGCTGTTCTCAACTCAGGATTTTTCCTAGCAAAACAGGCGCAGAGTACATCACCCATAGTAGTAATGTAAATAAAGATGATTTCTGCCACAAGTTGACACTCCATTTGGATATTGAAGTTATTTACTCATATCTGTTAATAATAAGGGTGCAGAGGCAGTTTAACCACTCCCGACGCCTAAGCTTGTTTACACGACAATATAACAATAGCAGTCAAGTAGAATAAGCTCACAGAAATCATTATAAATAACTCTGTTATAGGTGTAGTAACAACCCAAAAACAAAAAAGTAGAAGATCTCAATTATATCAAGCTTCACATCTCTAATCAAAGTGGTCCACCATAAATGATATTTATTTTGTAGAAACAGTTTTCAACCGCCAAATTGCCAATGCGCCGTTAGACATTGTTAATTTTTGATTAAATATCTTTATATAAAATGGTAAAAAAGAGAGGTGACAAAATTGTTAATTGTACGTTTATACGATAGAATAAGTGTTTTTTTTAGACAATCAGTGATTTTAGTAACGTTTTCACATAAAAACATCATGTGAGTCATTTTTACAATTTTTTTGTTTGCATTCTAAATTTTAATATTTACAAATGTTAATATTTATTTGTAATAATACAATTTGAAAGCTTATTTCATAATCTTTCAAAAACAGTTTTTAGTATTCGGCTACGTTCAGAAATGTTTCATTTATAGAGCTTTAATTGCGAAGCGGAAATAACACAAAGTTTTCATAAATCTGACAGTTTGTTTATGATAAAAACACTTGCAGAATGGCAAAATACCTTATGTTATGTATGTAGATGAATATAAATGAATAATAGTGTGTTTAATTGTTTCAGGGGAAGTATCGTCCCTGTCGTCTTTTGATGACTCCCCCTCTCCTCCTTCCCCATCCACCCCCACCACCCTCCTGTCTCCGCTGTCGGACTCGCAGGACGCCACCCGCTACCGTGAAGAGGTAAGCCCACACCATACACTTCATTAAAACCAACCAGCTAACCATCAGGGATAGGACACTATTCCATCGTCTCGTACATATTCTTCTGTTATTCAGTCTCTTGATATGGCCTGTTTTGAGTATTTTATTTACTTGACATTGCTATGTCGTTCTCAAACATCCCTGACTTCTCTTAACCTCTAATAATCTTAATCTCATAATAGAATCCCGTTTGACTTCAGGATCGAGCTTAGAAGAACATTGGAGAAAGACACTGGCTCCCATAACCCCAGACTGATTTTTTAATTTATTTTTTACATATTTTATAAATATCTATGTGTTTTATGTATGTACTTACACTCTATATAGGATATAGGATGTGTGGGATTGCACTCACCTCCCCACATTCTGGAATAAAGACCTTTATTTATTTTTACGAATGGTAGGAAATGTGATCCAATTTTGGACCGATATCAATCACAGAAAAATAAAAGTGGTCCATTTTTCGACCATAATCGCTCCAGTGGATAAACATTTATTTTTGCATCATAGAGATATTACGAAATTTGGTCAACTGCCGCGAGACTTCAACAAGAATTGTTATATTTATACAAGAACACGCTGTAGTTTTTGTGCACAGATTCTAGGGTGTTTATTTGTAGTAAACTTGACATTGTGGGGTGCGGAGAGATGCTTCACAAGTAGGTCATTTGAAATCACAACGCCGGGAGCTTTTCCTCTGACTGAGCTTTTTTTAGAGTGCACACTTTAATCAAAATTATCATGACCAATAAAATCAGACTTTTTGAGGGTTCCAATTAGTAGTAGTAATGGGCATTGATCACAATTGTAATAACTGCTATGCTTTATTAGCTTCATTTGATTCTAAAAGCTTTCGAGTTTGTCACATAGAGGGCAGTGCTAAGAGCTGTCCCTAAAGTCCACTAGATGACAGTTAGTTTAGTTGGGAGTTTGGGCACCAGGGGGGCCAAGGGCCCGGGTGCAGTCTACAGGAGCTCATTCGATTCAGATTCCATTTAGCCAGCTTCCAGTTAGGTCGACTATCGTGGTCACCACTTACGCGGTACACGCGAACTATTATAAATCACAGATTAACATAAAAGAACTCTATTCTTTCCAAAGAAGTAATCTCCTCCCAAGACGAATTGGAGAAATGTTTGTCTGAACACAACATTTATATTATATGCCTAGGAATATGGGCTACATGTGATTTGCATAATAATATTGTGGAACAGTAATCGTTGTCTATTCACTAATCATCAAGTGGTTTTAATTTATTGTAGTGTAGAGACTTAGATGTGGCCCATCCAAGTGGTCTAGTGTTTTTTAAGGAAAGGAAGGAGAGGAGAGTTCTGGGAAGGAAAAGGGTTTAAGGGGTGGGTAGGAATCTGGGGTTCAGTGTGTCTTGGTCATCCGCCTCCAAGACCTAGACAAACCTCACCCCATGAACCCGGGCACCCCTGCTAAATCACAAACGTAGCGAACCACTTGGGGTGACCTATGGTAGAGGTGTTGGGTTAATACATAATATAATAATGTAATGTGTTATTCTGTCGGCAGGTCATCACCAAGATCTGTGCCCTCAAGGATGTAAAGCCCGTGAAGATTGACTTCAATATCTTCCTCACGGAGACCACCCATAGCGTCTGGAAGACTGTGAGTATCACCTGCCTTCGTTGATGCTTTATTTCATTACGTCACTAACTCACACTCACATGCCTTTACAAACTACCTAATTGCCTACTACACTTTAACAACATTATATGTGATTTGGGAGCCAGATATAGTTACTGCTGCCCTAGAAACCATTTATTGGATAACCATAATGCCACATAACCCCTCCCCTGTCTTAGGTCACCCCAAGTGGTTTGCTATGATTGGTGACTTAGTAGTGCAACCCAGACCTTTTGAGAGGAATGGATTTATTCATCTGTCATTCCTGGATACACTGACCCCCAGATTCCCATCCACCCCTCACACCTTCCCAGAACTTCCTCTCCTTCTTTTCCAGAAAAATATCCTCCACACAGCATCATCAAAAATGTCAATAGGCCTCACAATGGAAATTCTTTTTATCCTGTTTGGAGCTATTGTAAAAAAAGTGAGGTTTTGCTGACAGGAAAAATGGGACAACTTTTTTTTTCAATGATTCTATTTTCTTTCAAGTGCGCATTTCTTGCACTTTATTTTTAAGTTTTAAGGTAAAAACTATATACTTTATATATATTTTTACCTCCATACGGGAGGCCCTGAGGAAAATAGTTTTCCTCAGTGCCTATGTCAGCTTAGGGGATGCTGTGTGGAGGGTTTATTTTTAGGGAAAGGAAGAAGAGGAAGTTCTAGGAAGGAAATAGGTATGAGGGGGGTGGGTAGGAATCTGGGGTCAGTGTGTCCAGGAGTGACAGATGTATGAATCAATTCCTTCAACTGTGGTGCAAGGCGATAGGTCGAGGGATTCTGGCTGGAGAGGTCTGATTCGCCACACAGCAGGTGGGCAGACAGAGCACTCCTACTAAGTCACCAAACATAGTCACTAACCAACCACTTAGGGTGACCTACGGGAGAGGTGTTGGTTATCCAATAAATGATTTCCCAGGTGGCGGTACTCATATAGTACATATTGGAAAGATTTAGAGAAAGGCGGTTATTTTCTATGTGTAGTGTGGTGAGTGGAGAAATGTGGTGACTTTCTTTTGGTGTTTGCTGCGGTTGTGTTAATGTATTTTACTTGCAGGTGCTGGAAGACAAGTCCCTGTACATGACAGTCCCGCCGGTGCTCAGCAACGGCTCCAAGGAGTCCTTCATCACTCTGCTGGAGTTTGCTGAGGAGCGTCTCGGCTGCGCTAGGTAACTATCCTCCACTCTCTCACTTCTCTCACACTAGTCATCGTTAATTTTTTAGGGTCGACCGAGTTCTCGGTCTCGGCATTCTCGGCTACAAATTCTACCGAGAACTCTGTCTTAGTTCTCGGCGAAAAATCGCCGAGATTCTCGGCCATAACCGAGACCGTTGTAAGTAGGTACGTTATAGGACAATGGGATTCAAATCTACCGCGCGCGTCCACTTTCGTCACTTGGTGTCAGTGCGTGAGAGAACGGTCGATTGTGATTGGTCGACTGGCAGCGAGGCGGTAAGTAAACCTACTTACCGCCGCTGCTGCCGCCGCACCGTTTGTTCGTTTCACTACTTTTGTAAACAAACAATTGTAGTTTAAAGGAAGTTTGTTTGAATTTTGTTCGTAGTAGAAAAAAATAAGTTCTTTTAGGTGTTGTTATGATTAATTATAATTACTAGCCAGAATAACTACATAAACTAGTTAAGTGAATATCAAGATCATTACGTATTATTTTATATGTATGTTGGATATTAGCAGAGCTGGTCAATTATATGACATGAGGCGACACTCTTTGAAGGGTGAAAATGCAGAAAAATTGCATTTTATGTGCTACAACATCATGTTCAATTTTGATTATTAAAACTATTTAAAACAAATTATTATTACATTCTTAAATATACTATATTATGCAAAAATTGCGTATTTTTGTTTTTAATTCTCAATTTATCTATTCTCGGTCCCGGCCGAGATTTTAATTTATTCTCGGTCTCGACCGAGAATGAAAAACCTGTCTCGGTCGACCCTTATAAATTTTACATTTTTACTTAATAATGCAGTTTTGTGAATGCCAGTTTATACTTTCTATAAACTGGCAGAACACACTAAGGACGGGTTGTTTTACAGAATTTGAATCATTCATAAGATTTTAAAGTTGGTTTTCGAGATCTGTTATTATGTCAGTTCTGTGAAACAACTGGCCCATGATGGAACAATAACAGAATTTGAATAGAACTTTAAAATTTACTTTGAAATTAGATGAATTATTCAAATTCTGTGAAACACTGACCTGACCCTGGTCGTATTAAATTTTTAAAAATTGAAAAATAGACCATAGCCTTACCTAAAGTAACCAACTTTTTTCATCACTTTTAATGACTTTTCAAAGGAGGTGTTGAAGTTGCATAATTCAGAGTGGCCGGTCACCAAAAAATCATACCTCTGAATTTGAATATGGGAGACATATAAACTGATTATAGCCAATGAATCCACCAATATTTTACCATTTATCCCATATTTTTAAGATTCATTAAAAAATAGTTTACTTTTTAAATGTGCAAATTCTTTGCATTAGTTCCTTTGATATTGCAGTGCGAAGTACTTATTAGGATCTTATTTAATAATACCTATTTCTGTACATTGTCTAGCCAGTTAAATTATTGACTACATTGAATAATATTCACACGTAGGTATTATATAATTATTGAAGCTAATTTTTTTCAATAGCATTGGGTATTGAAGAAATATAGCTATTATATTCAACGACTAGTTATAGATATTTAAGACTACTAGTACATAGATGTTTATGGTTTGTTTGCAGGTGCGTGCTGTGCATCCCAAAGTACCGCAGCGACCGCGCCGCGCTCCTGCGCACCTTCATGTTCATGGGCTTCCAACTCCTGGGCCCCGGAGCCCCCGAGCTGGCCTGCCCAGAGGGAGCCGACCACCAGGACTACCTCTACATGGTCTATGTCATGGAGTGAGCCATTCCCTTCTTTTCCTTCAACATTTTCATCTCCTCACAATACGCATGCAAACAAACCCTGCGGAGGCTGTAAACAAAATATTAAAACATACAAAAAAAATTTTTAAAAATTATTAAAACATAAAAAAAATATGATAAAATTTTATGAAATACAAAAAAAAATATATTACATTCTTGCATATTAATTACAATATTTTACAAGTATTTTATTGTCACCAATGTGTGTCTGGTATTTCTTATTATTATTATAATTTTTTCCAATTCTTTAGTATGAACGTGGACAAGGCAACCGTGTCACGGGGGTAACGTTATGAAACTATTTTGATGTGGGAATTATTTTTTTGAAATTTATTAGAATTTGTGTATCATGTAAAAGTGTGTAATTTTTTGTTGACAAATAAAATCAATTATTTACAAGGTGGATTTTTTTTTTAAATTTGCATTTCTCCTAAGAAATATGTGCGGTGTGAAAGATCCAACTGTACGGTGCCGGGTTTGATAACTTATTTTCCACCCAATAATTACATCTGTGATTTTTTTCTGTTTATATTTTTTCAATTCATTCCTTACTTGATTCATTTTGAATTATTGTAGAATTTACTAATTTTGTTTTTTTTTTTTAGCTATAATTTTCTTTTTTAATATTGCAAGGTCTGTGACAAGGTGGATTATTATGAATAAATATATATTCTTAGTTGGTAGATTTCTTTCTTTTTAGGTGTAAAACATATATTATATAAACGTGGCTTCTTTCAATAAAACTGCAACATAATTTTTTAAGAACTTTTTACTACTAGATTCAGACAATCTCTAAAGGAGACATAATAAATAGTAACTGATGATTAAATGACTCGTATATATATATCCATTACTTTGTACATTTTTAAAATCGAGGAATTATTAATTTGGAATAATCATTAAGGAGTAGTTTGTTAGAAGTTATGAATATTTCAAATATTTTTAAACCTATTTAATACACCCACCACCTTAATATTGAAGTTCGTGTTTTGTATCACAGTTTTAACTTGAAACTCCACTGTGACGAGATTCAGTTTTGAAATTAATATCACTACACGCTAAACTGTCAATTACATTATAATTTGAATTTATAAATAAAAAATATTAACAAAAACCTTGGTCCTGTTTATTTACAAAAACAGTTGTTTAGTAAAACGGATTTTCCCAAGCGAGTTTCATCATCAAAGAAGAGTTAGAAGAGAGACTCCCCAAGTTTCTTCCAGCTCTCAACATCCAGCCCCGTATGTGTACACGCTCACGGTAAGGCAGCGTATCTTGTACGCTGGTCGGTAGTGAATGTGCACTTATGGGGAATAACCAGTTCAATATCAGCATGTGCAGTGTGCCGTTGTTTCACTGTGGACACCCCACCCGCTCCGCCTCGGCACTCCGGCTGAGCACTGACAAATAGAATAATTTTCTGTTAAAACAAAATATTATATAATAGGATTAATTGGCGGGGGCCATTTATTGAATAACCAACACACCTCTGCCATAGGTCACCCCGAGTGGTTCGCTATGTTTGGTGACTTAGCAGGGGTGCCCGGTGGGGTGAGGTTTGTCAGGGTCTTGACGACCGATGCGTCTGCCCACCAGCAGCGTGGCAGGCCGGATCAGAAGAGAATGTTTGGGGTAGTCCCTCCCTTTGACTTCTCCAGCCATGCTCCTCGGAATATCGCAGCGCAGTGGGAGGGATGAATTCGTACGTCCGTCACTCCTGGACACACTACCCCCAGATTCCTACTTTCCTTCCCAGAACTTCCTGCTTTCCTTCCCTAAAAAGAAACTCCACACAGCATCCCCAAAGATGGCATAGGCCCTGAGGGGAATTTTTTTCCTCAGGGCCTCCTGTGTGGAGCTAATTTAAAAAAAAAAGTTGGTATCTTTATCGCTTGTCTGGTTCTTCACCCAATCAGTTCAAATTTTGAATATGATCACTACTTATAATCAAAACAAATTTGAGTTCATTGAACTGGATGCAACTGCCGATGATGACAAAAATTAGTATTTTTGTGTGTTTTTTTATTATAACACCGAGCACGTAATCCCTTACCTTCTCTTTATTACCTAGTAGGGAGGGGCAAATTCAAAATACACCAGGATCATTACGAGATTATTTTTTTTCATGAATCCCGCACAAGAGTTGTGAGGCTGAAGGCAGTGGGGAGGGGAAGGAGATAGGGAAGAGGAAGGTGGGGAAGTACCTGGCTATTCAGATCTGGTCACCAAACACGGCAGAAGCCATTTCAAGCGACGTTTCAATTCTGAATGGTGGTGTTACACCAGGGCGATACTGAGAGTATCTTCCACTCTGGAACGTGCCGCAAATATACTACATATTATTTTAAATGAATAAATTGTGAAATACACAAATTAATCAAAATAAAATTTATTTGCCACGCCGGGATTCGATCCCGCGACCTTCGGAATGCGAGCGCCTTACCGCTGCACTACGCCGGCTGTCATTTTGATTAGTTCAAAATATACCAGGAGCAGAATAACCCTGAAGAGGTAAGCTAACTTATATCTTAGCCGACCACCGGAAAAAATATCTTGAGCGATAGATCTTGTTAAAAAAAAATCATAATTATTATGGAAACGTAATGTGATTTAAAGTCAATAGGCAATTTTAATATTTTTATAGAACGGCAATCGTACGAAAAGGCAATAAACATACGTTCCTTATCACAATAATGCTACAGCTCTTTCTTACACATTAAATAATGGTGAGACCTAAAAATATTTGACAAACAGCAAAATCAAGGTAGATTGACATTGGCTTTAAGCCGCACTAAGCAGTTCTGTTTCCATATTAATATTTGGAGGTATGTATTATTTTTATTTACATTAGCTCCACACATAAGGCCCTGAGGAAAATAATTCTCCTCAGGGCCTATGTCATCTTTGGGGATGCTGTGTGGAGAGTATTTTTAAGAAAGGAAGTTCTGGGAAGGAAAGGGTGGGTAGGAATCTGGGGGTCAGTGTGTTCGGTAGTGATGGACATATGAATCCATCCCTCCCACTGCGGTGCAAGGCGATGTTCTGAGAGAGTACAGAGGGACTCCCTCAACCATTATCTCTCGAACCGGCCTGCCACGCAGCTGATGGCAAAACACATCCACCGCCAAGACCCAGACAAGCCTCACCCCATGTACCCGGGTACCCCTGCTAAGATCACCAAATGCAGCGAACCTCTTGGGGTGACCTATGGCAGAGGTGTTGGTTATCCAATAAATGGTTCCCGGGGCGGATATATTTAAATTGAATGGCTAATTCCAAAACTGAACGCCTATCATGAAATGGTTGTGATATTTGAACAATTCGTCAAATTTCGAAGTTAATTTTCTATTTCTGTGTAAGCTCTATTGTGATAAGGTAAGAAGTGTGTGCTGAGTTGTTTGGCGGTCCGTCCTATCTGCCCACCCCTGAGAACAGTGTGATGGTTAGTTAGTGTTGTATATCTAAAAGCTTCCGAGCTTGTCACATAGAGGGCAGTGCTAAGAGCTCTCCCAAAAATCTGCAAGATGGCTGTTAGTTTAGTTGGGAGTTTGTGCACCAGGGGGGCCGAGGGCCGGGGTGCAGTTTGCAGGAGCTCACATAATTCAGATCTGTTTCAGCTAGCTCCTAGTTAGGTTGACTACTCGCAGCCACAACACTTAATAAATCCTGATAACATAAAGAACTCTGTTATTTCCAAAGAAATAATCTCCTTCCAAGACAAGTTGGAGAACCTGATTGTGTGAATACAACAACTTTGTGAACACAACAGTTAGTTACAATTTTGAAGTCAGGAAGGGTACCGCCGCCCCGGGAACCGTTTATTAGATAACCAACAAGGTCACCGCAAATGGTTTGCTACATTTGGTGACTTGACTCCAGATACTAATATCTACAGCCTGTATGTCGGACGAATATCTACAGCTCATATGTTGGACTAATATCTACGAACTTCATAGTGTTGACTAATATCTACAGAGCTAAGGTCGGACGAATATCTATGACGGTCCCAGTGTTGATTAATATCTACAGAGCGTAGGTTGAACTAATATCTACAGAGCGTAGGTTGGACTAATATCTACAGAGGGCAGCTGAGCAAGAGGTTGTACGGAAAAGCATAAATTACGTAAAGGCTTAAACGTTTAAAGTACGTACATGAAGTTTTTGCATAATATTACGTATTTTGCTGTTTACGAGGACAATAATTTATTGAACAAACATGGAGGTCGTAATACAAAGATATACGAAGCACTCGAAATAAAGAAAGCTGTTAAAACAAAAACCCAAATCCTTAATATTCAGCTAAATGTGTCCAATAGTCCGATATTAGGGATTTTTACATACATACATAAATTAAGTTTTTTAAACTGCATACGCAATATTACGTTATTCCAATATGCTATACATAATTGCAAATCCAACCTCTGCCAGTGCTGTAGATATTCGTCAACGCTTTGGTTCTCGTAGCGATTTAACTGCACAGACCGTTTGTGCAGATATCGAACGTCCATAGAGTGTCCACACGTTTACAATATATGTGTTGATCGTCAGTTCTCCACAGGAACTCAGACAAGAAACATGTCATCCACGATGGAAGACGAAGACGCGCTAGCGCTAGCCTGGCTTATTTTGTGCAAAAAAACAAGAAAATCTCATAGTGTGTGGCTGTGGTGTAAGGATTGGCTTCTTAAAAGGAAGTCATACTCTCGTACAAATTTGTTAAATTAATTAAAATTTGCACCAAAAGATTGGCATAATTATTTGAGAATGAATGAAGAGACTTACTTAACACCTGCTGTTTCTAGTTACTCCTACAGCAAAACTTGTGAACGAACTGAACGATTGCCCCGATTTTCGTCCATACGCTACGACGAAACTGTGCAAATGCGATCGACAACGATTTATCGAATAGATTTTGCAACTGCCTCCGACGGCTTGCACCAACCAAAAAATCTGCGCCAATTTTCGTACACACGTTCGATATAACTGCACAAACGGTCTGTGCAGCTAGATCGCTACGATAAATCATTGTCGTGTGTACCGGCCAATAGATATTAGTCAGCAGTTTGAGCTGTAGATATTCGTACGCACTTTGGTTTTTATAGATGTTAGTCCGATTTTTTCAGTTTTTGGAATTCCTGTAGATATTAGTAGAGGCCTCCGGTGACTTAGCCCGGGTTCATTGGGTGAGGTTTGTCTAGGTCTTGGCAGCAGATGATCTGGATACACTGGACCCCAGATTCCTACTCACCCCTCATATATTTTTCTTTCTCAGAACTTCCTCTTCTTCCTTTCCTTAAAAAGACCCTTCACACAGTATCCACAAAGATGACATAGTTAATAAAAAAAATTATTTTCCTCAGGGCCTGTGTCATCCTGACGAAAATAATTTTCCTCAGGATCTTTAAAAGTTATCAACTGAAGCGTTCTTGGACAATTTTCAAACAATTTGCAACCGTCCGCTGGCCAAATTGAAGAGATATTTTAAAATGTTGGAATTACTTCAAAATTTGCCGCGCGGTTGGAATCTTTGCTTCACCACAAAGCTTTTACTTAATAGTTTCACAATTTAACAAGAGATGTCTCGCATCTCTTAATTATTTAATGTTTGACATTCTGCGAACCGAAATGATTGAAAAATTTTTTTTTGCAAATTATTGATCATGTGTTTTACATATCAAAAAATGCATTTTCAAATATATCTTTGATTATCAACTAGCACTCCTATGTGCTAACACACTAAAGTCATAATATTATTGCCCGAGTACAGTTTGTCAAATAAGAGTAGAAAACATAGGAGGGCGCCACTGTAGTTCAAATGGCAATACTAAACATATAACTGATGGTGTTGATGTAAAGCTGTGTAACCTACATTTTTATAAAAAATTAAAAAGGCATAAAAGTGAAAAAAAAATTTTTCATTACAATATAGCTACCCACTGATCTCAAAATTAGAATTGCGTTTAGGTATATTATTATTATACCTTCGCAATTTTGTGTTAACATAATGAAGAAAAACGATAATGTAATAAAATATAAAGCACACTTTAGAAATTGCTCACATTTATTTAATACTAGCTTACCTAGCATTGCACGGGCTTTAGATCGTGTCTCTAATTTTAGATCTGAATATATCTCATTCAGATCTAAAATTAGTGTAACTAAACTCACCGTTAGTGATTCTTCCTTTCTATCTACTGTTAAATTCAAATTTATGTTAAATTAAATGAAAGCAAATCGCTTTAAAAAACACCTTTTAATCAAATTTATGTCATGAACAAAAATGTTTTTTAAAATGTGGTTTACTGTGTTCTATACATTCAGTGACATTGCACTTTAAACGAATATTTGACAGTTAAATTGGTGTTGCCAGCCTACAAATTTTGTAGTTCAATTTTTTATATTTTCTACTGTTATTTGACAGACTATAGTTACCACAATATTTTTTACGTAAAGAAAATACAGAATACAAATCTAATGATTTTCATAATTTTTTTATGAATCCTCAAAGTATGGGAAATAGTCGATAGACAGATACAGGTGGTGCAATCATTGGTTTTCTAACACTAGTTCATAAGTCTCCATAAAAATTCAGATGAATGATTTTTTGAAAGAGGTTGGAAAATTTACAAACTGAATGCTTAAAATTTTCCGAGTGCTCGAGGCTGAAATTGACATTATAGCGGAACGCTCCAGTTGTTATAAGTGCATATCGACGGTCCCGAAAGAACAATGTTGGATCTGATAAAAATTGAAAATCGTCTTGTTGGCTTCTTTTTGACAATTTAAAAGTCTGTATTTTCGGAATTTTCGATGAAATGTAATGAAATATACATATATTTCTTAGATACTATTTTTATTGGTGTCAAAATGCAGAGATGTAACATGAAACAGCCCTACTGCACAACTACACAATCCCACATCCAACATTGTTCGTTGGGACCGTCAATAGCACAAGAGCGTGAAGAGGTAAAAATAAATCTTCGAAAAAATATACACCTTGCGTATCTCACTCACGCAAACTTCAATTTGGTAGGTGGGAATGGGTACCCCCGCCCCGGGAACCTTTATTGGATAATCAACACCTCTGCCATAGGTCACCCCAAGTGGTTCGCTACGTTTAGTGATTTAGCAGGAGTGCCCGGGTTCATGGGGTGAGGTTTGTCTAGGTCTTGGAGGCGGATGACCAGGACACACTGAACCCCAGATTCTTACCCACTGCTTAAACCCTTTTCCTTCCCAGAACTCTCCTCTCCTTCCTTTCCTTAAAAACCCTCCACACAGCATCCCCAAAGATGACATAGGCCCTGAGGGAGGGCTTCCTGTCTGGAGCTCATGTAAAAAAAAAAAAACTTGCAGCTCTGGAGTTATGCACATTGCGGAACCGCAATCAGCAGCGTCCAATTTGCGCCCAGGCAGTGGAATTTACCATCCGCGTAGCTTCGAAGTAGTGTTGATTGCGGAATAAATCTTCGACTGGCGTCAAACGTGCAAGATTTTTATAATAATATTTAGATGATTTGTAATGCGCCATGTTTGTGAAAAAATCACCTCATGGGCGCTGTACAAATTTATAATATATTTCTACAAATGTTACTTCCAACTACAGACTAGAAAAACCATTATGGTTCATCGATCACTGATATAAAACTATATGTACAATGCATCTGATCAATGAAAGTAAAGCTGGGTAAAAATGTACATTTATTGTTTTATTTTGACTGTGCAGGCAGAAAATATACAGGAGCATACATACTTACCTGGGAGGTCACTTGAGATTGACACTGTTTATTGCACGCAGAGGACACAATTTGGAAACACATGTTATATTGGAAAAGCTATTATTTAAATCTTGGTATATATTCTTTAATGAGCATGTTTCGGAAATCAAAAGCAAAATTTTATGACGGGCGGTACAATAGTACAAGGATTTGATCAGAACATTATCTTCCCAAACGTGATTCGTTCCTCGGTAAGTGAAAGATTGATGTAAAGGATTCAAATAATGTCCTCCAATCCATAGGCAATACAAGAAATGATTCTCTCAGATATGTATATTTAATTTAGGATGGGTTGTTTAAAAACATTAACAATTCATCATTCAAATTCTATTCAAGTTCTGTGATTATTTCAGTTTTATGAAGCAACTGGCCTATGATGATATAATAACAGAACTTGAATAAAACTTACACAGAACGTGAAAATTAACTTCAAATATTTGATGAATTGTTCAAAATTTGTGACTCCTAAAAAGGTAGGTTTTTAGTTTGGGTCTAAATTCTGTTGGGCTCGTTATGTAACTTAATTACGGAGGAAGTTTATCAAAAGTTAGGGAGTTATATCAAAATTTTAGATTATTCTTATTTTATCCAATTATTTTAAACCATTGTAATAATATAAGTCATTATTTTAAGCAACCATTGTTTATTATTATAACCACTGGGTAAAAAAATTGTAAGCATTTCAAATACCCAATGTAAAAGCCCTTTGGGTGTATAACAGAAAAAGTAAAGTTAAGTAAGTGGAAAGGGGAGCATAGGAGACGCGTAGTAAAACAAGTATTTCAATTAATTCTTTTATTATAAACTTTTAAAAACATTATTTAAATACATAATATTGAAACAAAAATTAAAAGGAGCAAAACTGCCTGCTCCGCTCCTGCGTGGAAAACTGTACAACAAACATTTTTATTATTTGACATCACTTTTTATATTTGGCAGAGTATTATATCATTGGTTATTCTATACCACTTTGAGTGTGGCCCGCGACTTTATTTCACATTGTCAAAAATATACACATAAATCATAATGACAATTTGGAATTCTCACTGTGCCACCATTTCTATTGTTTGTCTTAGCCAAGAAAAATATCCATTCTTGGTGGAAAATGCATTGAAATGTGCACGTTTATTTGAGTCGACCTGTAAATGCGAACAAATATTTTCAATTATGAATGTGAACGGGTTGTTTCACAGAATTTGAACAATCCATCAAATTTCAAAGTCAAGTTCTATTCAAGGTCTGTTAATCTATTATGGGTCAGTTGTTTCACAGTATTTGAAGAGTAGAAGAACTTGTTAATATTAGCTATGATTTTTTATGAATGGTTCAAGTTTTGTGAAATTGGCCCTAAAATCTGAAACTGTTTGAAGGATGAAAATTGAATCAAATTTACGTATTGTCTGCTGCAAAATTGACACCAAACATAGCAAAAATAATATCTGTCAATAATACTTGTCACAAATCAAATTGAAACATTTTGTAAAAACTATGTATGTGCGTTGAACAATAATAAAATAAAATGACAACTATATCCCCTCTGTTGGGTGCAACAGGTAAAATGCCACACTTTCCAGTCCTATTCACCTCACTTTACTTTTTATTTACACTACCTACCTACCTCACAATTGGTGATTTAAATTGGGGAATCCGATTTAAGTATCAATTTGCAAGCATAACATGTTGACTTTACATTTGTAAATAATAATAACTCCTTTGGGTGCAACGGGTAAAACGTCAGTAATTATTATTTTTAATTTGCCAACCATCTTCCAGAAGAAATCATTCTTTTGATATAAGAGTTTGTAAATTTTGTATACAAATACAATGGGCATAAAATGAATTAAATATTATTAATAACCAAATTCTTTTTACCAACAGCCACCTTCTCCCTCTAGTTATTTTTACACTGGTGTTTGTGTTTGTGTCTACACTATTGTGTTACATTAAATATATCTTTAAAAAACAGTGGTTAAGTTAAAACTATGGACAAGTAGTGGTTTCACACAATTTTAACAATTCATCAAATTTCAAAGTTAAATTTTCTAGTTCTGTTATTATATAAATATTGTGAAATTACCAGCCCATAATAAAATATTTATTCATTACACACCCTACCTGTTACTACTAGCCTTGTGGGCCTTTACATTATATTTTACAAGTTGTTTGTTTCGTTGAACAATAGTAAATGCTTAAAATATTAAAACAACATTTATATTGATTAGCTTTAAGGTGAAATATATCGCCCGGATCAGAATATTGATTGAATCAGAGAATTTAGACTCTGTTGGTCGGTGGTCAGTGGTCAGTGTCCAAAGTGTGCGTTGTTCAAGTAAAGGGGTAATAAATGATGGTTGGGTTTTGGGAACATAGATATCAATGAATTGAAGCAATTCAGTAGTCAAAATAACAATGTGTTCAAAATGTTAACAGAACTTAAATTCTAACTTTGAAATTCTATGAAACAACCCGTCATAAGTGTTTCATTATTGTATAACACATTCTGAAATAATCTTTAATAACATCGTTTTAGAAAAGTGATATATGATACAACAAGGGGTGCGATACGACACAATAAACTGAATCTGTTGTCTATTTGTGTCACGAAACGAACACTTGTATACTTGATAATGTCACATCCAAATTCCCAAAACAAAAGTGTCGTATCAGGAACCTCTATTAGTATTAGTACTTTAACAATGTATTATTGAAGAAGAAAACAGTATATATTTGTACTTCATTCCAGAGTGGCAGGTACTCTTGATGTCATTCCTAATTACTAATTACCTTAAAGTATGTTTATTAAATACATCTAAATGTAAAAACAATCCACTTGGAAAAATCTTATTTACAAAAAATTCAACTTACATTCCCACCACCGTGAGTTTGCAAAATCTCTCGGTGGCTGGACATTAATAATAATAATATTTGGCTAATATACATAATGCCGTTTTTGTGAAAAATCACCTCAAGGGCGCTGTACAAATAAATAAGTACATAAAAGAATTAATATTACTGACTTACAACAAAGATTTACAATTATAACCAGTGACTTACATCTAAGACTTATAGCTAATGACTTACATCTAAGATTTATAGCTAGTGACTTATGACTAAGAAATATAAATGCTGACCTAAAATAGTAGCCTAATGACATACATATTTACAACTATGACTTAAAGTTAGAGATTTACAATTAACATATGTATTTACATTTAAAAATACTTGAGTACGGTTTGAAAGGGTTGTCAGTTATAATATTAAAAAACAAACTCTGTAGGTACATGTATAAACACATAACATATTAAGTAAGTTATTGCTGTGGGCTGTGGGTCGAAGCAGTTTGAGGATTTTTATACAAGAATATTATATTCTATACATCTTATACTTATCACACATTATACTTTATTTTTTAGCGTTATTAGCACCAGAAGAAGAAGGACGTTTTTAATTAATACTAGCTGACCCGGCCACGCGTTACTGTGACTAATAGAACACAACGTCATCTACTGGATGGTTATTCAACCTTTATAACCACCGCCGTCTTGGAGTTTATGGCGAAGAGACAGACAGATGCCGCGGAGGACTTTAATTTATAATATGAAGAGATGGTGTGAAAGATTATAATAATGTGCATGAAATGCTTGGGGTAACTAACGTATTTAAGTTAATAAGGATTAATACTGTATCCATCTAAATAACTTTTCAATTACCGCAATTTACGTGACCATTTTTTTTAGAAGATAGAATGAGTATAGTAAGCTATCCGTAAAAGATAGATATATGCCTTCGCGGAATTTTTTTGTAGATCTACAAAAGAGGAATATCCCACCATGCATTGTTTTGTTATATCCCAAAAGAATTAGGCAGCGTTTTCGATGAAAGCTACCAAGGCGGCTTGACTTTTTCCGACACTTCTAACAATTACCGTTATGTTTCAACCAATTTACACAAATCCTTGACAAATTACATATCTAAACCTTCCTCACGAAACACTCTATCTATTGGTGAAATTGGTGAGTTTATCGCGAACAGACAGACAGACAGACGACGCGGGGGACTTTAATTTATAATATGTAGAGATGTAGAGAAGAGATTACAATTTAAGAACACGGGTGCAAAAATGATGTTAATGGGTTAATTGGATTCACGGGAAGGTATCTTATATATATATATCTTAAATAAATGAATGAAATTAATCGTCAATCTCTGTTGGTCTGGGTGGTTATAGCGCAATAAATTGGTTCTGGACTGACTAGGGCCCGACATAGCTTCTCCCGCCCACGCTTCTCATACCTCCACGCGATGACCAACGGGCAACGGACATGAGGGTGAAATTGACGGTAACCAACCCAAAGGTATGGCTAAAGGTACGGTTAGTGTAGGGAGTGTGGCGGATTCATCGCTCAGGGAGTGTAAGCGCGATCAGCAATAGCCATCCCAAGCCAAGGCGTGAGCTTGCGTGCTCAGGGCTGAATGACACGGTGCCTCCGAGACACAAGGTCGGATCTTGGAGTATTTAGACCTTACCCCAGCATTCAGGGCTCTGCTGGGGTGGACCGTTTATTTCCATAGATACTCGTGGGACCAAATATGCACTTTAAAAACAACAAAAATAACAATAATGAGGGAACCTAGGAGTAGTGGAAGGGAGAGATGAGGACTCGTGCCTCTTGGGCCCTTCAAGGAACCAAGAGGTAGTGAGTGAAGAGAGATGGGAACACCTTGGAAGATTCTACTCTTGCTGGGCCCTCAGGGAACCCAAACAGGGAACCCAAACCTCCGATGAATGTATCGCATCTGAAACTAACCCCCAGCCCCAACCGGGACTCTCAAGGAACCATAGGAGAGAGAGAGGGGGGGAAGCAAACAAGTGCCTTCCAACAGCAACCAATGAGGAAAATAGGGTGAATTCTCTGACTGATGACGTGAAGAGAATACACATGGATACTTTCCCCAGAAAGAAACTAAGTGGGGCCAAGTGGAGGAAATGTAAACTGCCAAAGAAAAGCACAAGTCCAAGCATCGACCAACCAACCCCAGACACAGGGACCTCAAAAGTCAGCTGGGGACAGCCATGGACCTCTCGTGCCAGGACAAACTCACCAGGGACAAACTGGAAGCAAACGGAGACCCCACAGGGTAACAACCAAGAAAGCAACCAGGAATTCCCAGGGAACAGAAAGCCGGGAACCTAAACCCTCGGGGCGCCCACCGAGAAATGCCCGGAAAAAGCCCCGAGGAGCTCCCACCTCTTCCACCTATGCAGAAGCCGCCAGTAGTAAAATTAGGGTGGCTATACGTAACAATAACATGCTTCTTACTGACAGCTGTCAAGTTTCACTCCCGAATATTTTATAAAATACACTCTCAAGTGAACTAATTAATATATTTGAAAGTGTTCTGTGAAGTTAAATATAATAATAAATAAAACCGATAATTAAAAAATCTATACTTTTAATCCTGTGAAGTTAAACTCACCGAGAACTCTTGTCATGCTCTTGTCATACCAGTGGAGAGCGACTGTGTCACCACATTCTCCCTTACACTTGTTGCATCTCCCTTACACACACAGTAGTAGGGTGACCACTGCCCACTGCCCACTGCCAGCAATAATTTATCCTATAATTTATACTTAAAAAAAAAAAAAAAGAAAAGTAATATAAGATCAGGGAAGCAGAATACGGATGGCAATGAAAGGATCGGTTTTTCATCTGACGACTTCATGTTTCTAAAGAAGGAAATAGACCAGCTAAAGGAGGAAAAACTCACTAAAAGATAAAAAAAATCAAGGCAATCGAAATGAGACTGGCCGAAAGAGAACAGGAGTCAATAAGTGAATTTATTGAAATTACTGGCGCCGACGATCAACCCGGTGAACAGCCAGCTGATGCAGCAATTCCAGTGGCGGGCACCCTCGCTCTAAAACTTATCCCAACTGACATTCAACGTGCATTACGCACTTATGATCCCAGACCAGGCGCACAAAAAAAACTAACGATTCAACAGGATCCGACTAAACATCATGCTCTATTAGCTCTGAGAGCTGAAGCAAAGATACATAATGTCGACAACAAAAATAAAAAAAATTTATAGGAGAAAAAATTACCCCATACTTCAAAGAGCTCATGTGGAAAGCAACGGTAAAAGCAAAAGTCACAACTTTTCTTATGTATGGTTCAAAAATAGTAAGATCCTGATTTATTTTTTATTATTTCATAAATGTTTACATGTTACAGTTTTTGCCTTTTTTAACTACCATACTAGGCTTTTGTCCGTGTTGTGGTAGTCATATAAATTGGGGAATATTAATGTATTATTTATGTATCTTATTAACCTGACAATATGGACTTCTTACTGGATAAGAACTAAATGACAAGGAAATCAATATCAACAAAGTGACCCATCAATATGTAATGAATTTCTGAAGCATTCTGCCCTCTCCGTATGAATATAAATGCATAAAATAAAATTCCACAAGTTTAGTTGTCGTTTTCCACATTCCATTAGTTTTCTCGACGAAATTCAACATATATTTAGTTCGGATATCAGAAGGACGCGGGTTCGAGTCCCGTTGGCGGCATGTATCTTTTCTCGGAAGATTTTTTTCAATGTAGATAAGTGTTTCAGACTAATAATTATTACTTATAATAATTGTTACCCTCTGTGCTAAGCATAAAAATCTTGTCTTAAACATTAGTTTATCAATTAAAAAATAATAATAGATTTAGTATTATCATTTTTAGTGAGGCTTGGTTGAAAGATTCAATCAATATACCAGGTATTACTGGATATTCAACGCACAGCACCAAAAAAAATTATTTACAAAATGATGGAGTTGTCGTTTACACTCGGAAGGATGTCTTAGTTTCGGTTGAAGGAATAGCTATTACACATGCTAACTGTCTTAAATATCGACTATCTAATAATATACGTGTTATAGCAGTTTATAGATCTCCTTCTCAAACACACATTGATAACTTTGTTGACCACCTAGACGATTTACCCGTACCAACACTTAATCATCAAGTGATTTTATTTGAACTGCACAAAAAGGGACTTTGCTGTATTCAGGACCAGTACCACAGTATCACAGACCATTTCATTTTGGATAACGCCACGTGATCGCTACATCTCTATATTAGGTATGCTCCATCTTTCGGTTAATAAAGACGATATCATCATAAAATAAGAGACTGTGTAGTTTGTAAAAAATTTAAAACACATTTTTATTCTTCTAAAAATTTACTCATTGATGAATCATTGGTGTTATTCAAAGGAAGGCTTCGAATAAAGCAGTATCTTCCTGCGAAAAGACATAAATTCGTAGTAACCGACCGAAGATTCGGTTTCGGCAAAAAAATCTAGTTTCGGTATCAGTTTCGGTTTCGGCAGATTTTCTGCAATTATTGTTTTTTTATTTATTTAATTTAACACATGTTAAATGTCTGAATAAGTGTAAAAAATAAGTCAAATAACAGTAAACAATCGTTTTTTAACATGTCTAAAAAAGTTTTAGTTTCGGTTTCGGTGGAAAGTTCTGTTTCGGTCGGACACTATAAAATTGCTTGTCTTGTGTGGTGGCGATACTGGCTTAGTGTTACAGTTTGTGATTTAGTGTGGAGCGAAAACGGAAATGCCTATTAGTGATGTAAGTGAAGAACTTTGACAGCGGCGAGGTGTTTCCGGTAAAGTGGTGGTGTCATTGTTGGCGGACTATTTGGGGAAAGGCCAAGCTATTTTCACCGATGACTGGTACACGAGTCCAGCATTGTTTCATTACCTGCAAAGTAACCAATGCCTAAGGGACAACAAGGGAGGTCTTTTATCCTCTCCAGCCGGAATCTCTCGACCCATCGTCTTGCACCGTGGTTGGAGAGATGGATTCCTACGTCCGACCCCCGATTCCTACCCACCCCTCATATTTGTTTCCTTCCTAGAACTTCCTCTCCTTCCTTTCCTTAAAAAATCAGAACATTAAAAATCTACTACCAAAACATCCGCAGACTACGATCAAAACTCGATGACCTACTTCTCATCATCATGACATCACAATACTTAGCTACACTTACCTACACACATCATTGACCCTGTGCTTGTAGCTTGTATTGTCACATGTTCTTTTCCTACCCATCCCTATATACCTGTCATTTAACCTTACCCACAATCAGTCTTTAATCAAAACTCGCCGCGTGAACATTTCTAATATTCCGCATACCGCATCCGCATAGTGCAAGTAAAATACCGCGACAAGTGCATGAACAAACCCAGCCGAGATAGAAGAGAAGTGCACCATTCTTTTTACTTGTGCAGTAGTCATTCATGCATTTCAAAACACATACAAGGTCCTTCCACATCCGCAGACACATAAATCACACATCATACAATATGTACCGGACGTAGATTTAAGATTATAATATCGTTTAAAGTTTATAATGTTTTCATGTTTTGCAAATAATAAAATTAATCAGGGGTCATAGCAATCGGTTTAAAGACAAAAGAACAACGCTTGACCCCACCTTCATCTCTGTGTACATACTTACACACTACTTAATTTCATCTCTGTGTACATACCTACACACCTCTTCTTTATTTTTAACCTTTTTCCTTTGCGTGAATTCGATCTGTGCGAATCCGTTCCTATACAAACCTTCGCGCAGATCCAATTTACGCAAAGCTCTGTCATTTACATAAAACTATATATCTTTGTTACTTAAAATTTTATACCTACAGATTACTTATCTTACTACTTTGCATAAAATTGTGATTTGTGCAAAGTCTTCTTGAGCTGTTGTACATACTTACAACCTAAGAGTATGGATATTAGAGAGACGGCATGTAAAGTGCGCCCACCCTCCCAAAGTATGCCTTTTCAAAAATTTTACCTAACGGTTTTTAGATGGCTGACATTGGCTTTTACACCTCGGTCGTGCATAGAGCTCCCAGAAAAACGTTCATAAAACATAGAAAAATGGTCCACCGCGTCGTAAACTTGTGTAAAAGTAGTTCTATGAAGACCTTTAAGAAGAAAGACGGTCTTACCTTTCACAGGAAAGTGTTTAAACATAGCTTAAATATACATTTTATAATTTTCGGCGTGTTCATTTCAACCGCCATCGCCATGTGCCCGATGTTATCACGTGAACTCCGACTGCCGATGGGCCGAATCAGTCAGCTTAAATTATAATAATTAAAAATTACCAAAAAACTTTTATGTTTTTATTAATCATAACGCACAAATATAAAGTTGTGATTTACACATGTCATAGGTATGTGTTTTTTATCATTTTGCTTATTAATTTTTAAACATTTTTACTTTGTCTTTTTTGCACTGTTATTTTTAGTTTTTTTTTTCCTACTAATTTAACACTCCTTTTAAATATATTTACAATGTTAATTCAAAGTTTATAATCACTGTATTGTCATGTAAAAGTCACATTGACTTGCCCTCGTGGTCGAGGGGTAAAGCTCTTGACTAGCAATCCGGAGGTCGCGGGTTCAAATCCCGGTGCGCGCAGATAAATTTTATTCGATTGATCTGTGTTTTCAAAATTTATTAATTAAAAATAATATAAGTTAGGTACATTTCCGGCCGTATTGCCACTTCCTTTAAATCGGGACACGAACCCAAGAACTTCGGCTTTCCGGGCCCGCAACTCTGCCAACTGAGTTAATGTGTCCCTATCCGATTCGGTCATTTTTAACTGTATCATACTTTGACTAAGAACTACCGACATTATCTTCATTTTCTTGACACGTATTTAATTGGCTGCTATCTACATGTATGATTGCAAGATTCAAACCCGAACTAAATGCTATCTAGAAAGGGCCTGGATATATTTTTAACCATTTTATTTTTAATATACGACATCTATTGACTTTTCTGCAAGTCTAGGATATATTTTATTTTTAACTTTGTCAGTAAAACCTTCCAGTTATGCCCATATTTTTTTCAGATTTTTTTTGTTTTCAGATTTTCTATTGAGTTTCGTTAATATTGTCTTCATTTAATTTATCTTTTAAATAAGTAAACCCTGAGGAAGTGAGCATTGCTCACGAAATATGCCGGTTTTTTATAAACAATAAAAGTGGTTAAAAGTAAGTAAACTATTAATTTTGATAAAGAAATTCGTTCAGCAAATAATACACAATGGGTAATTATATTTTGTGCCTAAAATATGAAAAAAAAACTGACAAAAGTTTTTTTTATTAAAAAATAAA
Organism: Limnephilus rhombicus; assembly: GCA_929108145.2. Lineage (NCBI taxonomy): Eukaryota > Metazoa > Arthropoda > Insecta > Trichoptera > Limnephilidae > Limnephilus > Limnephilus rhombicus. Next base: position 40,604,652 of record OV815296.1, read on the forward strand.
TTAAATAATGTTAATCCCATTACCAGTTCGGCCCTTTTCTGTAGAACGCTCACCCTGCCCCCGCGCGCTGGGCGGTAACCCCGTTTCTATCCCCTCTTCACGCCGGCCAAAAATGGAGATAGCTACACAGGTTTTGACGGTTTAGTACGTTCTGAAATGCCTATACCGCTTCCATGCAATCTTAGTTCCATGCTTACAACATTTGCGCAAATTCAATTTTATGCAAAGCCTATTTCTATGTATCCAATTTGTGCAACATTGTTTAATTTTAACTTGCACAAAATGGCTGCAATCTTCTAAATATGTTCAGAAATTGTGCAAAACTCATAATAAACAAAATATCGGAGAAGCGTAGAGTGTAGGGCGAGATTGAACGCTGTGGCGTTTTTTGCTTCGTTACGCAACAGCGGAACGAACGCAGTGGCGTTTTAACTCTAGACAATGAGAATTATAAGAATTTAAAGCGCCTTGTTCGCCGCAACCCATACATCCTGCATGTTATCCACCTTGCGACAATCCGAACTCCTAGAAGACTCCTTGTTCGCCGCAATCCACGCATCCTGCATCTTATCCTGTTGCACCCCCTGTTCGCACGCATTATCCTGATACCTGGACCAAGACAACCCTCGCCTGTGACACTACCCCGAACACATTACCTGCATGCACCTGTTGCACCCCTGGCAACCCTCAAGTCCATCTGTGCCCTACAACCCACTCCCGACGACGCCCTGAAGCTACAACCTCCGATAAGCCCTGCTCCACACACCACTACCAATAAACATCTCACCTCCCGTCCACCATTATGAACTTTATTGACGAACTGAAGAAGTTAGACCCGCCCATCGAAATCCTGAAACAATATATGTCCTCCATCACCGCCAGTCACTCCGCCAGATGAGGAAAAGTCACATTTTACCCCGATGGCCTAGGAACCACCCCATCGGCCACCATGTACTGTTATGATAAAATATTTGTCAATATATCTCGAAGTTTATTTTATCATAGATTTAGGCAAGCAGGTACCTCATTTCAAGAGGTGATTAAATAATATTTAAAAAAATAATAAACTTCAACGTAAATTTATTTTTTGAATTTTGGAAGTAAAATCATTCAATTATTTCTTTTCGAATACGATATAAAAATTGGAAAATTTGTTGAGAACTCACTCCTCAGTATTTAGTCCGTGGTGGTGGATTATTTACTAAGTCTAACGTGATTCTTATTTACGTGTTATTTCATTAACATTATAAAAGTAAAATGATTGTTTATTGAACCGAAATGGTTCTTTATTAAAAATGCCGCGACCAATATAAATCGTGGTGCCGATAAGGTGTTTTACACATTTCTGAGATCGTAATAACCACAGAATATAACCAAAGGATATAATTTGAATTTACTTGCCAAGTATCAGGGCAATATATTTAAAAATATGGAAGTTTAATAAATCACAAGGAGACTAACCTGTCTAATGACGAAGGAATTATAATCTCGCCTGGATTTACAAATATTCCATGGCTGGAGTGAAATGTTGGAGCAAATACTGTTTTCAGCTGACTACAGTTCAAGGTATTTTGTCAGACTTTACAACAGGAGAAAAACCAAGATTTGTTATTTAGTTAGTTAGTTACTTGAATTTTTGGTCAATTCCAAGGGAGTTGAGTTTAGAACTATAAATATGTTTTAATGTCCCAATTATGTTTGCTATTATGTTTTAATAAATTTATTATTTCTTATTACTTATCAGTACTGTCTATTTTATTTAAAATCCTTCTATTTTAACCTTAAAGTTGTATACCAAAGGCCCTGAGAGGATTATTGCTTACCCATCTGCTAGCCTGGTTAATCAACCAGTGGCACCCCTTTAAAAATAAAGCTGGCAGATGTTATTTCACTTTTACAACATACCTTTTAACATTGCCACAACGCAACCACCCACTACCACCCTTCCGATACCCACGACCATAGACGTACAGCTGGCAAAGGATACTCCTCTCCCTCAAGACTTCCCGCCCCTACCATCCACTTCCACCAGCTCCTGGAAGACGACACCTGCTGGAAAACATCAACGACCCTCCCTCGCAAAACCGAAGACTACCACACCTACTAAGACCACCAACCGCTTTTCCGCCCTGTCACCACCAACAATAACAAACTCTGACACGACAGACGACGACGGAGAATATTATTAATTTAATTTTCCGTTTTTATTTATTATAGAATTAATGTATTTACATCTACGAATTTTATAATTTTAATACATACATTTCAGTTTCTACGTGATACAAATAGATTTTTTTTTCTCTGAATTGAATTATTATTTTTTTTTTCAAAATGTCGACTTCAATCGGGAACGTAAATGACATTGGAAGCTACGCGTGTTCAGGCTAGGCGTTTTAATAAAGCCTTTAAATTGGCACAAATTAAAGAACAATGCGAAGGAGATATTAGTTCAGACTCAGAAGATAGTTTAGATAGCGGAAAAAAAATTGTGAAATACACAAAAATAATTTATAATGACTCTACTCCCTCCGTTTCTAGTTTGAATAGTTGGAATTTAAAATTTAATGGGAATAGTTGTGTAAGAAATTTTATTCTTGAAATTGAAGAGAAATGCCGAACAAGAAATATAAAGCATAAGGATTTATTAAGATGTTTTCCTGACATTCTCGAGGGATTGGCCTTACTTTGGTTCAGGTCGATTTATAATGCAGATTTAACATGGGAGGAATTATCTAAATTGCTTAGCTTGAGGCTGGCAATAAACAAATTCAACTAAAAACCGAGTTATTTAATATGAAACAAACGGATGGTATGTCCGCTTTTGAATTTACATTGCGTATGAAATCACTAAATAATATGTTAGATTCCAAACTTCCAGAATCTGAACTTTTACAACTATCCATGAGAGCTTTGCTTCCTATGTACGCAAATTTACTGGCTTCTCGTGATATAGAATCATTTGATGAATTAACAAAAGCAACGGGAAAATTAGAATCATACTCATCTATGACAGAAAAGCAAAATTCATATTATTCTCCAAAAGAAAATACGAATTTTACCGAAAAAAATAAAAACTTTAATTATAATAAAAAACTTGATTACAATTCTAAATCGAATTACAAATAATAAAACAGTTCAAATAATAATAGAAATAATAATTATTTCAATCGTTCTGCCAACTATTCAAATGGAAATACAAGTTATACACGATCATTTTCAAATTCGAAAAATGGTTCAAACAATTATTTTGGTAAAAACAATAATAATAATAATTCAGGACATTCATTTAAACGTATATTTTGTGATTATTGTAAAATCACGGGACATTTAGATTCTGAGTGTCGAAAGAAAGCTTCAATAAATATTAAATCAAAAGTTGGTACAATTGAAGAGGGTACTAAATACAGCAAACCAAAAAACTAGGTTGGAGTCACTCTGTTCACGCCCCATCCTATGCGCAAAGGAAGAGGGAATGGAAGAGTTGGCTCCGGCTAGTTCTATCTTGTGAGGAAATGGGTCGACTGCCACAGAAGAATGAGATTGAAGAGGATGGTCGTCCATTTACAAATATTAATATTTTACAAAATAGCTACAGTGCACTGCTTGACAGTGGCGCTTCCTTGTCATGTCTAGGAGGAGATACCTATAAAATAGCTACAGTGCACTGCTTGACAGTGGCGCTTCCTTGTCATGTCTAGGAGGAGATACCTATAAAATAGCTACAGTGCACTGCTTGACAGTGGCGCTTCCTTGTCATGTCTAGGAGGAGATACCTATAAAATAGCTACAGTGCACTGCTTGACAGTGGCGCTTCCTTGTCATGTCTAGGAGGAGATACCTATAAAATAGCTACAGTGCACTGCTTGACAGTGGCGCTTCCTTGTCATGTCTAGGAGGAGATACCTATAAAATAGCTACAGTGCACTGCTTGACAGTGGCGCTTCCTTGTCATGTCTAGGAGGAGATACCTATAAAAGATGAGGAAATCGGCCGACTGCCACAGAAGAATGAGATTGAAGAGGATGGTCGTCCATTTACAAATATTAATATTTTAGAAAATAGCTACAGTGCACTGCTTGACAGTGGCGCTTCCTTGTCATGTCTAGGAGGAGATACCTATAAAAGATGAGGAAATCGGCCGACTGCCACAGAAGAATGAGATTGAAGAGGATGGTCGTCCATTTACAAATATTAATATTTTACAAAATAGCTACAGTGCACTGCTTGACAGTGGCGCTTCCTTGTCATGTCTAGGAGGAGATACCTATAAAATAGCTACAGTGCACTGCTTGACAGTGGCGCTTCCTTGTCATGTCTAGGAGGAGATACCTATAAAAGATGAGGAAATCGGCCGACTGCCACAGAAGAATGAGATTGAAGAGGATGGTCGTCCATTTACAAATATTAATATTTTACAAAATAGCTACAGTGCACTGCTTGACAGTGGCGCTTCCTTGTCATGTCTAGGAGGAGATACCTATAAAAGATGAGGAAATCGGCCGACTGCCACAGAAGAATGAGATTGAAGAGGATGGTCGTCCATTTACAAATATTAATATTTTACAAAATAGCTACAGTGCACTGCTTGACAGTGGCGCTTCCTTGTCATGTCTAGGAGGAGATACCTATAAAAGATGAGGAAATCGGCCGACTGCCACAGAAGAATGAGATTGAAGAGGATGGTCGTCCATTTACAAATATTAATATTTTACAAAATAGCTACAGTGCACTGCTTGACAGTGGCGCTTCCTTGTCATGTCTAGGAGGAGATACCTATAAAAGATGAGGAAATCGGCCGACTGCCACAGAAGAATGAGATTGAAGAGGACGGTCGTCCATTTACAAATATTAATATTTTACAAAATAGCTACAGTGCACTGCTTGACAGTGGCGCTTCCTTGTCATGTCTAGGAGGAGATACCTATAAAAGATGAGGAAATCGGCCGACTGCCACAGAAGAATGAGATTGAAGAGGATGGTCGTCCATTTACAAATATTAATATTTTACAAAATAGCTACAGTGCACTGCTTGACAGTGGCGCTTCCTTGTCATGTCTAGGAGGAGATACCTATAAAAGATGAGGAAATCGGCCGACTGCCACAGAAGAATGAGATTGAAGAGGATGGTCGTCCATTTACAAATATTAATATTTTACAAAATAGCTACAGTGCACTGCTTGACAGTGGCGCTTCCTTGTCATGTCTAGGAGGAGATACCTATAAAAGATGAGGAAATCGGCCGACTGCCACAGAAGAATGAGATTGAAGAGGATGGTCGTCCATTTACAAATATTAATATTTTAGAAAATAGCTACAGTGCACTGCTTGACAGTGGCGCTTCCTTGTCATGTCTAGGAGGAGATACCTATAAAAGATGAGGAAATCGGACGACTGCCACAGAAGAATGAGATTGAAGAGGATGGTCGTCCATTTACAAATATTAATATTTTAGAAAATAGCTACAGTGCACTGCTTGACAGTGGCGCTTCCTTGTCATGTCTAGGAGGAGATACCTATAAAAGATGAGGAAATCGGCCGACTGCCACAGAAGAATGAGATTGAAGAGGATGGTCGTCCATTTACAAATATTAATATTTTACAAAATAGCTACAGTGCACTGCTTGACAGTGGCGCTTCCTTGTCATGTCTAGGAGGAGATACCTATAAAATAGCTACAGTGCACTGCTTGACAGTGGCGCTTCCTTGTCATGTCTAGGAGGAGATACCTATAAAATAGCTACAGTGCACTGCTTGACAGTGGCGCTTCCTTGTCATGTCTAGGAGGAGATACCTATAAAATAGCTACAGTGCACTGCTTGACAGTGGCGCTTCCTTGTCATGTCTAGGAGGAGATACCTATAAAAGATGAGGAAATCGGCCGACTGCCACAGAAGAATGAGATTGAAGAGGATGGTCGTCCATTTACAAATATTAATATTTTAGAAAATAGCTACAGTGCACTGCTTGACAGTGGCGCTTCCTTGTCATGTCTAGGAGGAGATACCTATAAAAGATGAGGAAATCGGCCGACTGCCACAGAAGAATGAGATTGAAGAGGATGGTCGTCCATTTACAAATATTAATATTTTACAAAATAGCTACAGTGCACTGCTTGACAGTGGCGCTTCCTTGTCATGTCTAGGAGGAGATACCTATAAAAGATGAGGAAATCGGCCGACTGCCACAGAAGAATGAGATTGAAGAGGATGGTCGTCCATTTACAAATATTAATATTTTACAAAATAGCTACAGTGCACTGCTTGACAGTGGCGCTTCCTTGTCATGTCTAGGAGGAGATACCTATAAAAGATGAGGAAATCGGCCGACTGCCACAGAAGAATGAGATTGAAGAGGATGGTCGTCCATTTACAAATATTAATATTTTAGAAAATAGCTACAGTGCACTGCTTGACAGTGGCGCTTCCTTGTCATGTCTAGGAGGAGATACCTATAAAAGATGAGGAAATCGGCCGACTGCCACAGAAGAATGAGATTGAAGAGGATGGTCGTCCATTTACAAATATTAATATTTTACAAAATAGCTACAGTGCACTGCTTGACAGTGGCGCTTCCTTGTCATGTCTAGGAGGAGATACCTATAAAAGATGAGGAAATCGGCCGACTGCCACAGAAGAATGAGATTGAAGAGGATGGTCGTCCATTTACAAATATTAATATTTTACAAAATAGCTACAGTGCACTGCTTGACAGTGGCGCTTCCTTGTCATGTCTAGGAGGAGATACCTATAAAAGATGAGGAAATCGGCCGACTGCCACAGAAGAATGAGATTGAAGAGGATGGTCGTCCATTTACAAATATTACAAAATAGCTACAGTGCACTGCTTGACAGTGGCGCTTCCTTGTCATGTCTAGGAGGAGATACCTATAAAAGATGAGGAAATCGGCCGACTGCCACAGAAGAATGAGATTGAAGAGGATGGTCGTCCATTTACAAATATTAATATTTTACAAAATAGCTACAGTGCACTGCTTGACAGTGGCGCTTCCTTGTCATGTCTAGGAGGAGATACCTATAAAAATTTTCAAAGATCAGGAGTAGATTTAGTCAAAATAGATTTTAGTGTATCGACAGCTGACGGTACGAGCCAGCCTGTCTTAGGTACTATGACGTTGCCGGTGACGTATAATTCAATTACTGCAGAAATTGTTTTCTACGTCATCCCTTCGTTATCACCAAAATTTATTTTGGGGGTAGACTTTTGGAAACGGTTCCGGATTGCGCCGGAGTTGTTTTCAAAGGTATCTAGCTCTCAACGTGAGGGTCAGATTAATGAGGTGCGGGCAATTCGGCCAGCCTCGTCATTATCGCATTCCGAAAATAAAGCCCTTTCTCAAATAATTAAAAAAAATTGAATCAATTTCTTTTGAAAAGAGGGGTTGAGGTTTGACACACTTGGTCAAACATAAAATAATTACATCGGGACCACCTATTAAACAAAGATACTATCCGTTATCACCTGTTAGACAACAGCAATTAGATGCTGAAATAGATGAGATTCTCAAAATGGGAGTTATCCGTCCTTCATGTTCTCGTGGTCTAGTCCTGTTTTAATAGTTTCGAAAAAGGATGGTACTGGAAGATTATGCCTAGATTCCAGAAAAATCAACAATGTGACAATTCGTGACAGTTATCCTCTTCCGTATTCCGTATTTCACATATTCTCGACAAACTTGGTGGTGCTAGATTCGTCTCGTCAATAGATTTGAGCAAAGCTTTTTGGCAGATTGCTCTAGATAAAGACTCGTGTGAAAAGACTGCGTTCGTCGTTCCAGGTCGCGGACTATTGGAATTCACTCGCATGCCATTTGGGTTGAAAAATGCACCCAGTGAGCTTCAAAGATTAGCAGACGCACTCTTTGGGCCAGAATTTGATGAAAATGCATTTTGTTATTTGGATGACTTAATTTTGGTCTCAGAAGATCTAGATGCACATTTAAATCTATTAAATCGTGTTTATGAAAGACCGAGAGATGCAGGTCTCACCATCAATTTAAAAAAATCGGAGTTTTGTAAAGCCGAGCTAAAATATCTAGGTTACATGGTAGATTCTCAAGGTCTTCGTACGGATCCGGTAAAAATAGAAAGTATTAGAGATTTCCCGGTACCAAAGAATGCGAAAGGAATCCGTGCTTTTATTGGACTTTGCGGATACTTCAGACGATTTATTAAGGGTTTTTCAAGCATAGAAGCCCCTCTAACAAAACTTACGGGATCAAAAAACGGTGTTAGTAATTTAATGGACGAAGGAAGCTGACACAGCATTTATTAATTTAAAAAATGCACTTACGACTGCACCAGTTTTAAGTTGTCCTGATTTTACTAAACCATTTTCCATCCATTGTGACGCAAGCTCAGCCGGAATAGGCGCTGTTATTATTCAAAATTTGACGGAACTGAACACCCTGTAGCTTATTATTCAAGGTGTTTAAATAAACATGAACGTAACTACGGTATCACTGAAAGAGAACTTTTAGCAGTATTAGACTCAGTCACACACTTTAGGCCATATATTGAAGGAGCACATTTCACTGTAGTCACCGACCACTCCAGTTTAAAGTGGCTCAATTCTTTATCAAATCCAAGCGGTCGCTTAGCTCGCTGGAGTACTCGTCTTTCACAATTTTCATTTGACATAATACATCGTAAAGGAACACAACATATCGTACCTGACGTACTTTCTAGAATGGATCTTGCCATAATCTCAGGAATAGACTCACAACCAACTACAGACAAGTGGTACTTAAATGTTTGGAAGGGTTGCCAAGAATTTCCACAACGATATTTAAATTTTCAAATTAAAGATAACGAATTGTATCGCCATACAAAAAATGGTATAGCACTAAGTGAGGATACTTCATGGAAAATAGTAGTTCCTCAGGAGCGAAGGGCAAATATTGTAGCTGATTCTCATGAGTCTATTCGAGCTTGTCACCCAGGTATTTTTAAAACTTATAAAAAGCTACAACTTCATTACTATTGGCCAAACATGTATAGAGATGTAAAACAGTTCATAAACCGATGTACTGTATGTAAAGCACATAAAAATAGCACGGCTCCACCAAACGGTATTTCTACAAACCCAAAAATAGTCACTAGACCAATGCAAATGTTATCAATAGATTTAGTTGGACCTTTACCCCGTAGTTACTCCGGTCATACCATAATTTTATCATGCGTCGATGTTTTCTCTAAATATACTTGGTTATTTCCGCTGCGTAAAGGCACCGCGGGAAGCATTGTTAAAAATTTAGAGGAAAACATCTTCCTTGTACACGGAGTACCTAAAACGATAGTCTGTGATAATGGCCCTCAATTCACAAGTAGGGAATTTAAAGAATTACTAAAAAACTATAATATTCAATTACCTTTTTATAATACTTTATATACCCCACAAAATAACGTTGTTGAAAGATACAACCAAACTTTGGGTACTGCATTGTCAATTTTAGTTGAATCAGATCATCGTAATTGGTCGAAGTTTCTACCACAAGTTCAATCAGCAATGAACAACACAGTTAATTGCGCTACAAATTTTACACCATATTTTTTAATGCACGGACGGGAACAAATACTTGACCGTAATCCTATAACAGATGGAGGGACAAATCCTAAGGATGGTACTCTACCTAAAATTTATGCAAAAAGATTACAAGGACTGTCCTCTGTTTATGAGAAAGTCTCTGACGCCCTTCTTAAAGCATACCAAAAGGGAGCTAGTCATTATAACTTACGAAGGAAAAATTTTACATTTCAGGAAGGTGACGTAATATGGAGAAGAAATTTTGTGCAATCAAATGCAATAAATTATTTTGCACAAAAATTAGCACCCCGATTTGTACAAAATGTGGTAATTAAAAAAAAATCCGACCTTGTGTATACATTAGCAGACCTTCAAGGTATAGAAACTGGCGATTTCCATGTGAAGGATATCGTTAAATCGGACAACATACCAGTCTAGTTCGTTTAATTCAGTGTCTCAGAGGGTTTGGCCATCCTATCTGAGTGCCGAAAATAATATCAATTTTACGTAAAATTCGATGCACAGGAGCTTCAATAAGGCCTGATCAACCGATTTGTCGCTGCATTGCATTTCTATAGTTAGTAGCACTGTTATAATTACAGTTTTACAAATATAATATAATAATATTTAATATATTAAATATACAATTTTATAAGAAAATTGTTTTAAACAATATTTTATAACACAGGTACAACTCTAGTACTTTGATCGAGTTTAACCATTATCGTATATTATTACGGAGTTATTAATAATATAACTTATTAATTGACATGTTATGAATGAACAGACAAACTAAAATAAGAATCACGTTGTTTTTGTATATATATATGTATATATTTTAGTTTTTTAACTTAGAATTTAAAGAAAAGATATACCACTAAGTATACATGTATACTTTATTTTTTTTTAATTCTAAGCAAACTGTTTAAAATGAACTGTGTTTTTTTTTTTTTTTTACATTTAATTCTACAATTTTTGATTTTTTTAATTGACAGGATTACTCAGAGATCCAAAGATTCGTACCTCTTTGCAACTTGAGTTGTCTTGATAGTTGAAAAATATAAAATTTACATAAAAAATGTTTACATTTAATTTCATTTCATGACGCATTTGTTTTTAAATATTTATATATATATAAAACATATATATAGAGATATAGATGTTGTTAAGTTAGTTTATAATAGAGCATATCTCCTATGTATTCGAGTATGTAATATATTTCTAATAATTGAAGAGAATAGTTTATTTAATATATAAACTTTTGCATAAAAAGTGTTTGTTTTCCCTTGGGAAACTGAAATTTGTTTGTTTCAAACAATTTACTAAACAATTACGACTCCACAAAGCTGGTTGTTTACCTCAATTATCTGGCACCATTCATTGGCGATGGTTGATGACATTATGACATTTAAATAATTTAATTTTACATAAATGTTGATTGCTATTATATAAATTTCCTTCTTGGATAGACCAAATGACCTTAGTGAGTTAGTCAGGAAACTCCACGGAGTGAACATTCTTGATATCCTAAAGATGGATTTAAATTCAGTGCAAAGTGAGGGTTGATTGATCTCCCTAAAAGTGATGCCTATTGAGGCTTAATACCCTGATTTGGGAGAGTGACGCTTTAGACTTTAGAGCATTGATTTTCAAAGTGGGGGGCGCGGGCGTGGGCGGCGGTTATCACTCCGGTCGCCCACCCGCGCCCGCGCTACCGCACGCACCTCACTTCCCGCAGCACACGCACCTCACTTCCTCACCGGATTTTTGCTCAGTCATCTGAGAAAATGCTCCAAGCGTCAGATGAATTATCGCTACTCATTGCAAAGGCCAAAAAAGCCATGCTATCGGAGAAACGCTCGTTAAACCCAGCTTACTGAAAGCAGCGGATATCGTTCTTTGACCAGAAAGTAAACAAAAATTTTCACAAAAACCTCTTTCTAAAAACACCGCGAAACGTCGCATTGATGATATTGCTGAAGATAAAAAAATCAGGTAGTGGAGGCCGTGAATAAATTAAGTTTTTTTGCAATACAGTTGGATGAGAGTACCGATGTTGCGCAATGTTGTCAACTGCTAGTTTTCGTTAGATATATACAAAATGAAACAATCAAAGACGAGTTGCTGTTTTTAACAGAGTTAACGATGACTTCGAAAGCAATTGACATAAATGACAGCCATCTCTGAATTCTTTGATAAACATGAACTGTCATGGAAAAAAGTTGATAGACATATTGCACAAAAGGCGCTCCGGCAATGCTTGGATCTCGTTCAGGATTCGTACAGTTGGTCAAAGAAAAAAATCCCAACGTAATTACTATTCACCGTTGTATACACCGTCAAGCCTTGGCAGCTAAAACACTCTCAAACTAACTCTATGACGTCTTGAAATTATGCATTAAAATTGTAAATTATGTTAAAAAGACTGCATTAAATACTCGGCATTTTACGGTTCTCTGTGAAGATTTGGGCACAGAGCACAAGACATTGTTATTTCATACAGAAGTCCGTTGGCTCTCGAAAGGAAATATGTTGGCAAGATTATTTGAACTGCGAGATGAAGTAATTCAGTTTTTAGAAATTCAAAAACAAAGTGAATTGATTTTGGAATTTAAGAAACCATGGGTCCAAGTAATATTTGCCTATCTATCAGATATTTTTGATTCATTGAACACTTTGAACTTGAAATTACATGACGGAGACTCGAACATAATTTACCATCGGAATGCTACCACAGAATCCACTGAGAAGTTGCAACTGTGGAAACGCAAAATTTTGGCGTCCAATTATTCCTGCTTTCCTAAACTATTTGCGATCACAGAAGAAGCGTGCTCTAAGGAGATTTTGGATGAAAATGATACCAAGAATAAAATATCAAACCATTTGCAGCACCTCACGGACGAATTCAAGCGCTACTTTCCCGACTCGTGCGATAATATTATTTATCGATTAGCGATCGATCCTTTTTACGTCGACATAGACATGCTGCCAGATACTTTACAAGAGCAACCTTTGGAAATTAAACATAATTTTGAGAAGATGGTTAAGGCAAAATTTTGGGTTAAGTATCTCAAAGTTTATCCCAGCACAGCAGAGCAAGCACTAAAATTGTTTTTGCCTTTTTCAAGCACTTATGTGCGAAAAAACGTTTTCAGCAGTAGTTGTAGCAATAAAAACAAAGTATAGAAGCGAACTAGATATATAGATGTGATCTATGTTGTGCACTTTCGTTTATTGAACCCAGAATTGGAAATCTTTTCAAAAACATGCAAGCAAGCTCATCCGTCACATTGACTCTTTTACCTACCCTTATTTTATTTATTATTTATTTTGGGCCGAGGGGGGGGGGCATATTCATTTTAAGCAGTAGGGAGGCGTGTTAAGTTTGGGAACCCCTGCTTTAGAGCATAAAAGTGATATATGTTTTTGAAGGAGTTATGTAAAATTTGTAGAAATAATATTTATAATTTTTTTTTCTCTTTCAGTTTAATGTGTGTTGTTTATTTATCATTTAATGATTGTTGTTCACGTAACATTTAATTATGTCCTGTTTATTTCAGGTATTTGAACTATAATAATCAATAATATTGTATTCTAATTCTAATTCAAATTTAATCAATTTTAAATATTTCAAAGGTTCATACGAATTATTTATTATACATATATTATGTTTTATTAATCTATTAAAAGATTGTTAAATATTACTAATTGCTTTGTTGTTTTTATTTAATAGAAATCCTTGGATCGACAAATGTATCAGATAGAATAGGTTGTCCGGGAGGTAATGTTATGATAAAATATTTGTCAATATATCTCGAAGTTTATTTTATCATAGATTTAGGCAAGCAGGTACCCCATTTCAAGAGGTGATTAAATAATATTAAAAAAATAATAAACTTCAACATAAATTTATTTTTTGAATTTTGGAAGTAAAATCATTCAATTATTTCTTTTCGAATATGATATAAAAATTGGAAAATTTGTTGAGAACTCACTCCTCAGTATTTAGTCCGTGGTGGTGGATTATTTACTAAGTCTAACGTGATTCTTATTTACGTGTTATTTCGTTAACATTATAAAAGTAAAACGATTGTTTATTGACCGAAATGGTTCTTTATTAAAAAGGCCGCGACCAATATAAATCGTGGTGCCAATAAAGTGTTTTTAATACACATTTCTGAGATCGTAATAACTACAGAATATAACCAAAGGACATAATTTGAGCAAGAGGTCCTGGGTTCGAGTCCCAGAGGTGTCAATATGTTTTTCTGATTTTTCTGTTTCCAGATTTTCGATTGAGTTTCGCTTATATTGTCTTCATTTATTTAAATATTTAGACATAATTTGAATTTATTTGCCAAGTATCAAGGCAATATATTTAAAACTATGGAAGTTTAATAAATCACAAGGAGACTAACCTGTCTAATGACGAAGGAATTATAATCTCGCCTGGATTTACAAATATTCCATGGCTGGAGTGAAATGTTGGAGCAAATACTGTTTTCAGCTGACTACAGTTCAAGGTATTTTGTCAGACTTTACAACAGGAGAAAAACCAAGATTTGTTATTTAGTTAGTTACTTGAATTTTTGGTCGATTCCAAGGGAGTTGAGTTTAAGAACTATAAATATGTTTTAATGTCCCAATTATGTTTGCTATTATGTTTTAATAAATTTATTATTTCTTATTACTTATCAGTACTGTCTATTTTATTTAAAATCCTTCTATTTTAACCTTAAAGTTGTATACCAAAGGCCCTGAGAGAGGTTTATTGCTTACCCATCTGCTAGCCTGGTTAATCAACCAGTGGCGCCCCTTTAAAAATAAAGCTGGCAGATGTTATTTCACTTTTACAACATACCTTTTAACATTGCCACAACGCAACCACCCACTACCACCCTTCCGATACCCACGACCATAGACGTACAGCTGGCAAAGGATACTCCTCTCCCTCAAGACTTCCCGCCCCTACCATCCACTTCCACCAGCTCCTGGAAGACGACACCTGCTGGAAAACATCAACGACCCTCCCTCGCAAAACCGAAGACTACACCTACTAAGACCACCAACCGCTTTTCCGCCCTGTCAAAAGTCCGACATCGAATTACTTCTCAAAGGTGACACCCCTACCATTCTGGCGGGTGATTTCAATGCGAAACACCCGGATTGGAATTCTAGGCTGACAAACAAAAACGGACGCATACTTCATAAATTCTCATTAAATCATTCCGACCTAAACATCGCTGGACCCGTGGAACCGACTTTCCTTTCATCCATGGGCCACAGACCGGATATTTTAGACATTGCATTACTATACAAAACTCCCTGGACGTACTGTATCGAAACCATCAGCGATCTCTCATCTGATCACAACCCCGTGTTGCTAACCCTGAACGAATTCTCGAATCTCCCCCCCCCACTAAAATCAACAAAAAAACTGATTGGACGTATTTTTCGCACAGAGTCGGGGAAAAATTAATAATAAATTCATCCATCCAAAACCCCACAGAACTTGACATTGCGGTCGACAACTTCGCAGACACTATCATGTCCGCAATTGAGGATTCCTCCAAACCCCTCCCCGAACGACCCCAAATAAATCTCAGGGAAAACCTCCCAAATTCAATTAAAGATCTCATCAAAACAAAAAACACCCTTCGCCGCCACTGGCAAAAATATCAAAATCCAAGATTGAAAACCACGATCAATCGCACTCAAGCCCTCATTAGAAAAAAGTTACAAGAACATTCAAACTCTACGTGGAACATGAAACTTCAAGAGATAAACCCACAAGACGGATCCCTATGGAAATTATCCAAAACTCTCCAAGCCACTCCCTCTCAAAACCACCCAATTCACGCCGAAAACGGTTTAGTTTTCGAGGACCTAGACAAGGCAGAAGCGTTTGCTGACGGTCTAGAAATCCAAAAAAAACACGCCTTGTTCGCCGCAAACCATACAACCTGCGTGTTATCCACATTGCGACAAACCAAGCCGACTGCGCCCTGACTTCTTGTTCGCCGCAATCCCCCATCCTGCATGGAAAACAAAAACTCCTTAACGCCTTGTTCGCCGCAAACCATACAACCTGCGTGTTATCCACATTGCGACAAACCTAGCCGACTGCGCCCTGACTCCTTGCTCGCCGCAGACACCCGACTGTGAATCCATCCTATCCTGAATCCACGACCACCGACAAACGCCCTGCTCGACACAATCTCCACCGCTAACCGTCCCTCCTCCCGACCACCATCATGAACTTTATCGACGAACTGACGAGACTGGACCCTCCCATCGAAATACTGAGAGAATACATGTCCACCATCACAGCCACCCACTCAGCCCATCCTAGGAAGGTAACCTTCTACCCAAATGGAATGGAAGCCAACCCTTCGGCAATCACCTACGTCCGCCCTACCGCCACAAAAACACCCAAGACCACCCTGCCGGAATCCTCCAACCAAACTACCGCCACACAACCTTCCACGACCACCCAGCCGCCATCTTCCAACAAAACTACCGCCACAAAACCACCCACTACCACCCTTCCGATACCTACGACCATCGAAGTGCAACTAGCCAAGGACACTCCTCTTCCTCAAGACTTCCCGCCCCTACCATCCACGTCCACCAGCAACTGGACTACAACACCGGCAGGAAAATATCAGAGACCATCACTGGCGAAACCAAAATCAACAAAACCTCTCCTGACCACCAACCGCTTTACCGCCCTGTCACCACCCACAATCACAAACTCAGACACGACAGACGACGACGGAGAAGATGACGAAGAAGACGATGATGTTGACATTACTACCCACAACTCGCTAGCCACCGCCATCACCTCCCGACCGACCAAAATCCCGCCGATAATCACCAAATCCACAAAAAACTGGAACACCCTAAGGAAAAAGCTGGAGGACGCCGGAGTACAGATAACCCACGCAAAGGCCATTCCGACAGGGGTGGTGATAAACACCGCCAACTCCCACAGCTTCCGCCTGGCCACCAAGCTACTTGAGGAGCAAAAAACTGATTTCCACACATTCGAGCTCCAGGAGGACAAAACCACAAAGGCGGTCCTCCGAGGAATCCCTACCACCATCTCAGAAGAGGAAATCCTCCTGGAGCTCCAAGACCTAGACCTTCCGGCGATCTCGGTAACCGGAATGCGTTCTGGACCCGACCGTACAAACGTCCGGATGGTCCTGGTCCAACTAACCCACGGAGAAGAAGGGAAGAAAATATTCACACTTCAGAGCATATTCCACCTGCGCATCAAGGTGGAATATCTCAACCACAAAGACGCCCCGACTCAATGCCACCGATGCCAATACTTCGGGCACTCCGCCAAGGGCTGCCACCTGCCGCCGAGATGTGTGAAATGCGCCGGAGACCACTTCACGGCAGCATGCAGCAAGCAGAGAGAGGACGGCCCGGCTACCTGCGCGAACTGTGGCGGCCCCCACCTGGCGAACTTCAGGGAGTGCCCTAAACGACCTGTAGGGAGCTCGATCCCCTCTTCTCGACGAACTGAGGTACCTCCCATAACCACATTCACCTCCCACAAAACCAACCCTTCCACATCATATGCCCAGGCACTCCACTCAAACACCCAAACATCCATACCAACCCCCGACCCCCCCCCCACAATCACCCTCCCACTCAGAACCCACCACCCCCCAGCCTTCAGCAACCCCCTTTAGCTTTTTTGATATATTCAAAAATGAATTCTTCTCCAAAGTCGGCAACCTCATTGCCGACCTCCTATCAAAATTTTTATCCGCCGCCTTTCCGGCGGAATACCTAACAATAATATTGTCAGCAGCCCCCCAGATCATCTCCCTTTTCTCAAACTAAAATGGCTAACTCTACCACCCTGCCCTCCGCGCTACGTTTGGCATTTTGGAACGCAAACGGTCTTGAGAAAAACTTACAAGAATTACGCATTTTCACCAATACACACAACCTTGACATTTTACTCATCAACGAAACTCATCTAAACCCATCTCATTCACCAAAAATAGCAAATTACACACTCTACAGAAACGACAGACTACATTCACGTGGTGGCGGTACCGCTATCTACGTGAAGACAAAAATCGCCCACCAACACAACATCACCCCTACACTTTCTTCATTAGAAAGTACATCCATCCCCTCCCCGAACGACCCCAAATTAATCTCAGGGAAAACCTCCCAAACTCAATTAAAGATCTCATAAAAACAAAAAATATCCTTCGCCGCCACAGGCAAAAATATCAAAATCCAAGATTGAAAACCACGATCAATCGCACTCAAGCCCTCATTAGGAAAAAATTACAAGAACATTAAAACTCTACGTGGAACAAGAAACTTCAGGCTGTCATACCAGCAAATCAGGATTCCGATTTCGATTGCAGCGCTCATAAAACATCAGCGTTCGCGAGCGGACGCTTTTGAAACTAAATATCGTCTCGCCCGTAGCCGTGTTCCACGTACCTACTAGGTCACGCGGAGTTTGTTCCGGTTCAGAGATAAAGATGTCGGATTCTCACTTCCTGATTTTTTTCCGAAAAAGTTGTTATTTGTAATTTGTTTATCGAAGTGTGTAAACATAAATAGATGCAAGTTAAATGCGTAAACACAGTACTTAGGTATAAAGTAGATATTAACATGAAAAACAATTTTTATATATATTTTTTGCTTGTTTTAATTATATTTTAACCGAGTAATATTCAGTTGGTTTGTAAGAAATGACTCATTTCGAAATATTTATTTGTGTGCACAATTTTTTTTTATATTTATGTGAATACCGCACAAGAGACCCAAGTGCTCCCGTCTAGAGCCAGTGAGATTATGGCACTATTGGGTATTTTGAGAGGCTGAAGGTGGTGGGGAGGGGAAGGAGACGGAGAAGAGGAAGGCGAGGAATTACCTGGCTATTGAGATCTGGTCACTAAACACGGCTAAAGCTATTTCTAGCAACGTTTCAATTCTGAATGGTGGTCTTACACCAGGGCGATATTGAAAGTATCTTCCACTCTGGAACGTGACGCAAATATATTATTTTTAAATGAATTAATTGTGAAATAACCCAAATTAGTCAAATAAAATGTATTTGCCCACGCCGGGATTCAATCCCACGACCTTTGGATTGCGAGTCAAGAGCCTTACTCCTTGACCACGCCGGCCATCAATAGTTAGTATCAGTAATTTGGAAGGCGGGTATGGTACCGCCGCCCCGGGAACCATGTATTGTATTACCAACACCTCTGCCATAGGTCACCCCAAGCGACTTAGCAGGGGAGCCCGGGTTCATGGGGCGAGATTTGTCAGGATCTCCCCATCCATCCCCATCCCCATCCCGTCCCCACTACAGGCTACAGGCAACACCAAACGACTCGAATCGTACCAAAATGTCACACTTAGAAAATTTACAAAAAGTCCCTGGTTTGTCCGAAATTCAATCATAAACTCCGATACAAATATCCCACCCCTGAAACAACATATGGTAGAATTGGCCAAAACTTTTTATGCAAAACTTCCTAAACACCCAAATCCCAGTATAGCTTGTCTCGGGCGTCTAAGACCCGACGAAAATCCGACCTTCCCCTATCCCATCTCCATTGCCTTCCCCCCTTGAAGTGTGGACTCAAATAAAAAATACAAAACGCAACCAAAAATACAAAAAATATAGTATTACAAAACAAAAAAATCAACATAAATCAAACTTACACAAAATCACAAATACCTACAGACCAAAAAAAAAAAATAATAATAACACAAAAAATATAGTATTAAAGCCCTATAAGTTGCTGTAGGCAGCCCACACTTCGGGTAGAAAAAAACCATCCCCCAGGTACATTTACACCCTCAGTTCTCGAGAAATAGAGATTGAGTTCTCTGCACCTCGGAAATACCCAATATGATACTACTAGAAATTCAATTCAGTCCCAGCTTCAAATACGCAGATCTAAATCACATAGCAAATGTAAACCGCAAAATAAATTTACATAGTTTAAAGTTAATTATATATTTCATTGCACAAAGAAGGTACGAGCACCCGCCTCGCTCATTTTCACTTGTTATTTTTTTACCATACATATATAATAATTTGTTATCACGATGTTTCAGCGACTTTAAACATTCTGCATTGTATTACCAAATCACTAAATCACTAAATAGCATACTAAATCACCTCCCCCCCACAAACATCCACTTCACGACTCCGACCGAAGTTATTCGTGCCATAAATGGCCGAAAAAATAAGAAAGCTCCCAGTCCGGACTTTTGATATACTGGCATACAGAGCTCCGGGCCGAAAAGGCCCCTTTCTCTTTCATCATGAAGTTATAAATTAAAAATTATGTTTGTAGAAAAAAGTGGAAATTAGGTGTTTGTTAATAATTATTTGCAAGGGGGGGACATGGCTGCAATAGGGGGGGAGGATTTTTACGGAGGATTTGCTTGGGTTTTTTGTGCTTGGAGATTTCATTTACGTCGTATCGGGTGAGGGTTGATAGACGGGTTTACATGGGTGGGAATTCCGGCATAGAAAGATTCCGCGAGACTTACGATGTGGTTTTTTAGTAACGGGACTTCTGAGTCCTTGTGGAGTTGGGACACTCTCAACCACTTGGGAGCGCCCAGGGCTGTACGAATTACTTTGTTTTGGAAGATTTGGAGTTTTTTCATATGGCAGTCTGCGGCGTTTGCCCAGATGGGGCCTGCGTAAGTGAGTTTGGGTCTTATTGTTGTTTTGTAGATGAGGAGTTTATTTTTAACTGATAGATGTTTGTTTCTTTTGCATAGCAAAAGTTTTTGATGCTGCGGCTAGAGTTTCGCTAATGTGTTTTTTCCAGATGAGTCTACTGTCTAGGGTGACGCCGAGGTATTTAATATGTTTTACCCAGGGGACGTTTTCTCCGAAAAGCTGGATGTTGGGAGGCCTTCGGATGGAGTTTTTTCTTGAAAAGACGCAGGCTGCGCTTTTGGAGGGGTTTATGCTTATGCGCCATTCTTTGAAGAAGACTTCACATTTTGTGGCGTGGGATTGAACTCTACGGGTGGCGGTTTTTGGACTCACTGAGGTTGACATGATTTCGGTGTCCTTCTTTTTTTTTCCTATTTTTGTGCAATGGTTTTGGGTGCTGGGACGGGGGATATCGCTGAGGTAGATATTGAAGAGGGCTGGTGAGAGAATGGATCCCTGAGGGACTCCTGCTGTGAGTGGTCTGATGGTTGAGAAAATTCCGTCGAGTTTAATTCTGAATTTACGATAATATAATAATAATAATAATAATATCTTTATTCAATTAAATTGGCAACATTACAACTAAAAAAGTACAGTAGGTAATTACAGTAGGTAATTAAAGAACAGAGATTTATAATTATAAATTTAGGTTTCTCATAACCTGCCTCACTAGGCTAGCCTGTGTTGAGGCAGTAATTTTATGTCAATTTATTATACTGTGAACATACCTACACTTACATTAGAATAAAATCACACAATAGAATGGTTGCATTAATAATAACAATAACATTGGTACAATAATAACAGCATTGGTTCAATATTAAGTTCGAATTTGGGTGAGTGCACCGGTAAATGCTCTATCATTATTTTTTATCCAAATTTTTATGTTATTTTTGAAATTTTTTTGTGAATCACATTTTTTTATACTAATTGGAAGAATGTTGTAAAGTCTTGTTGCAAGGTATCTGAAGCTTCGTTGACCAAAAGTAGTATGAGTTATGGGAATTTGTAGTAAATATTTGTTATTGTTTCGAGTACAGCGAGTGTTTAATCTTTTTTCATAGTATTTGTGTATATTTGTGTATAGATGAGTGAGGATTGTTTTTGCATATATCTGCCGAACGTCAAACACATTCATAATATTGAAGATTAAGTTGGAGTCTGTAATTAGAGGTAGTCTAAGAATTAATTTTATAATAGTTTTCTGTGCCTTTATGATTGGGTCCAGTGCTGATGCAGTACCGCCTCCCCATGCTATGATACCATACTCAATAATGGATTGACAGACTGCAAAATAAATCATTTTCAAGTGTTTTAAGTCGAGAAAGTTTCGTATCGTTCTGAAAAAGTGCATGGTTTTTCTTATTTTGTTAGCAATTATTTGAGTGTGAATATTCCATTTGAGATATGGATCAATTGTGAGGCCGAGATACTTCATCTGTGTAGTGCGCTCAATGTAGGGACACTGACAAGATTCATCGGAATTTAAACATGTGTGTATTCTAATAGAGGCGTCATCATGAGGTTGACCTGTTATATTTATGCTTGATGTGACATATTTAGTTTTCTCAGTGTTCAATGTGAGCGTATTTGTATCTAACCACTTTTTTATAATGTTTATATCCGTTTCAGCTTTTTTGTAAACAGCTTGCCAAGTGTCAGCTTCAAATAGTAAAACAGTGTCATCGGCAAAACTAACTATTTTTCCCTGAATGTTAAAGTTACATAAGTCGTTGATATATAAAAGGAACAAAGATGGTCCTAATATGCTACCTTGAGGTATCCCATAGTGAGTTGAGCACTGATTGCTAAGTGTGTTCATTATTTTCACTTGTTGCTTGCGGTCATCAAGGTAGCTCTTAAAAAAGTTAAGTTCGTTGCCTGTAATACCGATTATTTGAAGTTTGTTTAATAATTTACTGTGTGATATTGTATCAAAGGCTTTAGAGAGGTCTAAAAATATTGAAATACATTTTTTGCTTTTATCGAGGTTTTTCACAATGAAGTCAGTTACGGCGGCAATAGCGTCAGAAGTACTCTTGTTTTCTTGAAACCCGTATTGATTTTCTGAGAGTACTTTATGGCACACCAGAAATTTTACCAACTGAGCATTGATAATTTTTTCAAATACTTTGGATAGTGTGGTCAGTATAGTTATTGGTCTGTAATTGTTTATGTCTGTCTTGTTACCTGTTTTATGTATGGGAATAACAATACCTTGTTTCAAGTTTGAGGGGAAGTGTCCTTGACTGATACTAAGGTTAATTAGGTATTCTAAAGGTAATGTAATTTCCGTAGCCAGCGTTTTCAAAATCTTGGTTGATATTCCATCAACCCCGGCAGAAGACGTGTTTTTTAGGGAATTAATTATTTTTAGAATCTCTTCCCTTGACACAGTTTGAAAATTGAATCTTCCTTTGGGAAATTGGAGTTCTGCTTCAGCAGGTAGAGCATTCCCACAATTTGGTAGACGAGAAGCAAGATTTGAACCAATATTTGTAAAAAAATTATTGATATAATCCGCAACGAGCTTGGGGTTTTTTGAGGTGTCAATAATTTTTCCGTCAATACAAAGTTTACTTATGTCCTGTTTGTCTTTAGTGTTTTGTGTATTTGTGGCTTCTCTTAGAGTTTGCCATATTTTTTTGGGATCATTGTTACTTTCTTGGATTTTGTCTCTGTAGTAGATTTCTTTCGCCTTTCTAATGACTTCGCCGCATGTATTTCTATATCTTTTATAGATGTTTAGTGATATAATGTCGTAAGGATTTTCTTTCACTTTTTTGTGTAATGCGTTTCTTCTACGAATGCAGTTGATGATTGAATAATTTATCCATGATTTTAAAGGTTTAATTTTGTTTGGAGTGTGTTTTGTCAGAATTGTAGTATTATTAATTAATTCATTTTTCAAATAGTCAACGAAATATCTCCATGCATCATCTGAGTTTTTTATTTGGAAAAGCTCTTGCCAAGATTTACTTTTAATTATATCTTTTAAATTCTCAAAATTAATATTATTGTACATAATTGTCTGATTATTTTTATTTTTTGTGGTGTCGGATTGCAATGTAAATATTGTTGTGTAATGATCTGTAATTGTTGATTTGTAAACAATGCTTTTGTTTTGTTTATTAGTTTTGACCATAACGTGATCAATGCATGATGTTGATTCATTAGCTATTCTTGTTGGTGTATTGATGGTACTAATTAATCCATGGAACTCTAACATGTTCAGATAGTCGTGGCATTGATGGTGTGGGTTATTTGGAAGTATGTTGATATTTAAATCTCCCATAATTATTATGTTTTTAGTGTAGGAAAGATTTGAGAGTATGCTATTTAGACTGTTAAGAAATGGTGTTATATTACGAATCGATGGAGAGCGATATATTGCTAGAATGCACGTATCATTATTATACATTATTTGCATACAGCTCGCGTCAATAATGTTTACTTCCGTTACAACACAGTTTAGGTCGTTTTTTGTGTATACCACTACTCCATCGTTCTGACTATTATGTTTTGATGAGTTGAATGAAGAGTAGTGAGTTATAAATTTTGGTGTGTAAATATTTGTCAACCAACATTCTGTAAGAATAATAACATCAAATTTTATATTAAGGTGGTTAAGCTGTATCTGGAGTTCATCAAAGTTTTTATTAATTGACCTAATATTTTGGTGCATAATAATAGTGTTTTTTGAATCGGTTGTTACGTATTTGCATATTTTTGCATCTGATGTTATAAACAAATTGTCTTGATCACCTAGTTCTTCATATGTATTATTAATGGTAATAGCCATATTAAAATTTATATTACAAAAAAAATAAATTGTTTATTTCCCTTAAATAAGAGAAACACTAATCCATAGCCATCACTGGGGATTACAACCTTTCATTGAAAGTGGTAGAGGTGAATTATTGTTGCAATTTGAAAATAATAGTATACAACATGACTCACCGAACTGAGGGGAATCGACCCAGTGAATGACCGGTAAAAGTGAGACTCTCAAATAGGAAAATTAATCAATTTTTTTAAGGTCATCAGAGTGTTTGATATATATTACTCTGTCATTTTCATTTTTTTTAACCATCACTTTACATTCTTTGTACCAGACATATTTATATCCCATTTCTTTCGCCTTAGTCTTCGTCCTCCACAGAAGATCTTTGAAATAGGCACCAAGGATTTCGCTAATAAAAATCTTCT
This sequence comes from Limnephilus rhombicus, assembly GCA_929108145.2. Classification (NCBI taxonomy): domain Eukaryota; kingdom Metazoa; phylum Arthropoda; class Insecta; order Trichoptera; family Limnephilidae; genus Limnephilus; species Limnephilus rhombicus. The sequence goes on from OV815296.1 coordinate 40,629,139, forward strand.
GGTATCCGTTTCCTTGGGTTGTGGTAGGGTTGAGTAGCTTCCTGTTCAGTAGAATCTGTCGCCTTTTTTGGGGATTAGTGAATTTAACGTGAAATTTTGGGGGGACTCCTGGTCGTCGGTCTGGAATTTTCTTGATATCGAGAATATCATCGCCTTTTAAGTCGACACCTGTCACTGTGACCACTCGTTTAATTATTTCTGCTGGCTGTTCTCCCTCTTTTTCTGAAATTCCAGCAAATTCAAGAGTGTCTTCACGCGTTCTCTGCTCCACTTCTGCTAGTCTAACTTCAAGGCTTTTTATTATCCCATCTTTTTCTGTTAATTCCTTTCGCATTGATTCTACTTCCGAAACCAGTTTAATAATGGTCTCCATCTTTAGATGGATGTCATCATATTGCCGGCTGATAAAGTCTCTCGTGCTTCTGCTTTCTTGATTTTCATCATCAATTTTTTTTATTATTGCTTGCTTAAACACTTCAAGTTTTTTTTCCATCTTCATCTCCATCTTTTCCAGTAGGAGATCAATATTTATACCCTGGGACTCCGATGTGAGACTAGTCCCGGTCGTTTGCCCTTTGCTTCTCAGATTTTTTTCTGAAGTTGCCATTTTGAAATTGTTATTTGGTTGTAAGGTCAAACACTGCCTATTTCACTCTTTATTTGACAGTTAGTTCCCTTGTGATATTTTGATAAAGTTTTAGTTTCTAAAACTGTCAATTAATTATCCACTAGTGGGAAAGCAACACTTTCCAAGTAAAAAAGAATAATTCTTATCAGTTATGACAAGTGCACTGAATGTTAGTTCACTGTAATAAGATAATAACAATTGATTTCGGGAGCAGAGCAAAACACAGCTGTCACTCGATGTAGGTATGAAAAATTGAATCTTTGAGGAAGTGTCCTATAAGTTGGATCATTGGGAGGGGGATCCCTAGGAGGAACATTTTATAAATGAGTCCATAGTGCCAGACTTTGTCAAAAGCTTTCTGGACGTCTAGGGAGAGGACTACTGTGCATTGGTTGTAGTTGAATGCGTTTGTAATTTCTTCGACCACCCGCAAAAGTTGGTGAAGAGTAGAGTGGCCCGAACGAAAGCCGTGTTGGAAGTCGGGGATGAGTTGGAGGTCGTCTACTATTTTTTTGAGTCTGGCGAGGATAAGGTTTTTCTAGGATTTTACCTGTGCAGGGAAGTAGGCTGATTGGCCGGTGGTTTTGGGCCTGAAGGGGGTCTTTACCGGGTTTGGGGATGAGAATGACGTCGGCAATTTTGTAGTCTTGTGGGAAAATTCGGAGTCTGAAGGACGCGTTGCTGATGGCTGTGAGGGCGCAGATGCCTTTTGAGGGGAGGCATCTTAGAATTTTATTTGAGATGGAGTCGGGTCCTGGTGACTTTTTAGTGTTGAGAGTTTTTATGATTTTGGTGATTTCCTGAGGGGTTGTGAAGGGGATTTGGTCGTCGATGGGGGTTTCACTCATGAGGGATGAGGCTTTTGCTTCTACGGTAGTAACGAATTGAGAGTTGTCGTAGGTCGTGGTCGGGGAGAATTGTTCTTCGAGGCTGTCGGCAAAAGTCTCGGCTTTGTCTCGGGGACTGTGCCTTTTGGGCCCGTAAGGGGACATATTCTGGTTGGGGGTGTTCTAAGGGATTTGGAGAGTTTCCAAAGGGCGGTTATGTCTTCTTCGAGAGTGGAGATGAAGTCATGCCACTGCTCGTCTCTGAATCTTTGGAGTTCGACTTTGACTTGGTAGGCGAGTCGGTTCATGCGAATGCGATCGATCGGGTTTGAGAATCTTTGCCATTCTTTTCGGGCGGAGTTTTTCTCTCTTATGAGCTCTTTTAATTCTGCGGGTAAGTCGGGTCTGTGTTTGTCGTTGGCGATTTCGACGGTGGCAAGGTTTACTGCGGATTTTACATCTTCGGAGAAATTTTTGGTGGCTAGATTTAGGCTTTCTTCATCGGTGATGGAGGTTTGGATTCTTATTGATTCTAATAGTTTGGGAAGTTTTTGCCATAAGATTTTCTTGCGAGTGGTTTGATGAGATGGTACTGAGGGTATTGAGTCGTCGGACAGAAACAAGAGAACGGGGTCGTGGTCGGAGGATAGTTTTATGGAAATGCGATTAAGTACCCGATTAATTATTCCTAAAAACCTATAGTTAAACCATGTCGTGGCAACATTGGTCACGGGACCAATATAGTTCCTCCAACTGCCGCTGATACAGAAGCGACATTCCAGTTACGGGACCGGGCTCGAGCGCACGTTCTAAAATACTAATTAATCTCATTTCCATTTCTACCCGCGATGTATAGATTTGTAAATGTTTCTGACAAAGACGAAATAAATTATAAAACGTGGAGAACTCTTTAATTATTATAAATACACGCAATATCCTTCCCTGGAGTTGAGTAAGTATATCGACGACTCTAAATAAGCAACCTCCACAATTGGTGACCCACGACGATTAAAAATGGTTGTCACATCTAGTGCCTTTCGACGTTTAACGACATTTTTTTCAACGTATAGACCATTTTTAAAATTCTTTTTGCAAGTGTTCTCGAGCCGCAGTTCCGTAGCTGGTTTCCTGGAAATAATCTGGTGAGTACCGTTTCAATTTTTATATACTTAAGCAATTTAATATATCCCAGTATTTAAAAAAAAATTATACCCTATGTTTGTTCTTTGGTTTCCAACGCAGAACGAATAATATCACAGATTTATACAAATACGTAATAAACGAAGTTCGTGTGTTTTCGGGTACCGATTCGCACGTGTCAATAGCCATTTTGTTCCTGCCCAACTTTGCTAATTCAACTTAAAATAACAAACTGATGCAAGACTTTGTGGTAAAGCTTGAATATTCTCCAATCTCATGTTTTCACACTCCCAACTCTTTTGTGAATTTGATTTACGAGCATGTTTTTTTGAACGTTCGGATCCATCACAGGTTATGTTCGTATGCAAACACACGTATAAATCTGCAATTTAAAATGACCGTACTTGTGAACACTAACCTATGTCCTGTTCTTATCTCGGATTAAGTGCGTGTTATCCTCTATTCTAGGCATCGAACGTCTTCAGCAACGCGTGATGCTACATAAGGGAGCTTCTACAGACGAGTCGCCCTTCCTGCAGCCCCGTCTACAGCTGGACGCTGCCCCCATTGCCAGCATCAGCTGCGGACACCCTCGGAACGCAAAAGGAGCATCTAACTCCGAGTCTCTATTCCTGCAGCCCGGTCAACAGATCGACGCAACCTCCACAACCGCATACATTCTCGGAAACCAGACCAGCATCAGCTCAACAACGTTCAGCCACGTAAATTTTTAACTCAACATCATTTCATTACATAAATACTACACGTTTCAAACTCTGCAAAATAACATGTCACAATTTATACGACATTTCTAGTAATAATATCTTGCATACCCACCACAAAATTTCACAAAATAATATGTTACAATTCCGAACACATGTCTTGAAAAAATATTTCTTCATACCCACATCAAATGCTATCGCTTACTATGGTTCATTTATTATCGCATGTTGAAGATCTCTACTTGAATGCTAACTGTTTATTTTCGTAAAGGTTTGCACCTCGGATATTTTCTAGTAACTTTCGTAGATTTTACATAGATGTCAACATCTCTAATTTTTAAACCCTGAAAGTAATCCCTACTGTTTTTTAAAACATAATTTGAAACACTCGTAAAAATAATTTCTTTGCGTGCTTATTACCGTATAAATGTTGAAATGACCTCGGATGAAGAATCTCCAGCGACCACATCAACTCATCAACTCAAGACTTTGTTTCAAGAATCGATAACTCCGCAACCAAAATCAACCAACATGGAATCAACTGGCGAACCTAGTTCTGCGACAGCAGTAAATCACGTGTCCGTGAGATTACCAAATCTGTGGAGGGATCAGATTTCACTTTGGTTTATACAGGCAGAAGCACAATTTGCGAATTCGCGCATTAAAGAGGATTTCACGAAGTACAATATCATTATAGCAGCCTTGGATTCACAAACCTTACAATGTATGAGCGACATTGTGAATCATCCACCGATCAATGACAAATACGCCAATTTGAAAGCAGCCCTTATAGACCGACTCCAAGACTCTGCTGAGAAACGCCTCACACGCCTACTCACAGGAATACAACTTGAGGATAGGAAGCCAACCGGTCTATTGAGACATATGCTGGAGGTAGCAGGACCTACCTTAGCGGATAACGCAATTGTGCGTACACTGTGGTTACAACGCCTACCACAACATGTGCAAGCAATCCTGTCAGCACTACCCGATAACGACATTAACCAACTTGCCACAGCTGCAGACAAAATTCTAGATGTCTATCAATCAACCGATTGCAGCGCCATGGAAAATCGCAGCATACCCAGTTCATCTCGTCAGGAACCAGCTGAACAATCCTTACTACTACAACTGCAGCAACAAATTGCAGCACTTTCGCGTGAAGTATCCCAGCTATGCATAGCCAAAACTAAGCCCACATCAACTTATAGAGGACGGAGAAACCAGAGCCCCCGTCGAGAACCTGGCCGCTCAAGATCCGGGTCACGCAATCCATCTCCCAATAGGAATCAAGATGGAAAATGTTACTACCACGCAAGATTTGGAGAAAACGCTCATAAATGCTCCAAACCATGTTCTTATGTAAAGAAGAAGTCGGGAAACGACAACGGGAACTTCCCAGTAGAGACATGTGAGATCCCTAATACCTCTTGTCGTCTCTTCATATATGACC